>JBAIZL010000010.1:61730759-62403259 GCA_036971475.1 Prosapia bicincta
AGCGGATATGCCATCTAGTGGTAGCATACATCCTTCTGGTAGCGGATTTCCCATCTAGTGGTAGCATAAATTCCCCCTGGTAGCGGATATCCCATCTAGTATTAACATAAATCCCCCTAGTAGCGGATATGCCATCTAGTGGTAGCATAAATCCTTCTGGTAGCGGATATCCCATCTAGTATTAACATAAATCCCCCTAGTAGCGGATATGCCATCTAGTGGTAGCATACATCCTTCTGGTAGCGGATATCCCATCTAGTGGTAGCATAAATTCCCCCTGGTAGCGGATATCCCATCTAGTATTAACATAAATCCCCCTAGTAGCGGATATGCCATCTAGTATTAACATAAATCCCCCTGGTAGCGGATATGCCATCTAGTATTAACATAAATCCCCCTGGTAGCGGATATGCCATCTAGTATTAACATAAATCCCCCTGGTAGCGGATATCCCATCTAGTATTAACATAAATCCCCCTGGTAGCGGATATGCCATCTAGTGGTAGCATACATCCTTCTGGTAGCGGATATCCCATCTAGTGCTAGCATAAATCCTTCTGGTAGCGGATATGCCATCTAGTGGTAGCATACATCCTTCTGGTAGCGGATATCCCATCTAGTGGTAGCATACATCCTTCTGCTAGCGGTTATCCCATCTAGTATTAACATAAATCCCCCTAGTAGCGGATATGCCATCTAGTGGTAGCATACATCTTTCTGGTAGCGGATATCCCATCTAGTATTAACATAAATCCCCCTGGTAGTGGATATCCCATCTAGTGGGTGCATACATCCTTCTGGTAGCGGATATCCCATCTAGTATTAACATAAATCCCCCTGGTAGCGGATATCCCACCTAGTGGTAGCATACATCCTTCTGGTAGCGGATATACCATCTAGTATTAACATAAATCCCCCTGGTAGTGGATATCCCATCTAGTGGGTGCATACATCCTTCTGGTAGCGGATATCCCATCTAGTATTAACATAAATCCCCCTGGTAGCGGATATCCCACCTAGTGGTAGCATACATCCTTCTGGTAGCGGATATCCCATCTAGTATTAACATAAATCCCCCTGGTAGTGGATATCCCATCTAGTGGGTGCATACATCCTTCTGGTAGCGGATATCCCATCTAGTATTAACATAAATCCCCCTGGTAGCGGATATCCCACCTAGTGGTAGCATAAATCCTTCTGGTAGCGGATATGGCATCTAGTGGTAGCATAAATCCCCCTGGTAGTGGATATCCCATCTAGTATTAACATAAATCCCCCTGGTAGTGGATATCCCATCTAGTGGGTGCATACATCCTTCTGGTAGCGGATATCCCATCTAGTATTAACATAAATCCCCCTGGTAGCGGATATCCCACCTAGTGGTAGCATACATCCTTCTGGTAGCGGATATCCCATCTAGTATTAACATAAATCCCCCTAGTAGCGGATATGCCATCTAGTGGTAGCATACATCCTTCTGGTAGCGGATATCCCATCTAGTGGTAGCATAAATCCCCCTGGTAGCGGATATCCCATCTAGTATTAACATAAATCCCCCTAGTAGCGGATATGCCATCTAGTGGTAGCATACATCCTTCTGGTAGCGGATATGGCATCTAGTGGTAGCATAAATCCCCCTGGTAGCGGATATCCCATCTAGTATTAACATAAATCCCCCTGGTAGCGGATATGCCATCTAGTATTAACATAAATCCCCCTGGTAGCGGATATGCCATCTAGTATTAACATAAATCCCCCTGGTAGCGGATATCCCATCTAGTATTAACATAAATCCCCCTGGTAGCGGATATCCCATCTAGTGGTTACATAAATCACCCTGGTAGCGGATATCTCATCTAGTGGTAGCATACATCCTTCTGGTAGCGGATATGCCATCTAGTGGTAGCATAAATCACCCTGGTAGCGGATATCCCATCTAGTGGTAGCATAAATTCCCCCTGGTAGCGGATATCCGATCTAGTATTAACATAAATCCCCCTAGTAGCGGATATGCCATCTAGTGGTAGCATACATCCTTCTGGTAGCGGATATCCCATCTAGTGGTAGCATAAATCCGTCTGGTAGCGGATATCCCATCTAGTGGTAGCATAAATCCTTCTGGTAGCGGATATGCCATCTAGTGGTAGCATACATCCTTCTGGTAGCGGATATCCCATCTAGTGGTAACATAAATCCCCCTGGTAGCGGATATCCCATCTAGTGGTAACATAAATCTCCTGGTAGCGGATATCCCATCTAGTGGTAACATAAATCCCCCTGGTAGCGGATATCCCATCTAGTGGTAACATAAATCCCCCTGGTAGCGGATATCCCATCTAGTGGTAGCATACATCCTTCTGGTAGCGGATATCCCATCTAGTGGTAACATAAATCCCCCTGGTAGCGGATATCCCATCTAGTGGTAGCATACATCCTTCTGGTAGCGGATATCCCATCTAGTGGTAACATAAATCCCCCTGGTAGCGGATATCCCATCTAGTGGTAACATAAATCCCCCTGGTAGCGGATATCCCATCTAGTGGTAACATAAATCCCCCTGGTAGCGGATATCCCATCTAGTGGTAACATAAATCCCCCTGGTAGCGGATATCCCATCTAGTGGTAGCATAAATCACCGTAACAGCGGATATCCCATCTAGTGGTAACATAAATCCCCCTGGTAGCGGATATGCCATCTAGTGGTAACATAAATCCCCCTGGTAGCGGATATCCCATCTAGTGGTAACATAAATCCCCCTGGTAGCGGATATCCCATCTAGTGGTAACATAAATCCCCCTGGTAGCGGATATCCCATCTAGTGGTAGCATACATCCTTCTGGTAGCGGATATCCCATCTAGTGGTAGCATACATCCTTCTGGTAGCGGATATCCCATCTAGTGGTAACATAAATCCCCCTGGTAGCGGATATCCCATCTAGTGGTAGCATACATCCTTCTGGTAGCGGATATCCCATCTAGTGGTAACATAAATCCCCCTGGTAGCGGATATCCCATCTAGTGGTAGCATACATCCTTCTGGTAGCGGATATCCCATCTAGTGGTAACATAAATCCCCCTGGTAGCGGATATCCCATCTAGTGGTAACATAAATCCCCCTGGTAGCGGATATCCCATCTAGTGGTAGCATAAATCCTTCTGGTAGCGGATATCCCATCTAGTGGTAACATAAATCCCCCTGGTAGCGGATATCCCATCTAGTGGTAACATAAATCCCCCTGGTAGCGGATATCCCATCTAGTGGTAACATAAATCCCCCTGGTAGCGGATATCCCATCTAGTGGTAACATAAATCCCCCTGGTAGCGGATATCCCATCTAGTGGTAGCATACATCCTTCTGGTAGCGGATATCCCATCTAGTGGTAACATAAATCCCCCTGGTAGCGGATATCCCATCTAGTGGTAACATAAATCCCCCTGGTAGCGGATATCCCATCTAGTGGTAACATAAATCCCCCTGGTAGCGGATATCCCATCTAGTGGTAGCATAAATCACCATAACAGCGGATATTTCATCTAGTGGTAGCATAAAACCCTCGGCATGTCAAGACGTTGTGTATGAACATAATGATCATTTCCAGGTAGTGGAGAAAGTTGAATTATGCATCCCTATCTTAGGGTGGTTTACCTAAAAACGTAGACTTTTGGTCAAAACGAGGCTTTCAGTAACCTGGAATTAATTTTTAAGAACAATTTTAAAAACCTTTACAAATGTGAATAAACGACAATTTGATATGAGTTACTCATCCTTCAGTTTTTAAGAAGTTGAGCTAAGAGCAGGAAAAGGTGTGGCAGAAAGTACTTTTACTCTCAAGGTATCCTAATTAGATGTATGCTACATTTTGGTAGATAGCAGCACTGAAACCTGTTGGACTGGACCATATGTGCTGATCTTTAATATTTGTTAGACTAATATGAGGCCCTAACCGCCTCAGTAACTTCGTCCAACTAAAAAAACCATTCTGGTTACACCTTCTACAGGGGTGTAAGTTGGAAGGCTAGGGACGGGTAGGGTTGGATCAGACCGTTACTGCGTCACTGTTGCTGCGCAGTATCAAGTGAAAAGTAACTCTGAGGCAAACCCCAAAACTATTTCCCACTTTCCCACATCCAAGAAATCTAATGTTACTTGTAACAAATCAAAGTCTATATACCGTTTCAGTAGTCTCTGAAAGCTTAAAAACTTTATTATTAAAATATAATATTTATGTAAACTTAAATTAATTCTATTTAAATTTTAGTACACAAGAGAACCATTGTTTTGGAAGAGAATAATCATTTTGAGAAACTCTTCAACTCCGTTTTGCAATCTTCATTATAAAGTCTTCAGTAATAGCCATTGAACTGCCAGGTTCGGTACACCTTGATGCTTCGCGTAGCCCGTGGGGTTAAAGCGACTAAGGAAGGGTCGGTCTACATATGTGCGAATCGGGAGCGTTAAATTGCCTTGGCTTAAGTGAATTTGTAAACTTGATCGATATATTAGCTCGACGCCGTATCAGAGTGGCAGTAAATGTGTAAGCATTTTGGGGAGGGGCAATAATATACACAAAACTTCGTTATTGCAGTAGAAACCAGTATTGCCAGTTTTTACGAAAACCTTTTTGAGTTTTTTTTTTTAAATTCCTTCTTCTAGTTCACACTCTCCTTATATACATCTTCATATTTTCAATCATTAATAAAATACGATTTATTCATTCACTCAAGTTCAAATTTTTCTTTAAAACTTATAGTGGACGACACTTGATGTTAATACAGTTTTTTTCAAATATTAATTCATTAATTGAATTTAGTGGATTAATTTTAGTTTTATATGGGAGGAAATCTTTTCATTAAAGGGGCAATGTATGCAATATAGGTATTTAATCATTTGTGACTAAAAATAAGTAATAACATATGATTTCGTGAAAGAGCTGATTTTATGTTTTAGGTTATGTGGTAGAACAGCTGTTTTATCGCATAGGTTATGTTACTTTATATAAATTGTAATTAGTTTATAAAAAGTAACTAATATTGCACAATGTTTGTTGTTGTTGGTTTAATCGAGTCTTTTTAAAAAAGTTCTGTTTATGTTACTTGTTTTTAGCCCTCTTTTAAATACCGCTGCGTTTAGTGGTACTCATTTTGTACTTTGTTTGGTCGTCAATAGAGAACATGTTTCCCTTCTGTTATAAATATCCTGTTTGTAATAGGATAGATTCCGCTATTTATGCTTCACACTTTCTACGCGAGCAGAATATGTTTTCCTGCAACAGAGCTGAAGTTAACTCACCCTTTCCACGCCCACCCCCCTGCTTGACTTTGACGAATCAATAATTTGATTCCAGAGAGGGTCACAAGGTTGGGTGTGTTTATATACACAGAACACGCACTGATATTAAACCATGTTGGTCGTTTAATTAAGTGTTCATCTTAGTGTGTGAAAATAAAAACCTCTGCTCACATGCATATTGTGACGGATTTAGGGTAGTGTTACGTCTTTGTGGGATGGCATAGGGTCAGATACTTGTTAGTTTGTATACTCGACGACAGGGGCCAGCTCCGGAACCACATCCAGGACTGTAGATAGAGCCGGAGGTGCATTCCCTATCCTCAACTCATAATTACTCCTCGTCAGTAGGGATGATCGATCCGGTGACTTTAAGGGATCGGTGATTTTAGTGACGCGCCAGGCTTGGATCAGTGACTTTTGCCGGTGACAAGGGATAGTGAGACAGCTCTGTATGTGTCAATAACAGGCAGGCATACCGCACTGGTGACAAAAGACAGTGCCGGTGACATTATTATTAGGAAGTTACTGCAACACATACACTGGTGTAATAAATTATATAATCTTATATAAAACTACAAAATAACATTTTATTTACAACATAGGGTTTACTTACAAAATACAGTTTATTTACAGTATTGGATGTTTGTATTAACAAAAAGGGGTTTTCTGACCTTGTCATGACTTATCATCTTCTGTCATTTAAAATGTAACCTCCCCTAGAGAATAGTCGCTCGCAAGGTACGGACTTGTCCAGTCTACAAAAATGTTGTTTCGCTAGTTTGCTTAAATTAGGATAATTACAGGAGTTCTTTGCCCACCATTTCAGTGGCTCTTCCTTTCTATCTAAAGTAGGTTCCTCTAAGTAGCGACTCACATTTTTTTTTTCAGAAAGCTCATTTTATTTAAAAATAAATGACAGTGACAGATAAACCAATGACAGCCTCGGTAAAATATCAATAACTATAAATTCAGTGACGGCGACGTTTTGCCTACGATCGATCCATTGTCACTGGAATTGGCATTTTCCGTATATTGTCACTGGTACCACCAGCGACAAACGAATATCAGAACCAAAGTCACCGGAACAGAAGTATCGACCAAACCTACTCGTCAGCCCTTATAAGTGAAGACTGAACACTTTCCCGAACACAGCATTAGGGCTTGTTACTCTAACCCGGTGTTTCCCAAACTTTTTCTAACCATCATCCACTTTCGGGATTTACTATTTTTTTCGCCCACCTGATTTTAGAAAAACCCACAAATCTTGAAATTACCGACACATACATTTAAATACCTACACACAGGTTGAGGAATGGGGATTTTTAAGGACATTTTGTATCCTAATAGGTAGGCCTACATCAAGTTTACTTAGGTAAAATTATGTAATTAGAACTTTGCAAATAATAGCTCTAAAAAAGGAATAACAATCATGCATTACAAACTACATGAGGTTTTATATCTAATTAATTAAACAACGTGGATAAATAACAATATGTCTAATTAAAGGGAGTGATGGATTTTATGTGTCTCAATGAGTTTCTTGATGTCAGGAGCTATTTTTGTTAGAAAAATTCTATGATCTCCTGGCTTTTCGATTTCTAACCTATTTCTAGACCTCGTGGCAAGATTATTCACCCCACTAAACCCTCCCTCAACCATGTAAAAAGGAAAGGCTACAATCGACGTTTCTGTGATGCGCCACAATCCAGGATAGAGCTGGCGAATTTCATTTTGTAGCCAAAATGCTTGGCAGCCCAGTTTGAATTTCGGGTTTAGTTCTTCTTCATTTGCAACAAGCTCGACAAAAAACTAAGTTATTTTCCCACCAATTTTTTCAAACCGCCCATCGAATTCACATCGTTAGTTTCGTCCACTAGCGTGCTAAAATCGCCCTCTGCTGCGCGAATTCGCCCAGTTTGGGAATCAGTGCTCTAACCCACCGACAACATAGCCCGTGGGCTCAATCGCTCAAGTCCTCGCCATCCAGAGGAAAGCTGCACCAGCCACATCTGCCGGCTACTGTGACGTATCCGGTACCGCCCTTGCGCCTGGTCATCGAAGGGGTTCAGCTCAATTATAATGCTGTAAACAAATCTAAATCGGCCATATGCAGTGGAGTTGAAAACAAAGCAACCAGAAACGAGGTACAAATATAGGCAAGGCGTCATGGATCGCGTAGGTATTGTCTCTGCAGGGGTCTCCGCAACAAAGTTTAAACACTTGTACTGGATTTAACCTTTTGATTTCTTTATATTTTTACGCCAAACTTTGTACTGGATTTAACTTTTTGATTTCTTTATATTTTTACGCCAAACTTTATACTAGATTTAACCTTTTGATTTCTTTATATTTTTACGCCAAACTTTGTACTAGATTTAACCTTTTGATTTCTTTATATTTTTACGCCAAACTTTGTACTGGATTTAACCTTTTGATTTCTTTATATTTTTACGCCAAACTTTGTACTGGATTTAACCTTTTGATTTCTTTATATTTTTACGCCAAACTTTGTACTGGATTTAACCTTTTGATTTCTTTATGTTTTTACACCAAACCTTGTAATAGATTTAACCTTTTGATTTCTTTATATTTTTACGCCAAACTTTGTACTGGATTTAACCTTTTGATTTCTTTATGTTTTTACGCCAAACTTTGTACTGGATTTAACCTTTTGATTTCTTTATATTTTTACGCCAAACTTTGTACTGGATTTAACCTTTTGATTTCTTTATATTTTTACGCCAAACTTTGTACTGGATTTAACCTTTTGATTTCTTTATGTTTTTACACCAAACCTTGTAATAGATTTAACCTTTTGATTTCTTTATATTTTTACGCCAAACTTTGTACTGGATTTAACCTTTTGATTTCTTTTTGTTTTTACACCAAACCTTGTAATAGATTTAACCTTTTGATTTCTTTATATTTTTACGCCAAACTGTGTACTGGATTTAACCTTTTGATTTCTTTATGTTTTTACACCAAACGTTGTAATAGATTTAACCTTTTGATTTCTTTATATTTTTACGCCAAACTTTGTACTGGATGTAACCTTTTGATTTCTTTATGTTTTTACACCAAACCTGATACTGTTTACAGAGTTATAATACTTTTTTCTGCATTTCATTCAGTTCCTACTATTAGTTCACACTCTCCTTATATATACTTTGTTCAAATTTTCAATCGTTAATAAAATACTTTTTATTCATCCACTCAAGGTCAAATACAATTTTATAAACTTGTAGTAGGTTAATACGAAGGAATATTTCTGTAGTGTAGACACCGCAAAGAACTGTGTGAATAAAACACGTGTATATACGAATCAGTATGTATGTGCGCGTGTTTGTATATATATATATATATATATATTCCTAATGATGTTGGTACTGTTTACCAACGAAAAGCTTTGAATATAAATAAATAATATTCTTGTATTTGAATAACCTATGTTGTTTTAAAATATATATATATATATATATAAACCGTAAAAAATAAATAAAAATTAGGACACATAAGTCCAGGCTCAGAAGTTCGGCGTCGAAACATCTATTATTTTCGTTACGCACAATTTGTTAATTTCGTGGAATTTCAATGATATTCTCAGGTTACGTCAGACAGTATAGGATAAATTTTTAAATGATCTTGGCTCATCTCATGGTGAGATTGTTATAAAAACACTTCCTAGACAAATATGGTCTTGTTGATACACTGGGCCGGGTTTTCTTATCGTTATAAATTTGTAAACAACAGATAAGAACGAGCTGACGGACTGAACTGTTGCTCCGAACGTTTTGTCCTGAATCATTTAAAAACTGTCGTCTTCCTTCTGTGATTCGCTATGGTTTGTATTTTGGCGGAAGTCACATTTCGAGGCAATTTTACCCACACGTTTGAGAACTGAGTCGTGACAAAAATAAAGGTGCATTTAAATCTAAATTTCAGATATTTTGACAGTGTCAATGAAAGAGATTTAGTTCCCTAAATGTGATCTGTGTTTAATAAGAACGTAATTAGTGAAAATATTGAATGCCTGTGGGCATGTCATGTAAATATGACGCCGCTATGAGTGAGTAAGGGAAAACTTTGCGTGCGCGCGCGTGCGTACGTATTTTGAAACCAATTAATATTTTGTCGCGCTTTAACTATAAATAGCTTGAGATTTTTGTATTTTAAATTGATTAAAGTTAATTTAAATGTTTTGATAATGATACATTATCATCCATCATGTAAATGGTATATAACTTTCACGTATACTAATTATACATAATTGGCAATAATATATACGTATACGGTGGTAATTTTCACCGTTGAAGCGTAATACGAAAAAAAACAAATAATCTCTTGCAATTTTTACATGACTAACGGCTCTAGTATGTTGGGTAGTAATTAATAATGGTAAAGTGTTTATAGACCTTGAGAAAGCGTTATTTCCATTACATTAAATTGTTTCTTCAATTTCTTGTATAATATGAACATCGTTAAAGTTTTTATTACCAAAATATAAGTCACAACATTAATGGGCTATTATATAGCAATACTTATATTATAACTCGTATTATTTAGTAATTTACAAACCAATTAAAATATTTAATGAGATTATATAATAGGGTGCAGTTATATATAATGAAGTAAAGGTAAAATAAGTTATTAAATTGGATTAAATAATTTCAGTCAGGAATAAATTTCAGGAGGAGACGGTTTAATTAATCAAAACTCTTTCAAACAGATTTTTAAAACTTGGAAAGTTGCAAATAGTTTGTGTTTATTAGAAGTTAAATACTAAAAAAATTTAATTTTTTTAATCAGAGGAAGCAACTTTTATTGATTCAATTTTTTATTGATTCGTGACGTTTTATAGAACCACGTCGAACTTTGGACACAATCTGCTGTTGTATAATATTGTGTTCCTTCAAACTTTCTAGTTTTGTGAAATTTTGTAAATTACAATATCGACGAATATGTATTTTGTGTAATTTGTTGTTTGTTTCTGTGTGCTGCAGGCGCTGGCGTGAAGATGGAGCAACACCACTTCCAAGCTGCCCTGGACCCTCGCAAGCAAGAGTTGCTTGAAGCACGTTTCCTTGGAGCACGGGTAAGCCTCTTTCAGAGTACCTTGTTTGGAACAGTTATATTTGGCGGTTATGTTAAGTAGGCTATAGGGAAGAAATGAGTAGAGAGAAGACAGCGGGAAATACTATTTCAGCAAATAGACATTCGTCACAAGACTGATTTTCAATTTTTTGTAGAAAATTTCCCGTTGGGTCTATGATTATTTTTAAAATATTTTGATAAAGTCTCTTAACAAAGGAAAACTGCTACATTAAAGCTTGTCTTGTTCTGCTACAGACAGGGTGTTTGTCACTGTCAATGTCAAGCATCATCACATTACGCATGCTCTGTATGTGTTGTTGCGAGGAACGTCAAACCTTAGCAAATATTCCTTGGCCAAGTTTCACCACGTTCCGCAGGTCCTGTATTATGTTCTTGTGAGTAACGTAAAACCGTAACAGATATTCCTGGGCCAAGCTTCACCAAGTTCCGCATGCCCTATATATGTTCTTGTGAGTAACGTAAAACCGTAACAGATATTCCTGGGCCAAGCTTCACCAAGTTCCGCATGCCCTATATATGTTCTTGCGAGTAAGGTAAAACCGTAACAGATATTCCTGGGCCAAGCTTCACCAAGTTCCGCATGCCCTATATATGTTCTTGCGAGTAAGGTAAAACCGTAAAAGATATTCCTGGGCCAAGCTTCACCAAGTTCCGCATGCCCTATATATGTTCTTGCGAGTAAGGTAAAACCGTAGCAAATATTCCTGGGCCAAACTTCACCAAGTTCAGCATGCCCTATATATGTTCTTGTGAGTAACGTAAAACCGTAGCAATTATTCCTACTCTGTAAAAGGGTTACGTGATGTGTAGTCGACAACTGTGATTTAGTAATCGTGTAAAAGACGTGCTCACGTCATTATTTCCAGCTCATGCTTTTTTCATTTTCTTCAGGGGTGTAGGTGAGCTACCTCTATAACCCCTACAGAGAATAGGTTTACTTCAGGACTCGACCCTGGACACGTGATTCTCTTTATATATTTACCGCATCGTTATTTACAATCCTTCACTATCTATCATCGATAGGTAATGCTAGTCACACTGTCTGATTACCTTAAACATTCAAATAAAAACTCTAGAAATAAGAATTATATTAAAGCTCGAAAAACTATTGTGGGCTGAAGAGTTTAAAGTCCGCCATGAAAGAAGTATGCCGGCTACCAACCGGCATTCAAGTTTGTGAATTCCTTTTTAGGTATAGTTAGATGGAGAAGTTTTTGTTTTCGTTCCAGCTCCGCGATATTCATGAGGCCATTTACTGACAGGTTACATAAATTCCATTGTCGTACGCACACGCCTATCACGTTAGGTTTACGTAACCAAACAATTTCCAGAACCAGAAGTGCATTTTCTTGGATGTGATTGGATTGGGAAACTGTACGTTGCTAAACAAAATGGCGGAGGCCGGACTTTTGCATCGCAAAAATAGAATCGGTTATGATATGAATTTGTCTTAAAGACGGCGGTTTGATGTTAAACAAGTAAACTCCATTAAAACGCAATAACTTGTGACGGTACTTCCTAGCTTGTGCTACATTGCGCATGATACTTTACAAAAAATTTTTTTGAAAGAAATGGCTTCCAATTGTGAGAATCAAATACTGATACTCCTGAAATATCTGTATTTATGGTCGAAAGTGTTTAAACTCAATAATAAAGCAAATGGTGTTGTAATTGGTAGAGCAACTCTTGTCTCGCTGTATAGGTTTGCCTCTGGACAGATGTAGCGGAGACTAGCTGCATTTTACCATATTGTTGGTGAACGTACTCGGTCATGCCTAGCACTTTACCATATTGTTGGTGAACGTACTCGGTCATACCTAATACTTTACTATATTGTTGGTGAACGTACTCGGTCATACCTAGCACTTTACCATATTGTTGGTGAACGTACTCGGTCATACCTAGCACTTTACCATATTGTTGGTGAACGTACTCGGTCATACCTAATACTTTACTATATTGTTGGTGAACGTACTAGGTCATGCCTAGTACTTTACCATATTGTTGGTGAACGTACTCGGTCATACCTAATACTTTACTATATTGTTGGTGAACGTACTCGGTCATACCTAGCACTTTACCATATTGTTGGTGAACGTACTCGGTCATACCTAATACTTTACCATATTGTTGGTGAACGTACTCGGTCATACCTAGCACTTTACCATATTGTTGGTGAACGTACTCGGTCATACCTAATACTTTACCATATTGTTGGTGAACGTACTCGGTCATACCTAGCACTTTACCATATTGTTGGTGAACGTACTCGGTCATACCTAGCACTTTACCATATTGTTGGTGAACGTACTCGGTCATACCTAATACTTTACTATATTGTTGGTGAACGTACTAGGTCATGCCTAGCACTTTACCATATTGTTGGTGAACGTACTCGGATATGCCTAGCACTTTACCATATTGTTGGCGAACGTACTCGGTCATACCTAATACTTTACTATATTGTTGGTGAACGTACTCGGATATGCCTAGCACTTTACCATATTGTTGGTGAACGTACTCGGTCATACCTAGCACTTTACCATATTGTTGGTGAACGTACTCGGTCATACCTAATACTTTACTATATTGTTGGTGAACGTACTAGGTCATGCCTAGTACTTTACCATATTGTTGGTGAACGTACTCGGTCATGCCTAGTACTTTACCATATTGTTGGTGAACGTACTCGGTCATGCCTAGCACTTTACCATATTGTTGGTGAACGTACTCGGTCATACCTAATACTTTACTATATTGTTGGTGAACGTACTAGGTCATGCCTAGTACTTTACCATATTGTTGGTGAACGTACTCGGTTATGCCTAGCACTTTACCATATTGTTGGTGAACGTACTCGGTCATACCTAATACTTTACTATATTGTTGGTGAACGTACTCGGTCATACCTAGCACATTACCATATTGTTGGTGAACGTACTCGGTCATACCTAGCACTTTACCATATTGTTGGTGAACGTACTCGGTCATGCCTAGCACTTTACCATATTGTTGGTGAACGTACTCGGTCATACCTAATACTTTACTATATTGTTGGTGAACGTACTCGGATATACCTAGCACTTTACCATATTGTTGGTGAACGTACTCGGTCATACCTAGCACTTTACCATATTGTTGGTGAACGTACTCGGTCATGCCTAGCACTTTACCATATTGTTGGTGAACGTACTCGGTCATACCTAATACTTTACTATATTGTTGGTGAACGTACTAGGTCATGCCTAGTACTTTACCATATTGTTGGTGAACGTACTCGGTCATGCCTAGTACTTTACCATATTGTTGGTGAACGTACTCGGTTATGCCTAGCACTTTACCATATTGTTGGTGAACGTACTCGGTCATACCTAATACTTTACTATATTGTTGGTGAACGTACTAGGTCATGCCTAGTACTTTACCATATTGTTGGTGAACGTACTCGGTCATGCCTAGTACTTTACCATATTGTTGGTGAACGTACTCGGTCATGACTAGGACTTCACCATATTGTTGGTGAACGTACTCGGTCATACCTAACACTTTACCATATTGTTGGTGAACGTACTCGGTCATACCTAATACTTTACTATATTGTTGGTGAACGTACTCGGTCATGCCTAGCACTTTACCATATTGTTGGTGAACGTACTCGGTTATGCCTAGCACTTTACCATATTGTTGGTGAACGTACTCGGTTATGCCTAGCACTTTACCATATTGTTGGTGAACGTACTCGGTCATACCTAATACTTTACTATATTGTTGGTGAACGTACTCGGTCATGCCTAGCACTTTACCATATTGTTGGTGAACGTACTCGGTTATGCCTAGCACTTTACCATATTGTTGGTGAACTTACTTGCTCATGCCTAATACTTTACTATATTGTTGGTGAACGTACTCGGTCATTCCTAGCACTTTACCATATTGTTGGCGAACGTACTCGGTCATACCTAGCACTTTACCATATTGTTGGTGAACGTACTCGGTTATGCCTAGCACTTTACCATATTGTTGGTGAACGTACTCGGTCATACCTAATACTTTACTATATTGTTGGTGAACGTACTCGGATATGCCTAGCTCTTTACCATATTGTTGGTGAACGTACTCGGTCATACCTAATACTTTACTATATTGTTGGTGAACGTACTCGGTCATACCTAGCACTTTACCATATTGTTGGTGAACGTACTCGGTCATACCTAATACTTTACTATATTGTTGGTGAACGTACTCGGTCATGCCTAGCACTTTACCATATTGTTGGTGAACGTACTCGGTTATGCCTAGCACTTTACCATATTGTTGGTGAACGTACTCGGTCATACCTAATACTTTACTATATTGTTGGTGAACGTACTCGGTCATTCCTAGCACTTTACCATATTGTTGGTGAACTTACTCGCTCATACCTAATACTTTACTATATTGTTGGTGAACGTACTCGGTCATACCTAACACTTTACCATATTGTTGGCGAACGTACTCGGTTATGCCTAGCACTTTACCATATTGTTCGTGAACGTACTCGGTCATACCTAATACTTTACTATATTGTTGGTGAACGTACTCGGATATGCCTAGCACTTTACCATATTGTTGGTGAACGTACTCGGTCATACCTAATACTTTACTATATTGTTGGTGAACGTACTCGGTCATACCTAGCACTTTACCATATTGTTGGTGAACGTACTCGGTTATGCCTAGTACTTTACCATATTGTTGGTGAACGTACTCGGTCATACCTAATACTTTACTATATTGTTGGTGAACGTACTCGGTCATGCCTAGCACTTTACCATATTGTTGGTGAACGTACTCGGTTATGCCTAGCACTTTACCATATTGTTGGTGAACGTACTCGGTCATACCTAATACTTTACTATATTGTTGGTGAACGTACTAGGTCATGCCTAGTACTTTACCATATTGTTGGTGAACGTACTCGGTCATGCCTAGTACTTTACCATATTGTTGGTGAACGTAGTCGGTCATGACTAGGACTTCACCATATTGTTGGTGAACGTACTAGGTCATGCCTAGCACTTTACCATATTGTTGGTGAACGTACTCGGTCATGACTAGCATTTTACCATATTGTTGGTGAACGTACTCGGTCATGCCTAGTACTTTACCATATTGTTGGTGAACGTACTCGGTCATGCCTAGTACTTTACCATATTGTTGGTGAACGTAGTCGGTCATGACTAGGACTTCACCATATTGTTGGTAAACGTGATTCGATTGATTGGTTCACGTATTGGTAGGACTACATGAAGGTGGTAATCGATAACAATCCCTCGTGCGATCATGGTACACTAATTAATGTATATCTAGTTAGGCTACTATCGATTGAAAGAGTTTATCTTCCGGCTCTTGTAACCCACTCGCAACTTCGCAGATTTCACGGCGCCGTCATGCGACTCTGTTTCCATTAAGTTTGATTGAAATAATGGTGGAGTCGAAATAGAAATTATCTGGCAAGTCCCCAGCAACTTAATGAAATCTGAATATTCTTATAAACTACAAAACTGTAATAATTTGTTAAAACACGTTAGCTATAGGGGAAACCCTATACAAATTTTCTCTGTGTTTTTGAAGAATTTAGCTAATCTTTTCTAACACTATATGCACTTGTTTCAATATAATCTGTTTAGTTTCCAGAATTCCTCAGTTTTGTAACTGTTTTGGCTATAATAATTGTGAATGGAAAATTGAGAAATGATAATGCCCCTGAGTATAAACGCCGAAAGGTAAAATTTCACAGAGCAAGTCTTTCTTCCTTTTTTACACACAGGCGATCCTGACAAAGAGCACAACAAAGATCGTTTCTTTGGACCGTCATAGATTTGAAGTTCACAGATAAAATCGGTGTTTTTGCAAACCCGTGACTTCCAATAAAACAGGAAAAGCCTAGTCTTCAAAGAAAACCTGTGGTTAAAAAACGTTTATGCGCGTTTCGACAGCACAGGTAACATCATCAGTTCCGATTGAACTCAGAGTAACTATACAGAAATGTGCATCGGTGTTTTGTAAATATTGTAAATAATATAATTGTTGCATAAATCAGCTACGATTAATCATACGTCGTAGCAGAGTTCTGCGGATTCACCAAAATATCTGAAAAAGCAATGATTGTGTTTTTTTTAAAGCTTCGCGTGGTGGTGCATTGTTCATTAATTGAATTTAAAAATTCCAATGTAACCTGAAGGCACCTTCTGGCTGCTTAATGAAGTATATGTATAATTCCAGCGTCTATTTATTATTTAAAGTTACCACGTGTCTCGGGCTTGTATAACTTCGAATCTGTCGCTCTCTAAGCAAGGCAATAGTAACCTCAGAGTCTAGTGACTTCGTCCAGAGCTTCTGGTTCCTTAGTTTGCGTTTAGTAAAGATAAATGTATTGAATTAACAAGGCTTGTCCATAGAGATTTAGAAATGCAACGGTTTCAAGAGGAACTTAGTTGAAAGTGGTAGAAAAAGTCTACCACTTGGTTTGGTTTGGTCTACCAAACTGTCTGGTTTGTTGACGACAGTTCTAAGGGAGTGTGTAGATTTAATTTCGTTCAGTATTGTATTATATTTGTCTAGGCTAGTTCAGTATGGCTAGCTACAAGAACAGCTGACTTGACCGGCTCTGGGCGATTAGAGGCTGCATTGTTGGACATTAATTTAGGTGAGAACGTCATTGCTGAATGGAAGCGTCGACAAGATTTAAACAGGAAATAAGATTACGCAAGTGGCCACCTAAATAGAGCCCCAACTCTCGCTAGCTTTAATATGTATACTGTCACCAAGTTGGAAGCTGTAAGCATTATATTCATTTCGTTTGGGCACGTGGAGAGAACTTTTACATAATCGAATCTCAGCGAGCTCGCCTGATCTTGTAACGGCAGAGACGAGACACTTCATGTCGGAAGTAGTGTGAACGTATTGGACGGTTGAAATAGGTCCCGATTGTTCAGAAGAAGGAAATATTGTTCGTGATACAACATAATATCTGTTAGGGCATTTATACGCAAATACAGTCTACGAGAGCGGCTTTGCCAGTACTCGTACTGTAAAAATGTAATCCGAATTGGAAAATATTCTAAGAGAATTGGCGATACCTTACATTCCTTAGTAACTACCTCTCTGCTCCCTCGAGAGTTACCCTCCCTTCATTTTATCCACTATGAAATATTCCTTATATTACCACTTTATGGGCCTGATAAAAATGTAGGTCTAAGTTTAGGTTCGATAAGTAGTACGAATATCCTTCTACTACATCGGAGAGTACTCATGCCACTATATTAATCCTATCAAATCTGTTCACAATGACCAATCTCATCTCTGGAAAAAGGCAATTTATCCGTTTCTAGGATTCTATTTTTTATACGAGAACTCCGATTTTCTTTTGCTACACCAAAGAGGTTTCATCAATTCTATCAAAGCTGTTCACCATAATCAATCACGACTTGACAAGAGACAGTGTATGTTGTTCTTGGATTCGATTTTTCCTATGCGACCAATGATTTTCTTTCTGATGCGTCGCAGAGCATTCATGTTACTATCCTACCATAACTGACCACATCCCTGATAAATGTTAGCGACTGTTCTAGGATTCGAATTTTCCAACGTGAGCTATGATTTTTTTCTGATGCATCACAGAGTAGCCTATACATGCTACTACCTTAATTATATCATGACTAACCATAACCCTGATAAGTGACTGTGTGTGTTGTTTTAGGATTCGATGTTTCCTATGTAAAGTATGATTTTCTCCTATGATGAATCTTATCAAATCTGTTCACAATAACCAATAACATTCCTGACAAAAGACAGTTTATCTGATTCTAGGATTCGATGTTTCCTATGTAAAGTATGATTTTCTCCTATGATGAATCTTATCAAATCTGTTCACAATAACCAATAACATTCCTGACAAAAGACAGTTTATCTGATTCTAGGATTCGATGTTTCCTATGTAAAGTATGATTTTCTCCTATGATGAATCTTATCAAATCTGTTCACAATAACCAATAACATTCCTGACAAAAGACAGTTTATCTGATTCTAGGATTCGATGTTTCCTATGTAAAGTATGATTTTCTCCTATGATGAATCTTATCAAATCTGTTCACAATAACCAATAACATTCCTGACAAAAGACAGTTTATCTGATTCTAGGATTCGATGTTTCCTATGTAAAGTATGATTTTCTCCTATGATGAATCTTATCAAATCTGTTCACAATAACCAATAACATTCCTGACAAAAGACAGTTTATCTGATTCTAGGATTCTGTTTTCCGCGAGCTACGATTTTTTTTCTGCTACACCAGAGAGGATTCATCAATCCTACCATAGCTCTTCACCGTAGTAAATCTTATTCCTAACTGCGATAATAGTCGTAAAATCTTTCGGCCTTAAGAAGGCAATTAGGAAATATAAAATCGGCTGTCGCAGCTGATCTGGGATCCCACAGTTAAAGGGATAATAGACAATTATAGTATTTACATTATGTAAACATTTAGCTTAGATACAGTTTGTTAACATGGGATTTGGCAGGATGTGCATTTTTTGTTTTATAAATGCACTCTTTAAAACGTAAACTCATTTTAAAAGTGAGCCTTCAGAATACATTTAACTTAACGACTTTTGGTCGAGCCACGCCCACCATCCTAAGCATCAGCCACGAAGCCTTTCGTTCTTATTTTGAATGTAGTTTACATTTTTTTGTTTTTTGTCAAACTGTTTAAACTTTGGTCACCTAATATGCCACATTTAAGTATATCCAATTAACTTTTTTATATGAAAACAGCACAAAACAGGCTGTTATCGCCTATAAAGGATTTGAGGCAGGATTAAAGTTACGACAGATATCCTCCCCCTGACTGAGGTTCCTAACTTACATGTGCAGTCACGTCTCAGAAATACATCTAACAATACATCTGGTACTGGAGGGTGAAGTTACCAGGTCGATGTAGTGCTGCGAATCTACTTGCTAGCCATACATTCAGAATTACGTTCATATAATCCACAACAGCAACATCACAATAAAAAGATCGCTTGATTAAGTAGTATGATTAGAACAATACCTAAAAGTGCAAGTGGTATTCCATAACAGTCAGAGCAAAAGGGTAAAATTTTTTAAAGTTCGTTGCTCCGGTAGATATGTAGAATAATTTAGTGAGTCGATGAGGGAGAACTTTAAAACAAAAATACAGTTTTGTTGCCTTTACAACTACTGTAGAAGCTCCGCTAACCGAAACAAAAGGGGCTTGGGTTGGATAACCAATATTTCGGATAGAGCTCTTTTTGAAATTACCGTAAAAAATATAAAATAATGTTTAGTATAACCTTCAAAGTGATTTTTAATACATAGATTAGTATGTACATACAATAAAATGGAAGTATTTTATAAAGGCATTATAACGATTTTATACAAGTAACTATTCTAACAGTATTTTACAAATACAAGTGGTATTTAAATCTTCTCGAAAAAAAATCTTCAATTTTCTTTAAGTTTCAATTCGTTTATTTAGTTCATTATCTCAATATATATATATATATAGCTCAAATTTTGTTTCGTTTATAAAATACTTTTTACTCAACGACTCAAGTTCAGATACATTTTTTAAAATTTGTATTGAATGACACTTGGTGTTAATTCAGTTTTTTTCAAATATTAATTCAATAATTAAATTTAGTAATAAATTTTATTTATAATTAAAAATTAAATTAAAATCATTTTAGTTTTATATAGGAGCAAAACGTTTCTCAAAAGGGGCATAAAATGCAATATAGTTATTTCATCCCATTTGGCTTGAAATCAGTGACAACATATGATTTCATACAACAGCTGATTTTATGTTTTAGGTTATGTAGTAGAACAGCGCTGTTTTAACGCTTAAGTTGTTACTTTATTTATATTAGTTGTGATTATTTGATAAAAAGTAATTAATAAATATTTTCTTTGTTGATTTAAGTAAGAATTGATTTTAAACTTTTTCGTTTATATTAGTTGTCTTTTTAAACGATTTCTAGCCACTATATCCCTCCATCGCTTCATTAGTTACACGTCACCAGGCTTAGCTTCGTCTGCTTGCTAAACAAACCGTAAGCATAGCTAAAAATAATGAAACTCTTAAGAACCAATGGCAACTCAGACGGCTTTAATGTTTATTCACAGCTTTATAAAACTTAAGGTACAGCACTGGACATAAAACGTATCACATAACTCACCTGTAAGGAATTCAAAATCTCTACAGCAGTATCAGGCTGCTTTCTGCTACAGTTTCATCTTCATCCTCGACTTCTGTCACTTTTGGTCGTTTGCGGGCCAACTACAGCGTGATTTATTTATATATTATTACTTATAATTTTTTACTGATTATTTCGGTTAAACGCGATTTCAGTTAGTAGAGTTTCTACTGTATATTACGTGTTTTTAAATGGGTTTGATGATGTGAAGAAGAGGATGTGTATTGTTTGGTCAACCTGTGCGTTTATTAATACTATCACGGCCGTTATAACATTTTGTGATCATTCTTATAAATAGATTGCTGCATTTGGCCAGAATGTGCACAAGTGGAAGCATACACACTGGTCGGGACGGAACGCAGCCGCGTTCACAGACATCGCCGCAACGACCTAGATGGCGCTGTAACAGGTCGGCACAATACACCACGTCCGCGAGACTGTTGACCTTGGGAGATTTACGCCAAGTGAATGGACAAGACAGAGAGGGATAGATAGTACGGAGACCAGCGCGACCAGGACGGAGATAGTACAGTAACCAGGTTCTTGCCCCGCTGTGACCTTGTAAGACCGCCCCCTCCACTCTCGCACACGGCTTCTACGCTCCTATTTTAATTGTTCGGTTTATCGGCAGCGTTCCGTCCTTTTAAATGCCGCACCAGGAAATAAAGCTGCTGATCCGAAATTACAAATATGTCTCCAGAGTTTGATATCACTTGTTGGTAAAGATCCACTGAATTTAAAATGATCGTGCATTGTTACATCTTGTGTACACTTCAGGCTATAGATGCAAGTGCTGCCTACAATACTTCCCAATTAGTCTGCCAGATAGCGCAGCCATAGCGAATGGAATCCATCTAATCTCTGTGCATATCACACTAGGTTTTCCAATTGTAACTCTTAGGATGGCGAAGTTTAAGTCTGGAAATGCGACCATGTAAGGCAATAATCAACCGAGAAGTTAAATGGTTTATGAAAATTTTTCAAATAACGACATTTTAATACTGTATTGAATTTTTTTAAATCAACATCATTGGAATTGAAATTCATACGTACGAGAGGGCGATATCTTTTTATGACAGGTATTTCTGAAGAAGCATTGTTAATATGTTATGACTGTCCATCGTGTAATGGTCCTTACAGTTTCATAAAAGTCCAGTCATGTTTTAATTGGTCTAGGATATCATTTTTAGAAAGTTGACGTAAAGGACAAGAAACCACTTGGCCTTAAAATACTCTAATAGTATCAGGATTATTATAATTGGTCTAGGATGTCATTTTTAGAAAGTTGACGTAAAGGACAAGAAACCACTTGGCCTTAAAATACTCTAATAGTATCAGGATTATTATAATTGGTCTAGGATGTCATTTTTAGAAAGTTGACGTAAAGGACAAGAAACCACTTGGCCTTAAAATACTCTAATAGTATCAGGATTATTATAATTGGTCTAGGATGTCATTTTTAGAAAGTTGACGTAAAAGACAAGAAACCACTTGGCCTTAAAATACTCTAATAGTATCAGGATTATTATAATTGGTCTAGGATGTCTCCCTTAGAGAGTCGACGTAAAGGACGAGGAACCACTTGACCTTAAATTACTCTAATAGTGTCAGGATTATTATAATTGGTCTAGGATGTCTCCCTTAGAGAGTCGACGTAAAGGACGAGGAACCACTTGACCTTAAAATACTCTAATAGTATCAGGATTATTATAATTGGTCTAGGATGTCTCCCTTAGAGAGTCGACGTAAAGGACGAGGAACCACTTGGCCTCAAAATACTCTAATAGTGTAAGGATTATTTAAATTAGTCTACAATGTCTCCCTTAGAGAGTCGACGTAAAGGACGAGAAAACACGACCTTAAAATACTCTAATAATGTCCAGATTATTTTAATTGATCTAGGATGTCTCCCTTATAGAGTCGACGTAAAGAATGAGAAAACACTTGTCCTTAAAATACTCTAATAGTGTCAGGATTATTTTAATTAGTCTAGGATGTCTCCCTCGGATATTCGACGTAAAGATCGAGAAATCACTTGTCCTTAAAAAAACTCTATTAGTGTCAGGATTATTTTAATTAGTCGATGTCTCCCTTATAGAGTCGACGTAAAGAACGAGAAACCACTTGACCTTAAAATACTCTAATAGTGTCAGGATTATTTTTCGTAGTCTAGGATGTCTCCCTTATAGAGTCGACGTAAAGAACGAGAAACCACTTGACCTTAAAATACTCTAATAGTGTCAGGATTATTTTTCGTAGTCTAGGATGTCTCCCTTAGAGAGTCGATGTAAAGAACGAGAAACCACTTGACCTTAAAATACTCTAATAGTGTCAGGATTATTTTTCGTAGTCTAGGATGTCTCCCTTATAGAGTCGACGTAAAGAACGAGAAACCACTTGACCTTAAAATACTCTAATAGTGTCAGGATTATTTTTCGTAGTCTAGGATGTCTCCCTTAGAGAGTCGACGTAAAGAACGAGAAACCACTTGACCTTAAAATACTCTAATAGTGTCAGGATTATTTTTCGTAGTCTAGGATGTCTCCCTTATAGAGTCGACGTAAAGATCGAGAAATCACTTGTCCTTAAAAAAACTCTATTAGTGTCAGGATTATTTTAATTAGTCGATGTCTCCCTTATAGAGTCGACGTAAAGAACGAGAAACCACTTGACCTTAAAATACTCTAATAGTGTCAGGATTATTTTTCGTAGTCTAGGATGTCTCCCTTATAGAGTCGACGTAAAGAACGAGAAACCACTTGACCTTAAAATACTCTAATAGTGTCAGGATTATTTTTCGTAGTCTAGGGTGTCTCCCTTATAGAGTCGACGTAAAGAACGAGAAACCACTTGACCTTAAAATACTCTAATAGTGTCAGGATTATTTTTCGTAGTCTAGGATGTCTCCCTTATAGAGTCGACGTAAAGAACGAGAAACCACTTGACCTTAAAAAACTCTATTAGTGTCAGGATTATTTTAATTAGTCTAGGATGTCTCCCTCAGATAATTCGACGTAAAGATCGAGAAATCACTTGTCCTTAAAAAAACTCTATTAGTGTCAGGATTATTTTAATTAGTCGATGTCTCCCTTATAGAGTCGACGTAAAGAACGAGAAACCACTTGACCTTAAAATACTCTAATAGTGTCAGGATTATTTTTCGTAGTCTAGGATGTCTCCCTTATAGAGTCGACGTAAAGAACGAGAAACCACTTGACCTTAAAATACTCTAATAGTGTCAGGATTATTTTTCGTAGTCTAGGATGTCTCCCTTAGAGAGTCGATGTAAAGAACGAGAAACCACTTGACCTTAAAATACTCTAATAGTGTCAGGATTATTTTTCGTAGTCTAGGATGTCTCCCTTATAGAGTCGACGTAAAGAACGAGAAACCACTTGACCTTAAAATACTCTAATAGTGTCAGGATTATTTTTCGTAGTCTAGGATGTCTCCCTTAGAGAGTCGACGTAAAGAACGAGAAACCACTTGACCTTAAAATACTCTAATAGTGTCAGGATTATTTTTCGTAGTCTAGGATGTCTCCCTTATAGAGTCGACGTAAAGATCGAGAAATCACTTGTCCTTAAAAAAACTCTATTAGTGTCAGGATTATTTTAATTAGTCGATGTCTCCCTTATAGAGTCGACGTAAAGAACGAGAAACCACTTGACCTTAAAATACTCTAATAGTGTCAGGATTATTTTTCGTAGTCTAGGATGTCTCCCTTATAGAGTCGACGTAAAGAACGAGAAACCACTTGACCTTAAAATACTCTAATAGTGTCAGGATTATTTTTCGTAGTCTAGGATGTCTCCCTTAGAGAGTCGACGTAAAGAACGAGAAACCACTTGACCTTAAAATACTCTAATAGTGTCAGGATTATTTTTCGTAGTCTTAGATGTCTCCCTTAGAAAGGACAAGAAATCACTTGACCTTAAAATACTCTAATAGTGTCAGGATTATTTTATTGGTTAAATGAAACCAATTAGATAGAGAAGGTGTCTTACTTTTGCGAGTATCTAACTTAAGGTGCTCTCTCCTGAAGGATATTATGTGATTTTTGACAGTAGTACCGTGAAGGATGATCGCAGTACCAGGGGATCGCCCCGATAGAGAGTGACCTATGTCTATACAGACTTACGCGACCGTGTACACATAATGCAGTGATGCACCTATTTCCCCATTATACACGTTTATGTCCCTACTTTAATCCTACCAGTATTACAATAGTTTTCTTTCCTTCGTAGGCCCTATTCTGTCTTACCAGCTTATCGCTTTAAATCAACAAGAATAAAATCTTTTACATAAAGCTTTCAAAAGTATTATTTTTCTCTTGAGTATTTGGTGGAAATTATTAACTATGGATAATTTACCTAAAACTCACTATGATCTACAATTCAAGCAGTTAATGCTTGATGTGACATCTAAAAGACAAATTTTAAACCTGTTCTTATTCGTTAAATGTTATTTAGCATTAGCTGAAGGACGAGCGTTCTGCTGATTAACCTAAAAATAATGCGATAGTGTAACTTTGTAGAACAACCAATTAGTGGCTTTAGTCACTTCGGTTGTTATTCTAAAATCTAAATACTGTAATCCATGTTTACAGTAGCTATTTTCTTTTAAAAATTACAATAATTAATTTTTTATAAACTTTATTGGTTATTATTTATACAAACATTTGTAAAATAGTTCAAATTATGACAATGATAGAACGGTTTATTAAAATACCACCTTTGATTTGTTGCCTGCGTTGCTCCGCAACACAAACTCATCCTTCCGAAAATGACGTAAACCACCCCCTCTCCTCACCTAAGTCATTACTCTCGCGCCAGGTCCCAGGATAGCCTCGTGCTCAAGGGGCAAACTAAACAACGGTGATCAATATTTATAATGTGAAGAGATTTGTTCGGTTTGGACATTGGAGTCGGTTCTCCTTCGACGGTGCGGTGTTGCCAGATCGTGTCGGTAAGCTATATATAGGATAATGCCACCGACGGAAGGCTTTGTCCAGATAATCGAGTTGCCATTTACTACCGAGGTTTGTTCATTGTAGGCCGACGGTTTTTGATCAATCTTTAGACTGCGTTATTACGATGTGTAAAACATAACCTCTCAATGGATCATTAAATACAGCTGTTGCTTTAAATCATATGGTAAAAATCAGCTGACCATGTCAACATAATCAGTTTGTTTTAACATCATTATGGGATTAAAAATTAATTTTTGTCTGATCATTGTTTTTAACTTTTTAATATTTTGTTGCTTAAGTTTCAAAATATGAAAACAAAAGGTATATTGACACCTTTTTCACTTAATCGTATGAGGTTTGCGTATTTTTTTAGGTGATATAACCTATAAACGTAACCTGTGATTAGGGATATGTTTTGCTATGGGAAAATCAGCTGATTATGTAATCATTCATTAATTTGTTTTAACACCAATATGGGAATTAGAAATTTATTTGGTCTGAATATTGTTTTTAACATTTCGGTATTTTGTTCAAAATATGAAAGCAAGAGGTTTATTGAACATCTTTTTCACTTAATAGCATGAGGTTTTGCATATTTTTTGGAGGCGATATAACCTATAAACATAACCTGTGATTAGTGACTGACATAGACCGGTGTTGCTGTGTGGAATATAAGCCGATTTTGTAAACATTAAACTAAACTTTTTGTGTGAATGTTATTTGCCTTTAAATATTTCATATTTCCCTCTTGAATTCCAAAATTACGAACATGATGGCCAACGTTTTTTAATCACATGTCTCATTAAATCAAATAAGTTTATGCACATTTCTTCCCGAAGAGATATACTGTATACACACCTATTAATAAACAGCTCTCTTACATCATTTAATAAAATGGCAGAGTATTCTAACACATAGAACTATATGTGTTGTGTGACTTGAATGGAGTCGGATGCTTCGGATCATTTTGATTCTAAACCGTCTCCACGCCAAGAATTTGGAACGGAACTACCAGGGACTACTAGCAGGGACATCCACTACTCTCGTGACACCTACCTCTGCTCCGGATTGTCCATGGTGGTCCCTATCGATCTTGTTAACTCCCCCTATATAGACAGCCTCCTTCAGCTTTGGCTCCCCTTCAACCCCCTACACACGTCCCGACAAAACCACCCAACTGTCGTGTCCAACAATGTTGGTCAGTGTGTAGGCTTGTCGGCCGACAGAAAAAATTGTACCTGACAGTCGGGCCAACCGATCTGGTTGGGTCGACGTGATATCCTGACAGCCGACTCCCCCACCCTAGAAACCTGTCGGATTGGCACGTGTGTGGCGTTGTCGGCCAACCGACACGACGAATCCGTTAACTCCCGGTTGCCATTCAGTGTTGATTATGTCTGAAGTACCAAAAATGTCTCAAGTTCCGGCGGATGAGAAAACTATGATCGAAGCGTTACTGGAGAACTTAAAAAATTACCGCTGTTTGTGGGATGTCCAGTGTGACACCTATTCGAACAGGGATCGGAGAAATGAGGCATATAATTCTCTTCTGGGCATTTTCCAAATAGTGTACCCAGATGCAACATTAGGAACGTTGAAAACGAAACTGGAAAACATGAGAAGCTCTTATAAAAGAGAAGACAAAAAGGTAAGATATAAAAAACATTTTTTTATTAGACAATTTCTCAAATAATTTCGGAAATAATTTTCTTCAAATTCTCGAAGTAGGTTCATGTGGGAACATTTTTTTCGCTCTATTAACCACTTCTTGTTTTCTCCTTCTTTTCATCAGCAATAACCATAATGGCAAAAACCAATTTTTTTGCTTTTTTGATAAATGTGGTGCCATGGCAAACAAATCCAGAGCACTTGGAGATCACAACTTCACTTCACAAGAACAAGTTGGCTACTAACGGTAGTCATGATCGGAACGTGTGTAGAGCTCAACCCAACAGAGATGGTCGGGGAGTTCAGTCGTGTCGGGTGGTACGTTCGGGACGTGTGTAGAGCTCAACCCAACAGGGATGGTCGGGGAGTTCAGTCGTGTCGGGTGGTACGGTCGGGACGTGTGTAGAGCTCAACCCAACAGGGATGGTCGGGGAGTTCAGTCGTGTCGGGTGGTACGGTCGGGACGTGTGTAGAGCTCAACCCAACAGGGATGGTCGGGGAGTTCAGTCGTGTCGGGTGGTACGGTCGGGACGTGTGTAGAGCTCAACCCAACAGAGATGGTCGGGGAGTTCAGTCGTGTCGGGTGGTACGTTCGCGACGTGTGTAGAGCTCAACCCAACAGAGATGGTCGGGGAGTTCAGTCGTGTCGGGTGGTACGTTCGCGACGTGTGTAGTGCTCAACCCAACAGGGATGGTCGGGGAGTTCAGTCGTGTCGGGTGGTACGTTCGGGACGTGTGTAGTGCTCAACCCAACAGAGATGGTCGGGAGTTCAGTCGTGTCGGGTGGTGCGGTCGGGACGTGTGTAGAGCTCAACCCTACAGGGATGGTCGGGGAGTTCAGTCGTGTCGGGTGGTACGGTCGGGACGTGTGTAGTGCTCAACCCAACAGAGATGGTCGGGGAGTTCAGTCGTGTCGGGTGGTACGGTCGGGACGTGTGTAGAGCTCAACCCAACAGGGATGGTCGGGGAGTTCAGTCGTGTCGGGTGGTACGGTCGGGACGTGTGTAGTGCTCAACCCAACAGAGATGGTCGGGAGTTCAGTCGTGTCGGGTGGTGCGGTCGGGACGTGTGTAGAGCTCAACCCAACAGGGATGGTCGGGGAGTTCAGTCGTGTCGGGTGGTACGGTCGGGACGTGTGTAGTGCTCAACCCAACAGAGATGGTCGGGAGTTCAGTCGTGTCGGGTGGTGCGGTCGGGACGTGTGTAGAGCTCAACCCAACAGGGATGGTCGGGGAGTTCAGTCGTGTCGGGTGGTACGTTCGGGACGTGTGTAGAGGGTTTTCATGTGACACGGGGACTTAGTGTCACTCTCCAGATCGCCAGGTTTTTCGTAACCAAAGTATATAAACATAGAACTATATCTAATAACGTCGCGGGAGTAAAAGTTTCATTTTTATGTCAACATTGGCCATATTGATATTTCGACTGTTCTTACTTCGGCCTTTAAACTTAACCGCTCATTCCTCTTTTGCAGTATTTTACGTAATAGTGTTTAGCGGGAATAAGAAATTCGTTTTTACGTTGAAATTTCCCTTTCGTAGAGTTTCTTGCTTTGACTTTCAATGCTTACTTTACGAGACCGCGTACCTTTTTATTGCCATACTACTTGTACACATCGGTTCCACTAATATGGTATTTTAAGCAAAGCCTTCGGAAATTTAACAAACTCTGTCGCTAGAGATCATAAGGGTAACTAAAAATATATTCTTTTTTAATTATAGAAAACTTACAACTTTTATAAATATGATTTTAGACGTAAGTTATAACACAAATTTTATCAGGAGTTGTAAACTACTAGGTGTTGTAAAATATACCACTACATTTTGGTTACTTGCTATAGATTATTTTATCCCTAGATTACTTAGACCTCGTCAAAATGACGACGCTCCTTTTCACAAATTGCTATACCTAACAAACGAGCGGATCGCGCGCATCCATCTTCCCACTACCTTCTTAACTACAGTTCCCGATGTCAGATGCGCAAAGTTCGCATGCGTCCTAGAGTTCGCGTCGTCCTTTCAACGATACATAAGTGATCGTGTGACTTTTTTATGTTTTTGTTCGCTTTAAATTTTTTAGTTATTTACTCACATAGGCTTAGGTTTTGTTACTATTTGTGGTTGCTTGCGTTGCTCAGTGTGTTAAGGCTGGATTTATAATTGAGACGAGAAAATTGCTGACGAGGAAGATCGTACAGACACTCTAGTAAGAAAATATCTTAAAGATTGTAGTGATGAGGGGTTTTGTGAAGGTGCTTCTATCTCAAATAGCTGTCCAAATGGTAGTGGGAATAAAGGTGTACTAACATGTCAATTATACGGACTCGGGGACTTACGATGCAGACATGACTTACCGCCCAGGAATTGGAGCCACAGCCACGAGTGAATAATCTAACATTGATACTGAGTAACGATCACACAGGAATAAAAAACGTCGCAGAGGACTTACACCATGTGATTCGTCATCCCACGTGACACCTATTCTCCACCTAACGTCGTTTCTCCTTACGGCGATCCTCCACCTAGCGTCTACTCTTCGCCTCATACAACCCCCATAGGTTACGCCCTGAGACTTACTATGCAAAAAACCTTCCCAGGAATGTACTCAACATTATATATATATATATATATATATATATATATATATATATATATATATATATATATATATATATATATATATATATATATATATATATATATATATATATAATATGTATTTATATATATATAATAAAAGAATTTATTTATATGTATATAGATAGATAATAAATAAAAATTAAAATTAAATGCAGTGGGCAGTGTTAATTATTGGTCACAGAGCAGATATAGCCTGAGCTTAGGATGTACATCGGTCCACCTGTTTGTAGCGGCGGGGATAATGAATAGTGAAGGCTGTTAGGTGCAGCCAGGCAAATAACACGTCCCCTCCCATTCGGTGTCGTCACCCCTCTAGCCGACTGACCATCAAGGGACAAAGCTAGAGATATGCTCTACCACTCTGTAAATACAGTCTGAGATTAGAAACTCACAAAGAGAATAAATTATTTCGAAAATTCGAAGAACACTTTTTTGTTAACTTATAAACACTAAATGTGTCCAGCTAACCTACCTAACTTGTATCATTCCTGTTGCCCGGCTGTTTTACTTCTCGTTGCTATTCTTTGAGTTTTTTATATTTTTGAAAAAAAATGTATGCGTTATTCCTGTTACAATGAAAATATTGGAAAGAACCACAAAAATAACAAATAAAGTAAGTTACTTGAGAACTCTTATGTACATTTCGATGACCATGTCAACATCATCAGAGGGTCTTATTACAAAATTTCAATCTAGCAAACAATAAGTTCAAACTAGAGTGACAAGGCTAGATTCTAATTTTGTAATCAGATCTGATGATGACGACATGGTCATCGAAATATGCATAAGGGTTTAATCTTAAGTAACTTGTATTATTTGTTATTTTTGGGGTTATTTCCAATATTTTCATTGTAATACATTGTACCACTGTGCTCTTGATATTGTATGTTATACAGGTTGTTAGGGAATTTTTCCAATGTTAACACTTATGATAGTAAAATAATGAAATTAGGCTTTGGGATTCGGGGATGTGCCGAGTAAAGTGAGAACTTTTATAGCCACATCTACAGAAACTGAAATGAGAAATAAGTTTAATTTCGACTCATGAGAAATTACCTAAACAATTGTTATCAGACACGCCTAAGAGTTTTCATTTCGAAAATTGAATACGTAATTTTTTAAAAATAAATAAAAACACAAAATTCACAAATTAATCATTTATTTCTCATACGCGTTTCAATGACCCAAGTCATCATCATAAGTGAGTGTAACTATTACAAACTATAACTTACAACTAGGTAAGTAACTTTACAACTTACGACTGGATGTAAGTTAGAGTTTGAAGTAGTAACACTCACTGATGATGATGACTTTGTCATTGAAACGCGCATGAGAAATAAATGATTAATTTGTGAGTTTTGTGTATGTTTTTATTTATTTTTAACATAACCTCACAAGCTAAGCTCAAAGAATATTTGTTTACGTAATTTGTTATAATCCTTATATTGAATTATTCGTATTGAATTCAATAAATGTAAACGAATTTATATATTCGTTAACTTATCAATACTATATATTAACCTTTTTCCTTAACAATTTCAATTAATAATGTAACATAACCTATGCGTTAAAACAGTTCTTTCACAACATATCAGCTGTTGCATGAAATCACATGTTATCATTGACGTCTCTTTGAGGTGACTCATAGCCTAACCTGATGCGAAACTGTATGTTCATGGCGGACCAATAAGTATTGTAGGTGTCGCTATAAAGGTTTTAGTTAAAAAAAAGGACGAACTTTCAAAAATATCTCAGTGTTTTTAGGTAAAGGAGATAAAATCTTGAAAAATTCTTATCTGAAGAAAGTTAAGAAAGAGCATTGCAAAATAAAAGTAAATGTGGAGATAACCTGGTGGTCGGAGAGAGTTGAGTCATGCAATAAAGACATAGTTATCACTTCTCCTTCGCCTTATAACCTTTAATTACTCTATTATTACTCTTCTAAAGAGTAAAACTGTGACAGGTTTTATATTTATGGCGAGAGATTTTTTACCAGCAGCGCTCAATGTGTGATTTTATTTGCAAAGTTTTATTAATTATAAAAGCCAGATATATAGCGACTGTGTGACCTTGGGCGTAAAGCAATGGTCCCCAGCTGATATCGTTGTTTCTAAAATATCCGGTTGAGTCATGCGTTTTCCATGAATAGAGTCATTGTCGTTTCGTTTTCTTCCCGGCGTTATATGAATACTCAATTCCCTTGTGCAGTATTCACCAAAGGCTTTAGTACATGTATTCTCGAGGAGGGAGCTGTTTAGGCGAGTGGAAGATGCGTCGGCTCCTCTCTCACGTAAGACACTAGCTGCCTTACATTATGGCGTTAGGAATATCAGTTTTGTAAACGCCGAATACAGAACTAAATGTTCAATATAATTTAAATTCCTTAGGTTTGTTCTGAGCTTTAGGATTACATCATGTATAACGAGTAGAATAATTTCCTTCTGCCAACCTAACATTGTAACTCCTATCAGCAGCTGTCGCGTATCGGAGGGAACTCCGTCCAGCAGAACTATCCAGCACTCGCGCATTATAAAATGTGTTTCCTTCAGACATTTGCCGAGCAGCTGATTCAGCTTAATTTATAAACTTGTCATAATATTAAATTAATCATAGCTTGGCTAGTGAGAACTATTCACGACGGTAAAGGTTAGATCAGTTCACTCTAAATCTCACTACACGCTAGTTTATTAAAACAAATAGACTGGTTTTGACGACGATGTCGCCTTCATCAGTGATCGGCTACTGTTAATAAATTTCATCAAGCCACATTAATACAGTAGAGTCTCGAAAACTCGACGTAATGTGAACTTTTAAAGGTTGTCGAGTTGGCTGGAATTCAAGTTAAAAATGAAACAAAAGACAAACTTGTTTGCTAAAGTGTATAGTATTTACAAGTTAAATTATTTACGTTTTGTTTTTTATATTTCATGTTTTATTGGTGATATTATAAAATAGGCTAAATATTTAATAAAAGGTTACAAAATTTTGTCCTGTTTGAAAATATGGAATCACCACCATCATTAATGACTGCCAGTAGAACAAAATAGACAAATAACAATTAACAATCAAGTAGTAGGCTGTAATAAGTAAGTAATGCTCTGACATTATCAATAAGAGAAACCATCAAACTTCCTTTCACTCCTTTTCCTTCGCCCATTTTACTTTGTCAAATTCTTCCAATAAGATGTAGTATTTAAGGTCTAAGGATAAATTACGTCAGCATTTAGTATTCCTACAATGATAGCCAAAGATACCATTCTTTTATCATTGTCAAGGATTTATTATTAACGGTCTAGTTTCGTTACTCGTTCCGCATATTCAATACGTCTCTGTGCGTCCCTCCGACGCTTCTCTTGTGCGCACCTCCGACGCTTCTCTTGTGCGCCCCTCCGACGCTTCTCTTCTGCGCCCCTTCGACGCTCTTCTTGTAGGCCCCTCCGACGCTTCTCTTGTGCGCCCCTCCGACGCTTCTCTTATGGGCACCTCCGACGCTTCTTTTGTGCGCCCCTCCGACGCTTTTTTTGTGCGCCCCTCCGACGCTTCTCTTGTGGGCCTCTCCGACGCTTCTCTTGTGCGCCCCTCCGACGCTACTCTTGTGCGCCTCTCCGACGCTTCCCTTGTGGGCCTCAATGCTTCTCTACAACTGCTCGTTGTAGTTGATGCTCGGCAATGAAGATACTGTCAGTCTTTGAAAATTAACCCGCATATATACCAAGTAAGATTCTTGTTTAAATACATATAGTGAAAGTTATAAATAAATACAAGAAAACAGTGTTGCAAAGATAAAAATATGAATATCGCCCCACAGGGTAAACAATTAACCAAACTATTAAACAATTTTGAAAAACTCAGGAAACAAATCATAAATATTAACCGTAAGTTATACTTTAATAAACAATGCATAAAAATCAAAATAACACCAAAATATGCCAAAATAAGTATAATAAACCAAAGCAGTTCTGCACAAAAAATCGCTAAACAAGCAGAAACTTTATGGATAAAAAAAGAAATTAAATTCCCATACACAAACAAAAACTAATTAACTAATACACTCTCCAAAACCCACTTAGAATTAGCTAATATACTTAAACCAAACCAATGGCATTATAAATATATCAAAATTCAAGCCGTTGATGCTCGACCATGAAGATACTATCAATCTTTGAAAGCTAACTCGCATAAACACCAATTATGATTCTTGTTTAAGTACATATAGTGAAGTGTTAAATGAATACAAGAAAAGAGTGTTGCAAAGTAAAATATATATATATATATATATATATATATATATAAATATTTTAAAATAGGATTCAATATGTTCTCTGTTTGTGAATGATACAAAAATTAAATATTTCTAAAAATATTCCGTCTAAGTGAAAGAAAATGATATTCTTCGCTAAAGCGGATTTGTCCAAAGTATTTATAAGAGTCTAAAGAGGAAGTTTGTTTTGCTAACGGTGGAAGATATGACATAATTCCCCTTTCCTTTCTATTGTGAGAAGAATATAATAGTATTTTAATATTAAAATGGTTCTTAAGTACTATCATTCTATAACTTGGAGCAACTGTGATGTAATCTTTAATCATATAAAATCATCAATTATATTTTGAAATTATATAAAAAATTGTTATAAATTAAGCCTTTTGAACTACACAAACTCTTTATTTATATTCTTATGTACATTTCGATTGCAAAGGAATCATCTTCAGAGGAAATTACTACAAGACTAACTTCTTGTAGCACTCTGGACTAACTCCTCTATAAGAAGCCCCTCTTGTAGTAATTTTCTTTGAAGATGATTGTTTTACAATCGAAATATACATAAGTAAAACGTTTTGTGGTTTTATTTATTTATAATTAATAATCGTCTGTATAAATAATTTGTTTAATTTCATGGGTTTTACCTAATGCAATTCAAAACCTATTATGTCCCACAAACCTTTTAAAAGGTTTTATAATTTTTCTAAGCTAAAACAAGTATTTAAATATTTACTAAAGTGTATCCCATTGTAAAGTTTTTCACGCCTAAATACCGTAAAAGTCTATAACTTTATGTGTAAACTTTTCATGCCCGTAATATTATATGACGGGACGGGGGAGTAATATTTAAAGCGATCATAACCATGCTGGCTTAAACTACTTGCACATACCTCTTCACATTTATGCTGAGGACGTACAGAAGGCAACTGGTGACGGCAACGCAACGCAAACTTGAGTTTGCTTTTTCACAGCGTATAGAGTTTAAAAGACTTATTTATAGGGAAGTGATAGCAACGCGACTAGCGAGTGACACAGACACTAGAGTTGCTCTAGTCACGGCATGCTGTAAACTCGTTGTTCAGTTTCTCAGTTGCCAGCAGTATTTGTTGTGTTGTGTATGTGTTTCTCAAGAGTACTCCCGTATTTAAATAATAATAATTTTTACTTTTTGTGTTTCTTTTAATAGTCTTTTATTATACTGCTATAGTATGTCAGAAAATCAAAATATTGCTGGTTCTGGTCATGATTTCTGTATCCAACAACTTCAAGACGATACGAATGATTACCAACAATTTGTTTTCAAAATACTGTATATAAAATGGGTTAAAACTGTAGTCTTAATGACGTTAGTTAAATTTTTTTTTTTTTAAATTACACATTTTAATATATAGAACACGTTAATATCAACTTTTCTTCCCGCGGAAAATACGGAAAGTTACTTTTTTTTCACATTTTAAATGTGGGTCTGTAATGGCAAGTACCAGGCGCGCAGTAGCTACAGCGCATTGCACTAAATCTAGATTTGGTTGTAATTTTATACAACATTACTATGTACCTATGCGGATAGATTTGGTTGTAATTTTATACAACATTATACACTGTATTGTCTTTTTTTGTAACGTTTTTGTAGTTTATTTCTTAAAATATAGACAAGAACGAGATCCTCCTCTGACGACGACATAACTGACAACTAAACTAGCAACTTCATATGAACCATCTTGTAAATCGACTAGCAACTTTTCTAATAGCAACTCAAGTTTGCGTTGCGTTGCTATCCCCAGTTGCTTTCTGTATGTAGGCTGCCTTATTGTTTACTCCTAAAGCCCTGTTTTTCAGTTTTTATGTATTACGTTTTGAATCAAATCCAGAGTATTTTAGTTATTTAACAATATATATGGCTCTTCTAAAAGTAAAATATTTTTACAACATTACACGCGATTGCAAATCAGCTGTTATTGAAATGACGTAACAATATTTATCCTTTCAAACAATGATTGCACTTTAAACTATAAGCACGCAATAGAATACACATTAAGTATTGCTGGTGAAGGGGTTTTGAAGCGCGCCATGTAAAAAGATGTTGAAGTGTTCTTACCTTCTTACTTTTTATAACCTTTGCCGTTGTTTATTTCTCTTCCTCAATTGCTAAGTCAGTAAGAAAGTAATGGTTTATCCATTGACTACGAACCTAATTTCATAGACCTGTGCCTCAAGGAATAAACCTCTCAGAGGAACCAACCCCTGAATTTTTGATAAAACCAATTAGCCTCCGATAAGCCCTGTTCAAGCTCCTTTTCGGGTAGTGGAATCTTTGAGAGACACTTGTGATTTAAAGACTATACCTGGATACCTAGTGAACTTATCTTATCTAGAATGAAAACACAGCTAATTGGAAAATATACATTTTTATTTATTTGTTCCAAGGTTCAAATTAATTATTATTGTTTTTATTTAATTTCACAGGATTTTCTTGACTAATTATTTTTTCAAAATTTCATACAACTTGCCATTTAACTAAACATTATTATCTCCTTCTGTTTTTAAATTTTCTTATTATCATTAATTTTACATATAATTTAAATTATCAAAGTTACCATAATTAATTTTGTATATAATTTTGATTAGTAGAGTTAAATTTAACATATTTTAAAATCTGATTCTTTTTCAAACACTTAATATTACTTTGTAATGCCTTTAGGTTAGGCCTTGAACAATTAACTTCTTTGGAAGTTATTCATTAGAAATTCACTTAGAAAAAGCCATATAAGATATACATCTTTATACTTAATCCATACATTCCCACAGCGATGGGAATGGAAAGTCAATTTTGAATCTTTATTACTTAAATTTGGGTAACCTAAGAGAGTAGACTAATCAGTCCCTTAGGTTATTCCCATCTTATTTAATTTTGAAATTAAGTTAATATAATTTGAAGTAAAATGTTATTTAAAAAAAAATAATTAAATTGATTATATAACCTTGTACTGTAGAAATCTTTTTATCTTCATTAATGTTGTCATCTGTCGGTCCTGTTACAGCTTCAAGGGTCTTGGTAGGTAGGCGTCTCTCCATAATTTCGGTCAATCTTCTTATTTTCTTTAATTTTGCATTTTGGTGGTCGAAATTTTGTTCTGGGTATATATGAGCCCTTGCTCATATATATCTTCCTTCCCCTGATCACATCGTAGCACTTTTTACTCTGTTTTTAGCACATTTTTTCTTGTCTTGATCGCATGGTACAACAACACGTCTGCTCGCTTTGAGAGCCTAATGCATTCTGCTTCTGGATAGCGTGCCTTTTGTGAGGCCCGTCTTCTCCAATTTCAAACTTCCCACGTCCCAGTATCCATTTTTCAACTTTTGACCAATCAGAAAGCCGTTGCCATGGCAATTGACTTTGTTTGTTCGGAAATTCTGAACTAAGATTAGTTTCCCTTTTTATAAAAGGCGTTTCTGTATTCTGATGTGTCCTTTGCATTTTTACCTTTTATTTAATAACATATTTGACTTTATTTCTTCTCATTTAATTTAATTAACTTTTTAACATTCTTAATCCAAAGTTCGACTGTAGCGCTTTCGTTTCGTAGTGACAAGATTTATAATCAATGCCCTAAGCGGATTTTTCCGAAATCAAATATGACTTCTTCTATTATAACCTAATTTCTTAGGCTATTACACTTTAACATTTAATCTTTACTTTTACATAAATACTATTTTCCCTAGCTAGGCCTAATTTACTTTCCTCACATCTTAATTTACATTCTTTATTCCTGATTATTTTTAAGTACAATTATTTTAATAGCCGGCATCTAGGCCTAGTTTGTTATACTACACAATTACCGTCTTTTTTTGTTTACATAATTTAGGCTATCCACTTTGAAGTGATAATTTTTCTTATTGCTTATAATTTATGTTTTTTAAGTCTAAAGTTATTTCTAATTTTCTTCATTTTACTATTATTTACCCTAGTTTTAATATTATTATTACTATAATGTTTTAAAAATTTTTATATATATAAATTTAGTCAATTATTTAACCCGGTTAGGTTTGATTCTGGTATTCTGTACAATTACCCAGATTCTTTGCATCGGACATTCTGGCCGCTGCAGTGTATTAAAATTATTGAAGTAATTCGTTGTAATTATATTACTAATACAATTTTTAATCCCTTAATATAATCGTAAATTTGTTTACGAAATTCTAATATAGGATTTTCAATATTATAGAAATTGCGTGTGTAACTTCGATTTAGATAGTGATATAAACGGAATATTTTTTTGACGGAATTGGTTGAGAAAGCAGATGTGGAATTGTGGTTTTAAAATACAGTAGAACTTGGATAATTCGAAGCCAACGGAGCTAATGAAAACATTTGAATTGACCAAAAATTCAAATTGTGAACTTCGAAAAATACCCTTTTAGTCAAAACAGTCTAACGGTTTTTTATTAATTTTTTCTTGTCTACGACGACAGCTTTGACCGTTTTCAGAAATTGTGTCACTGGTTTATATTAGTTTAAAAAAAACACACACACACACACACACACACACACAATAAACAGTCAAATTTGAACAGGCAATAAACGTAAGCATAGTGGATTTATAAATGTTCTAATTATCATAAAGCTCTGCAATCAACATAAGCAAGAAAGTTACATAAATACAATAAGTAATGGATTGATATCTACTGTACAGAATTACAGTTTGTAAAAATATTTTGTAAGTATAAAAGTTGAACCTCAAATTATACATGATTATTTACATTAATAGCATTTAACTCAAGCGACCAACGCAAAACTTCGAATTAAAGGCGTTCGAATTATCCACGTTCTACCTAGTATAAACATTATTGAATGTAAATCAAATGTTATTTGAATAATGTAATAATTCTTCTTCTTTGAAACTGATATAATTTTTATCATTATGTTCAATGTAATAGCATAGGCAATTATTAAGGGTTGATAATGAAGGTTATCCGAAACGCGTCACGTAAATATATGACAAAATTTAATAAAGTTATTAAATTATTGTATTAATATATTATTATTATTATTATTTTAATCCACTACATTAATAATAATTATATTATTAAAATCATTTTTAACTTCATTATAATTTTTAAACTGATTGAAGTTTTGAAATTATACATAAACAATTTTCGAGTCTCTACCTTCAGATGAGATAACGATAAACCTATTCTATTTACGAAATCAGATATGGAAAATACCATTAAGTAATTTCAATACAATGAGGTCACTGATTAAAATGTTTCTTACAACTTAGCCTTGTTTTATGGATACTAATTATTGCTGTTACTTTTTCTAAACGTCGTAAACGCGAGATAGATTTCCGAAACCTTTCTTTGCGTGTTTACGGATTGTATGCCACTATGTTATACGCGCACTTGCTTCCACAGTTTTCAAACAAGGCGTAAAGTGTGAAAATACGACCTGTAAACATTTGTTAGTGGAAAATAACGTATTTTTCGTAATTCGTTAAGTGTTTTAAGTGAAAAGGTTTGTGGACAAAAAGTAAACGTTTGTTCTTGAGCTTTACTCGCGGCAAAATAACTATAGGCCTACGAATTGTTGACTTCGTCTAGCTATCAACTTCAGTTAACAAGTTCTCTAGCCGAAGAAACGGCTCGTCATTTTCCAGTGGTATAAAAAGTTGTCTGTAGTCTTCGCAAATTCATTGGATTTCAGGACAGTTTCCTTATTTTTCTGGGCAGTAGTCGCTTATACGTTTGGGGGTGTCAAACGTGACAGAAAAACGTCCCGTAATTTTGCGAAACACCCATCTTTATTACCGCCTTTATCACCAAAAGCTGTTCGATATCCCTAACCGCAGTCTGTGGCGTAAGAGTGTCCGCCAAACCCTTTCCTACCCTCAAGTACAATTATTTTAATATTAATTGCATGTATTTCAAGCAGTCACACACACACACAGACCAACAAACTCAAAAGCCTTTTATTCGACTCACATATTCCGACAATGGGATATATACAGCTAATTAAAAAATACAAGGCCTAAAAGTGTCGATCTGGCAGCATTTACAAATATAATATAAAAGTAATCAGTAAAACAAATCAAATAAAACAACAATAGTGTAATGGGCGAGCCCAATTTAGCGATTTATCGCACACGGCTTGACAAATTTCCAAGTCCTTTCACGCTTAAGCAGGCTCAACAGACACACCTTTCTGGTAAAGTTGAGGGCTTTCTAAGAAGTGAAGCGGCTAGAAAGTACGTGAAATTCCTAAAGGATGCAAGTCCATGTGAAAACGTTTTGGTAAACTTGAGGGTGGTCAGTTTTTATACTTTAGTGAGAGAGTAAAACGTTAATGACTGTGACAGTTTTAGCGCCTGTAGAGTGTAAATAGACTATTAGCGAACTCGGAGGTTATTATTAGAACTAATTAAAACTGTGTTTGATAACTGTTGTAAGTGGTGATTGTGTAAATAGTAGTAGCCACAAAGGGCGTGAATTAATAGTAGTTATTTGCTGTGAATTGTTATAATTTATCTAACCCTTTGTAAGAATGTAACAATGTATAATTGGAACTCACCACAAATGGCAACAAAGGGAGGCTATACTAAAAATAGAACACTACCTTTACAACACACGGCAGTAGACGCGGTGGTTTCACAAGACTCCGCCAGATAGTGGTTTATATGCTTGACAATGCAATGACACTATACACATCCGAATGCACTGTTAGTAAATGCAAAACGATTGGAATTTAACTTGTTGATTTTGAAACTTTGTAAAATCATAACTTGGCCGAACTTATAACTTAATTAAATACAATTTTAACCTTAGTGAGGGGCAACCTTTTGGATCATTAAGTGTTCAGCCACTAAAATTATATATTTATCAGTGCCTAGGTTGTTGCTACAGTTAAAATTGTGCGTGTGCACATTCGCATTGCATGTGAGTGCAGGCTCGTGAGAATGTAAGATTATTTGAAGGTTACATTCGTTCAACATTTTCACCTATCGCTTTTTTTATATAAGAAAGCTATATATTTTTTATATATAGCTTTCTTATATAAGCTGTATATAAATTTTATATATAGAAAGTTATATTTTAGCTTTATATTTATATATAAATATATATTGCTATATATTTTTATAGCAATATATAGAATATATATATATATATATATATATATATATATATATATATATATATATATATATATATATATATATATATTCCAAATATCAATACATAATATAACTTATTGTATCATTTTAACAGTTTTTCTTATTTCTATTTTTTTCAGCAATACCTTGTCTACAACTAAGGAAAATGTTTGCTGTCAACCCTATTTAACAAACTTCGTCCCTAAAATCTGTTTATAAACTAGCAGAATCCGTTAAAATTCTGTTTTTACTGAAACGCCTTGCATCGCAAGCATATGATTATCAGGGAAATTAAGATTTACAGATGGCTAATCCGGTTGAACTCCTCAAATTGGCTAAAAGCGTATTAATTTTCAATTGTTACCAAGGCCTCCTATATCCAAGGAAAACACGGTTTGTCATTTCGAGCTCGTGATATTTGCGACCGCGTATTCATCCCACACGATTTGGTCAGCGCAAAGAATTGTGGGAAACGCTTCGCTGCCAGTGTTATAGGCGTCGACGGTTCTTTGTGTGTGTTGAGGCAACAGACTTGTTCCCACTTCCCCTCCCGCCCTAAACATTTGTGCAGTTAGCAACAGGATTCCAGTGCCACGTGAACAAGTGCGAGCAAGCGCCATTCTTAGCTGCAGCCAATAATGTTGACGTAATAGGCGCGATAGTTTCGTGCCAGGGCTGCCAAATATTCAAATCGAAATTACCGGCCTTACGCGCTCCGTGTATTGTTTATTCATTAGGGGTTTCGATACGTAAACGTTTTGGTTGAAATTTATAAAGTAGATATTTCAGGAATAACAACTTGAATTGCATTGATTTAAGTTGCGTGTTTATTTAGTACTTTATGTGTTTTAGACAACGATCTTTTAATAGGTTTATCGCCTATAAAAAGATTAAGAAGAGATGGGCCTAAAACTCTCTTGATAATGTGTCCCAGATATATTCCATTGCAGTCATCCTATCATGGAAGTAAGGCCTGCGTGAGTAGGGCCTCTTGATGTAACTTTTACCGAGATCATGAAGAAGTAAATGTATTCATTTTCTTTAGTTAAGACCAAATAAGGATAAACATCAAGTTAACTTAAAAAAATATTTTGTTGGTGTTTAGGCCAACAGTCAGTATGACAGTTGTTGTCGAAGGATAAGGCGGTATTGTGAAGCGAATTAGGACTAACTTTCCTGCAAGAAACACGAAACCCTCTGGCAGGGATTATAGCAGGCTCTTAACATCACGTGCAGGATTACGTACTGAAGTAGGGCTACTTTATATCGGGGCCATAAACGGGTCTTCATTCTTTACTCCTCTGTTAGACGAAGTATAAAGTAAGGTAGATAAAATTATTTTAAGGTAGCCTTAAGAATATTAACGTCTGATATTGAAAATAGGGGGATATTGCTATTGCGTTAGCAGGGACTCGTTGCCACAAGGGGATCGTCCTATCGGGGCCATAAACGGGTCTTCATTCTTTACTCCTCTGTTAGACGAAGTATAAAGTAAGGTAGATAAAATTATTTTAAGGTAGTCTTAAGGATATTAACGTCTGATATTGGAAATAGGGGGGTATTGCTATTGCGTTGGCAGGGACCCGTTGTCTCAAGGGGATCGTAATATCGGGGCCATAAACGGGTCTTCATTCTTTACTCCTCTGTTAGACGAAGTATAAAGTAAGGTAGATAAAATTATTTTAAGGTAGTCTTAAGGATATTAACGTCTGATATGGAAATAGGGGGATATTGCTATTGCGTTGGCAGGGACCCGTTATCTCAAGGGCATCGTCCTATCGGGACCATAAACGGGTCTTCATTCTTTACTCCTCTGTTAGACGAAGTATAAAGTAAGGTAGATAAAATTATTTTAAGGTAGTCTTAAGGATATTAACGTCTGATATTGGAAATAGGGGGATATTGCTATTGCGTTGGCAGGGACCCGTTGTCTCAAGGGCATCGTCCTGTCGGGGCCATAAACGGGTCTTCATTCTTTACTCCTCTGTTAGACGAAGTATAAAGTAAGGTAGATAAAATTATTTTAAAGTAGCCTTACGTCTGATATTGGAAATAGGGAGATATTGCTATTGCGTTGGCAGGGACCCGTTGTCTCAAGGGCATCGTCCTATCGGGGCCATAAACGAGTCTTCATTCTTCACTCCTCTGTTAGATTAAGTATAAAGTAAAGCAGATATAATTATCTTAAGTTAGCCTTAAGTATGGGATATTAACGTTTGATATTGGAAATAGGGGAATATTGCGATTGCGGTGGCAGGAGGAACCCTTTGTCAGAAGGGCATTGTCCTATCGGGGCTATAAACGGGTCTTCGTTCGTTACTCTGTAAGGTGAAAGAGGAAGAAGGGTAGATGAAATTATCTTTTGAACCCCTTAAAAAATATTAACGTCTGATATTACAAAACATTGAAAAATGATGACATTGCGTTGGCAGTCATATCTGAAATAGATCCATTCTCTTTTGGGACCATAAACGGGTCTTCATCCGTTACTCCTCTGTAAGAAGGAAGAAGAACGATAGGTAAAATTAACCTTAAGTGGTGCAGGGCCCCTTTATTTTAAAAAGATCAGTCATAGCCGGGTTAAAAATAGATCTATCCCCTGACAGGGTAAAAACATTTGCAAAATAAATAAACGCAAACTATTAAAGAGCATATAATGTTGAGCTTTTGGTTCAACCCCTTATGAGGGGTGAATTAATCAAAATTCTTTCACCAAGTAAAATTCAGTAATAATTTGTACATACAGGTATATTTATTTTGTTAAAAAAAAAACAATATTCTCTCTGCTTGCCGATGAATGGCTTACTACACACACACACACACACACACACACACACACACACACGCGCGCGCGCGCACGCACGCACGCACGCGCACACACGCACGCACGCACGCGCGCACGCACACGCACGCACGCACGCGCGCACACACACACACACACATACATTGGTTTAGCTTCAAATAAACTAAATTAATTTATTTATTTTCAAAAGGGAGAAACATTTTTCAAAAAGGGGCAAGGTATGGCAAGTTATTTCGTCCCATTTGGATTAAAATAAGCGATAACATATGATTTGATAAAGCAGATTTTATGTTATAGATTATGTGGTAGAACAAACTGTTTTTAAGCATGCGTCGTGCACCTTTCTATATTTATTGTAATTATGTAATAAAAAGTAACTAAAATAAAATTTCTTTTGTTGACCTATGTAGGAATTTTCTATAAAAAAAGTGTTGTTAATATTGTTCATAATTCATTTGATTGGATATGTATGTAGAATTTTTTCATACTTTCATTCTCTTTTTTTAATATAGTATTTATGTATAAAATATAATATATTCGTTGGCGTTAAAAAAAATATTTGTGACATACTTATGTTTTTAATACGTTAAATTAATGTTCACATGTTGGTAATTTATTAATTGATTATTAAAACCAAATAATGACCTGGGTAGATTGTGTTTTGTGTAAGACGGCAGTTTTATATTGCAATGTTAGCAAAAATGTTGCCAATGGAGTTTATTCCGGCTAAATGTATAAAGAAGGAGCATATGTATTAACTATAATGGCGATAAAGCCCACACCCGTGAGGACAAAGATCAGGCCGGGCTCCGTATTGATTACCGCACGATGCTCTGCCAGTAGGAAGTGAAGTAGGGAATTTTTCAAGTTAGATTGACAAGGTAGGAGGTAGCACTGACGGTATTTTTCCGAGGTCGTGCCGGCTGGGTATAAACAAACTACACGGCGACTTGGCAACGTCGCATCGGTTCAATCAACTTGCAACTTTCCACTGCCTACGCCTCTACACTTTGCAAATACAATCTAATGTGTCGTGTCTGTAGTCTGGATGCTCGACACCGTGAAACGAAAACCGATCCTGTTACTTTGCAAAGCCATAATTTGTTTACACACTGCTTTGTAATACTTTCCTGATGGGTTTAACGGTTTCGTTTTATCGGGAGATTAAACGTCGGCCATCTTTGGTAGCTTAAATAGTTCACGCTATTAATCCTTGTCTATGATGTTTTACTTGGAATCATTCTTTCATTCGGCCTTCTATTTAGTTGAACTTATTAAATTACTGCAGTTTCACTACCAATTTTCGTTTCTGGCGCTTCATTTTGGGCATATGGGATTTTATATAGGCTTATATTGTTTAGGACGCAAATTAATAGAGTATTTAAAGGTGCTACGAGTATTTGCCTTTGTATGATCCTAAGGGAGAAAAGGTTTATGTAATCCTGCTCGCTTCCTGTTCCTAGGGGTTTAGGGGGACCACATTACCCCCTCAAACCAATTAATTTTAGCAGACATTAAATTGTTCACGTAATTCCTCCCTGTGTATGAAGTTTTACTAAGATAACTTTACTGAATATAATTATATACTAATTAATATGTATGTATGAATATATATATATATATATATATATATATATATATATATATATATATATATATATTAGGAATTTTGTAAAAATATTTTATTAGATAATTATTTTCCTGAAGGTGATGGTACTATTTTATCGGCGAAAACCTTGAATAAATATATTCATTAAAAGTATTCTTGTTTTTGAAATATTTCTAATTTATTAACTATATTACAAGAAAACATATCACCATATTTAATATATTACAAATTACACCCTAGCTATTACTTGCGACCAGACATTTGTTAACTAAAAGTTGTTAATTGTTAACTTACACTTGGAGGAAATGTTTTCGTCTTACGACTTCTTCAGGCTCCTGAATAATTTGCAATCAGCACGTCATAAACAGCAACAAGATTTCGATATTTAATACATACATACAACCCCCCGGTCAGTGATGCTCGATAATGGAAATACTATCAATATTTGAAAGTTAACTCGCGTAAATACCAAGTAAGATTCTTGTTTAAGTACATATAGTGAAAGTAATACACACACACACACACACACACACACACACACACACACACACACACACACACACACACACACACACACACACACACACCACACACACACACACATATATATATATATATATATATATATACTTACTTACTTACTAGTCAACGCCCACCCTTGGCTGTCCAGCCATTTGGCGGCGCGCTGACCAGTATAATCGAGAGATCCTTGTGGCCTCTGTCTCATCAGTGGGACTGTGGTCCAGCGACGAGCAAGTGCGAAGGTGTTCCGCTTCCAGCTGTCATGGTGCCGCTTCCACATAGGGTGCATTCGGGTGATGGTACAGCATGTATCTTGTGAAGGTGCGCAACCAGATAGTCATGTCCGGTCGTCAAGCGGAAGAGAGCCACACTCTCGTGTCGTGGCAGTGGACCGTCAATGGGACCGTCCGTTATTAGGGTAGCCCAGCTTTTGTTTCGGGATGCTTCGGTCTAGCAGATACAGTGCTTCTCCGTAATACGCTGTTTATCCGGGCCTTCATTGTAGTGAGGGTAATGGATTGGCACGGCTGTGGTAGTGCCGCTCCCTGCTTGGCCAGTTGGTCTGCTTTTTCATTACGTGGCTTGGGATCCACTGCAGGTGAATTTGCCATCCCCTATCCTGCAAAGTCTGTAGCTTTTGGCGACAGTCCATGGTTCTGTTACAGTCTGTCACTCTATTACTAGATACACCGAGAATTGCTGCCATTGAGTCAATTAAAAAGACTGCCTGGGCGGGTGGTTCTATTTTCTCGAGTTCTGTGGCAGCCGCTAAGATAGCCGCCACTTCGCCATCATAGTTGCATTGGTTACTTCCAACAGCGACAGATCCCTCAAATAAGGTACAATGAAACCCTGCTCCCGTGTGTCCACTTTGTGGCAAGGATGAACCGTCTGTATAAACATGTAACCATTCGTCTGGTGGGTAGTCGCTGTTGATGGTTGCTATCGCAGCTGTCCTCAGCTCCTCTGGATGGTAACTTATTTTTTTTCAGTGATTCCGGGTAGAGTCATCTTAACCGCAGGTAGGTGATGGAAAACTCTGTAAGGGTTTGTCGATGGGGCTATATTCCTTGGTTCTATATTGTATTTTTTATATAGTTCCTTATAGACAACAAGGGGTTTTTTTGTGTTTTGAGCCTACTTGCAGCTTCCCTGTAGTTTCCCCATCTACTGTGGTATATTTTTCTACATCGTTCCCAAAAACAGAGACTGAGCTTGTCTCGTCTAACATGGATAGGCTCCATCTGCAGTTGTGCCTCCATGGCAGCTATTGGGGTTGATTTAGGGGCGCCCGTTATTACCCGCAGTGCGCAATTCTGAACTTTATCCAGTTTTCGAGAAGTTACGCCTGCCGTGGTGATGGTTGCTTCCGAACCGTACTCCAGGATAGGCCTCACGTAGGTTCTGTATGTGGTGGCCAGAACATCTTGGCTCGCTCCCCATGAAGTTGCCGTGAGACGCTTCAATATCCTAGCTCTTTTTGTGGCTCTGTTGGCGCACTCTTCTATATGTGCCCGCCATGTCATTTTGCTGTCTATTGTCATTCCTAGATACTCTGAGATGCCACTCTCACAAAGCTCGCTTCCCTCGCAGTGCAACTTTATCTCCACGCGTTTTGTGGATAATGTGAATAGTTGGTACAGCGTCTTACTCTTATTTATTTGCATTGCATTTGCTTCGGTCCACGACATCAACTTAGCGATAGCTTGGTTGGCTGCTTCTTCCAGCGATTTCATATTGGACCCAGTGACCCAAAATATTAGGTCGTCTGCATACAACAATGCTTCCACTCCCGGGATAGTCTTGACTGCCTTTATGACGTCATTTATCATAAGGTTGAAAAGGTTACAGCTCAGAACCGCTCCCTGTGGTAGGCCCTGTTTTTTTGTAAACGGTACCTGGATGTTACTCCGTCATAACGGACCCGAAATTGTCGTTGATAGAAAGGATTTGATCCATTTGAAGAGGTGGCCAGTAATTCCACTCTTCACCACTTTGTGCGTTAGCAGTTCTCTCCAGACCACATATGCGTTTTTCAGGTCTATCAGCACTGCTAATGTGGACATTTTCCGCTGAAAACCGTCCTTGACACATTGCGTGAAATATACCACTTGGTCCATTGGGCTTCTCTTAGATCTGAAGCCTGCTTGGGCGTCATCGATGGTGTTATGCAAATCGAAGAACTCATTTAGACGTCCCGTAACCAGTCGCTCAGTTATTTTGCTGCAGGTGCTCGTAAGGGCGATTGGGCGGTAGCTCGCTGTATCATTGGAAGGTTTGCCTTTCTTCTGTATGGGGATGATTTCTCCCTTCCTCCACTGATGTGGGACGTGGCTCGTCCAGGATAGGTTTATGATGTCCAAAAGGACTTGTTTTGCGTTTTACCTATGTTTAGGAGCAGTTCCGGGAGGATTTCGTCAGCCCAGCAGCCCTCCTCGATTTGGTGAGGGAGAAGGCTCCGTCCAATTCCGCTAAGGAAAATTTCTCGTAGCAGATCCGTTGGTCTCTCTTAGTAAGGCATGATATTAGCGGTCCTTTTGAGAGTTCTTTGTATGCACTTCTAGGTTTGTTTACTCTGCTGATCCTTGAGTAATGCTTGCACAGAAGGTTGGCAATATCCTTGGCGCCCGTGTATTCCTTGTTGGAAGGGTTCTTGTCCTTTCGGGATGGCGTCGTTGTTTAGACGTGAGATAAAGCGGTGAGCTTTTAGACCGTCCTTTCTGTAATCCAAGGTGGTAAGGAAGTTGCGAAAACTATTCCTTTTTGCCTCCTTGATCTCTCTATGGAGGTGAGCTTGCGATTTCCTCAGATCGATGCAGTCTGATAGGTGTTTCGATTGCTCTGCTTTTCTTCTTGCATTGTTTCTGGCTGTCCTTAAAGCAGTAAGTTTCTTGTTCCAGAAAGCTTTATATGTTTTAACCTGCCCTCTAGGTATTGATAAGGATGCACATTTAAGTATCGCTTTATTCATGCTGTCCACCGCTGTTTCCAGTGATTTCCAGTTTATATCCTTCAGTAATGCCTCGTCAGTTAGGTTGCGGTATTTAAGCCAGTTTGCTTTCTTAAAATTCCACCTATGGAGCCTAGGCATAACCTTGCCATTCTTATCCATGGCTGTTCGGATGAGTATCGACCTATGGCCGCAGCCCGCAGCATCATCGAGTAGCTTTACCTTAGTTTTTTGGGCTATATGTGGGTCTACGAGGACTAGGTCTGGTCGGCTGTTACTACCAGAAAAAGCAAGGAAGGTAGGTGGCGTCTCTACAACATCCAGTAAGTTATCATCAATTAAATCTTCCACTTTTTCTCCGGCACGATTTGTTACACCGTAGCCCCTTGTGGAGGCGCTGTTGAAATCTCCGACAATGATACTGTTTGGTTGCAATGTTGTCTGTATCAAAAGTGTGGGTAGGACGTTACCAGGTGGGTTGTACAAATTCACAATGCTATACTGCTCGAAATTTTTCCACACTCTAATCAGGACTATTTCAGATTTGTCAGCTTCCTGCATCTCATGCAGCACCTCATATTTTGCTCGTAGGTTTGATTTTATTCCTACTATGATTCCAGATGCGACCTGTCGAGATCGCCTTAATGTGTAGTTTACATAGTTTGCAGTGTTGTAGCATTCCATGTGTTCTGTCGCTGCTCCGGCTTCTACTAAAAAGTAAATATCCACGTCGTGCTTAACAACGCTTCGTTTGTATTCTAAACATTTAATACTGTTGAGACTTCCAGCATTCCAATAAAAGATGCGAAGGCTCGTGTCGAGGTCCTGAGAAGGACCGTTTGCCGTTGCTGAAGGCATTTGTGTAAGGTTCTCTTTTTATAGTCAACGCACTTTAGGCGAACCTTGTGTTGATCGTTCAGTCTAGAGCAGGGGGCACCGCGTGCAGGCGATCAACATCACCCCCCAAATGTATATACATACATACATACATACATACAACCCCCGGTCAGTGATGCTCGATAATGGAAATACTATCAATCTTTGAAAGTTAACTCGCGTAAATACCAAGTAAGATTCTTGTTTAAGTACATATAGTGAAAGTGATACACACACACACACACCATATATATATATATATATACATACATACATACATACATACATACATACATACATACATACAACCCCCGGTCAGTGATGCACGATAATGGAGATACTATCAATCTTTGAAAGTTAACTCGTATAAATACCAAGTAAGATTCTTGTTTAAGTACATATAGTGATATATATATATATATATATATATATATATATATATATATATATATAATGTGTGTGTGTGTGTGTGTGTGTGTGTGTGTGTGTGTGTGTGTGTGTGTGTGTGTGTGTGTGTGTGTGTGTGTGTGCGGGCGCGCGCGCGCGTGCGTGTATGTAAAATCATAGAACAGAAAAAGTTCTTTCTACGCTTGCGTTAGAAATCGGTAACATGATAAAGATTCGTAGCAAATTAGACTTTTTAATAAATAATTATTTCAGTTTCGATAACACTTATGGCTAGAGAATATTATTAATTTCGTAATAAGCTATTATTATAAAAATGAAAAAATTATTATTATTAAAAACTTATATTAATTAATTAATACAAGTAGTTATTCTTCCAACACGAACAATTCCGGACTCAACTGCGAATATTACGCTTGCAAAATTACGTATTGAAAATCATATGTTCGAGACTAAGCTTCATTAGCGCTATCTGTTGTTATATGCCGAGGGAACGCGTCACATTTTCAAATTAAAAATGAAAATTTTATTTTTTATTTACAATAAAAGACGAATTAACTTAAGTAAAAGTCTAATTTAATAGAAAGTCCGAATTTAATAATATATTGTCGATTTTTAACCCAAAGTTCTTGAGGGTTGGGGGGGGCGATCGCCTGAGTGAAAGTGATACACACACACACACACACACACACACACACACACACACACACACACACACACACACACACACACACACACACACACACACACACACACACACACCATATATATACAGTATATATATATACATACATACAACCCCCCGGTCAGTGATGCTCGATAATGGAGATACTACCAATCTTTGAAAGTTAACTCGCATAAATACCATGTAAGATTCTTGTTTAAGTACATATAGTGAAAGTGACACGCACACACACACTTGTTGAATATATTCAACAGTCTTACTCTAGTCACATAACTGGACAGTGATTTATAAATTTTGAAAATGCTAATAATGTAAATTAGCGATAAGCCTTAATCAACAATAAAATGAAGTAATACTCGTATATTCTTGTTTATGAAAGTATTTTATTTCACCATACATATTCAACAAGAAAAAAATAATTCATCTAAGGATTACAATATATATATATATATATATATATATATATATATATATGTGTGTGTGTGTGTGTGTGTGTGTGTGTGTGTGTGTGTGTGTGTGTGTGTGTGTGTGTGTGTGTGTGTGTGTATAAATGAATTTATGTGTAAATCTATGTACTTATGTAGGCCTATGTATGTATGAGCCTTATGCTTTACTAAACCACGCATCCGATCGCCATGAAACTTTGAGAAATTGTGGAGTACATTCCTGGGGAGGTTTCTGATATAATAGTATCAGAGGTGTTGCCAGGGGAGGACAGGACACGAAATCATATGGTAAAATCATATAAATTGATCAAGTTGTACTGTAGATTAAAATGAAAAAATTCTGTAAATGAAAAAATAAACTAATTGAAAATATAAAACAACAAAATTACCGACGCTACAAGCTGATTTTAAACACGCCAAAATAAAACCGCACGATATCTATCATTTTGCCAGTCCAAAGCCTGGAAAAGTGTGATGTAAATCAGGTATAACTGATTAAGTTTTAAAGGATCTCCAGTGCAAAGAAACTAAGCGACATCTGTGTTTAGCTCAGAAGTAAACTCATTTAAGTAGCTCAATTATTTTAAAAGATCATTGTACGCCTAAAAGTTGTACGCATTTTCCCCCTGTCATAATGTACTGACGTCATAGTTACCTCGTCATCTGTCAAAACTTGATCCCGTACGCATCTTTCGCAATATTCCTGGTGTACGCATCATTCGTGTATTCATGGCATGTTTGCTTTTTGTGTTTGATGTTTCGGGGGGTTTGAGCTCCCCTTATATATACGCTCTTGGTGTACAAGTGGCATTTAACCGTCTGAAGCGCGTCTCCGTTCGGACCCTGAATAGTGCACAGTGTATCCGCAGAACATTCCTCTACTATCTGGCCGTCTTGACTTAGAGTATACCTAGAGAGACGCTATTAAATCCGCCATAAAAGGCTCGCTAAGGATTTTGCAAAGTTTAACTTATGGTAGACAAATACAATTTGTCAGTCGGACTGAGCGATAGGTAGGGGTTTAATATAATGTAGTAAATGTAGTTAGTAGAACTATTTATTATATGTTGAAATAATTTCCTAATGAAATGTAATTGAAATTGGATCTTAGAGTGTGTCATATGAGCGCCCATATGTTTGTAGGAGAGCTGGACGTAAAGGCATTACATACTAAAAAATTGGGCATCTAAATATTCTTGTTTAACCTATTACTACTTATAAAGGACTAGGCCATGGTACTTAATCTATAACGAAAATAAACGCGTTAATCTAATTATTAAAAAGTAATAATATGTAAATATTCACGGAAACACGTTTTTGTTTAAATATTTCAATCCGGTCATACTCTACAAATCGCCTATTTTTAAAATAACTTTCTGGAAAAAATTCACAGCTCTACAAATAAGCCCTGGATATTTATATTGCTTTTTATAGTTTGATTTAAAACGGAATAGGATGCTGCGTAGGTGAAATCGACCAGAGGGAGTGGGGATTACAGCCGTCTCAGCTAATAGGAAATTCACGTCTTGCTGCGTGGGTGAGCCTTGTTGCCAAATCCACGTTAAACTTCCGTTCTTCGCTCTGGAATTATGTTCGCTGGCAGTGGCGAGTTGACTGTCAATGCGTTCGAACTGACAACGTCGAATCCCTACTCCGCCACATACCCATTCATATTCTATTTTAAATCAAAGTATAAATCTGGAGGTAAGGTACGGGGTTGCGTCAGTGTAGGGCGGCCGTGGACGCGACGCGCCTATCGTTAGGTGTTTGTGTCCGTTTGTTCTAAAGCAATGGTATATTTTACTTCTTGGAAACAGTTATAAATTAGGTAATTATAAATAACCTAAGTACATATTTAACGAACAAACACAATACAAATCACACATACTCTTTGATACTATCGAAAACCTACTTTTAAAACCGTCACCGCTTGACGCAACTTATCCAAGCAGAAGACACGGATGGAGATAGCCACAGCGATCGGAAACGTTTTGTCTCAGTAAGTTTCAACAAATTTACAAAATTTAAAGTACGGATAGTCGTATACTATTGTTTAATTGATTTTTAAAAAAAATAACCTAAATACGTGCAATGGGTACTCGCACAAACCTAATGTGTATTGCCGCTGTACATTGAGTTACACTGTTGATCTAGCTATATATTACTTGCAGTGAATAAACGACCATTCGCCATTACCACCGTCGCCTACAACTCTAAGTAAGCCTTCTTTAAACATACCTAACTGAATGTGTGTTGGAAAGACTCGAAGAAGGAATGTTGTCTCGAATCACTCCTCTCTAGTAGGACTGACTACTTGTCCCCAATCTCACGAATTTTGTTTGACAAATTGCATTCTATTGTAACTTACCTGATAGGATTATCATCTCGTGCTTATCACAGACAAATGTTTGCGGTAAGCGTGACTTTTAATATCAGGGAACTGTGACTTTTAATTTCGTTTTTGTGCCGTGGCATCTAGTGTTAACCTTGCATACATGATTTCTGTGTTCACATGTGGCCTTCGCATTGTTTTTTATGTCTTATGTGAATTAATCTCAGGTTGGTCTGATTCGTCTGCATATAACGTCACAACGCAAAGGACAGTCCTTTGATAGTTGCTACAGGCTATTACAAGGAAAAAGGACTGATTTTAGCCAAAGTTGTAACTTGTGCTAGAGAAAGACATTTCCAAAGCAGTAGGCTATGTAGCGATAACAATTTAGAATAATATGGATATTATCTGGACGTCAGGAATATCTTCTGGACGTTGGGAATATATTATATACGTCAGGAATATCATCTGGATGTTAGGAATATATTCTGTACGTCAGGAATATCATCTGGACGTTAGGAATATCGTCTGGACCTCAGGCATATCATCTGGACGTTAGGAATATTACCTGAACGTCAGGAATATATTCTGTACGTCAGGAATATCATCTGGACGTTAGGAATATTATCTGGACGTCAGGAATATCATCTGGACGTTAGGAATATATTCTGTACGTCAGGAATATCATCTGGACGTTAGGAATATTATCTGGACGTCAGGAATATCATCTGGACGTTAGGAATATATTCTGTACGTCAGGAATATCATCTGGATGTTAGGAATATATTCTGTACGTCAGGAATATCATCTGGACGTTAGGAATATATTCTGGACGTTAGGAATATATTCTGTACGTCAGGAATATCCTCTGGACGTTATGAATATCGTCAGGACCTCAGGAATATTATCTGGACGTTAGGAATATTATCTGGACGTCAGGAATATATTCTGTACGTCAGGAATATTATCTGGACTTTAGGAATATTATCTGGACGTCAGGAATATATTCTGTACGTCAGGAATATTATCTGGACGTCAGGAATATCATCTGGTCGTTAGGAGTATATTCTGTACGTCAGGAATATAATCTGGACGTTAGGAATATTATCTGGACGTCAGGAATATCATCTGGACGTTAGGAATATATTCTGGACGTTAGGAATATCATCTAGACGTTAGGATTATATTCTGTACGTCAGGAATATCATCTGGTCGGTAGGAATATATTCTGTACGTCAGGCATATCATCTGAACGTTAGGAATATATTCTGTACGTCAGGAATATCATCTGTACGTTAGGAGTATCATCTCTACGTTAGGAATATATTCTGTACGTCAGGAATATCATCTAGACGTTAGGATTATATTCTGTACGTCAGGAATATCATCTGGTCGTTAGGAGTATATTCTGTACGTCAGGAATATAATCTGGACGTTAGGAATATCATCTAGATGTTAGGATTATATTCTGTACGTCAGGAATATCATCTGGACGTTAGGAATATCATCTGGACGTTAGGAATGTCGTCTGGACTTCAGGAATATCATCTGGACGTCATTAATATGGTCAGGACCTCAGGAATATTGTCTGGTCGTCATGAATATCGTCTGAACCTTGGGAATATCATCTTGACGTCAGGAATATCGTTTGGACCTAGGGAAATTCATATGGACGTCAGGAACATCGTCTGTAGTTAGGGAAAATCATCTGTACGTCAGGAATATGATCTGAACCTCAGGAATATCGTCTGGACCTAGGGAAAATCATCTGGACGTCAGGAATATCATCTGGTCCTCAGAAATATAATCTTGAATTTAAATTCTACCAGCGCTATACTAGATTAACAATGGGGGGCAAACATAGACTTTATCCTGGAGGAGGATACAAACAACCTAATTTTCCGTGGTTATAGCAGGAGAATACGTTAAAATTTGAGATATTATCTCCCTTTTCAGGTTAAATAAAAACTATTATAATACAAGAATTCATCACGTAATCGGCTATAATTGTGTCTGCCATTTTCAATGCCAACCGTTAGAAATAATTAATGCGTAATCGTTAGAGAGATGCGCATAATATTAATGTCAATTTATTTTAAAACGTTTGAATGTAAATGTAAGAACTCATTATAAAGGTATAAAATTATATATACGAAGAGATCGTTTTAACTTGAAATGTCTATTTCCGAACCTTTTGTCGTTTGGTTAATATCTTGCGCGATTTCTTCCTTTCAACCTTATTGGCGCCTGATTTGTTTCATGTTGACATTTTTTAGAACTTAAAATATCCCTGCATTTCTGCGTGACGTCATTATATCATCAGGGAAAGTTTATTTTTAGTTCTCAATGTATTTGTTTGCAAGCCGGGCCTGTGCTGACCGAAACTTTGTTATTTCGGTGTAATTTGATTTAAAAATAGCCTGACACGTGCCTCGGTGTATTCATTAGTACGTGGCTATTTGAGATTTATACGTATTTATCCCTGGGAATCCGCGCCCAGTTGTTAAATAGTGAAATATTTAATAAATATTGTCATAAAGTGTGATTTAAATTCGTCGAAGGAAGTAAAATAAAGGAATAAAGTCGTGACAGCTTGTCTGGGGGGGGGGGAAATGCACTAAAAAGAAGATCTAATAAGAATGAAGTCTTATTGGATTCCCCGTTGAGAAATATGAAATCCGCGGACAATTTCTGTTGATTAGCATTCACGTACTTTTACATGCGCGACGTCCAGGCCTTTCCTCTGATTGTAACTAGACTCCCAAAATGTAATGCCTGTCTTGCAACTCTTCTTTATCCCGACCCAGAAGCTTTAGAGAGCATCATGTGACCCTCACACCTCACTTGCGTCGTTGGTTCTTCCTTCAGTCACCTAGGCGTGGTTCTACAAATCTAAAATTTTCCAAGCTAACATTTAGGTTAATTTTACCTACATTTTTTATTGTACATATTATTTTTCGGAAATAAAGTCCAAAAACGTTGTAATTATGTCACCCTTAAAAATAAGATATCAAGTTTCACTATTCATTAAATTATTTTAAAAATTCATTTAATATCGTCACAATTACTTGTTATTTGACCTGTATTTCTATGGAGTAATAGGTATGTGGAATCCAAAAGTGCAAGTAAAATTTAAAACTGTCTGTCTCGTAACCCGTTTTCATCCAGACTCAGTAGTGTTAGAAAGGAATAGGCGACCCTCACACACTCACTCGCGCTGACCCACTCGGCGGTTTACCTGCCGTTAATGGTACTTCCATGAGTTTCCTACTATGCGTGTTTAAACTGTAACATTTAGGTAATTTTTATTTGAAGTTTTTATTCTACATATTATTCCTAGGATATAGGGTCCTAGCCCTGTGTAATAAATACGAGTCCAAAGTCACTCCTAAAGATAACAGTCATATATTAAATTGTATACAATTTTCATCAAATATCGACGGATTACTTCGTGTTTAACTTCTATTTCTTAGGAATAATAGGTATGTAGAATCCAAAAAGTACTAGTAAAATTTCCACAATTCTAACAGTTTTAAAAATTTTAGTTTTACAGATCAAAGTGACTTATAGAAAACTATCAGCAGAAGGTAGGCGGGGCAGTGTACGCGTGGTAGTGAGAAAGGTTGTTTTGGAGTTAGAGGGCGTCCAAAACTAGATGGCCTATAGAACCAGCGACTCAGGCGATAAAATATAATTTCCTCAGACTATTTATACCCTGAAATTTTCGCACTGTCGTTTGTAACTATGTGACGTTTAATAATAATAATAGTCCATATTCGTTATTCCATCATACTGGCTAGAGGTGCCTCCTGAACTTGTTCTTAATACGTTCATCAATTCGTCACGTGTTCAAAGAAGGTAATGATACGTGCGAATACACCCTTTATGGGAATCTGATCAAGTCTTGACAGATGGTGAGGGTAAGCTGTGACGTCAGAACATTGTGACACGCGAAAAACGCGTACAACTTTTAGGCGAACACGGAACTTTTAAAATCATTAAGCTACATAAATGAGTTTACCTCTGAGCTATACACAGATATCGCTTAGTTTCTCGGGGCTGGAGATCCTTTGAAACTTTATCTTTTGAACATGATTTCCATTACTTTTCTTCCAGGTTTTGGACTGACAAAATGATAGAGATATTTTGGTTTCCCCTGAGTTAAGGAAGTCACCTCCATATTCAAAAAACATTCTGAAGTGGACATTAAACCGAACTTATCACCACGACAGTTATGATGGCAAAGTGGAAAACCCTTTTTAGACCCATGTTGACAGGCAAAATTGAAAACTTTAAAAGTTATTAGCAAATAGTCTATGGGTAGATTATCTAGGGTGAAAACTGGAGTTTGGTTTGTACGCTTTTTACGTTTATAAAATTTATCACTTCGTTCCGTTTACGAATCAAAGCAAGCCCTTACGCATTCACTTAGTTAAGTATCATTTAATTATAGTTTAATCAGTGAAACCTAGATGATTACATCAAGCAACTTTAACGTAGAAAGTGTCGGGCAGGGAGACATTAATCAAGATAAGCTCTAAATATTGAAATATCGGAACATACTATATGTCTGCTATGGTTCGCGTTTGCAGCCAACCTTATATTAGCTTCTTGGAGATCAATAACTGGACGAGCGTGGCAATTCTGCTTTAAAGCTTTGGGTTTTATTACGGGAATGTTATTAATATTATCATGTTTCCCACGTTTGCTACTATATTTACCTGCCCCCCCCCCCATAGCTTCGGGGAAACCCAGTCTACCTGAAGTATTTAGTACATGTAGAATATACGGGAGCTAATCATATAAATCGATATGATTGCGCTAAAGATAGTAAAACTATGTAGACAATTAGTAACAATACAGAAATTTCATGAAAGTGATGATAATATGTATTTTAAAGAATTATCGTGTTTAAGGAGTGACAAATAGATAAGCAATACCATGAAAGTACGAATGTACTAAACTTGTCTAGCAGAATACTGTGAGACTTGATTATTGGCCTACTGTAGCTATAATCTCTCTTACTATTCACTAGTCTAGAATTATTAGAATGTAGTGTAATACGTTTGTTATTTCTAGTTTTTTAAATCCCTTCTATTGGCTTACACGCTCCTGATATATATCTTGTACAAATTTTTTCTATTAGCTCACAGTCTCCTGATATAGGCTATATCTTGTACAAATTCGTTCTATTAGCTTATACTCTCCAGATATATATCTTGTACAAATTCCTTCTATTAGCTTATACTCTCCTGATATATATCTTGTACAAATTCCTTCTATTAGCTTATACTCTCCTGATATATATCTTGTACAAATTCCTTCTATTAGCTTATACTCTCCTGATATATATCTTGTACAAATTCCTTCTATTAGCTTATACTCTCCTGATCTTGTACAAATTCCTTCTATTAGCTTATACTCTCCTGATATATATCTTGTACAAATTCCTTCTATTAGCTTATACTCTCCTGATATATATCTTGTACAAATTCCTTCTATTAGCTCACACTCTCCTGATATATATCTTGTACAAATTTCTAATCGTTAATAAAATATACTTTTATGCAGCTAATCAAGTTCAAATACATTTTTTTTAAACCTATAGTGGATGACAAATGATGTTAAGACAGTATTTTCAAATATTTATCAATATTTAAATTATAAAAATGTGTGGGTCTAGATCGGATTCGAACTGAGAATATTCATATTCAAAGTCAAGCGCCCTTGGCACTGCACCAACTTTTCTGTACCTAAACGTTTGTTTCTCAAAAGAAGTGTATGATTTTTTTTTGCTCCCATCTGGTTCTCGTTGAAACTTTCATTGCACAACCTTAAGTTGTTGCCATGGTTACCACACAATATCGTAAATGCTCAAATGATTAAAAATGAATGAAAAGAATAAAGTAAACGAACAAACTGGATTAAAGTTATCGAACGCTTCACAAACGGACAATGCGAAAGGAAAGCAAAAAGATTCACCACAATCCAAAAAAAGAAAGCGTATGAATAGTAACAAACAAAAATAGTCCAACACTATACATAGAAAGGAAAATGAAAAATTGCAAGGAAATTAGCTTTTTTTGCCAATTAATATTGTTATTGTGACACACGTATTAGCTGTAATTATATAATATAAAGAAACTAAAACTTTTTTTGTTGACCTTGGTAGGAATTTACGTAAAAGAAACATTATATTACTTGCTCTAAAAGTATGTCAGTGTGACGCTAAGAAATAACAATACTTTAATAATTCGCAAGTTTCATGTTGGCAAGTGTGCAAGGCATTGAAGCTACTTCTGTTTCTTCCTCCATTCCGATCACAGATGTAACTCTGTGTGTACGAAGAGAGTTGAGTTCATCATGGAATCATGTTCACCGCATTAAGCGTTTTTTTTTATAACTGAGGGACACATTTTTTGTGCGTCATGGCAATAGTTTCGTGCGTAAGTGCGAGAAAGAGGAGGGGCATCATAACATAATCCCCAACTCCGATTCATATTTATCCAGTCGTGTTTTGATATAACATTTTCCATTTTTATAATTTAATATTTTTAATTAAATACCTTTTGCAATGTAGAAATGCACTTCTCTATTTAATATATTTTTAAAATATAGCGCACTGAATATATTTTAAACGAAGAATTTAACTGTATTCTGATAACACACCCAGAAATCTTGTGGCAAGTAGTATTTTAATTTCCTTATGATAGTTAGAAGGTAATATGTAGTTTATTACAATACTGACCAGTTTTAGAATTTTTCAGCTGGAAAAGATTAAAAATGAAAAACTCTATCCGGCTACTTTAGCCCCCAACCCTCCTCCCTACACCTCTGTTTCTGGCAACACTGTAACAGTCTCGTTTTCTCGGTGCGGTTAAACTACGCAAGTTCGTTCTCAGATTTCGAGAACTATGCTAATTGGTCGAAATGCGCAGGTGTTTAAGTCGAGGATAGGTCAAACTTCGCGCCCTACAAATCATATGGCATGGCAAAGATGAGAAATAAAAGTAAAAATGTTAATTAAAAGTTATAGCTTACAATGAACCTAAAAATACTTGAAAAAAGAGGTCATTGGAAATTCAAACACTGTTTTAAAATTATTGTAAATATTGTTAATAGGTACATACCAATTTTATATAGTAAAACATAATTTCCATTCATCAACCCCCCTAACTTACCTAGGGTCTACCTACGCAGCTCAACCACTTGGGCAGTTCCACCATGTCCTCGCATTCTTTGCTGTTTTATTTGGGAAAGCTTACACCTTATGTTACACAACATTTGCTAGTGTATTTTGTTGAAGAGTTGAAGAAGAAAAGAAAAAAAAGGCTAAGAGTAAATGTCTTTCCACTCCATTATCCAGCCAGAGGACACAAAGATAAATGCTAAATGCTGAGAATCCAAATGCGTTCCCACGTACGCAACCTCGTGGCTAGCGTGGGGGGTGACACTTTGGGTTTGTACTTCGACCCGCGGTCCAGTCTGTAAGCCTGACTGTAAGGACTAAATGGGTGACCAACCCGTAGAACCTTCCGAACGAGCTTAGAAGGCAATACGTTTCTCGCCCAACAGACGCTTTTGTATCATTGTGCCCACGTGTTACCTTTTAATCAATTCTCTGGTTTGGCTTATTTGGTTTACATGAAAACATTCAAAATTGGAAACCGCTGTTTTTTCTTGCACCTCGTGTAAAGCATGAACGCCTAAAGAAACGGACAATGTGTTCCATTATCATCTGGATGCGAAGTGTAAACGGTTTGACCTTGGAATTAATTAGGTCATTTAATAATAGTATTCTAGGGCCGACCGCGACGTGTATGAACTACATACGCTATTAGAAAGCTTGTCTTTTGTATTGGCTACTCTTGCATATCCAGTGGTAAGCATTTAGTGTAATATTTAGGGACTGCTTTTATTTTGTGGTGAGCAGTAGACATCTGCGGGAGGCAGTAAAAATTATACATTTTGGCAAACGTTATTAGATGCTAAACAATTAGGCGACACTGATGATTAAGGCGTTAAAACCGCAGCGCTTCAGAGCTATTCAAAATTTCTTAAATTTCGGCCAACTAACTAAAATTTGGAAACCCGGTCGCTAAATATCAGTGGCAAATTTATTCACTCATACCTACTGGTCAAATTTTATAAGACGGCACTTGGGGGCTGTGGGCTCGGCGGGAGGGTGGAGGTGCGTAGGTCGTTGTGAAGACATCTACCCTTGGTCTGTGTAAATGAATTCATTATTTTCTTACCTATTAATACTTTTTAATGTAAAGTATAAATAATAACAAATACTGTATACTGCAAATAGCGCGTTCATGGACTAATAGGATTGTCTAAGTGTTGGGACGGGTAGGCCGCGATTTAAGGCCCCGATGAGGGATGACGACAGTGCCTGATGTTTTGTAGACGTCGAATACACAATTTCTACCTAAGAGCCAACTACCAGCTTATAAAATTTGACCTATAGGTCTAGTATTTTTTTTCTGCCGATATAATAGCGTTTTAATGAAAGTGTAGGCTAACGTTCTAGACATGTTAAACAAATATGGATATGGGAATAGAGCCTTACACAACCTCTACAGATGTCATGGTGATGTGTATTAGAGCTTAGCTAGCTACTTGAAAGAGGAGACCAAATTCTTAGAATCTAGGAGTTTACCTAACATACGAGTGTTGTCAGGTAAATCCATGCACAATGATAGTAAGTACGGAAGAATACCTATAGTGAGTTGTTGGTAATGATGCATTCTGTTTAAAGCAGGGAATTTCGGAAAAGTTCTATTAAACAACCCTGAACTCTTCCTGGGTCATAGAAAGATGTATGAAGATATACAAGTACCGCATATAATTTCTCAACTCCTATTAGCTCGTTACATACACATTGTATGTTACATACACATGGGAAACAATTTTTCACAAAAGGGGCAAAGTATGCAATATAGTTATATCGTCCCATTTGGGTTAAAGTAATGATAACATATGATTTTATAAAACAACAGATTTAAGGTTATAGGTCATGTAGTGGAACAGCTGTTTTAACGCTAAGCTTTGTGTTATTTTATTTATATCAACTGTAATTTTTTTGACAAAAAATAACTAAAGTAAGATATTTCTTTGTTGGGGTAAGTGGGAATTAACTACGCCTTGAAGATTCGACAGCGTGCAATCGACGGCCGCCTGGGTCTGCTATTTGCTTAGCCTGGGATCTCGGGTTTAAGCAGGGCACATTATCGGCGACACTTGACCAGCGACGTGAGCGAAACAAAGACCACCTTTATCTAAGCGCGAGATTAATCAGAGCGCATGCAGCCGGCCAACGCACTAACACGGACCGAATGTTTTAATGGACGAGGAGTGGTGTTTTTATAGACCATTAAATGCCGGCTAATGCACATAACCTCTGGAAATGTAAGTTTAATTTTGTATAAACCGTGGCGAGCACGAAGTCACGTTGGGCGAATTTTTGTTAATCGAATTAACCTTGCCCCTTCTGTTGTATTTGACCCAGTCTGTGTCTGCCTCTAAATATTTGTGTTTCACGGCATAAACCCACTTCCTGAAAAACGTGTGCGTTTAGGGTTGTAAAAGTAAAGATTGTGAATGGGGAAAACTGAAAACAGCTTTGGGAGTAAAGGATGGCAACTACGCTATAGATCCAGCTAGGGCGTCGATTTTACTACACGTATACCTGCATGCAAGTCTTAGAGATATCTGAATTTTGTATGTGAATTTTAGCGGAACGCTTAAGTTGCGTACAATTGACTTGCGTTCAGGACTAAAAAGTCCTTTATTTTGTTGTTACGAAAAAACCCAGCACATGGCATGGCGTGTGTGGCTAGTAGTACGCAATGATAGGGCGAAAAGAGTGAAGAGCATTCTGCCAGATAGTCATCTCTTCATCCTATTTTGCCAATGGTTATCGAATAGTTTCCGTGGGATAAACAAACCAGACGCCAAAGTAAAATGTAAAATGACAACCGTGGAATGGAAACATTTCTCTCGTAAACTAAGACACAAATTTTTATCTACGCTTTTGAGCTATTTAAAATCTACAAGTTATAATACCAACGATGCCTTCGCCTTTATGTTTTAATCTTGTCATAATCGTTTATCGCTTTAAATTATCTTCTTTTTTCTATTCCTTCTATTAGTTCTCACTCCCCATATATATATATATAGTTCAAATTTTCAATCGTCAATAAAATACTTTTTTATTCTTCCATTTTAATCAAATAAATTTGTTTTAAACTTGTACTGGATGACATTTGATGTTAATCCAGTTTTTTAAAGATATTAATTAATTATCTAAATTTTGCTCAAAAGAGGCAAGGTATGGAATACAGTTATTTCTTCCCATTAGGCTTTGAATAAGTGATCACATATGATTTCATAAAACAGCTGATTTTACGTTATAGGTTATGTTGTAAAACAGCTGTTTTAACGCAAAGGTTATGTTACTTTATTTATATTAATTGTAATTATTTAATAAGAAATAATTACAATGATATTTTTCTTTGTTGGCCCAAGTAAGGATTGACTTAAAATTTTTTTTTGTTTATTTAGGTACTTGTTAATAGGTAGGTTGTGATTTTACTTTCCCTGCCCTATTTTATAACTTAACACACATTAAATGGATCAGTAGTTTGTTTTAGTTTTGTACGAGAATTTTCTCCTTTTCACCCATTACGGTTTCTTTTGACCCAGATGTTTGCTATTTCATTAGTTTAGCAATGCTTAATTTTAAGTATATTATAATGATGTGCTAGTTTAACCTGTTCAATTATAATTCGAATAAGTTTAAAGGATTTGCATAAACTATTTACCTTTTTATAAAAAGTTCCACGCACGCGCGAAGTTATTTCCTAGTTACAACCAACGCCCAAATATCGCCATCGGTTCTGTATAACTTTAGGAGGAAGTGTCTTTAAAATAGCCAAACGTGAACGAGTTTAGCTAAAAGTAGCCTAAATTCTTATATATAGACATACGTGTTAATTGCTATGCAGTGTTCCTGGAAGACGGGCCATTTAATCGTTAGCAGGTTTGCCACTCTTGACTTACAGAATTTCCCTGCCACTTGTTAACATTGCAATCGATCTGGCTGTTTTTAACAAGACAAGGTTGTCCTTATTATTGGCGCTTTATTATAGAAGATGGATTGAGTATTACTTGAAAGGGTATAGCTGACTTGTGGTGTGTTTCAGGTCAGGTTAGCATTAAATGTGTTGTTGACGCTATCCACCTAGTTAGCGACAAGTGAAATAAGCTAGCATCACAGAATTATACCTGATCTGGGTATTCCTAATAAAGTTTAAACTGTTAGATTTTTTTATATTGTTTTCTGATTTCCGTCACACTTCAACCAGGTTATGGACTAGCTAAATGATAATTCAATTCTATCATTTAGGCGTGTTTAAAATCGACCTTAAAAAGCTTCGTCAATGTTTTTTTTATTAATGTTTTATAAGTTTTTATTTGTTTCTATATTTTTTTGTTTTTTGTTTATTATCGTCAAATAAATCCAGGTTTTAAAAATAGGAGAGAGCACAGAGACAAGCCTTCATGTCACCATTTTCTTCATGGCTTTTGCAATAGCTGTATCCACTTTCTTATACTTCAGATTTCTTTGTTTTCCTTTCAAGTGTAACCGTAATGGGTAGCGGAAGTGTTGCTTCGTCGCTTATTTCGCACGTATCGGTTTCGGACACCTTGGTTTGGCCGCATATTTCCCTCATTTCGTGACGATAGCTTAATTCAAACTTTTCCCGTGGCTAGGATTCTTTCTCCTTAAGTCTAAATATCATTTGCATTAAGCTATTGGCCTAACCAACGTAGGCTTAGCACACATAACCTTATTCTGTACTCTACGTGGTTAGCTGGTATATTCCAAAATCCCGTACTCTTATTACAGTTGTGTCCCTTGGCTTTACTTTTTCTATCACCTATCTTTCCTCATTCTTTTTTCTTATTTTCGGTGCAAGAAGAGAAAAAAATTAATTGATACCGATTAAAAAAAAAAAAAATGAAAGCACATAATGCTTCCTTGGTTCTGGAAAGCCAAAATGGCGTCCATATAAGTAGATCTGCTCTCTATTTTCTTTTTAGAGCGTTCTCTAATGGTTAAACCTTTTCTTAGAAGAGAAAAATAGAAGATGGTACTAATGGAATTAGGATTATTAAAAAGACATAAAGGTTCTTTGGTTCTGTTGAGACAAAATGGCGTCCATATAAGTAGATCTGCTCTCTATTTTCTTTTTAGAGAGTTCTCTAATTGTTAAACCTTTTCTTAGAAGAGAAAAATAGAAGATGGTACTAATGGAATTAGGATTGTTAAAAATACCATAAAGGTTCTTTGGTTCTGTTGAGACAAAGTGGCGTCCATATAAGTAGATCTGCTCTCTATTTTCTTTTTAGAGAGTTCTCTAATGGTTAAACCTTTTCTTAGAAGAGAAAAATAGAAGATGGTACTAATGGAATTAGGATTATTAAAAAGACATAAAGGTTCTTTGGTTCTGTTGAGACAAAATGGCGTCCATATAAGTAGATCTGCTCTCTATTTTCTTTTTAGAGAGTTCTCTAATGGTTAAACCTTTTCTTAGAAGAGTAAAATGGAAGATGGTACTAATGGAGTTAGGATTATTAAAAAGACATAAAGCCTCCTTGGTTCTGTTGAGACAAAATGGCGTCCATATAAGTAGATCTGCTCTCTATTTTCCCTATAGAGAGTTGTCTAATGGTTAAAGCTTTTCTTAGAAGAGTAAAATGGAAGATGGTACTAATGGAGTTAGGATTATTGAAAAGACATAAAGCCTCCTTGGTTCTGTTGAGACAAAATGGCGTCCATATAAGTAGATCTGCTCTCTATTTTCCCTATAGAGAGTTGTCTAATGGTTAAAGCTTTTCTTAGAAGAGTAAAATGGAAGATGGTACTAATGGAGTTAGGATTATTGAAAAGACATAAAGCCTCCTTGGTTCTGTTGAGACAAAATGGCGTCCATATAAGTAGATCTGCTCTCTATTTTCCCTATAGAGAGTTGTCTAATGGTTAAAGCTTTTCTTAGAAGAGTAAAATGGAAGATGGTACTAATGGAGTTAGGATTATTGAAAAGACATAAAGCCTCCTTGGTTCTGTTGAGACAAAATGACGTCCATATAAGTAGATCTGCTCTCTATTTTCCCTATAGAGAGTTGTCTAATGGGTAAAGCTTTTCTTAGAAGAGTAAAATGGAAGATGGTACTAATGGAGTTAGGATTATTGAAAAGACATAAAGCCTCCTTGGTTCTGTTGAGACAAAATGGCGTCCATATAAGTAGATCTGCTCTCTATTTTCCCTATAGAGAGTTGTCTAATGGTTAAAGCTTTTCTTAGAAGAGTAAAATGGAAGATGGTACTAATGGAGTTAGGATTATTGAAAAGACATAAAGCCTCCTTGGTTCTGTTGAGACAAAATGACGTCCATATAAGTAGATTTGCTCTCTATTTTCCCTATAGAGAGTTGTCTAATGGTTAAAGCTTTTCTTAGAAGAGTAAAATGGAAGATGGTACTAATGGAGTTAGGATTATTGAAAAGACATAAAGCCTCCTTGGTTCTGTTGAGACAAAATGACGTCCATATAAGTAGATCTGCTCTCTATTTTCCCTATAGAGAGTTGTCTAATGGTTAAAGCTTTTCTTAGAAGAGTAAAATGGAAGATGGTACTAATGGAGTTAGGATTATTGAAAAGACATAAAGCCTCTTTGGTTCTGTTGAGACAAAATGGCGTCTACACGAGTAGACTTGCTCTAGATTGAATTCATAGGGATTTGTTGTGTCCTAAAGGATACACCCTGTGTAAAAACAGGTGTTAAAATTATGAAGGTACATGATTAATGGTTCTGTGATAAGCTAAACTTGTGAATACATTATGTAGACTTATTGTCTATTGGGTTCGTAGGAGCCTACAGTTTTTGTGGAAGCTGATAAGAGACGGGTGCTATAAAATTAGGCTAACGAATCCACATAACGATTGCCATGTTTGTAGTTATGTAGAGGCTCGTGTAGGTAGTTTAATAATAAAAGCGATGTGATGACAAACACATTAATAGTCTATGTCCCACGGCGGTACTGAGAGGCAAAGAAATTACTACTTGTGCTAGCCCATTCCATTCTATTTGCTCACATTCCTTATATATTTCTTGTACAGATTTTCTATCGTTAATAAAATACGTTTTTATTAATCCAATCATGCTCATGTAAATTTGTTTTATCCCATAGTGGATGACAATTGATGTTAATACAATATTTTTTCAAATATTTATTCATTAATTAAATTTAATTAATTAATTTCGGCTTTTTGTCTCTTAATATTGTAATTTTGTTATAGGTATATACATATTTATATTATTTGTAACTACAATAGAATTTTTCTTTGTTGGCTTAAGTAGAAATTAACTAAAAAAAATTTCTTATGACTTGTTTGAGTTAATCGTTTGTGTTTGTTACAGGTAAGCGGTTTTTTGCTATATTAGAACTCACCGAGTACAGTAAGTTACATTCTCTCTATGTTAGACTTTATACTGCAGGTATGTACATAGTTGGAATAAAGGTGCATTGACTTAATATAGCTACCGTTAGATTTATGCGGCCAAATGTTATCTCTGATAGATACTCGCAAGTAAATATATTGGGAGGAGCCGCAATACAATTTCTGAAGAAATTGTCAAAATTTTGATTTTGCAAGAAAAAACAAACCATAGGCATTTTGGAAAAAATGCAGTGAAGTTTCTATAATTCAAGGACACTTTCAACCACAAAAATGTTTGTGTTAACCTTTTGTAGACCTACATCTCGGGTGAAAAGCAGTCATCCTCAGAGGCAACTAATAATGAAAACACTTTAATTTTGTCGCCTCTGAGGAAGTGTAAATACAAATATACCGAAGTAAATACAAATATTTATTGTATTTAGAAGGGGTAGGTGTGTTATTAAAAAAGTATTAGTGTCTATTTTAGAAATTTTTTGGTATTTTAAAACATTCTTTTTACTGTGTTTTTTTACAGAAGAGATGTCAAAAAGTGGGGTTTGTTTAATTATTTTGTGTCAGGTGCAAACGTACCCAAATGCATAAAAAGGTTTAAAACACAGCTTACATGCTTTCGCAAAGATGAAAGATTTGTAGTCTGTCTGTTCCCGAGAGTGTTTCGTACAGGAATACATACTAACTGTTGCAATTCTATTTGTGTAGTGCACCAACAACAGGGGTTACATATCTATCCCATTAAACTAATGACATCTAATAGTCTTGCCCTTGCTCAGGGCGATGTTAGATTAGGCTTTTTCATCTGTGCACCAGTGGCGCTCAGCTGATCTCTTTTTGATCTGTGAGCGTGAAGCGACTCTTCAACAGATGTTCACATGTTCAAGGAATACAAGTCTATCAGTAAGACCTGTTGGATGTATCTATACGGTTAGCGAGAGGCACCTCGTAGCGGGCTGTTAACGCCCTGATCATGGGAAGGGTGTTAGGCCTTGGTGGGGAAGGGATAGACATCTCCGCGTGAACATGGGAGAGACTGGTAACGTTGGGGACAGTGCCCCTATCAGTCACACTTATTATTCTCTGATCCCAATAGAGAGTGCTTCAGCAAAGTGTGTTTAGGTCTCTTTTATAATATATTAGTTGTTAAACTTGGTGAGGTTTACTACGTAGTTTGCTCTTACTTAAATTAAACTAACGTCCTTATGGTTGTAAGAGCTCATGCCCAGAGGTCCATCAACTTAGGGATTGTAAAACACAATATGTCTTCCATTTTTTAATATTTCGTGTTCTTCATTTAAATATTATATATTTACACACACACGTATACTCACTCACTCACTAGCGCCCCGTAGCGGCTTCGCCCGCACTCTATTTAAAATTGTCACTTTATATGTTAATTTATAAAAATGTTTAAGTAATAATTGATTAATAATTATGGAGTAGCTGTTTTCTCGCTAGAAGTTATACTAATTATATATCAGGCATAGTCATTAAAATTATACTTTCTCTGTGCATTTCACATAAAACTTGTATATTTACCATGGAATTTTGCAATTTTCAGCCTTTAAAATCAACATTTGCAAAATATTTTCGTAGCGTGCGTCTATATTATGAACGGAATGTTCCATGAAAATTTCAAGTCTCTGACTACGTTGATTCTCAGTCACTCACTCAGAACAACGATTTATATATATATATATATATATATATATATATATATATATATATATAATATATATATATATATATATATATATATATATATAATATATATATATATATATATATATATATATATATATATATATATATATATTATATATATATATATATTCAATTTATTAACCATATTACAAGAAAACACATGACCATATTTAATAAATTAATATATATATATATATATATATATATATATATATATATATATATATATATATATATATATATATATATATATATAGGTAGATTAATAATGTTGGGTGATATTTTCCTGGTTATATATTTGTATTATTCCACATTAACAGGGATAATAACTTGGAGTGCTTTTGAAACTTTTCGCCAACTACCAGTATTGGCAAGAGTGATTAGGTTTAGGCACTAAGGGTAAACCGGTTAAAAAATCGTCGACAACGTAGTCCTTCTTACAGACGAAAGGTTAGAATTTCCTGCTTCAGGTTGGGATTCGACCTGACTACAACAGTGTTGATCCAATATTAGTTTCGAAAAATAAATACTGTACTTGACTAAATCAGTGTCTCGTGGCCTACACTTTGGCTGTTTCTGTACACGAATTGCTAATTAGCAGTGTTCTTGACCACCGCAGTGTCTTAACCAATGTTCTCATTATTGGCTAACATTTAACAGCGTCTACACTTTGAATGCTATTGTGTATTGTTAGTATCTCGACCAGTTGTTGAAATCAAAATGGCGGGTGACAGGTGGGTGACCTTACAGCCTTGTGCCTCGTGTGGCTAAGTAATTGTGGTTGGGTATCGGATGCAGTCTGTCGTTCGTAGGACATTTTTACTGCTCTGTTTTCGGCGTGTTTAATTTAATTATCTGGGCGAAGTTGGTGTCTGCGGTAAATATTCACGGTATAATTGAGAACTGAAGATGGTGTCTTTGTCGAGACATACTTTTATCTAAACATTATAAACACATAACGAAATTTGTAATAAAATTATACATTTAAAAGGTAGGCCTAGATGAAATGACAATATTTTGCAAAGATTTACTATTTCTTAAATTGTTCTCCATTTATTCTTTAAAAATCTGAAATGTGAACAAAACATTTCGTACACAAATATACTGTTCGTAGATTTCCAATTGGCAGAATTTGTTTCACTGTAGTGAGTTATGCAGATAATAAGCTTTAAAAAATATTAATTCGTAGAAAAATCAGTACCTTACGTTCTGCTATTGATATCTACACCAGAATATTTAAATTCGACGAGAAAACTCAATACATCTTTTAGTTACATTTTTTAAAATTCTTTTTTACTTTGTTTAAAATCTTTGATGATTATAAGCGTAAAAAACCTATAATTGATTGCACAGTGTGACTGAAAATGGTCGTTTCTTGATGTAGGCACTTTGAGTAGAGTTATTCCAGGAAAAATGCAGTTGACAGATATTTGGCTTCAAGAGAAATGGAGACCATTAATGTAAGAAGTTATACAACGAGAAATTATAATTTTGTTTCGTCCCCAAGGTTAAATTAGTGAACAGGTTTTGGCTTCAAAATGTTTTTAGGGCCACCAATTCGGAAACAATTACAAATGACTAGACGTTGAAAACAGGATCTTGTCACAATTGAATAAGTTAGCACGGGGTGGTAGGAATGTAGTAGGGTAGTAGCCACTTGCTTTGTCCTCTAAAACTTACCCGCCCGAAATAAATGTCGAACCAGTTGAATATTGCAATGTTTAAAAGTATATAAGAATTTTTAATTTCGAAACACATTTGTTTTTTTAATATGTGGTATTTTCCAATGTACGTTAAACTAGTAGAGATTGAAATTTTGTGTATTATAATATGTAGAACATTTAAACAGAAATCGTAAGTGAAAGAGATATTCCAATACTCTACTGAACAAAATGGCAACTATGAGTTTTCAATTGTTACGGCGAGACATGTTTTTTAAACTGGTAATAGCAAGACGGAACGTATTTCAGTAGGCCAGAGAAATGCGTTAGGTTTTAATAGCCCATCACTTCTGCAGGCCATTTGGTGTTCAGTGTTTAAAAAAGATGCCAGTATTTGAGTTTTTAAAAGAAATATTTGTGCAAATAATTTCCGTTATTGTAATAGTTACTATTAACACTAAAACTGCTCGAACTGTCAGTTTTAATGAAAGTAAATCGGTAAAGGTGACTGTGGAACGTACGATAATTTAATTTCATTGCAGAAATACGTTGGCAACACTGTCCCAGTCTCGGGTTGTGTCTGGCCGAGACGAGACGAGATTAGTCGAGTGGCAAACGTAACGCAGTGCGGTTTAGTGAAGTGTTGTCGTCCAACATAACCTCAACTTTCAGTGTGTGCGTGCGTGCTATGTGTGTGTGTCATGTCCGTGTGTAAGCAGTGTGTGTTAGGATGGGCAAGTAACCGTCCACGCCCAATCAGCATCGACGATGGATGGAATGCTCAGAGCAGTTCTCTTTTCTTATTGGCAATTGGGGCAACTGCATATGGTATGTTTTCTGGTTGTTTTTGAAGCAGTTGATAAGCGTAAACGTTTTACAAGGTCAGTCTGCGTCCCTTTTGAAAAGTATTTCGCGGATGTGCACTTTTTATTAATTTTTACGTTTATTTATCTCCCCTTATCAATGTAAATAGTTTTTAATTAAAATTTGACAAAAGATAGGAAAATAAAGTTTTTGAAAGCCTCAACATCCCATTGGTGAAAATATGAAATTGTGAATACTATGGTTCTCTTATGAATAACACATTATTGTTTTTTCGTGATTGTTTGCATAGCAAGTTGATAAGCCCACAATTGTTCAAGGTCAAGTTATTTATAATGAGATATTTTTAGAAAAAAATAGTTGAAATCTATCTTGTACTTAATAAGTGTTTTATCTAAACTTCAACTTCAACTGAACTTCAATAAATTAGAATTAGGTTTAGGTTCAGTGTTATCGCCGAGGCCATGGAAGGATACCAGTTTTGGGTTAATAGTTCTCATAAATAAGAAAGAGTGCATGCATAATAACTGTTGTGTTTATTGCATTTAAATGGTTCGTTTTAATCGCCTTTCCCACGTAATCGATTTTAGCAAAATAAATTATACCGGGCGGTGTAGAAAGTCATCCGGAATGCGAAAAAAATTATAAAATCTTCCTTTCACGCCCCGAAAATACTAATATTGGAAATTAGCAATACTCGCCCCCCCCCCTCCACCGAACACGTAAAAAGTGCCTAATTCAACGTTTTGGCTTTATTTTTTTTACGTAGTAACTCGCAAAATGCCTCGAAATGTAATTAAACTTGCTGTTGATGCCCTAAAATTTACAAACTTCAACAACACTTCAATTTTACACTGCTTAGTTCTATCGTTTTCAGGCCTAAGTAAGAAATACAAGGTGTGTAAATGTTTGTGCGTTCTGAAACCGAAGTGTTCGTTTCGTCCTTTTGAGTGACATTAAAAAATAAGATGTGTGTGCAAGTTTTATGATTCTAAAAAGCCTATGTGGAGTGAAACTTGCTCCTATTAGTGCTTTGTTTAAATTTGTTTTTTTTTCAAAGACCTGTTTTTTTTTACGAGAGTCATTAGGAATACGAACAAAAATATAAACACTTCCGCCGACGCCTCCAAAATTTAAAAAAAATTGTAAAATAATTCCCAGAAATATGAAGAAACTAGACAATATACATAAAGGACAACAGGAAAACCAGCATATTTAAATTCAGATTTCTTCTTATTAGTAATAGGTTAAATTGTACAGTTATATATTTTTGAAGTTGACTATAAAAGTATTTTTAAGGAAGTGCTTACTTGTTTACATAGATCACTATTATACAGCACGCTGCGGTGGTTAGGCGAGGTTAGGTTATAATAAACAAGAACCACTTGTTATAGACGTGTAGTTCTCACAGTAGGCTTAAGTACAATAGAACCAGTTCTGTATAAACATTTAAATTTTTTACGTCTCCGGTTGAAAAAATTAAAAACCGTGGACTCCTTATAATAGCCATGTACTTTATAAAATAATATTTTTCAAATATTAGGAAATTCTTTTTGCATAAACCTGTTTATTTCCAACCAGCATTAACTTGTGTTGAATAGATTTGAAAGCACGAAATCTTCAAGGTTATGTTTACATTATCTTATTAATTGATTAATAACTTGACTAGCTGTATATTGCTTTGGATAAAGATCACAATGGATCGATGATAAAGCCATGTTTACATTGGCGTGCCTTTATAGATAAATTGAAATTAACTTTACTCGCTATGTGGGAAATGTAGTGAGGCTAGATTGTAGGTTAAAGGTTCGTATAACTGTTGGATCACGTTAAAGGTTTATCTAGGATTCCTCCCTCAGGAACAATGGGGTGTACGGGAATAAATCTATCTTTTAGGGAGTTGGAGCTTGAAAAATCCTCGTTTATTTGCGTGCTATGAATATTTCTGAACTCACTGGAGGCATCGTGTACACGTTAACCAATATAAACTCATAGTTTTATTCTGAAAGAGGCTTAAGGCTTTTCACTGTTACCTATGAGCAAGAGAACATGGGGTAGACCCCTTAGTGTGTAAAGACGTTATTAATTGTGCAATAGGTCGTTTCCCCCTGAATTGAAAATTGTATTACTGTACTTCAAACACTACATCAACGAATTTTTTTTCATTCAATGTATTACTAGAGACTCCCCTCCCCTCTGTCTCCCTCCCCTCCTCCTCTCTCTCCCTCCCCTCCTTCCTCTCTCTTTTCAGTTAATAAAAAACTTTTTATTCATCCATTCAAGCTCAAATAAGTTTTTTTTTAACTGTAGTGAATGACGACGTTAATTCAGTTTTTTTCAAATAATTTAATAATTAAATTTAATTGATTAATTAAATTTCTCTTTCTATTTCGATAACTAATATTGTAATTATTTAATAAAAAGTAACTAAAATATAATTTTTCTTTGTAAACCTACGTAGAAATTGACATTAAATTTTTCTTTGGTATATTACTCATTTATTATGTCATTTTAAAATACATTCCAAACAAATAACTTAAGTGAATAAATGCTCGAACTTGTAATTTGTTGTTAAAAATACAAACAACCTTAGTGGTCAAGCATTGAAGTGTTAGACATAAACTGAATGCCACTTTATGAAACAGATCTTCCTTTTTTTACTGCATTAAATTATACAACTGTTTTACAATATAACAACAAAATTTTAGGTTAGGTTACAAACAAACGATGAGTGTTTTTACGCCAACGACCAAAAGGTTTGCTTAGGTTGGTATTACTGGTATTATTTCTGTAGGCTAGCATAACAGTTTTTGCTGTTTGCAGTATAGTTAGGTGAAAAAACTTCAAGGTAATAACAAAAAGAAAACATTTCCATAACTTGTTTGGATATAACCTCTTGCTCCATCGTAGGTTGTCCTGTATGTCCAGAAGGGGGACCCCAACTGCTTCACTTTAGCAATCGAAAGTTTATGTTCGTGTAGTTTACGTGATTAAACTTGGCTATTTTTGTGTATAACCAATCTTAACTTAGATATTTTTACTTAGATTTTGATACACCTATAATGTGGGACAATTTTTGAAGAATTGCTTGATAAAGTGAAAAGTTAGGTTATGTTTCTAGGGGGATATAAATCTAGGTTTAAATACTATTTATGGTTTGTTACATTTAAAGCCACGTTCTTCTTGTCCAAAATGCATTTTAAGTATTATATATAAAAACAAAACAAATCGTTGCTCGCAATAATCGGACATGAGCTGACTCGCAATCCAATGCCAACCTTTGCACTTCAACAATCGGATAGTTTGCGTTGTGTAACGTATTTTCCAACCTAACCTAGTCCAACCGGTTACTTTATGGCTACTTAATATAGTTCTGGAGTAATATGAGTATATTAAGCTCAGCATTTTCTCAAAAGCTGATGAAGGATGTGTAGTAAAGTGAGGTTATGTTTGTAGGACGATATATTGAATCTATAAATATTAATCTACATATTTAATATTAGTTTTATCTTGGTAAATATGCAGTTTACTCAGTTTTTTCAAGTTTTCTCCTCAAATTAGCTGTTTTTTTTTACCACTTTGGAACAAAAAGATAATTTTTCCCTGGGAAAAATGAATATTATACTTTAATAAAAGTAAACAAACATCTATTCGAATAATAACGCGTTTTTCAATTGTTTTTATATAAAAGTAATATTTTTGTATATAAAACTGAATTGTTTTGGAGAGGGGGGAATGAATTAAAATAATCCAACCTAACCTTACACAATATGATTGTTTTTCCCAGGAGAAAAATTATCTTCTTGCTCCAAAGTTATCAAAAAACCAAACTCTCTAAACTGCATGTTTACCAAATTCTCTATTCGTTTCTAGAATGAATAGGTAACATGTATAAAAACAAAACAGGTCGTTATCCGGCATAAACGGATTTGCTTGACGTTCAAATCTAGTGCCAACCTTTGCACTTCAGTAATCGTATAGCTTACGTTAGTAAATCGAGATATACAAACACTACAAAACCTATCCTCAACACATTCTAAATGACAAAACACAACTCACAATTAAAAACTACTCTATGAGCAATAACAAACCATAGAACACCAATACACCACAGACTCACACTAACACAACAGACCTGAGCAACGGTCTTGTCCATGACTCACAGCACTGAACAATACACTGACCTAGTGCAAAACGCGTCTGCTGTAAAATATCACTAAGTAGTGCTATTTTCGCCAAGTTGATACCAAAAGTGTAATTCATAAGAAAAACCTGAAGATGTGCAAGTTTAATAAATCGTTTTTATAAACCATTTTTTAATGGTTCACGGCATTTATGATAACGTTTTCCTTTTAAATATATGGTAAGTTTGATAAAATTGGGAAAATCTGAGGGGTTAAAGTTTTTGTGATCCTCGTAGGCTTTTCGTCATCTCGACATAGAAATTGGTGGCCTTGCACATATGCTCCTCTAATCACTGGGTATTGCGTTATGTAAGGGACAGATATCTCGTCAGTTGAACAGTTGGTCAAGTCAGTTTCAAAAGAAGCCCGACGGAACTAAGGTTCGCCATGTTTGGTCGTAACGAATTTCGTTCCGAGAGAAACCATAGCAGGCCCGCTGTTGACCAACGTAGGCGTAGCACGCGGATTCAGCAATGACGGACGCTATGAGGTAAACCGGAAACGGCAGGACTAGTGATACACTAAGCGGAAGTAGTGAGCCCAGTCAAAGAGTCGCTAAACAGTATCTAACTTGAAGCAATACCCGCCGAGCTTTTAATGTGGTTATTGCCAACTGCGCGGAGTATATATCCTACAGTAGTATCCATTCAAATTGTCTATAGAAAGCTTTGTATTCATGTTTAGGTCGGGTTTTGGCTGTGACTGTACCGAGCTTATACGTCGTCAGTCCCAATCCTTGGTCGCACTGGTTGAACTAAAAGTCAGCCTTTAGGGCGATTAGTATAGGCGTCAGTTCATTTTTAACGTATTTTTTACAGTGTTGCCAATTGTAACGTTAAATGTTCATGCAGCGCAGTTAACCACGGGCGTGTGTTTGAGGGTTTCTACAAATTTTGATTAAATTACAGTCTATATATATATATATATATATATATATATATATATATATATATATATATATATAATATGGGGATAGTGACAAATTGTTATTGTGTGAATTGCGACCCCCCCCCTCAGATTAAGTAGATATTTGTCCCTTCTTAAAGCGGATGATGACAAAAAATAAACTAAATATCGAAAACTTGTTGCTCTTCATTACGAGCTGGTTGTTAATTACTTATTCGTATTTTTTCTTCAGCCACCAGAATCCTAGCCTCAAACATACGAGGCTGAAGAAGTCGTAAGACGAAAACGTTTCCCCAAATGTTAGTTAACAATTTAACAACCTTTGGTTAGCAAAAACTCTGGTCGCTAGTAATATCAAAGTGTAGTAAGTAAAAAATAATTGTGTGAAGTGGGACCCCCTATGATTAAGTAGATATTTGTCCCTCCTAAAAGCGGACGATGACAATAAATAATTGGGCAAAGTGCGACCCCCCATGATTAAGGTAGATATTTGCCCCTCCTAGAAGCGGATAATGGCAAAATATTGTGTAAAGTGCGACCCCCATAAATAAGTATATATTTGCCCCCTCCTAAAAGCTGGTAATGACAAAAAAAAAATTGTATGAAGTGCGATCCCCCATAATTAAGTATATTTCCCCTGCTACGTAAGTATGTATTTAAACTTGAGTGGACGAATAAAAACATATTTTATTAACGATTGAAAATTTTGAACAAGATATATAAATATATACAGGGGGAGTGTGAACTAAAAGTAGGAGTTGGAACAACTATAGTCTTAACTGTGGGAATAGATACCATTACCAATTGTAGCGCACCATTCTTCGGTTAAACTGAGAAGGTGGAGTCTCACTACAAGATTTCGTGGATATATCCAACATCTCAGTGCAGCTATTTAGGAAAAAATTATTTGAAGCGATTAATAATGTCCAAATCATGTCAGAATTATGGGCGCTCTTAAACGTCGATTTTAGTATTCCCGGTTAGAATGTTACTGGATTTATTTATATTCTTGTCTGAATATATCTTTGTTTACTCACTGGACGTGCCCTGGCATTGTTGGCGCCATGGAAAGCGTAGAGTCTGCAGCAGCAGCAGATTTCGTGAATCGCTGGATGGGCAGCAAGACCTTTTGGTCGTTGTTTAGTCTACGGTGACGGGTGGCTAATATTTGTCCTCAGAGTGCGTTGTATCTCCATACGGTACAGAGCCGTCTTCTTGCGTGCGTCAGGATTAAAATACGGTAATTGTAAACAAACTTAGATTATTTTGTTGCAGACATGTTTGTTATTAATCTATTCTGAAGAAGAAAAACGTTAGTGAAGTGGTATGAATGCTCCAAATCTGTAAACTTAATGCTCATTTACTTTAAAGAAATAGCTAAATTTTGTGCATCCTCCGCGGAGTGATACAGTGACGTCACGCATACCTTACTTGGTAGATATTTGAGAAACAATGTTTTGGCTTTTTTTATGGTTTTTGCATACGCATATTTAAATATACCTATAAAGTCTCCAGTTAGGATAGACTTGGTTATAATTTTAGACATTACATCGTTAAATGTATAAAATTTCAAGCAAATCTATCCTGACTGGATACTTCCTAGGTATATTTCAATACAGGTATATAAAATCACCCTTCCCTGGAAATAATAAAAATAATAGCTTCAGGACATGTTTTTGATTCATAAACTTTAGATTGATGCAACAACTATTACAGTTGTGACGTCACTGTATCACTCCGCGGACACTGCACAAATTCATGCTGCACACTGAATTTTTTACCCTACTTTACATTGATAAAACATAACTTTCCGTGTAAAATATAAACTTGTGGTTTAGTCCTTTTTTTGTGGTTTTGAGCAATTTTTATTTTAATCTTAGACGGTCCCAAATTCTTACAATTACAGAAAATTTCCTCGTAATTTTCCATTTTACTCTCTATATAATATATGGTGTTGGACTATTATTTTTGATTGTTAACATATATTTATTATATTTTTTCCGTTTTTGTAATTATAAAAGCTATTGGGGATCTAAGTTCTCGCTAATAACGTTTCATTGGGAGGGCCTTTCCTTATAATTTCATATACATCTATAAATTTTGAATTGCTAGCTACAGGAAGTTGGCTCAAGTGCCAAAGTGCAGGATTTTTAACATAACATCATTTAGTCCGAATTCAACTGAGGCATCAATTTTTTTAAATTTTAATAAACGCATAAATATTTCAAAACAAATTAATAACACCAATTGACAATCGGATAGCTTACGTCACTGAATCGTATTCTATAACCAAACTTGCTCCAACCTATTACTATGCATTGAAGATTGGATGAATGAAAACGTATTTTATTAACTATTCAGAATTTTATCAATGTATAAATAGGGAGAGAGTGTGAGCTAATAGAAGGAATTGAAAATTATAATAAAAATAACGCAATAAATTGACCTTTCAAAATCTTATCAGTACATTCTGATACACATTGTAAACTGCAGTGTATTAAGAAACGTTTGCTAGAAGAATTTATTTTCTTTTAAACTGTTAACATGACAATTTTATTATATATGTTTTATAACATTGAAGTATAATCTTAGTGTAAAGCAATAAGCAGTGACGTTAAACAATTGGAATTGTGTTTTGTGTTAGTCTACGAAATCCAAATCTAACAAAAAACAGTAATCTTATAATAACACTAAACTATAATGATAATAAATAATTAACAATAAACCGATATGAATTGGCGTGCAAATCGTGTGACAACCCTCACCGTTCAGCAATCGGATAGCTTACGTCACTAATGAGTATTTCATAACCAAACCTATTCCAACCTATTACTATGTAGCTAAACTTCAAGAAGTATTCGGAGCCGAAGTATTTATAAAGACTTCTAGTGTGGAACAGTAATAAAGTCTACTGTAAACAATTCGTTACATTTGTTGAAGTTTGACCATAATTTCATCCTATTATTTACATTTCCTATTATACGTGATTTGTTATGTAGGGTTTATTATAAAGTTCTATTGTCATAAAAACAATTAATTGATAACATTAAAGTAATTAAAAGAAGTTAATTTTACTGACTGGCGTAATATTTTATAAACTTTGTTTATTTATAAAACACAGCATTATTTTATACTGCAGTAAATTATTTTACATTTTTAGCAACAGAGTGTCCTACTAGGTTAGAGAAGTAACTTTCTTAACTAAACAGGGCGTACGAAATGAAAATCCTCATCTAACCAAACATGGCGTGTGCGTAAAATGTAACGAGCTCTATTAGCGCAGCCTACGTTAGGGAATTTATTTATTTGTAACCAAACCTGTTCTAATCGGGTACATAAGTACATTGTAGCTGTTTTTTATGCAAGTTCTGTATATTATAAAATATCTTAATACACTATGAAATGGTCTACATTGAGTTTTTGAATTTAGGTTATGTTGTAGTTTGTAAACTTAAACTACTATTTATTAGGAATAGACTGTGGTTGGATATTAGTAATAAATACTCAAAAACCTCTTAACCGCAACAGTTTTATTTTACCCTTATGTGCATTTAAGTTACCTCAAAGAGTAGTTTTTTTTTATTGTTTCCCTCTGATGATGGTTACCTGGTAACTGAAATGTACATAAGGGTAAAATTAAGAAAGTTGTTGTGGACAAGAGGGTTTTGAGTATTTATTATTACTATTTCTAGTTTGTGACCTTTATAATATTTGTTTCTTGCCAAACATATTTTGGAGCATCGTACGTAAATTTGGAAAACATTTGGAAGCGGTGTTATACATTGTACACAGTTACACCAGACCTAGTTTGTTACCCAAGATCTTTCCGTGCGCTTTATAGGTGATAATTTGCTAAGCTTATTTATCGTATGTGCCAAAAATTAATAAATAAACGTTAGCAATTATTACTCTTAGGGTGTAGCGAGTGGACACCACCCTGAGAGTAGATTTACTTCGTGTGTTAGTACCAGGGATCCTCAAGCCATGTCCCTAATCTTATTTAATCTCAGTTCCCCTTACTTATACTTCTAGAAGGGGGATAACGCCGGGACACCCTCTTATTAACCCCATTAGAGAGTAGATTTACTCCGTGTGCGCGACCTTACCCGCGCAGTCCCAGTACCAGGGATCCTCAAGCCATGTCCCTAATCTTATTTAATCCCAGTTCCCCTTACTTATACTTCTAGAAGGGGGATAACGCCGGGACACTTATTAATCCCATTAGAGAGTAGATTTACTCTGTGTGCGCGACCTTACCCGCGCAGTGCCAGTACCAGGGATCCTCAAGCCATGTCCCTAATCTTATTTAATCCCAGTTCCCCTTACTTATACTTCTAGAAGGGGCTAACGCCGGGACACTTATTAATCCCATTAGAGAGTAGATTTACTCTGTGTGCGCGACCTTACCCGCGCAGTGCCAGTACCAGGGATCCTCAAGCCATGTCCCTAATCTTATTTAATCCCAGTTCCCCTTACTTATACTTCTAGAAGGGGCTAACGCCGGGACACTTATTAATCCCATTAGAGAGTAGATTTACTTTAGGTACCCTACGTTGTATACATATCTCAAATATACTTCCTACGAACGGGTTTTGTTACCTCTATCGAAAAAATCTTACCTTTATATCTAACATCACAATCTTTTCCCACCCTTTAAGGGCGTAATGATTGAGAGCGTTAAAGCTACAAATAATAATTTTTGTAACAAAATATTCAAAAATACAGCCCTTTATATTGCGTTCGTTGTAGTATAAAAACACCTGCGTACCGTCCATAATCTTTTGAATTATTATTGTCAAGTAGTTATTGCTTATAAGTTTCTTTAAAAGGACGCTATCGATTTTTTTAAAAAAGATTCTAAATGTTATAGAAACTGATGTTTTACGCATAATTTACTCGATGTTCAGCGTTAGATATGCGAAAACGTTTTATTTTCAACGCATTCTTTGAACGTGTAAATAATGCACCTGCGATATACGCGCGAACGTGAAACAACTGCGATAAAAAAACAGAACTACAGTATACAGGTTTACTTGTGAAGCTTTAGTGAAGGAAAATTGGAGCAGAATGTGTGAGACGCAGGGTTGTAGTCCCCACCTCAGGCAGCGGCGACGTTGCCAAGTCGCACGCCACTCCGTTCTTCTTGGATTTACTGATATCATTTACATTTCTCTCAGGCGTCGCCATATTGGAACCTTTTAGCTGCGATGTGTGATACTGGCTTTTAGTTGGTTTCGAATTGATTTAAAGTTTTTCCTGTTGGCAGTTATTTGTAAACAACAAAGTAGCCATTGTTTCTCGCTAGTTGTGAAGCACGTAAATTTGTTCACCTCACTTGGAGCTCGTATTGACAATAAGTTCGTATTGTGTTTATAAGTGTTGCGATGTGTTCATGTTGTACAAATAAAGAAAGTTTTCCCTGAAGATGCGACTGTTGATACGTCACTCGTGGCCGCCATGTTAGCAACCTACTTAACTCACGTCGGTTAATAATCTTTTTACAATGCCGAACTTCACAGCCATCTGAATTGGATATACTTTCGGAGTTTCGATTATTCCTTCCACAATTACGTAGGTTTTTGTACTTCTTAAACGCTCTCCGTGTTACGTGATAAAACTGGTAACCTTCTGTCAGTCCAATGCATTTATGGAATTAAGTGTTAATTGTCAAAATCCCAGAACAAAAATAATAACAAATTGTTAAAATAACAAAATTTTTGTGCAGTACGAAACGCTCGCAACATTTCCTGTTTCTCCCTCTTACACATTGGTGGGAATGTTTCTCCTAGTGTTGGTATAGTTAGACACATTAGACATTCTAATCTTGTGACAAAATACAAAATTATATCGCCCCTCTAAATTGGATTTACTTTCGGACTTTCAATTGCGTTTATTTTTGCAGTTTATAAACGTTCTCCCTGTTACTTGATGAAACTAGTTGCCTTGTGTCAAACCAATGCATTTATGGAATTAAGTTTTATTCATTAAAATCCCATGAACAGAAAATAACACAATTTTTGCACAGTACAAAACGCTCGCCCCAATTCCTGTTTCTCCCTCTTACATATTGGTGGGAATTCTTTTTCTAATGTTGGTATAGTTCTCGACACATTCGACATTCTAATCTTGTGACGAAATACAAAATAATATCGCCCCTCTGAATTAGATTTACTTTCGGACTTTTTATTATTTCTTTCAATTGCGTAGATTTTTTGTAGCTTTTAAACGTTCTCCCTGTATTTGATAAAACGGGTAGCCTTCTGTCATTCCAATGCATTTATGGAATTAATTTTTAATAATTACAATTAAAGAAACAGAGAACAATATATATTGTTGAAATAACATTTCTGTGCACTAAGAAACGCTCCCCACTATTCCCGTTTCTCCCTCTTGCATATCTGTGGGAATTTTTCTGCTTAATGTGTTGATGTTGGTATAGCTCGATACATTAGTCATTCTAATCATGTGACAAAATACAAAATCTCCCATATTTGACTCGCACTGTCGATTATCCTGTATCAATTACGTATATTACTGTAGATTCTAAAAGTTTATGATCACAGATACCTCGGCGAAACTGGTTGCCTTCAGTCAGACCAATGCATTTGAGTATATTAATTTTTATCTAAATACACGGAACAGAAAATAATTACAAATTGTTTAAATAACAAAATTCCTACGCAGTACGAAATATTCGCCAATAGTTGTTCACAATTCCCGTTTCTCCCTCTATCATATCGGTGGGAATTTTTCTCCCTAAAGAGTTCATGTTGGTATAGTCCAACACATTAGACATTCTAATCATATGACAAAATACAAGATTATATCATTCACGCTATTTGGTTTCTAACTCGTTTGACACTTTTATACACTTATTTATACACGTAATTTTAATTTCGATTTTTTATTTTATAACAGGGTATTTATTTCACAATGTATTGTCCTCAGTATCATTCATGGAGATTGCCATCTTTAATTCTCTTTTCACTGACGCCTTTCTAGTTGTCAGTTTTGATATTTTTTTGGCATCGGTATATTTTTCTATTACAAATTATTATTATTTTTAATAATTTAGTACGTGTTATTTAGTTTTTTCTGTTATAAAAGATGCCTTGACAGTTTATCTTCGTTTAGTAGTTGGTTTTTTTGTTATTTATAAAGATACTAAAGAAAGAAACTTGTTTAAATTATTTGATCTTTGTTGATGTATTTGTGATTCAGTTAACTTACAGTATATTTAGATATCCTACTTTTTATTTATCTGTATCTTATCACACGGTTTTTTTGTTTGCTCAATTAATTAATTGTAAACTTTCTGCCAAAGAGCGGATCAATAGTATTTTTTTCGTTTTTAAAAATACATTGTAACATCTACAAAATCATTTTAAATGTAGTAACATTTAGCGACGATCCCCACGCGATGCTACATTAAAGTCTCGCCCAGAAGCGTAGCCAGGTCGATTGTTTTGGGCGGAGTATAATATACCTGGGGAAATTTTGATCATTTTCATCTCTAGAAATCATATTTTAAGCTCTTTTGGCATTTAAAATTACACAATTGTTGCGTCGTCTGGAAGCTGTTTTGCTAAAAACCTAGCGCTGTTTTATAGGTTATGTTTTTGCTAAAATTAATGGTTTTTGAAGCACGTGTGCGCCTCTGGCTACGCCACTGGTCTCACCTCTTCTCCTTACGTCATTATGTCCTTACATATACTTGCAATGCCATACATCCTTCATTATCCTTGTTCGTAAAAGAGAGTGTAAATGCTAGACGTCTGTTTAATTTAATAATTTCGGGTTCTATTTTCCCAATTAGTAATACTGCAATTATGTCATAAGTATATAGATATTTATATTAATTGTAATTATTTAATAAAAAGTAACTAAAATAAAATATTTCTTTGTTGTCCCAAGTAGGAATTGACTTGTTATTTTTAATAGAGGTTTGTTTCAGTATTTATCCACGGTTGAAGATGATGAGAAATTATTATCACTGGCTGCTAAGACTATTGAAATATTTAAAGATTGCTATCGTTTAACTTGGTTACAGTTTTATGTAAAATTTGATAACAGAATGTTTTAGCTGAAAGTTAAAAAAAAGTTTTATAAACAAAAAATATTAAATCAATTCCTACTTAAGTCAACAAAGAAAATTTTTATTTTCGTTACATGTGATTAAATAATTACAATTAATGTGAATTATAAGTAACGTTAATCAATGCGTTAAATCAGCTGTTTTGCCATATAGCTTAAAATATAAAATCAGCTGTTTTATAAAACCATATGTTATACCTCATTTTAAGCTAAATGGGACGAAATAACTATACTGCAAACCTTGTCCCTTTCTCTTTGAGAACGGTTTTTGTCCCATATAAAACTAAAATTAATTTGTTTAATTTAATGAATGGATTAATATTTAAAAACAATATTAACAAGTGTCATCCACTAAAAGTTTTAGGAAATGTATTTGAACTTCAGTGAATGAATAAAACGTATTTTACTAACGATTGAAAATTTGCACACGAGTTATACGCAATATATATAAATTAAAAATATTTCAAAAACAAGAATAGTCTTAATACATATATTATTTATAGCTTTCGCCGGTAAAACAGTGAATAATATCGGTGAAAAGGTTTGAATGATATATGTTTTAAAACTATTCTTGTTTTTGAAATATTTTTAATTTATGTACTATATTACAAGAAAACATATCACCATATTATATATATATATAATTGTGAAGTAATTAAATAAAAGAAGTAAATGATAAAGTATCTAGTAGGTAGCTGGCTCAGGCGGGCTAGCGGGGGGGGAGGCAATAAAGGTCCTAATCCCCCATGTTTGTGTAAGGGAACATTGTGCGGTTGTGTGTGTTAAACCCAACCGTCTCCAGAGTTACTTCGACGCTGTAAAGACGTTCTTCTGCATCTTCTACGCACCTCTCCTTGTTTGGATTCCGTCAATTTATCTGAAATTACTAGGGTATCCGTGGATAGAACTTGGAAATCTCGTAATAGTGTAGAATGTGTCTAGTCCCTGTGAACACTGGCTGACTGTGAACGTGTAACCAATGAATGTGTTCCATCTGGTGACAGCTAAACGTCACATCTCGCGTCAACTCGGCAAAACCTCTGACTCTGTTGTTCCAATAACTTTGGCGCCAATAAAATCTGCCAGCGTAGTCGACATTTCTCATTAGAATCTCGGCAGTCGGATTTTAAAGCCATTATAGAGAGGTTGTCAAATCTATGGCGTTGTTGCCTCAATTGTACATTTATTTATTTTTCTATTCTTTCCGATCCGTTTTGTTAGAGTTTCTGTAATTTTATTTTGTTATACTGTCAAACTAGTAGACATTGATCTTGAACAAATATTTTCTGAACAATACAAACTTATGTCATATCACGAAGCAGTTAAAACTAGCATTAAAGGTATATAACCTTCATATATAGGCATTGCCTTATTTTTGAAACATGCTCATTTACAAATTAATTGTTTAGGAATCTATTTTAAACAGCATCGCTACTTATTTATACTTATATTAAATATATATGCCTATGAATTATCCGGACAGGATGGATTTGGTTGTGAGAAATATAAAAGTTTATTTATGTATATTTTAATGTGGTAATGCCCTACATTCTCCATAGGTGTGTGGTCGTATAATACTAGAATACATTTTAATGTAATAGCAACTTTTGCTGATGATGACATGATCATGAGAAGTTTATACATAAGGGTTTAATCTTGATAACTTTATGTATTTTAGTAATGGGATTATTGGCAATAGTGTTGTAATTTTGCCTCTGTGCTCATTATATTGTATTTTATGGTTTTTTCCACGTAGACAGTAGGGTCTGCTCTTAACTTCTATATTTGAATATGTATTATCGCACACAAGACGGTCGTCATGTTTTTTTTCCATTTCACTCGTCAACCGGTTAGCTCACGTTAGGAAACTTTGTTATTATTTTTTTACCGAAACAATGCTTTGGTATAAGGCGCCATTGAGTGTGTAAAGAGGTTACTTGGTATTCTTAATACACTCATCTCTAACCTCTGTTGGGAATATTTGTATATATTCGAGAACATTTTTCTTCCTCTCTTAACATTACTATAGGTTCTATTGTTCACGCGTTTTTAAATAAAAATAGTGCTTCTTATAGGGAGAAGGCTATTATATAAGTTTAGGAAGTAAAGTAATTACGAAACGCGTCAGATAAAAAATTGTACCCCAATAATTATGCTACTAGTGTTTTTCTTCTAATTTGTAAATCTCTGTATTTTTGTTAGTTTTCCGTTTTCCCGAAGAGTCTCTTATAAATTGTACAATTTTCCCTGCAATATATTCAAGGAGACAAGGAATTAATCGATATTACCTTTTTTCAAAACCAAATTAAAGAAGTATCATGGCCTATGGTGCGACTGCCTTCAACGGAACAGAGTTCCGGAGGATCAGCTGCAGTGATGTTAGGTTTTGGGGTTTCCAGAAGAGGCTGCGGAAGCAAGAATTGTTTAGGGGTAACGAGTGAAACTGTTTTTGTGAGGTTACGTTACGTACGAGGGGGACTACGCTACGTGTGTCGTTACACACGAGTAATGAACAGGGATCTTATAACAGACTTGTTATCGTAACAGATTGTGTCACGCCTGACGCGACCGTCCCGACCTTTCCAATTTTTTATTCGCGGCTCCTGGTCTGTAAAGAAAAGAGGGCGAAAACAAGAAGGAAATGTCTTTTATCCTCCCGCCCACAAGGCACAGGATAGAGCGAAATTGTGAATTATATATGAACAGGTGAAAATCATTACCGTCTCTGGTCCGAATTCGAAGTATAGTAACTAGTTTAAATCCTACTACGGCATAGTGATATGTTACCGGTATAAATGTTACCGAAGGTGTCAAGTCCATCGCTACATTCAGGTGAATGCTTCCTACTCTTCGGGACTAGTAGAACTGAACAGTAGAATCGTTTCAGAATGGTATGGATTTCCTCAGCACTAAGATGCAATAGTGGGTAGGTTAGGCTAGACGTAGAGTTCATCATTCCAGATACAGTATATACAATTTAAAACCCCTTTTTTTCGTGACAATATTAGTCTCGTTTAATGTTTTTAATTTGCAAACAAATGTTACGTATTCATCACCAGTGACACCATTCCCGATTTCGTAACATGGGACATAAGTGCTGACACTCTAAGATGTGTGTCACGTTAGACTGACTTCAGGACAGCTTCTGCAGGGAACGTATGTCCTGGATTTCTCTAGGAGAATCTACACTTCTCGTAGCATGGGACATAAGTGCTGGCACTCTAAGATGTGTGTCACGTTAGACTGACTTCAGGACAGCTTCTGCAGGGAACGTATGTCCTGGATTTCTCTAGGAGAATCTACACTTCTCGTAGCATGGGACATAAGTGCTGGCACTCTAAGATGTGTGTCACGTTAGACTGACTTCAGGACAGCTTCTGCAGGGAACGTATGTCCTGGATTTCTCTAGGAGAATCTACACTTCTCGTAGCAGATTTATCGATATGGCCCTGGATTATAGGTCACTACCCGGTACCATCAACACTAAACCTCAATAATGCATCTTCCACGAAGAAGAGTTGCCAGTGACTCAAAAGGCTGGACTGTTAGTCCTAACCATGTGAGAGCTGTTCTCTTCAATCAACTTGCGCTGGAGCTATTGTAGGTAGGTACTTCGATATAATCTAAAACTCCAGGGACACGAAAACAACAAACAACCTGTACCTCTAGGAGTCACTGGTTAATCGTCAAAGAACTGCATATGCATTCACAAAAGGAATCAGTTACACAGATCGTAACGAATCTAATTTTCTAATACAATAACATACTTGTCGAGGTGAAGTGGAATAATATCGTGATTACGTGTCTCCGTGCTTTAAGGCTCACTAAACAATCATTTAACCCTCAATAGTTACGTTACTACATTATCTAAACACGCGAACACAGATACAAAAGTCATGTGTTAAGGTAGGATATCTGTGTGTAAAGGCGGCAAAGGCTTCATGTCTGCAGGGTCGCGTATGGTATCTGTGCTTGGCTGATCTTCCGTGAAGAAAGACTTAATTGTTGCACCACGTCGTCTCTAAGTGGACAAGTACTTGTGTTTGTTGCCAAAGAGCATTTAAATGTTTGTATTGTTTGTTTTAAATAAATAGCCTACAACCTCTAAAAACAAATAAAAAACGTTTTAATCGTTACCTAGGCTACGTTTCAATACAATAGCAATCATCTTCAGAGGGTATTATTATAAAAAGAACTTTGCAAAATAACAAAGGAGTTAACATAACTCTTTAAATAAAAAGTGTTTTAGAATAATGACAGATCACAGACCAATTCATGTGTTAACACTACTCTAAGTTTCGGATATCTTTAGCAATTCTAAAGTAAAAACCTTGCCTTGTAAATGTGAATATTTATTACGTGTTGTATTGTTTGGTTTTTATGTTTAATTTATTGTTATGAATTTTATATATTGTAAGCTATGGTTAAATATTAAACTAATAACATTTAGCTTTTGAAAATGACTTCTGAAAAAAAAAGTCGAAACGTAGAGTATTTGTTAAAACATGAGTTGGTCTGGGATCTGTAATTAACCCAAAAACGTTGAATGGTTGTAGTTAACATAGATTAAATAAAATTTTAGTTAGATAAAGAGTTTGACACTAGACAATACCTTTAATAATTTATTTCGTCAACGTTTCGATCATATCAGAAAATATAAGATTTTTGTTTGTTACTTAATTTATTCTTATTTTATAAATCCGTGATGAATTTACTAAAACAATTTACAGATTTGCCCACGTCAACATTCGTAGTTAATTACTGTTATTTCGAAAGCAAAACTCATATTAGGTCATCATCAAAAACTTTGTAAATAGTTGGCCTGGAGATTATATTTCTAAATGTTCGTAAATGGTGGCTGCATTTTAATGAATCACTCTGCTCTATATTTGGGCTATAGAGGCATTTGGCCGTGGCCGACAGGTTGCAATGCTATAACGTTGTTGTTCCGGGCGGATTATCAGGTTTATAGAAAAGTGTTAGTTTTTCGTAAGCGCTCTCTAAAACTCCTGAATTATACAATTATTTTAAACACCGCCATATATCTACATCAATTATAGCAGACTTTTAACGCTTTCAAAAGATCAACAACATTTTACGTCATATCGTGTGGAGGAATGTGTTCTAAAATTCCACATGGAATTAGAGGTGGAAAAAAATAAGCGTCGTTCCGTTCAGATAAGGTAATCGATGTTAACGGAAATGTATTTGTGTTGAGTAGTAGCGCGAACGCTGCTGTTGTAATAGCCACAACAAAAACGTCGACTGCAACTGCTCCGCTATGGGAACGCCTTAGATCTGTTGGGTAGGCAATAGTCGTACACCGGCCGGCCTTGTGCTATTAATGAACTTGGATAGGATGCGAAGATAACAGGTTTCATTGTCAATACACGGGCACACGCGCACGTGCCGCGTTGCATGTTTTTAAATTGCATGCAAATTTTGCTTGTTTGAGTGGATAAATATATCTGTTTGCCACTTTTTATGAAGTTGAATTGAAGTGTGTCAGATTTAGAAGGTTGTCTACATCAAATTTACGTAGTAACAACTATTTATAAACAATACATGGCTCTAGATTTTTAAAAGAATAAACTGTAAAATTTAATTCCTCTATTTTTAAAGTTAATAAATAGTAGAAAATTACTTTCTTATTTACTTTAAGTATTTCCGCGCTGTAAATAAGCGTCTTTAGGAAAATTAGATTAACTTATTAATTTTTATACAAGTTATTTAAAAAAATATATCATTTTAGTTAAGGTTCATCTGATTTAATAAAGGGCGCTATTAATATTCATAAAGATATACTACTCTCGATAGATTTGATTTGTATTTCTATAAAAAATTTAACATTTTGTTTAAATTGTAAACAAAAGTTTTTATTACAACGATACTTTTTAAATCTAAATTTAAAGGTAGCTTGGACTAAAGAATATGCCACAAGCATCGAATTTAATATTTCTGAATTGTTTAAGTTTCCTTCGCATTGCGTATTGGTTCTGTTAATTTACATCCCCTTTGTAAAAACAAAGGTTACGTTAGATATTGGTTCAACTCTGCAGACTTACATGGCGGCTTCATCGATCTAGTTGGCTTTGTGCTTCGACCAAATGTTATGAGAAAAACTGCGTTATAGATGAATTATAAGTAAATAAAACCCTTTTATTTGTTGCCGTGAGTGGCGTCGGATTTAATAAAAGGGCAAAGGAAACCGATTCAATTAAAAGTACGGCTCAACTATAAACTGGTGTATAACAGAGCTCAAAACTTAACAGATATATAGTATCAGCATTTACAAGAATGACTCGCTATTAGCGACGAATTACAAATTAGTTTTTGTTTTTTTCCAATAATTTTGTAGTTTGTGAATGTAACCTTGTTATTGAAAATTAAGATATTTTTCTGTGATAAACTTTGAACTTGTACTATTTGTTCAATATATTCTTGTAATTGTGTGTGCGTGTGTGTGTGTGTGTGTGTGTGTGTGTGTGTGCGCGCGTGCGTGCGCGCGCGTGCGTGCGTGCGTGCTTATTTCAGCTTTTTCTTGCGCTAAACAAATATGGATAACGGTAAAAGGAAAACGTATTTTTTTACATAGTTTTTCTAGTCTATGTATGCCAAGACCAAACTGTTTTCCTGATAATCCGAAACTCGGTTTATCGGGGTTCGGATGATCGAGACCTTGCTGTTTTATTGAGGCGATCAGCGAGTATGGCTCTTATTCCCTACGAAGAATAGGGAATAATAGTAAATATTGGTTTTATTGAAGTAGGCTATACAATGTTGGAGAATACCATGACACACGTATATAGGTTCGCGTGACTGAAGTATACTACTCTTATCATGATCGTAAGGTAAAAGGTTGTTTACCGTTGCGCCCACCCACAAACTGTAAGAAAGGATAAAGGTAGGGTTAAGCTAGAAATACCCTAGTAGGCAATGTATTCGTACATGGGAGACTCAGAGAAAGGGGGACCAGTAGGGTCTAGGCAGGGCAGAAATTAGCTCCAAATGCCATTGCATGATTGTAGATGTCGGAGATAGATTGAGGACTCTCCGAACTCTGCATCGATCCTTCCGCTCTCATTAGCCGTGGGGATAGGTAATTAGTTTAGTAGCAGTAGAAGCTGCAAGTTGACGCGATCTGTAGTTTATGCAATGCTTTGCTTTTAACACCAACTTCAAAGTATGCTTCAGTTTTCATTATTTTTTTCTATCCTGAATTTTCGAACCGAATATCTGCTTTATGGTTCCCCGTTGGTAACCTTGCCTCTGGTGAACATCAACTCGCACATGGCTACCTCATATAGCCACGGCCCTCACTAGCTTACCCACAGCTTAAAACAAGATATACAGTATATATACAAACGTCTTAAGACCAGTGAATATTTAGAGAAAATTACTTTAGAAATTAGTGGATTTGTAGGACATTCCTAGGACTAAAGTTTTATATACAAACATTGTGTATTTTCATTGAATATTTACATATAGTTTTAATGTTACATATTATTATTAAAATCGAAAGATCATCCTGCTAACCTATGTAGCACTTGGTTTCAATAGAAATTACCGGTTATTACATTAATGTGTTTTTATAATAGTAATAGGTTTAACTTGGAAATTTAGCTGCTTCATTTTTTAATAAGCAATGAACTCAGACTCTATAATTTATATTCTCATAACACATTTCAGTGATGGTCATCATCACTATAACTACATAAATTTTAACCATAACTATAACTAATTTACTTATTGGCTTTGGTCATACGTTTTTGTATTACTATACATTCTACACAAATTAATAAAATCACATGGTTGGCATGTTGCAGGTGAGAGTGGATTTGGAAAACTTTTGTTTTCCTTGAAAGTTCGTGCGGTGCTCTTTTTTACCTCTCCTTTTCTCTTCACACTCTTTCTATCTTTCTATATTTCTTCCCCCTTCTCTTCCGTTCTCTAAACGCACTCCTACCAGAGGCAAGGTTTTTAGCGGTGGACTGTAAATCGATTCTTATTTCGGCCCAAGTACACTCCTTCCTCACACCCTTCCTTCGGGTAGCAGTGCATTAACCAACGCCACGATTATTATTTTTTTTAACGACTTATATTTTTCATTTTAGCCCGATCGTGAATTAAAACGCTTTAAAAAGGAAAGTGTGCCGAAACACGAAGAAATATGTGGAGTAAAAGAAGCTCGGTTGGACTAGAGGTACATGATATGCACTGCTAATTAGTCATTGTAGAGATAACCATTATGTTGAAGCATTATTTATTTGATCAGTAGATCATACCCTCTCTTGAGGCTATAGAGAGGTTTGTGTTTGCTGCACAAGAGAATGGGAAAGCAGTACAGAGACGGAGATAGAGAGATCGTACTTCTCTCTTGGGGCTATAGAGAGGTTTGTGTTTGCTGCACAAGAGAATGGGAGAGCAGTACAGAGAGGGAGATAGAGAGATCGTACTTCTCTCTTGAGGCTATAGAGAGGTTTGTGTTTGCTGCACACGAGAATGGGAGAGCAGTACAGAGAGGGAGATAGAGAGATCGTACTTCTCTCTTGGGGCTATAGAGAGGTTTGTGTTTGCTGCACAAGAGAATGGGAGAGCAGTACAGAGAGGGAGATAGAGAGATCGTACTTCTCTCTTGGGGCTATAGAGAGGTTTGTGTTTGCTGCACAAGAGAATGGGAAAGCAGTACAGAGAGGGAGATAGAGAGATCGTACTTCTCTCTTGGGGCTATAGAGAGGTTTGTGTTTGCTGCACAAGAGAATGGGAGAGCAGTACAGAGAGGGAGATAGAGAGATCGTACTTCTCTCTTGGGTCTATAGAGAGGTTTGTGTTTGCTGGAGAAGAGAATGGGAAAGCAGTACAGAGAGGGAGATAGAGAGATCGTACTTCTCTCTTGAGGTCAGAGAGAGGTTTGTGTTTGCTGCACAAGAGAATGGGAGAAGAGAGATCGTACTTCCCTCTTGAGGTCAGAGAGAGGTCTGTGTTTGATACACAAAAGAATGGGAGATCGAGAGAGAGAGAGAGAGATCGTTACCTCTCTTGTGATCATAGAGAGTTTTGTGTTTGGTTCACGAGAGAATGGGAGAGAGGTCGTACTCTTTTGGGGTCAGAGAAGGTTTGTGTTTGCTACACGAAAGAAAGAGAGCGATACTTCTGTCAAATTTTAATATGAATTGAGACGTGACAAAAATGTTTACAATGTTTGGATTCAAATAGTTATATTGCAGTTTCGGAATAGGTTTTACACAACCATTGCTCCAACATTTTGGTCTGAACGACACGTGGAATGGGGTCCATTGTGTTTATTTTTCAAAAGGCAAGTAGATCAGATCGGGAGGGGGAAGGTCAGTCTTTACTTATGCCGACCTCTAATTTAACGGGAAACTCGCTCGCGCCGTGCCGCGCCTACAAGCCACGTAATGTTGTCGGCCAACCTCGGAAGCTAAACCGAGAATCTCTTTATGAATTGCCTTTTCCTAAACATTAATTCGCTTTAAAACTAAAGCCGTATTTACAAATGTCTAAGAAAGCGTCATAAAGGGATTAATACAGTTTGGATATCACTTCCTACTTTATCAGTTACTTGGTTTAGCTGGGGGAAGACATTGCCTGTCCGTATGGTTTTCACAATTGTTAAGGACCTTACAGAGATCGGTGTAGTTTTAAAATATATTTCTGGAACGCTTTTATCAAATCTCAGCCTTTCCTGGAACAAACATCTCATCTCTTATCGTAACTAAACTTGTAATGGATGGCACTGTTAATATAGTTTTTTTCAAATATTATTTCATTAAGTAAATTTAATTAATTGACTTTAGTTCTGTATGGGACAAAAACTTTTCACAATAGAGGTGAGATATGCGGTATATTTTTTCCGTACCAATTAGCTTACAATAAGTGATACCATATGATTTCATAAAGCAGCTGATTTTCTGTTGTAGGTTATGTGGGGGAAAAGGAATAGTTCTGAAAGAATAGTTTCTGTTGTTAGAATAAAGAGAGATGAGGAATGTAATGTATTAGTATTGTATTATTAAAATCGCCACCTTTATACGCTACAGAATAATAACCTTAGTAATTATACATAAGTACACACACACACACACACACACACTATATATATATTTTAAAACAACACAGGTTATTCAAATACAAGAATATTTATTATTTTATATCCTATAAAATACGTTTTCTTGTTTAATAATTTAAAACAACACAGGTTATTCAAATACAAGAATATTTATTATTTTATATCCGTATTATTATTTTATAAAATTAAAATAAATTATTTTTATTATTTATATTTTATATTCTTGTATTTGAATAACCTGTGTTGTTTTAAATTATTAAACAAGAAAACGTATTTTATATTTATATATATATATATATATATATATATATATATATATATATATTATTATTATTTATTTATTTATTTATATTGTGAGATTTATTTTAATATACAGTATATAATTATTTAAACAAATTAAATAATATTTAAAAAAAATTAATAAGAATAATTTTATAATTATTCACACACACATATATATATATATATATATATATATATATATATATATATATATATATATATATATATATATTCCCAATCAGGTCATTAACATGTTAAGAGTACAGTAAACAAGGAGGCCCAATCACATTATTACGAGTATTATAGTTTATTGTCTTGTATCATTACACCCCCAGAACCTCACGGAATATTTTTACTGTCCAGGCCACCACTTATCCTGCGTCTTGACTGAACAAAGTCGGAAGCCCTGCTTAGAGAATCGCCTGCCCATTCACAGATGACAGATCCAGTAAGATTATACGTGGCAGATGTAAGGACTGGCCACAGATTAACTCTGCCGCAGTGTTTAAAAATAACATCTGTTCTATGAAGCGTTGGCCGTTTCTGTGTTCGTTATCTTGTAGTTTCCGTAACAACGAGAAGGCGATAAGGTCTAGATAAGGCTGATTCTGTACAAGTTTGTTGCTTTCTTTTGTATAATATCAAATGTATTAGTGGCTAGAGAATTTGGTCCCCAACACACGTTTGTTAAGCAGGAAAGGTTTCGGAGCTACCATTGTATGATGGGGTGTGGATAGGAAGTCATCCGTGACTTAGACCTACTGTAGTCATATCTCTGAGTCCAACAGATAGCGAATAATTCTCAGTCTCGTATTTTTAGTGTTTCCGGATAACCAAATTTACTCATACATATTTTCATGCAAGTGATCTTACTGGAAAACAATGCCGGAACTCCGCACTAATTATTGAGTTAATTTGACTTATTCAGTTTCATTCATAATTCCGTTTAAATTTCCCCCACTAGAGGCTGCTTATCTTATCTATGCGACTCAACATTACAGCTGCGATGGACAGTTTGGTACAAAATAGTTGCCTACATGATTCCACTGTTCTTTATATATATATATTTTTAATTTTAAAAATAATTATTTTTTAAATTCCATTTTATAGTAGTACTTCTGAATTTTCTTTAAAATATAAACAAAAGTATAATTTGTTGGTTCCATCCTCACTTGGTAAGCTATTAGTTTTCACTAAAAATATCTACAAGTGTTTTATTGGGCAATCTAATATATTGACATATATAAATAAGTTCATGGCCATGTGGGTATGCATGCATTGGTCCACCTGTCTGTCGTCCAGAAGAGTGAGAATAGCGGGAGGCTTCCGTTAATAACTCTCGAAACTATTTACCCCGCCTTAACCGACTGATTTCTCTTTACTCGGTGCCAGGGCTCAGGGTAGATCAGTTCGACTGTAAATGCATAATAATGTGTGATCTCAAATCCAAAGCACTTCGATGTAGTGCAAGACGTTTTATAAAGATTTGTAGTTGTGATCGTATTACTAATTTTCTGATTTTCGCGTTTTAAGAAAACCACTATTTTCAGATGTGTTTACGTCTTATGGACATATTTAGTATCGTTACGTCTAGAACAATCACCCGTTTATATACATATTTCTTCTAGTGATTAAAAGAAACCCAAAACAACTTGGTCGACTGATTTCTTCTTTCGCATTCGTCAGGGCTCAGGGTAAATCTGTTTTGCTTTAAATGCATGTTAACCTGAGCGCAGAATAATAAAAGTGAAGTGCGGACATCTCTATATATTAAAACAAAATATATGTGGGATCTATGATTTCAGTTTTCTTTTGGTACTGTTATTGCAAATCAGTATCTAACAGTCTTATTATTTTACTTTACAATTTTAAATTAAAATATTAAATATGCCACAGTAATACATAGTAAACTGGTAGACCTAATAATATAGCCTAAATCAGTACCCATAGATCGGACATTTACCATATACGAATTAGGAAATACACCAATTCCTCTTCGAAATATATAGATAAATTTCGACTTACTGCTGATGTACAATACATAAAGTAGCATAACCAGTAAATCACAAAAAAAAAAACGGCTGTTGTAAGAAATCATATTTATGGAGCATACGATATTTCTGACTGTATAGAAAGTTGTATTAGAAAACAATGCATACATCTATACTAATATACAAAAATCTAATGGTGTGTGTGTGTGTGTGTGTGTGTGTGTGTTCCTCAATCACGTAAAAATTACTCTACCCATGGAGCTGAAGCTTTACGTGGACATTCTTAGGGTCCCTGGTTAACACGTTGCCCTATTTATTTTTATTTAGAAATTCCGTCAAGGCACCGCCCCACTGGTCTTGGAAACACCCTTAATCAGCTGATAATCGCCTGTAACAGTCACTTTTAAACACATTTAAACAGCTGATAGTAAGTGTGATTGTTTGTTATTTATCTTTCGAGGTTAGTTATACTTTACAAATGTTATGTTACAAGCAGAAGTTTTTCCTTCCCTTCGTTTTCAAGACAATAATCGGTAAGTTTATAGTTCTATATATTTATTAGGAACTAATCTATGCCATTATATAAAAGTCTAATGGTGTCTGTCTGTGTGTGCATTACTCAATCACGTAAAAACTACTGTGGACCCATTAAGCTGAAATTTGGTATTTATTTTTTATTCCCACGTGTTTTTTTTAGCGAAAAAAAAACTAATGATCGACGCAGAAGGTCATTAGATATACAAAAAAATTATTAAAACCCGCTTATGCTCCAAAAATTTACAAATTTGGAAAATTGTCCCTCCCCCCAAACGTGGTGCTAATATTGCTGGTGAAAATGCACATTGCCCACCCCAATACAATGCACATAAAATTAATCAAAAACATGTCCTGAAGCTATATTGATAATTATTGTTTGGTTTTGCAAGGGTTATTTTATATACCTATGAAGTATCCAGTCAGGGTAGATTTTGGTGTAATTTTATACGTTTAACCAAATGTACACATGTAATGCTAGAATAGAGGTCACGTGACGAAGTATTACTCCGCGGAAGTAGACGTTTAATTAGGTAATATTGTATAAAATTACAACAAAATCTACGCTGCCTGGACACTTAACAGGTATATTTGAATATAGGTAAAAAACCATGGTATGATATGGTACAACCAAATCTATCGTAACTGGATACGTTATAGGTAGGCCTATATCTAAATATATGTATACGTAGTACGGCGCGCCTTGATACGCGGACGTAGTACTTCTTATTACTCCACAATGAATTTTTTACCCAACTTTTGTTTCGATAAAAATTTTATTTATTTCCCTGAGCAAGAGTTTTCATTATTTTTTATATATGTCCCTGGTGACTTTCTGCGTCGCCCGGTATAATATTTCCCTTATCGATCACGTGGGAACGCGAAATAAATACTTGAAATCTTACATGGACATTCTTAGGGGTCCCTGGTTAACACGTTGCCCTATTTTTATTTAGAAATTCCGTCAAGGCACCGCCCCACTGGTCTTGGAAACACCCTTAACGGTAGGTTTATAAACTATAGTTTGATATATTTATTGGCATTTAATTTCAATAAATTTAATTCAACATAAATACAAAAACAAATTAAATCAATACAAATATTCGAAGTACGGGTACTCTGCTAGTAACCTTTAAATTAGCCCCATGTGAAACAAAATCACATGTTAGCAATTGACCGCTGTTTGACTTCGGAAGTCGTCGAAAGAATTCGCTTATCTCAGAGTTGCTACGTATCTTCGTAGAGATTCCTATGATGACGTCACGTTCAACCGACTCTGTAGAGATATTTTCCAAAGTTTGAACTTTGAAGACGAAATAATGGAGTGTTTACATGACACTAAAAATATGCAAGAGAGAAAACGTACTGAATCATATACACATTAAAAGGCAGGGTATTCGACTTTATCTTGTTCTAAGGTGTTGTATTTGTTTCCTGGGGGAAAACCAATTCAGGTTGCCATCTCCAGTTATAAATAGGTTGTAGAAAACTAAAAGTTGGATAAAATCATTAAAATAATAACTAACAAAAATTGTCCATAGTCCAACAAATATAACAATAAATAATCAGAAACATAATCGTGACATTAAATATATAACAATTTACAAAAATAATAAATAACAACATAACAATAAATAACCATGTAACAATGAATAACAACATAACAAATGACAATTTAACAATAAATAAAGAAATAATAATACGATAACAATAATTATTCTTTATTTAAAATATAACAGAAGTAAACAACAATGAATGTAACAGAAAACTACACAACAATTAATATAACAAGTATAAACCTCTTGGAATTAACAGTCACTTTTATTAGTTTTTTTTTACTTATAGATGTTAGTTGATTAACAAGATCTCAAGGACGGTTGACCTCATGTCTAATAGGGTGCGTGCCAAGTTATTTCGTCGTGAATAATGGAGTCGTTGCTTTCTCTGTTTATTTGTAATAAATGGACGTAGAGTGTAAATGTTTGGTGCAACAGTTGCATGGCAACCGATGCATTCGCCTTCTAAAGTGAGAAGTGTTCGCCCAGATTTATCCGCTCTAACGCTTTCAGGGGTGTAGATGGGATTTTTCGGGGAGGGGTTGACTCGTGGTCGTGGCCTGTAATTTGTATCGGTTGCAACCAGTAGCGCTTCCAGCGGGTAGCCCTCCGCCCAAATTTTTTATTTTTTAGTATGCATTACAAAAACCACCACACTTATAACAATATACTGTAACTGCACTCTAAACAATTGGGAGACTACTGTATAGGTCATTTAATTCACTATTTTAATGATAGTGATTAAAATATTAACCAAGTTTGCCAAAATTTTGCTCATTTGACTAAGCCAATGACAATTAGTACAGGCAAGCTGATATGGTTGTACGTCAAACTTACGAGCGAACACACACATTTATTATTATTTTTAATCCCCCATTAAGTGAGCATAATAACTTTAATATTATTTAATGCTTTTTATTTTGCTGTTAAACGTCTTCATGAACTTAATTTCGTCTCTTCTTTGTTCTCCGCTTTCACCCCGTTTGTTCTTTATTTTGTTCTTGTTCCTTTTGTTATAATTTTATGATGTTTCTTTTTGATTTACAATTTTAAAGTTTTCAGGTTTTCTACATTGTCTCAAGTTTTTTTTAAAATTATTTTTCCATTTCCTATGTTGTTTATTTTGAAAATTTTCTTGTCTTAGTCTTCTAGGGATAAAGCCACTTGAAAGCGTTTAGTAGATATACCTAAAGTTTTTTTTCCTTGCTTCTTCAAGAGATGTCACGAATTTTAATCATTTCTCTAATAGCTGTGGCCTTATGCTAAGACATGCTTTGTATACTATGGTGTACTACTACTTTGTTTTAGTACTTTTGCATTGCAAGAGTACTTTTTCATTACGATGGTTCTCGTGTGAGTATGTTGGAGATTGGTTCAGTCCTGTGGGTTGGATAGTTTCACAAAATTATTAAAAACCTTTTGCTTTAAATTTGCTTGATGTAATCATCTTGAATTCACTGATTAAACTAATTTTAAAAATGCTTAACTAAATGAATACGTAATTGCTTACTTACTGACGTGTTTCAAAACGTTCGATCCTTTTTCGTAGCTAACCCTCTACCCACAAGCTACTGTAGATAATGTTTTAAAACGAGTCAGGAAATTAGCAACTACGTAACACTCTACACTTAATTCGTCAATAATTTAAAAATAATAATATTAAATGTCTAAGGTGAATAAAAATGCTCATAGCGAAATTTAGAATTCACAAAGCAGCAATCAAATAACAAATAACCACGCTTCTGTTTTATTATATCTATTAACTCAGAGAGTAAAAATGCGTTCAAACACGCCATTTGAATTTGAAACTATATCTGGGGAGGACGTTACCCCTCGGGTCACGTCTCCCCTTAAAAAAATCTTGTTTACATTTGACCCCGAGGTTGTTACGGCCCTAACTATATTGTTGTAGCTGTTACGGAATGAATAGGATCTTCAACCGTTTTATTGGAAATGCAAAGACTATGATCCTTGCGTCATCGATTTAACTCTCGTTCTAAAGATTAATGATTTGATTCAGAAGCGAAGGTATTGCCAGAACCAAGACTGACTGAATAACTTAGAAAAACAGTCGCTTGTGAACCAAGACTGACTGAATAACTTAGAAAAACAGTCGCTTGTGAACCAAGACTGACTGAATAACTTTTTGACCATCAAACGATTTAATTGTGAGGAAATTAAGGGAGTTTGTTTGAATTAATTTCAAAACAAATTAACGTCATTAACTTGAGACAAAAAAGCATCCGCCATTCAGTCGGCCATGTAATTTTGTTTTTCGCAATTTATCTTCTTCAGTATAGATTTCTTTATATTTGATCTCTGGCATTATCTATCGTTCAACTTTGTTTACTTTGAAACCTTACTCGTGCATTTCCTTGCGTTACTATTACTTTGTTTCACCGCACCTGGAACGTGTGCGCAGTCGCACATTGCTAATAAATTCACCCCCTCCCCTGTCGGCATCCGCCCATGATAGCTCCGAAGGTCGTGTTTTTGTCCGACAGTAAGTGGGTGAACTGAACATAGATTGTATTAAAAATGGAAATCTTTATCAATTCCTTCTATTAGCTTACACTCTCCCTATATATATCTTGTTGAAATCGTCAATCTTTAATAAAATACTATTTTCAAGTTCCGCTCAAAATCAAATACATTCTTTTAAAACTTGTAGTGGATGACACTTGATATGGATTCATTTAAAAAAAAAATATTCATTCATTAATTGATTTTAGTTTTATATGGAGAAAATGTTTTCACAAAAGGGGCAAGGTATGCAATATAGTTATTCGTCCCAATATAGTTAAAATAAGTGTTAACATATGATTTCATGAAACAGCGATTTTATGTTATAGGTTATGTGGTAGAACAGGTGTTTTAACGCATAAACTATGTAACTTTATTTATAATTATTGTAATTATTTAATAAAAAGTAACTAAAATATTTTTTTGCTGGCCTAAGTAGGAATTCATGTTAGACATTTTTTGTTTATATTACTTGAATGACTGTTTGAATGTTGTATTAACATTTGTTATATTTACTGAATGAATATATCAATAGACCAGGTCTACGTTTGCACTGCAGAGCATTTTTTGTTTATATTACTTGAATGACTGTTTCAATGTTGTATTAACATTTGTTATATTTACTGAATGAATATATCAATAGACCAGGTCTACGTTTGCACTACTGAGCATTTTTTTTTCTAATTTGTTTGCGGTGAAGTTGTAAATTTGTCTAGTTAGCAGAGTAAAATACATCTTGTTCAAGCAATTTTAAATAATAGTTGTCCTTAAGAATTATACTGAAACAAGAAATATATTCTATGGACATAAAAAGAAATACTCTATCGAACGCCCATACGTGGCTTTCCACGTTTGCCTCCATTCTAGGTAGCATCAAGGTAAGTCACAAATAATGACCCGAAGCATCCAACAATCATCTAGACTTTTCATTAAGGTATTAAAAGCTTTAATTAGATTTTTTCATTTTCAATAACTGTTAGTTTTCACCCCTAAGAATCGTAAGCACATATTTGGATAGAAGGATTCTAAATTAAAGAGCAAATGGAGCTTAATCCAAAAGCTTTATTAAAACCTATGCATAAGAACGTAAATCTGAGGGTAGTATGATAGGGTTGAAAAGCTAATTGTGAATTAAATATGTTGTAAAGAATGAAAATATATTATGGAAATGTGCAGTGGCATAGCCAGAAAGATGTTTTGGGGGGCACAACTCACAGGGTGAGGGTGGCGGAACCCTGTCGGGGAAATTTTGGACATTTTTATCTCTAGAAAGCTGTTTCGTTAAGCGCAGTTTTATAGAGTAATATTTTTCTACTAAAATTACTTGGTGTGGAGGAGGCACGTGTCAGAGGGGTCCGGCTACGCCCTTTAAATGAGAATTTAACTGTATTAAATTCCATAAAAATATCAATAAATGATTTTGTTTTAAACTTTATAATAATAGGGGTGTTCTATGATGGTTGAAACATTCATTCATCACAAATAATAGCCCGAAGCATCGAACTATCATCGCCCAACGTTTCATTACCGTATTAAATGTTTTACTTACAATTTAATTACGAATTTCCAATAAGGGGTAGTTTCCACCCCTAAAATTCATGAGTGCACATCTAAACATGGTAGATTTTGAAGTGAATGACATTCCTAAACCCAAAATATGAAAATCTATGCATAAGAACGGATATTATAGATAATACCCTATTTTTTTACCTTTGTTGCCTGTACTATTATTGATTGATAACTTTCGGATAGGTTAGAGCGTGGCTGTCCCGTAGAGTTCACTGTCCATTCTTACAAAGTACAAGTAGAAATTAATTAGAATTAATCTATATCTTGAACTACTTTTGAATAAGTAGTCTAAAAGCAATAGTCCGACTAGCAAGTAGGACTACTTCCCCTCCCCCTCCCCTAGATAGGGAGTAGGTCTTTTATAGGCCTGCAAACTATTATTCTCTACCCCAGGACGTGTGTTGGGTATTTAGAATCCTATCCTGTACTTCTTTGGCGATAGTAAGTCATAATGGGTATTGCCATTAAACTAAAAAAACAAATTAAAACAAGTAATAAACAAAAATCAATTTGAAGTAAATTCCTACTTAAATCAACAAAGGGAAATTTCATTATAAATACTTTTTTTCAAATAATTACAATTAATATAAATAAAGTAACATAACCTATGCGTTAAAACAGCTGTTCTATCACATACGTATAACGTAAAATCAGCTGTTTTATAAAATCATACGTTATTACTTATTTTACCCCAAATATAACTAAATTGCATACCTTGCCCCTTTTGTAAAAAAATGTTCTCCTATATAAAGCTGTATAATTATAAATATAATTAATGAATTAATATTTGAAAATCTGAATTAACTTCGTCACCCACTACATATTTTAAACAAGTGTATTTTGAACTTCAGTGGATGAATAAAAAATATTTGATTGACAATTAAAAATATGAACAAGATTAATATGGAGGATGTAAACTAACAGAAGGAATAAAATAAACGGATGACTATGCTTTAGATGGTGCGTTTGAAAAGTTTTAAAATAGCTCAATTGCAAATATTTGGTCCGAAAAATTCGGTCAACTAATTCTGACACAAAAAAAATTTGTTCCAAAGGAATTTTCGACTTTTTTTAAATTTTAAAATCCACAACTACTCGAACATAAGAAAAGCCCTTTATTAAGAAATAGAATCAGCGTTACGTGCGTGAAGTGTGAAGTGGCGTCCAATTGGCAAACGAAGCGCATAGCAACAAGGTTGTCATTCAATGCCTACAGCTGTGAGCCGGGCGGCGTTGCCAGATTGAACGCGAAACGGAAACGAAGAAGAAGAAGAAATCTAGCCTGATCCTTCAATTGTTGGAACATCTGCCTATTCTCCCCTACCTGCTTCTGGCATCGACCTTAGGTTACGTTAGGTTTATTATGGAAAATAAATTCCGCTAGGTTACGTTATATTTTATTGCCGGAATGTTTTACGACCGTTTTAAGAGCGACTTATTTGTAAATATTTCATTGGAATGTTTTTGCTGGTACAGTCACGTGGCATTGAAATGATCTTGTAAATATTTTATTTAAAGGTCATTTGCGAATTTTTTAGTTCACTGTTCATACAGAATAATTTTGGTAAAGATTTATATAGATAATATTTTTCACGGTCGTTATAATTTAGTTCCTATTGGCAACTGTATGATAACATATTTTTTGCAAATATTTTGGCATTACGGTGTTTTACATGTTAATAGAATATCCTTTATATTAAAACATAATTAGAAAATAATTAACTTTAATTCGAAACTTTTGTATATATTCTATGTCTTGAATATTGGAATAATTAAAAAAAAATATTTCATCAAAGTGTAGCAACGTTTATTGAAAACATTTTAAAACATACTTTGTGGTTTATAAATATTCCACGCCGTAAGCATCATGCTTATAGTTGTAATTTGGAAATATTTGCCTTAAAAACGTTACAGATTTTTCAATTTTATAAGCTCACACACTCCTTATATGCCTAAATATCTTGTGCAAATTTAATCATTAATAAAATGCGTTGTTATTCATCCATTCAAGATCAAATACATTTTTTAAACATGTAGTGAATGTTACTTGATGTTAATACTGTTTTTTTAAAATTATTTATTCATTAATTAAATTTTAAAATTTTTGGTGTTTCTTTCGGATGCTTGAAATCCAGCACTATCGGACTGCGCCAATTTTCCCATAGTTAGAAATCTATTACTTGAAGATGTATATAAAATTATAAGAGAAAGGTTTCTCGTAATAATGGAGCATTGCAAGAGATGGTTAGAACGAGAAGTTATAGACCGCCGCCAACTTCATATATTAGATAAGAAAAGATAGCGAGAAAATAATAACAAACAAAAATAATAGTCCAACTCTATATATTGTATAGAGAGGGAAATGGAAGTTGGCTCTCTTTTTGCCACTTAATATTGTGGTTCTATCATGTGTATGTATATTTATATTATAAATATTATTATTTAATGTCTGTTAATAACTATTAATTTTATATATAGGCAGATCACAGACAATTAAATCGTGCATTTTTAATATTTGTTGAAAAGGAATTGCAAAACGAAATTCGAAACGTTGAGTGTTGAAAAAGCATGAAATAATTGTCTGTGATCTGTCATTAGCCTATATATATATATATATATATATATATATATATATATATATATATATATATATATAAATATGATTGTATTTATAAAATAAAAATTAACTAATATAAAGTTTTCTTTGTTGACCTCAGTTGTAATTGACTTCAATTTTTTTATATTATTTGTTACGTATTATATTATTGAATTTATCTTTTCAGTTTATTATTTGTATGACGTGTTATAAGAAGCTTAGGTGTTTCGATTAAATACTGCAGTTCTCGGTGACCTTGGGCATTTTATTCCTACCAGAACCATTTTGACCACACCGTTGGAGGGTGATTGCCGCAATGAAGGGGATATTGCCATGTTGCCAAGTCGCACGTACTACGTCGTTCTTATTCAAACATATGTAGACTCTTTGTTGTCGTCATTCTCAGACGGGTGTTTTGTGAAGCCGGCTTTAGACATTTACAAGACGTGTGCGCCTTGTGACAGCGAAGGGTCGGACATATTGGTAAACACTGTTTTCGTGGGTACTTGCTCTCCCAAGTTATATATACACTGCTGACGAGTTTTACATGCAACTCCTATAATTTACGCAGATACATTGATTGGATCTTAGAATAAACTTTCCCAGGAAAACATAATTTAATTAATAATATACCGTATAATGGAGTGAATAGAAACAGTTTTCAAATTTGAACATAAATATCGTAAAGTATTATGAGATATAAGGAATTGAAACCTACCTTGGTTTATGGGCCTTGCAGTCTTCTGCAAACCTACACCATTGTTTTTTCTTTTAAGTACAAGGAAAATATTTTTTAAAATTGAAACATGCTGTTTCTGTTCGCCCCATTGAGTGGGGTGAACAGAAACAGTCAGCACTGTCATGGGGTGAAAATAAACAACACTTTTTTCAGGCTCAACAGAAACTTTCACACGTTTTTTGCAAGGTGTAGTTGTTTCTGGTTGTCTGAGAGCTTTCCTGAGAGAGTTCCTTGAAAGTGTCGCCAATAGCAGCGACAGGAGTGACTCCTGAGTCATCTAGAGCCAGCAACTATGTTCTTTGATGTACACACTTCGCATGCTTTTTAGTAGGGATGGGCCGATTCCTAAAATTTTCGATTCCGATTCCGATTCTAAAATTTTCCTTTCGATTCTCGATTCTTTAGTCGATTCTCGATTCTTTCAAGTTATATTAGCTTACATGCTAGGTCTCTAATAATTAATTTAGTTAACATCTTGGTCATACGGCAAAACCCTTTAAAAGTTCTGTTTCAATGTAATAGGCTACTTAAAACCTTCGACCTTGATTTATCAATAGGAATTTTTAAAACATATCAGATAACACGTGATATAGTTGATAGTTCAACTACATGAACTATTTCCCCTGTAAGTTTATATTACTGTACATTATTTTGCTACATTTGTAGCTACTGTGCGGATCTTTTTATCATGTAATAAATAGTTTCATTTCCTATTACAATCGTGTTTATTTTCTTTTCGCTCCGATATATATTACATTACCGTGAGAGTAATATCTGTCTATAATATAATTGATTGAGGTTAAGTTTTGGAGGAATAATACAGTGTTTCTGTTATCCGTCTATTCGCTCAACCGTCATGGCCACGGTCCCGACGGTGACGGTTAATCGAGTTTTTACTGTACTTTTTGTGTGTTTTGTTCTGACATCTATGAATCAGTGGCAGTAAGACACGTGGGGGTGGGAGAATGTTGTATCGAAGAGAGAGAGAGAGAGAGAGAGACGAGCGATGTCAAACGACCAGAAATGGTTACGATCTTGATTGTTGTTGCTTCATAAATAATAATATTTTAGTTTAGTTTAATCATTTAATTCATCCAAATCAACTAATACAAAAATATGATATAGTTGGTAATGAATTATTTTTCCAGTAAATTACTCCACACACATATTTTAATAGTTAACAAAATAGGAATCGGAATCGACACTTTTATGAATGAAGAATCGAGTATTAACGATTCCTCGATACCACTAGAATCGACGATACCTGGAATCGAGAATCGGAATCGGCCCATCCCTAGTTTTTAGCTGTCTACAACTGACTACTGTGTTTCTATTCACGCCACACGTCCTAAATATGTGACGTAGCATCAAATAATATTCTCAAAATAGAAAAGTGTGTTATTTATACATCCTTAAAGTGTATAACACTAGAGAAATAGTACAAATCAAGAACATAACATGATAGGATATAATACTTACATGTAAAGTTTACGAGATGACGAATAAATCTGACTCTCAATGCTGCCAACCACATAAACTTATTTTTTCCCTTCAAATTCAGAGTGTTATCAACTTGCAACAAGAAATTTACCCCTTTACCACTACTTTTACCCCCTAAAATGTGACAAAACTATTTTGGAAGTTTTGTTACTATTCACCATACTGTTTCTATTCACCCCAATTTACGGTAATATAAAAGCTATAATATAATATTAAAAACTAATAATATATTATAAAACACTGTAATTTAATACAATCAAGCTAATAATTTGTCGTACTTATTAAAATGTGTATTGACATTAAATAGTTAAAAACAAACTTGCACGAGTTGCTCTGGAAAAAAATTGACGAAATGAGAAATCCATCAGTGACAAAAAAATGAACATGTCACCCCTTCTTTTTTCAAGGGTTATACTATAAATACATATTTCCCTAGCTACACACATAAACAGTGAAATGCAATAGACGTGATATTTGTTATTACAATCCATTGTATCGCTTGTTATTTGTGTTTATTTTGAAAAGGGCATTTCATAGTTGCATTGTCCTTCACAACTGCTGTGTAGGACTCTTAGAGCAGGGATGACGTGCATTATAAAGAGAAAGCTATATAAACAAACCGCATTGCCTTTATAGTTAGCACACCCGAGCTAGGTACATTAATGGGCTACTGTATTTCTTTATCGCCCGATACGCTAGTTAGAAAGTAACCTTTTGCGGACGAAAAATTCACATTTCTTTATTGCAGAGTTATACGGTGACAAAAATGTATACATAAGAGAGAGAGCTTTTCTTTAGATCATAAGTACTACAAATGAGGTATTTTATAAAGGGAAGCCCTTTAGGGGAAATCTAAAAGGTGCGTATTAAGCGGGGAGGGGCGGTAATAAGCGGAAGCGTTATAAAGGGGTTCGTGTTCGGATTAAACGTATACGCCTGCTGTGTGTAACTGTAGATAGGTCTGGGTTTCAGATCCGTAGCCATGGCTTGTTCGAACGAGAACACTTGTTTCTGGCCAATATTTACAGGTTTCTTTATCACAGGTGCATCTATTATATAATACATATTAGGTTCAGGAGGTAACATACACGATACCGTTATTTTGAGAACGGTTCGACAACAAAGTTGTCATTCTCAGATTGTCGTTGTATGCTACAATCTTAACAACCCCCGTAACCTTGTTTCATATATAGAAAGTTTTTTCTATATTCATTGGGTTATATAAGGAGGTGCTACATTCTGTTTCTGCTACATTTTTGAATAGAGCGAATAGAGAAAATTGTGTGCACCAATAGTCTGGAGACAAGTATGTTATCAAAATCTACGTTAGACAATGTCAGAAGTATTTTTTTCAAGTTTGATTTTAATAAATTGTTGGAAGACACTTTTGGTTTCATTTATGAAAAATTAGTAATTGAGGGAAACTGATAAACACGGAAAAGGAGCTGGTCCCCCCTCCGCACCTTTTTATGACCATGCATTTATACTGCGTCTTCTTCAGGAGTGTCTGTTAAAAGTTGACATTTGCAGGACATGACGCGCTGCGGTTGGTTTCTCCAATAGCTCATATTGTAGTAAGTGTGCGCGTACGCACGTCTCTATGTGTGTGAACGCGCGCTTGTGCTCGTCTGTGTTTTTGTGTGTGCATGCACGTGCGCGTGCGTTGGCTTCTCTGTCTCTCTCTCTCAGAGTGTGTGTGTGTTTTCATGCGTACGTGTGTATGTGTGTGTGTGTGTTTTTGTATTTTTACATACTTATTTTCACGGATGTAGAACATGGTAAAATCGAGAACTGAAGGGCACAATGAAATTGTCGAGGGGCAGATTTCTTGTCACGTGACTTCAACGATTGTACGGTTAAACAGGTTTGTATTTGCAACCATGTATATTGGTACAAAGGCCAAAAATAGCCAGACTCTCCTGTGTGAAGGCCTTCGCCTTCGATATTGTCAAATGATGACGTCATTACTGGTGTTTCTCCAACATTATAAATATCTCTTAAAAATAAGTAAAACGAAACCGAATAAAATATTTTATTTCCAGTCGTTGCTATATTTTTGGAATTTTAAAGCAGGGGAAAATGTAAAGCACCTTAATGTGATATAATAATATTATTATTAGCGAGTCAAGTGTACAGATTTTTTAAATTATTGGCGACATTACGGAAATTAGTTTATTTCTATCATCAGGCCTTGTTTTGTTTTCGTTGCAGATCCACATAATTCTTAATATTATTGCAACAAATGCTTCCGTATGTGCTTGTAATGTATGCGAAGTAGGGTATCCCCCATGATGATGGGATTGGATAGACCAATTTCCGAAACGTCACCAATGATACACTTAACTGGCTAATCATCCGCTTCGTTCACTTCCTTTACATTGCTGCGAGACTAAACTTTAATTAGAAACCACTAAATATTTATATATTGTATTTGTTTAAACTATATTATTTTTTATATTGCATGCTTATAGAATATATATATATTAGGGATGGGCCGATTCCTAACATTTTCGATTCCGATTCCGATTCTAAAATTTTCCTTTCGATTCTCGATTCTTTAGTCGATTCTCGATTCTCGATTCTTTCAAGTTATATTAGCTTACATGCTAGTTCTCTAATAATTAATTTAGTTAACATCTTGGTCATATGGCAAAACCTTTTAAAAGTTCTGCTTTAATGTAATAGGCTACACAAAACCTTCAACCGTGAGAGTGATATCTGTCTATAACATAATTTATTAAGGTTAAGTTTCGGAGGAATAATACAGTGTTTCTATTATCCGTCTATTCGCTCAACCGTCATGGCCACGGTTCCGACGGTGACGGTTAATCGAGTTTTTACTGTACTTTTTTGTGTTTTGTTCTGACATTTAGTAAGAGAGAGAGAGAGAGACGAGCGATGTCAAACGACCAGAAATGGTTACGATCTTGATTGCTGTTGCTTCATAAATAATAATATTTTCGTTTACTTTAATCATTTAATTCATTCAAATCAACTAATACATAAATAAGACATAGTTGGTAATTAATTATTTTTCCACACAAATATAATAAATTTTGGTAATAAATTTTGTTGGGTAATAAATTATTCCACACGCATATTTTAATAGTAAACAAAATCGGAATCGACGCTTTTATGAACGAAGAATCGAGTATCGACGATTCCTCGATACCACCTAGAATCGACGATTCCTGGAATCGAGAATCGGAATCGGCCCATCCCTAATATATATATTAATATATATATATATATATATATATATATATATATATATATATATATATATATATATATATATATATATTACAAAAGATAATAAGCAGTTAAATAACTCAATTCTGAAGTTGTTTGTTGTGATATACAAAATGTGTTTTCGTTGCTATGTTGTTTTGGCAGTTCTGTAGCATGTGACGATAGTTGTTTCCACAGAATATTCAGACGTTGCTATTGATTTTTAAACACAGGATTAAAGAAGGCCTGCAGATTTATCAGCGACAACGTAAGTATTTCGTTTCCAACAGTTGGCAGAATCAGCCGAGCTGCTTCCGCAACTGTAATATCCGGCAATCGCTGCCTGCAACATTGTCTTCTTCACGTTCTCTCGTTTAATGAAAAAAAAATAGAAAGCGCTCTTGCTGGCCGTGCGTCCTCTCTTCCAAAATAGTTTGCCATAGATTCGTCTCGCTGCTCCGGATCTGTGCACACACTTACTCTAAAAGTGTTTGTTTCAAATTCTTTAAATAATTTTAATTTAAGGGTAGGTTTTAATTTTCAGTCCCTTCTATTAGTTCACACTCTCCTTACATCTATCTTGTTCAAATCTTCAATAATTAATCAAATACTTTATTCATCCACTTAAGTACAAATATATTTTTTTAAACTTTTAGAGGATGACACTTGATTTTAATACAGTTATTTATTCAAATATTAATCCAATGTGTAAATTTAATAATTAATTAACTTTAGTTTTATATTGGAGAAAACGTTTTCATAAAAGGCGCAAGGTATGCAATATAGTTCTTTCGTCCTATTTGGTTTAAAATAAGTGATTACATATGATTTCATGAAACAGTTGATTTCATGTTAGGTTATGTGGTAGATCAGCTGTTTTAGGGTATAGGTTATTTTGCTTTAATTATATTAATTGTAATTATTTAATAAAAAGTAACCAAAATAATTTTTTTCTCTTTACCTAAGAAGGAATTGTCTTTTAAGATTTTGTTTATATTACTTGTTTAATATCACTAAGAAACTTTTATACCAGAATCTAGATTTTTTTAAATAATTTCTTTACCGAAAGCCCGTTTAGAATGTGTAAAAAAATGTTTTGGACTATATTTTGCTCAGTACATATTATTTTAGGACGATTTCTACAAATTAAAACTCGATTGTTTACAGGAGTGAGAACTTCCTTTTAATGTGAACTTCTGTAGTTTTCGACGTTAGGGCTACTGGCTTGTTGACACTTGTCTATAGAGAAAGTGTACTAGCCTTGGTAAAAACGTTGTCTTTTCTTAACGATTATGGTGCGTTTAAACTTTACTATTTAAACAGCGTCACATGAATTACAATTTAGTGAACTCATTATTATAGTGCTATTTACGGAGGTAATGAACATACCGCGGTCGTGAACATATCCCCATGTAACACCGGATGTGTAAAGTCAATGTTTGCAGGATGGACACTACTTCTACCCTTCACTCTTCCGTTCGTCACGGGACCACCAAGTACCCGCTTAGCAGTATATATTTAAAGAGATTTCTTCATGCATAGGTAGCTACCAATGCTATTTGAAGGATTATCAGAAACTGGTTAAACGAGAGTAAATGGCAGTACTGTAAGAATATGTTAGTAACAAGATGACAGCATTAACCTTGCATCTGTCTATTAGTGGAGATAAAACCGTGGATATGCTGACTGCACTGCAATACTCGCTAGTAGCATGGAGTCCCATTGTCTAACGCTTTAACTTTGGGTGTGGGATATGGCCTAAAACTTGACGTCACCAAAGCGAATGTGTGAGTAACAAGATGACAGCATTAACCTTGCATCTGTCTATTAGTGGAGATAAAACCGTGGATATGCTGACTGCACTGCAATACTCGCTAGTAGCATGGAGTCCCATTGTCTAACGCTTTAACTTTGGGGGTGGGATATGGCCTAAAACTTGACGTCACGAAAGCGAATGTGTGAGTAACAAGAACAAGATGGCAGTAGTAACCTTGCATCTGTCTATTAGTGGAGATAAAACCGTGGATATGCTGACTGCACTGCAATACTCGCTAGTAGCATGGAGTCCCATTGTCTAACGCTTTAACTTTGGGGGTGGGATATTGCCTAAAACTTGACGTCATCAAAGCGAATGAGTGAGTAACAAGAACAAGATGACAGTAGTAACCTTGCATCTGTCTATTAGTGGAGATAAAACCGTGGATATGCTGACTGCACTCCAATACTCGCTAGTAGCATGGAGTCGCATTGTCTAACGCTTTAACATGGGGGTGGGATATGGCGTAAAACTTGACGTCACCAAAGCGAATGTGAGAGTAACAAGATGGCAGTAGTAACCTTGCATCTGTCTATTAGTGGAGATAAAACCGTGGATATGCTGACTGCACTGCAATACTCGCTAGTAGCATGGAGTCCCATTGTCTAACGCTTTAACATGGGGGTGGGATATGGTCTAAAACTTGACGTCATCAAAGCGAATGTGTGAGTAACAAGAACATGATGACAGTAGTAACCTTGCATCTGCCTATTAGTGGAGATAAAACCGTGGATATGCTGACTGCACTGCAATACTCGCTAGTAGCATGGAGTCCCATTGTCTAACGCTTTAACATAGGGGTGGGATATGGCCTAAAACTTGACGTCACCAAAGCGAATGTGTGAGTAACAAGAACAAGATGACAGTAGTAACCTTGCATCTGCCTATTAGTGGAGATAAAACCGTGGATATGCTGACTGCACTGCAATACTCGCTAGTAGCATGGAGTCCCATTGTCTAACGCTTTAACATAGGGGTGGGATATGGCCTAAAACTTGACGTCACCAAAGCGAATGTGTGAGTAACAAGAACAAGATGACAGTAGTAACCTTGCATCTGTCTATTAGTGGAGATAAAACCGTGGATATGCTGACTGCACTCAAATACTCGCTAGTAGCATGGAGTCGCATTGTCTAACGCTTTAACATGGGGGTGGGATATGGCGTAAAACTTGACGTCACCAAAGCGAATGTGAGAGTAACAAGATGGCAGTAGTAACCTTGCATCTGTCTATTAGTGGAGATAAAACCGTGGATATGCTGACTGCACTGCAATACTCGCTAGTAGCATGGAGTCCCATTGTCTAACGCTTTAACATGGGGGTGGGATATGGCCTAAAACTTGACGTTACCAAAGCGAATGTGAGAGTAACAAGATGGCAGTAGTAATCGTGCATCTGTCTATTAGTGGAGATAAAACCGTGGATATGCTGACTGCACTGCAATACTCGCTAGTAGCATGGAGTCCCATTGTCTAACGCTTTAACATGGGGGTGGGATATGGCCTAAAACTTGACGTCACCAAAGCGAATGTGAGAGTAACAAGATGGCAGTAGTAACCGTGCATCTGTCTATTAGTGGAGATAAAACCGTAGATATGCTGACTGCACTGCAATACTCGCTAGTAGCATGGAGTCCCATTGTCTAACGCTTTAACTTTGGGGGTGGGATATGGCCTAAAACTTGACGTCACCAAAGCGAATGTGTGAGTAACAAGAACAAGATGGCAGTAGTAACCTTGCATCTGTCTATTAGTGGAGATAAAACCGTGGATATGCTGACTGCACTGCAATACTCGCTAGTAGCATGGAGTCGCATTGTCTAACGCTTTAACTTTGGGTGGGATATGGCCTAAAACTTGACGTCACCAAAGCGAATGTGAGAGTAACAAGATGGCAGTAGTAACCTTGCATCTGTCTATTAGTGGAGATAAAACCGTGGATATGCTGACTGCACTGCAATACTCGCTAGTAGCATGGAGTCGCATTGTCTAACGCTTTAACTTTGGGGGTGGGATATTGCCTAAAACTTGACGTCACCAAAGCGAATGGGTGAGTAACAAGATGGCAGTAGTAACCTTGCATCTGTCTAATAGTGGAGATAAAATCGTAGATATGCTGACTGCACTGCAATACTCGCTAGTAGCATGGAGTCGCATTGTCAAACGCTTTAACTTTGGGGGTGGGATATGGCCTAAAACTTGACGTCACCAAAGCGAATGTGTGAGTAACAAGATGGCAGTAGTAACCTTGCATCTGTCTATTAGTGGAGATAAAACCGTGGATATGCTGACTGCACTGCAATACTCGCTAGTAGCATGGAGTCGCATTGTCTAACGCTTTAACTTTGGGGGTGGGATATGGCCTAAAACTTGACGTCACCAAAGCGAATGTGAGAGTAACAAGATGGCAGTAGTAACCTTGCATCTGTCTATTAGTGGAGATAAAACCGTGGATATGCTGACTGCACTGCAATACTCGCTAGTAGCATGGAGTCCCATTGTCTAACGCTTTAACTTTGGGGGTGGGATATTGCCTAAAACTTGACGTCACCAAAGCGAATGTGTGAGTAACAAGATGGTAGTAGTAACCTTGCATCTGTCTATTAGTAGAGATAAAACCGTGGATATGCTGACTGCACTGCAATACTCGCTAGTAGCATGGAGTCCCATTGTCTAACGCTTTAACTTTGGGGGTGGGATATTGCCTAAAACTTGACGTCACCAAAGCGAATGTGTGAGTAACAAGATGGTAGTAGTAACCTTGCATCTGTCTATTAGTAGAGATAAAACCGTAGATATGCCGACTGCACTGCAATACTCGCTAGTAGCATGGAGTCCCATTGTCTAACGCTTTAACTTTGGGGGTGGGATATGGCCTAAAACTTGACGTCACCAAAGCGAATGTGTGAGTAACAAGAACAAGATGACAGTAGGAACCTTGCATCTGTCTATTAGTGGAGATAAAACCGTGGATATGCTGAATGCACTGCAATACTCGCTAGTAGCATGGAGTCGCATTGTCTAACGCTTTAACTTTGGGGGTGGGATATGGCCTAAAACTTGACGTCACCAAAGCGAATGTGAGAGTAACAAGATGACAGTAGTAACCTTGCATCTGTCTATTAGTGGAGATAAAACCGTGGATATGCTGACTGCACTGCAATACTCGCTAGTAGCATGTATTCGCATTGTCTACGCTTTAACTTTGGGGGTGGGATATTGCCTAAAACTTGACGTGACCAAAGCGAATGTGTGAGTAACAAGATGGTAGTAGTAACCTTGCATCTGTCTATTAGTGGAGATAAAACCGTGGATATGCTGACTGCACTGCAATACTCGCTAGTAGCATGGAGTCGCATTGTCTAACGCTTTAACTTTGAGGGTGGGATATGGCCTAAAACTTGACGTCACCAAAGCGAATGTGTGAGTAACAAGATGACAGTAGTAACCTTGCATCTGTCTATTAGTGGAGATAAAACCGTGGATATGCTGACTGCACTGCAATACTCGCTAGTAGCATGGAGTCGCATTGTCTAACGCTTTAACTTTGGGGGTGGGATATGGCCTAAAACTTGATGTCACCAAAGCGAATGTGTGAGTAACAAGATGACAGTAGTAACCTTGCATCTGTCTATTAGTGGAGATAAAACCGTAGATATGCTGACTGCACTGCAATACTCGCTAGTAGCATGGAGTCCCATTGTCTAACGCTTTAACTTTGGGGGTGGGATATGGCCTAAAACTTGACGTCACCAAAGCGAATGTGTGAGTAACAAGATGACAGTAGTAACCTTGCATCTGTCTATTAGTGGAGATAAAACCGTAGATATGCAGACTGCACTGCAATACTCGCTAGTAGCATGGAGTCCCATTGTCTAACGCTTTAACTTTGGGTGTGGGATATGGCCTAAAACTTGACGTCACCAAAGCGAATGTGTGAGTAACAAGATGACAGTAGTAACCTTGCATCTGTCTATTAGTGGAGATAAAACCGTAGATATGCTGACTGCACTGCAATACTCGCTAGTAGCATGGAGTCCTATTGTCTAACGCTTTAACTTTGGGGGTGGGATATGGCCTAAAACTTGACGTCACCAAAGCGAATGTGTGAGTAACAAGATGACAGTAGTAACCTTGCATCTGTCTATTAGTGGAGATAAAACCGTGGATATGCTGACTGCACTGCAATACTCGCTAGTAGCATGGAGTCCCATTGTCTAACGCTTTAACATAGGGGTGGGATATGGCCTAAAACTTGACGTCACCAAAGCGAATGTGTGAGTAACAAGATGGCAGTAGTAACCTTGCATCTGTCTATTAGTGGAGATAAAACCGTGGATATGCTGACTGCACTGCAATACTCGCTAGTAGCATGGAGTCGCATTGTCTAACGCTTTAACATGGGGGTGGGATATGGCCTAAAACTTGACTTCACCAAAGCGAATGTGTGAGTAACAAGATGACAGTAGTAACCTTGCATCTGTCTATTAGTGGAGATAAAACCGTAGATATGCTGACTGCACTGCAATACTCGCTAGTAGCATGGAGTCCCATTGTCTAACGCTTTAACATGGGGTGTGGGATATTGCCTAAAACTTGACGTCATCAAAGCGAATGTGTGAGTAACAAGATGGCAGTAGTAACCGTGCATCGGTCTATTTGTGGAGATAAAACCGTGGATATGCTGACTGCACTGCAATACTCGCTAGTAGCATGGAGTCGCATTGTCTAACGCTTTAACATGGGGTGTGGGATATTGCCTAAAACTTGACGTCATCAAAGCGAATGTGTGAGTAACAAGATGGCAGTAGTAACCGTGCATCGGTCTATTTGTGGAGATAAAACCGTAGATATGCTGACTGCACTGCAATACTCGCTAGTAGCATGGAGTCCCATTGTCTAACGCTTTAACATGGGGTGTGGGATATTGCCTAAAACTTGACGTCATCAAAGCGAATGTGTGAGTAACAAGATGGCAGTAGTAACCGTGCATCGGTCTATTTGTGGAGATAAAACCGTAGATATGCTGACTGCACTGCAATACTCGCTAGTAGCATGGAGTCGCATTGACTAACGCTTTAACATGGGGGTGGGATATGGCCTAAAACTTTACAAGCATCAACAATCGTAAAGGCTGTAGGGTACTGGGCCATCATAGAATTGTACATTTATCTAGGAACAACAGTAAACTTTATATGGGACCGAGTAAAGGATACGTGAAAGAGAATAGAAAAAGCGAGGGTATCGTATATTTATAGGGAGAAGAGGTTAACCTTCCCTCTAAAAGTCACACTGCTTAAGTGTCCCATCTGTGTTATACGGAATGGAATCCAGGACAATAACCGACACTGTGATGAAATAGGTTAAAGCTTTTAAACTGTGGGCCTGTGAACGTGTGAAATGTACTGAACCAACCAGGTCACCACGAGAAAGTGATACGTAGGTTGGGTAAGGGGGGAGCAGAGTGAGGGGGGCTAACGATTAAATGAAGGAATACCCGGAACATTTTATGGTGCACAGTATGAGATTCACATTTGAAAATTTAAAGAAAAATTGATAGTAACATGGGAACTTTTACCAGAGGATATTCAATAAGTTGCGCCGACGGTCCAAAACAGCCGAGATAAAAGCCAATGATAGCAACGGACATATTTGTATACACTAATTGGACGTACAGTATGTTTATTTGAGTCATAGAAAGTTGACTAAAGGTTTGCAACCCAACCTGTGTAAAGAATGGGTAACGGCTGTGTGAATAGAATAAACACGTAAATACTATGTTACCAACAAGGAAATGTTGGTAAGCGGGAGGAGAAACAGAGAGCGAAGAGATGGTGAAAGGAGAGAGGAAAAGAGAAGGCGCAGGAATTAATAATATGTGATACAGGTAAACTTTTATAAGCTATCACTTGGCTGCTCCGGGCCTCGGTGAGAGACCGAGGACGAAGAGAGGGTGGAGGTATTTGCAGATCTTTTTCAATAACATCGACCTTTGGACATCCACTGACTCATAGGGATGACTCATTATTTTGTTACTTAATAATACTTTTTTATGTACAGAATAATAACAAATTAAAATAAGGCGTCCACGGAAGCGTACTAATAGGATTGCCAAAGGATTGGGACTGGTAGGCGCGATTGATGGCCCCGCTGAGGGAGAACGACAGTGCAGGCATCTTCTATAGATGACGCATATACAACTTCTACCTAAGAGCCAAGTGCCGGCTTATAAAATTTGACCTGTATCTAAGTTATCTTAATATAACACAGTAAGTATTGGAGAAAACATTGTTAGTCGGGGAACCTTTAGAAGACGTTTTTGGCTACATAGCTTCTGTCGATGGTTGTGGTTGTTTTCTGCGCAAATATTCAGATCTGCGGTAAATACGGCCGCAAGCGCCTTGCTAATCCCCTAACGGTCAAGGCACGTGAAGAATACGTCTTTAGTTGCTCAACTTGAACATAGTGTAAAGACTTGCGATTGCTCAGTCATGCAACGTTGCAAAAACTTGTTTATTCGAGTAAAAAAGTGATGAAGCAGCAACAGTCAGAATTCAGTAAGTCAAGTTGACCGAGCGTGGGGAGTGAATGGCGAGTCGCGTCGGTCAAGGTTCATGTTAGCGTAATAAACCCGTGTTGTAAAATTTTGCTTTTACTTTAACATTTGGTTTTGTTTTAATTACTTTAATTTGAAAACAAATAATATAAACATTTTTCAAGTTAATTCCTACTTACGTTAACAAAGACAAATTTTATTTTAGTTTAGTTTTAGTTAGCTATGCTGGTTTAGGTAATTTATTTATTTATTTACAATTTATTTAAAGTAATATACCCTAAGCAGTAAATTGCTGTTCTACCACATAACCTATAACATAAAATCAGCTGTTTTTTTAAATCATATGTTATCACTTATTTTACGCCAAATGGGACGAAATAACTGTATTGCATACCTGCCTCTTTTTTAAAAGTTTATTTTCCCTATGAAACACAAATTAATCAATTAAATTTACTTAATGAACTAATATTTGAAAAAAACTGTATTAACATCGTATCATCCACTACAAGTTTAGAAAAATGTATTTGAACTTTAGTGGATAGATAAAAAGTATGCTATCGACGAATAAAAAATATGGTTGTTCAAATTTTTAATAGGTAATACAATACTTTATATATATATATATATATATATATATATATATATATATATATATATATATATATATATATATATATATATTAGGGATGGGCCGATTCCTAAAATTTTCGATTCCGATTCCGATTCCTATTCTAAAATTTTCCGTTCGATTCTCGATTCTTTAGTCGATTCTCGATTCTCGATTCTTTCAAGTTATATTAGCTTACATTCTAGATCTCTAATAATTAATTTAGTTAACATCTTGGTCATATGGCAAAACCTTTTAAAAGTTCTGTTGTAATGTAATAGGCTGCACAAAACCTTCAACCTTGATTTATCAATAGGAATTTTTAACATAAAAACAGGAACATAAAAACATATCAGATCAAAGTAATGACTTATTTTAAAGTTAAAAATGTGAACTTTACTTATTTTATGATGTTTGAAAAAATTCCTAAGCCTATTTACATTGTCTCCCAAACAAAACAAAAAATGAGGGTATTTGGCACTTTGTACTGCCAAATACTTCCCAACATCACAATCTGGACTGGCTAATTGTTCCCCCAGATAATTGTTTACTTCTTCTTCTACTGTCAATTCCCCTGGGGTACCTTCTTCCTCAACATTCTGGATTAGTGGGGCACACCTTCTCCACATCTGGTGGGACCTTTTTTTCTGCAGGTGTCTGGAACAAGTGCAACTGATTCAGGCCTATTTTGTATTTATTACTGTATCCCAGTTGATTTTTAACCGACTATCACTTGTAGGTCCTGTGTCTGAGGATAAAGTTTCTTCAAGTATAGATAACGTCTTTTTTGTTGATAAATTTGGGCAAAATGAATGTTGTTTAAGTGCTTTTTCATATTTGATATATTATGTGGTTTTCCACCGTCAGTTTCTGTTAACCGTCATTGAATTCACGCGACGGCCAGTACCCTGAACCGAATACCGTCGGGCCTCTTAACTCTTTATGTTTATTAGTACTATTCAGCTGGTGTTGCTACTTTTGGAAAAATTAAGGCACAGTATTTAACAACAAGCTTCACACTACTTACAGATGTATTTACGATGGTTTTTGTTTGGTAGATAAACACCGACAAGATTAAAAACATGATGTTATTCTAAGAGCTTTTTGTCCGTAGTTACGGGCCGACACACATTATTGTTGTAACGTATTGTAATGATTTTCACAACTGTTTTCAAAATTTCACAAAACCTTAAAAGTAAGTCGGAAATATTGACTAAATATTTAGTTGTAAAATAGTCCTTAAAAACGGACTTTGTGAAAGTTAAGTACAAACATTGATACACTTAGATAAACTCATCCTTACTAGGAAGTAAATTATAACGTAAATTCCTTAATAAGTAAATTGTTTGGTGTTAAAACTTTTACTTAATATGAATCTTGGATAGTATTTACTGGACCTGTAGCATTACTTATCAGAGAGAGAATATATTACACTTTAGTTCTATTCACAAAATGTTTATAAACTCACAAATCAATCACATGTAAAACGTTTACGTGTCTTAGTGATAGGCGCAAAAACACTTTTATCACCAGTCAGTTTATTATTTGGGTAGCCGGGACATGAAATTATGGTTTTGTTGTTTCTTGGTAACACAAAACACAAAAAATATCAAAACAGTGTTGCACAGATAATAAAATTTAATTAAATCAAAAACAATGTCGGGTAAATTGGTCCAACGGAGTTTATTTACGTTTCATTTACGGTAGGAAAAAACTATGTTTGGCCAGTTGGTCCGACACGTATTTTTATAAATATTATGATGAGAAACGTATATTCATACTTAGATATGATAGGAGCACAAAGTATAAGAACACATTATTTAAAAATGAGCTTAAAATATTTTAGCAATTCTCTATGAAAACGCGATATTGTGGCCGGTAGCTAAAGTATTGCGGTGCAGTGACGCGTTCGCTTTGTTTGTTAAACTACATGAACTATTTCACCTGTAAGTTTATATTACTGTACATTATTTTGCTACATTTGTAGCTACTGTGCGGATCTGTTTATCATGTAATAAATAGTTTCATTTGCTATTACAATCGTGTTTATTTTCTTTTCGCTCCGAAATATATTACATTACTGTGAGAGTGATATCTGTCTATAATATAATTTATTGAGGTTAAGTTTCGGAGGAATAATACGGTGTTTCTGTTATCCGTCTATTCGCTCAACCATCATGGCCATGGTTAATCGAGTTTTTACTGTACTTTTTTGTGTTTTGTTCTGACATCTATAAATCAGTGGCAGTAAGACACGTGGGGGAGAGAGAGAGTATCGAACCCGCTCTAGTGTGTGTGTGAGAGAGAGAGAGAGAGACTAGCGATGTCAGACGACCAGAAATGGTTACGATCTTGATTGCTGTTGCTTCATAAATAATAATATATTCGTTATACTTTCGTTTACTTTAATCATTTAATTAATTCAAAGCAACCAATACATAAATAAGATATAGTTGGTAATTAATTATTTTTCCAATAAATTACTCCACACACATATCTTAATAGTTAACAAAATAGGAATCGGAATCGACACTTTTATGATGAAGAATCGAGTATCGACGATTCCTCGATACCACCTAGAATCGACGATTCCTGGAATCGAGAATCGGAATCGGCCCATCCCTAATATATATATATATATATATATATATATATATATATATATATATATATATATATATATTTATATATATATATATATATATATATATATATATATATATATATAGAAAGTGTTAACTACTTGAAAAAATTGAATAATTAGAGAGAAATGATTCCAAAACAATGCAATGTTAATAGGAAATTGTCTGTATAGGATGTAATATAATGCTAATAAAATGTAAATCCTGTATAGTTGATTTCCTAGTAAAAAGGCTCCGTGTATTTATTTCTTTTTCTTTATAATCTTCCAAAGAAGGGTTAATTGTACTGATATTTTAGCGAAGAAATGAGTTGTCGTTTTGAAGTACGTAATCGTCTAGCCATGGGGTACGGTCTCGCCTGTTATGAGCTCTCGAGGCCAAGTGCACGGTTACGTGGTCTGCACTATGAGTATAGGTAAAATTGTATAAGCTGGCACTTGTGGGTTGCGGGGCTTGTCGAGAGGACGAGGGTAGGGTGGGAGTGCTCGCTGGGCATTTTTAATACATCTTACTTTGCATTGCCTTTGATCCATAGGGTTGACTCATTATTTTGTTAATTTAATAATGCTTCTCAAAGAATAGTAAAAATAACAATAAATGAAATTAGGGCGTTTACGGAAGCGTGCTAATAGGATTGTCTATGGGTAGGCCGCTATTTATGGCCCCGATGAGGGATGACAACAGTGTTTGATGTTTTTTTATAGATGACGAATACACAATTTTTACCCAAGAGTTAAGGGTTGAGTTGGCCGGCAGTTTTAAAGGCACAGAGCTCTTCTAAAAGTACAGTATTACAGATCATAAAACATTTATGTTCTAACCTGCATTTTAAACTTCTTTTAAAAACCTAATGAAGATGTGCTCCCGACCGAATAATCGAATAGGAGAGAACTACATTCTTCGAACACAACTATGAGTAATTTTGTAATGTTAATGTTGTCAAACAATATGACTTATCGCCTACATAGAATGGGAGAAATTGTGAATGTAGGGATGTAGACATTATAACGAAAAATTAAGATCATAATTGCTTGTGTGCAGGGTGGTATCTATGAGTTAACTCCGTGTACATGCTATAGTACTGCCCTCTTAAAGCAATCACGATTCGAGTGGGTAGTGTATCTCTTGTGAGGCGACCGAGTGCATTGCGATCAATAGTCATAGTATGATTCAAAAGGTGCTGCGGCCAAAGCACTTGTGCTCGTGTGGGGGGGGGGATGCTACGGTCGTTGACCTGGGGTTTGTCTTGAACAGCTTGGTTTTTATTTCAGCCTAAATTAGTTTTACTGATAGGATGCTGCAATCGCTCTTCAGTAATCATTAGAGTGCTGAGTAATTTATACGGTTTGTGCTAAAATAAACAGTACTCAATCAGTTGTAAGATTTTATTTTATTTCCTTTTATTTACGTACCTTTCTTTGCAGTAGTTAGCACCATGCCAGCAAAAATTGACCTCAAATGGAATACGTCAACACGAATACGCGGCAACAATCGAAAGTAGGAACAGCTGATCGAGAAGGCACCTACAGCTGATTCAGTTTCTTTTCTGTTTGTTTTAGAAACGCATTGATAAGGGATATCAGATGATTAGGTAATACTGCATTTTTAAATTTTATTTAATATTTGAGTTACAGCATTGGCTTTAAGATAATAAACATGTGAAAAAAACAAATAATACAATAACTGTACAATACCTGATGGGTCAAAGTTCCCACGGTAGAGTATTTGCCTGTCAATACATCTTTTAGGGTTGGTTAACCGTTCAGTTGGTGAAAGTTCTAAGTCAATTGAACTGTGACAAAGAACGTTATAAATAATAATATTTTTTTTCTTGCTATACATTGTGGCTCCTTACACCACTAAGATGACGTGTTGGAGACAAGGTGGTACTTAGGCCATATGATATTCGAGGCCAGCATATGCTTCAACCTTTTCATAGCCTTGAGTCGATTTTAGGGCTGAAATACACAAATTCTTTGCCGTTAACCGGATTCGAACCTGGGATCTTTAACCAAGCGCTCTACAATAAGATTAATCATTATAATTAATAAAGAAAAATATTTTTTTAATGTATTTTCCATGATGGCAAGTCAAATTTTAAATTTCAGAAGAAAAGAACTTACAGTAAGGATTCTTTTATCTAGATGTAGCTGATCCTGATTTGTGAGTGAAAGATATTGGGTTTCTAGTAGAACTAAATGAAGTAAAATCTTTGTTTCGGCGCATACGGTAGATTCGTGTACTTCCCCATCTAAGGATATAAGGTGTAGTGTATTTAATGCCGTACTGCCTTAGAAGAAATACAGTATGTACTAGTGCGTTGCATGGCTGCAAGAGACACCTAGCCCAGTCGGTGCCCCACCCCTAATTGAGCTATTTTTAGTTGGAAACAGGCTGCTTGTAGTGCATACCTATACACGATGTGTGGTCGTATATATAGATTTAATATCTGAAGGGTTGAATGTAGTTTTGTTACATTTCTTGAATATTCCGGTAACAAATATAAGTGAAAAAGGTACTTGCAATCTTCATTTTAAGGAGTTCTACGTTTTTTACATAATGTAAAAGGCTAAACCGGTTAATTATATTTAAATATGTGAATCCTGTACAATATATACAACATTAAATGCATACCTCCGTATTTGTCTGTTCCGGAACCGAAAAGGATATTATTAATGGCATACTAATTTATGTACAAAAATACATAATATTACAAGTTCCTTTAGATTAAACCCTTATGTACAAAACCATCTAATCTGTGTACAAAAATACATAATATTACAAGTTCCTTTAGATTAAACCCTTATGTACAAAACCATCTAATCTGTGTACAAAAATATATAATATTACAAGTTCCTTTAGATTAAACCCTTATGTACAAAACCATCTAATCTGTGTACAAAAATACATAATATTACAAGTTCCTTTAGATTAAACCCTTATGTACAAAACCATCTAATCTGTGTACAAAACCGTCTAATTTATTTACAAAAATACATAATATTACAAGTTCCTTTAGATTAAACCCTTATGTACAAAACCATCTAATCTGTGTACAAAACCGTCTAATTTATGTACAAAAATACATAATATTACAAGTTCCTTTAGATTAAACCCTTATGTACAAAACCATCTAATCTGTGTACAAAACCGTCTAATTTATTTACAAAAATACATAATATTACAAGTTCCTTTAGATTAAACCCTTATGTACAAAACCATCTAATCTGTGTACAAAACCGTCTAATTTATTTACAAAAATACATAATATTACAAGTTCCTTTAGATTAAACCCTTATGTACAAAACCATCTAATCTGTGTACAAAAATACATAATATTACAAGTTTCTTTAGATTAAACCCTTATGTACAAAACCATCTAATCTGTGTACAAAAATACATAATATTACAAGTTCCTTTAGATTAAACCCTTATGTACAAAACCATCTAATCTGTGTACAAAACCGTCTAATTTATTTACAAAAATACATAATATTACAAGTTCTTTTAGATTAAACCCTTATGTACAAAACCATCTAATCTGTGTACAAAACCGTCTAATTTATTTACAAAAATACATAATATTACAAGTTCCTTTAGATTAAACCCTTATGTACAAAACCATCTAATCTGTGTACAAAACCGTCTAATTTATGTACAAAAATACATAATATTACAAGTTCCTTTAGATTAAACCCTTATGTACAAAACCATCTAATCTGTGTACAAAACCGTCTAATTTATTTACAAAAATACATAATATTACAAGTTCCTTTAGATTAAACCCTTATGAACAAAACCATCTAATCTATGTACAAAGTAACTAATGTTACAAGTTCCTTTAGATTAAACCCGTATGTACAAAACCATCTAATCTATGTACAAAACCATCTAATTTATGTACAAAAATAAATAATATTACAAGTTCCTATAGACTAAACCCTTATGTACAAAACCTTCTAATCTATGTACAAAACCATCTAATCTATGTACAAAAATAAATAATATTACAAGTTCCTTTAGATTAAACCCTTATGTACACACCATCTAATCTATGTACAAAACCATCTAATCTATGTACAAAAATAAATAATATTACAAGTTCCTGTAGACTAAACCCTTATGTACAAAACCATCTAATCTATGTACAAAACCATCTAATCTATGTACAAAAATAAATAATATTACAAGTTCCTTTAGATTAAACCCTTATGTACAAAACCATCTAATCTATGTACAAAACCATCTAATTTATGTACAAAAATAAATAATATTACAAGTTCCTATAGACTAAACCCTTATGTACAAAACCATCTAATTTATGTACAAAAATAAATAATATTACAAGTTCCTATAGACTAAACCCTTATGTACAAAACCATCTAATCTATGTACAAAACCATCTAATCTATGTACAAAAATTAATAATATTACAAGTTCCTTTAGATTAAACCCTTATGTACAAAACCATCTAATCTATGTACAAAACCATCTAATTTATGTACAAAAATAAATAATATTACAAGTTCCTATAGACTAAACCCTTATGTTCAAAACCATCTAATCTATGTGCAAAACCATCTAATCTATGTACAAAACCATGTAATCTATGTACAAAAATAAATAATATTACAAGTTTCTTTAGATTAAACCCCTATGTACAAAACCATCTAATCTATGTACAAAACCATCTAATCTATGTACAAAAATAAATAACATTACTAGTTCCTTTAGATTAAACCCTTAAGTACAAAACCATCTAATCTATGTACAAAAATTAATAATATTACAAGTTACTATAGACTAAACCCTTATGTATAAAACCATCTAATCTATGTACAAAACCATCTAATCTATGTACAAAAATAAATAATATTACAAGTTCCTTTAGATTAAACCCTTATGTACAAAACCGTCTAATTTATGTACAAAAATACATAATATTACAAGTTCCTTTAGATTAAACCCTTATGTACAAAACCATCTAATCTGTGTACAAAACCGTCTAATTTATTTACAAAAATACATAATATTACAAGTTCCTTTAGATTAAACCCTTATGTACAAAACCATCTAATCTGTGTACAAAAATACATAATATTACAAGTTCCTTTAGATTAAACCCTTATGTACAAAACCATCTAATCTGTGTACAAAACCGTCTAATTTATTTACAAAAATACATAATATTACAAGTTCTTTTAGATTAAACCCTTATGTACAAAACCATCTAATCTGTGTACAAAACCGTCTAATTTATTTACAAAAATACATAATATTACAAGTTCCTTTAGATTAAACCCTTATGTACAAAACCATCTAATCTGTGTACAAAACCGTCTAATTTATGTACAAAAATACATAATATTACAAGTTCCTTTAGATTAAACCCTTATGTACAAAACCATCTAATCTGTGTACAAAACCGTCTAATTTATTTACAAAAATACATAATATTACAAGTTCCTTTAGATTAAACCCTTATGAACAAAACCATCTAATCTATGTACAAAAGTAACTAATGTTACAAGTTCCTTTAGATTAAACCCGTATGTACAAAACCATCTAATCTATGTACAAAACCATCTAATTTATGTACAAAAATAAATAATATTACAAGTTCCTATAGACTAAACCCTTATGTACAAAACCTTCTAATCTATGTACAAAACCATCTAATCTATGTACAAAAATAAATAATATTACAAGTTCCTTTAGATTAAACCCTTATGTACACACCATCTAATCTATGTACAAAACCATCTAATCTATGTACAAAAATAAATAATATTACAAGTTCCTGTAGACTAAACCCTTATGTACAAAACCATCTAATCTATGTACAAAACCATCTAATCTATGTACAAAAATAAATAATATTACAAGTTCCTTTAGATTAAACCCTTATGTACAAAACCATCTAATCTATGTACAAAACCATCTAATTTATGTACAAAAATAAATAATATTACAAGTTCCTATAGACTAAACCCTTATGTACAAAACCATCTAATTTATGTACAAAAATAAATAATATTACAAGTTCCTTTAGATTAAACCCTTATGTACAAAACCGTCTAATTTATTTACAAAAATACATAATATTACAAGTTCCTTTAGATTAAACCCTTATGTACAAAACCATCTAATCTATGTACAAAACCATCTAATTTATGTACAAAAATAAATAATATTACAAGTTCCTATAGACTAAACCCTTATGTTCAAAACCATCTAATCTATGTGCAAAACCATCTAATCTATGTACAAAACCATGTAATCTATGTACAAAAATAAATAATATTACAAGTTTCTTTAGATTAAACCCCTATGTACAAAACCATCTAATCTATGTACAAAACCATCTAATCTATGTACAAAAATAAATAATATTACTAGTTCCTTTAGATTAAACCCTTATGTACAAAACCATCTAATCTATGTACAAAAATAAATAATATTACAAGTTACTATAGACTAAACCCTTATGTATAAAACCATCTAATCTATGTACAAAACCATCTAATCTATGTACAAAAATAAATAATATTACAAGTTCCTTTAGATTAAACCCTTATGTACAAAACCATCTAATCTATGTACAAAAATAAATAATATTACAAGTTCCTTTAGATTAAACCCTTATTTACAAAACCATCTAATCTATGTACAAAACCATCTAATCTATGTACAAAAATAAATTATATTACAAGTTCCTATAGACTAAACCCTTATGTACAAATCCATCTAATCTATGTACAAAAATAAATAATATTACAAGTTTCTTTAGAATTAACCCTTATGTACAAAACCTTCTAATCTATGTACAAAACCATCTAATATATGTACAAAAATAAATAATATTACAAGTTCCTTTAGATTAAACCCTTATGTACAAAACCATCTAATCTATGTACAAAAATAAATAATATTACAAGTTCCTTTAGATTAAACCCTTATGTACAAAACCATCTAATCTATGTATAAAACCATCTAATTTATGTACAAAAATAATTAATATTACAAGTTCCTATAGACTAAACCCTTATGTACAAAACCATCTAATCTATGTACAAAAACAATTAATATTTCACTTTCCTTTAAATTAAGCCCTTATGTTCTATGACCATGCCATCATTATTAGAGGGTCTGATAATTCAAAATTAATATCTACAATACAATAATTTACAAACTATACTGACCTTTCCAGTTTAGTTTCCTTTTTTGTCATTATATTATATTCGTAGGTTCTTGTTATTAAAAATACTGCATGTTTAGCGCTTCTATCTATCCGACATCAAGGGCGCCTCCTCCCCGACAGTTACATCGCGCGAAGTGAGCTGATATATCTTCACTCTGGACGCAAGCAGGTCTATTTCACGAGGGCAAAACCACGTGTCTCTTGGCAGCACTTCCATTATGCCCTGCTATACTTGCATCCACCTTTTCTTATCTTTCCTAGGAGGTGTAATGGGTGGTCGCCTTCTTATGACGCCAGTAAGGAATAGGTTTCATTCAGGCACGTAACCCTGCACATGTGATACCACGGTACGCCCTCTGCCAGGGGGTGTTATGCCACATACACGCTCCTTTCTTAGACCTAAAAATCTAGTCGCACTCATCCTAACTACTTCTAACTGTTTTACCTCTCTCCTCTCAGTGCTTTTAGGGATATGAATAATTAACGTCTCCAATTGTGAATTTTTCGCTCTTTGTTCTGTTGCTTTGTATGCCTCTCTTTTAGTTTGTTTATTCAATTCCTTGTTCTCACTTCTATATACCTTGTTGAAGGTTTCTATCGTTAATAAAATACTTTTTATTCATCCAAGTTGGAATACATATTATTAAAATTGTATTATACTAGATGACATTCATGTTGATACAGTTTTTTCAGATAATAATTAATTAATATTAGTTTAGTATGGAAGAAAAATGTTTCACAAACGGGGCAAAGTATGCCATATAGTTATTTCGTTCCATTTGGCTTTAAATAAGTAATAACATATGATTTCATACAACAGCTGATTTTATGTTATAGGTTATGTGGTAGAACAGCTGTTTTAACGCGTAGGTTATATTACTTGTAATTCCTTAATAAAAAGTAACTAAAATAAAATTTTCCTTTGTTAACCTAACTAGGAATTGACCAATAGATTTTTTTTATATTATTTATTTTTATAAATCACTGATTGTGCTGTAGACATATCTTTTTCTCGTTATAACTGTACAATCTTTTACATTTCATTCTTTTATACAGTTACTGTAGCCCAACACTTAAAACGCCAAAGCATTGCACTTCCTTAAAATATCATACCCACTCACTGCAGCTACGTTTTCTGCAACTGTCGGCAACGGTCTGAGCTTACAGTATGGCGTATCCTATTAAAGAAGGTAACAGGCCACGTGATCTCGGGATAGTGTTTGCACAGTTAAACTGGTAGCTCTAGTTGAGAAATTTAATACTAATGTTTTGTAAACAAGTCGACACAATCAATGCATTTCCAACGCAGCTCGTGTGTTTCCCTTGTATAAAACCAATAAAACTGGATTACGTCAACTACATTTGCCTATAATATCTGCGCCCCCCCCCCCCCGTTAAACCTTGTAGTGTTCACGTTGAAGGAACCTACAAGCGTGGTGTTTCCCTTAGTTACTAGTTAACAAGTTATACATCAAAAGAATAAGTCAAATCTTATTGTGGTTAACGAAGAAAATTTTTATTTTATTTATTTACTTTTATTAAATAATTACAATACACAATATCAAGAGCACAGTGGTACAATATATTACAATGAAAATATTAGAAAGAACCCCAATACCACAAAAATAATAAAAAATAACAAATAAAACAAGTTACTTAAGATTAAACCCTAATGTACATTTCGATGACCATGCCATCATCAGAGGGTCTTATTACAAAATAACAATCTAGCAAATAAGAAGTTACAAACTAGAGCGATTATAACTCTATTATCCAAAGGGTTTAATCCAAAGTAACTTGTTTCATTTGTTATTTTTTATTATTTTTGTGGTATTGGGGTTGTTTCCAATATTTTCCTTGTAAAATAATTGCAAGTAATATAAATACAGTAGTACCACCTTTGCGTTTAAACAGCTGTCCTAAAACATAACCTATAACCTGAAAACCAGTCTTATGAAATCATATGTTATCACTTATTTTAAGCCAAATGGGACGAAATAACTTATTGCATTCCTCGCACATTTTGTGAAAAGTTTTTCTCCCTTATTAAACTAAAATTAATTCATTAAATTTAATAATTGAAATTTTATTTGAAATAAAAACTAACATCGTGTCATCACTAAAAGTTTAAAAAAGTGTATTTGAACATGAGTTGATCAATAAAAGGTATTTTATTGACGATGAAAATTTGGACAAGATTCAGTAGTTAATTCGGGGTAGTTGGGACCGAGACTACCTAGGATTACTTCTATTGCATTACAAGAAATACGAGCTTTAATGAACCCTAATACGCCAGAGTATTCCAACTTACAAAGATGGGAGGGCGTGAAACTGAAGCTTTGGACCAAACCGCGGGCCACGCCTATGTGCGATGCAGAGTCCCAGAATCTATTTACCAGGGGTATGGAATTAAAATTCATTGGGGAAACATTTTTAAAATTAGATGCAAAATGGGGAATTTTGTGGCAGTTAGATGACTTCAACTGACTGATACATTAATACAATTTCGTATAACTTTATTAAACAACTATTTCGATTTAAGTTTGAAACCCCAGGCCCGCCAGTTGAATAAGTCTGCTATAGGTGAGTGATTGAAAATGCACTAACTAAATCAGTTTATAGACCTTCACTTATATTTTTATTTAATGTCTGTTTAATAACTATTAATTTTTTTATATAGGCTAATGACAGATCACAGACAATCTGAGCTCTTGAAAAGGAATTTCGGAAAGAAGTTCGAAATGTTGAGTGTTTAAAAAAGCAAAATTGTCTGTGATATGTCATTAGCCTATATAAAAAAAATGTATAGAACTTTATATGAACATTTCTTGAAATCCCGACTCATTTCCTTTGCATACCTTATTGATATAAACATTTGTTGAAAGCCCGACTCAACATTCTCTTTGAAAATGATAAAATAGGCTCGGAATATCGAGACTAGGAATTTCGATACTTTACTGTATATATGAGGAGTGTGAACTAATAGGAGTTGAAAATTATGCTTAAACATGACGCTTTTGCTGAAACGCAGATATATCTCGCCAGGAGTCTTATGTTAGGTCACCTAGCCCTGTTTATTTTTGTAATCTGTCGTAAATATGAGTCGTTTACAAACCTGAAAGTAAACTTTCCATTGTGTTATCTAAATTTTCCATCGATAATTTATAATGACATTAATCTATAACTTGTGGTGTTGCGATAACAACTTGAAGCAACTGTGGCGTAAATGTTTACATTAAATAAAAACCTCTTACCACAAATTCAACAATTTTTATTTTAACCTTATGTACATTTCGATTAAAAAGTAATCGTCTTCTGAGGTATTTTACAAATGACTGAAGTTTACAAAGTCATTTGTAAAATACATCTGAAAATAATTACTTTGTAATCGAAATGTACATAAGGTTAAAATAAGGATTGTGGTGTTGTGGTTGTTATATGTAAAATAATACGTTATAAAAAAATGTTATATATAAACAATAGAATATAAAATTGTAGAAGAAAATATTTTCTACAATTACCAGCGTCTGACTTTGTTAGTATTATCGGTTTCCCTTAATGTTTGATAATTCTTGTATATTTATAGTGCTTGGTTTAATTACAGTATTATTGTATATTTATAGTGTTTGGTTTAATTACAGTATTATTGTATATTTATAGTGTTTGGTTTAATTACAGTATTATTGTATATGCAGAATGTGGATAGTAAATAGGTATATATTTAGGACTTAGGAAACAACCTGGGGCTTGAAGGGAAAGTGACAGGGGTGCTTCTCAAGGTCATGAGTCTGGCCAATCCAAAATGGCACACAAATATTTACCTCTGGATTACAATAGTATTGACTTCTTAGTCTGTGTTGGAAGCCATGAAAGCAGTAGGAGGAAGCTGTATTGTTACTGTCCCGATGTCCCAGCTTACCGACTTCTGAATGTATGGGCTTGTCTTCCAAGGACATGGCCTCACTGTGTAGCCTTCTTTCTACACTAAGCCTCACCGTAAAAGTCCAGTGACGAGCCTCCTACCCGTCATTGCGTTTATTCTGAAGCAAGTGTAAATAGACTTTGTCCAGCTGTGTGTTGCTAGTCGAGTTGCCATAGTTACCAGCACTACAGCAAGGTTTACTGTGTTAACCACCCGATTATTCGCAGTCGTCCGTCGACTTTACTGTTGTCCAGTCGTTCAATCCAAGTCTTTTTATTTCTAAATTTATATTACTAATCCCCTGTAATATCCTCTGCGTGTTGTTACCTACTAACAAGTAATATTTTAAAAAATTCGGTCAATTTCTGCTCGAGTCGACAAAGAAAAGTTATTGAGTGTTTTGGTATTGAATAATTACAATTAAAATAAATAAAGTAACATAATGTTTGCGCTAAAACAGCTGTTCTACCACATAACCTATAACAAAATCACCTGTTCTACCACATAACTTATAACATAGAATCAGCTGTTCTACCACATAACCTATAACAAAATCAGCTGTTCTACCACATAACCTATAACATAAAATCAGCTGTTCTACCACATAACCTATAACGTAAAATCAGCTGTTCTACCACATAACCTATAACATAAAATCAGCTGTTCTACCACATAACCTATATCAGCTGTTCTACCACATAACCTATAACATAAAATCAGCTGTTCTACCACATAACCTGTAACATAATATCAGCTGTTCTACCACGTAACCTATAACATAAAATCAGCTGTTCTACCACATAACCTATAACATAAAATCAGCTGTTCTACCACATAACCTATAACATAAAATCAGCTGTTCTACCACATTACCTATAACATAAAATCAGCTGTTTTATGAAATCATATGTTATCACTTGTTTTAAGCCAAATGGTGCGAAATAATTATATTGCATATTGCTCCTCTTGTGAAACGTTTCCTCCCATATAAAACTAAAATTAATTTTCTTTAGATTTAATTTTTCAATTCATATTTTAATAAAAACTGTTAACATCAATTTTCATCCACTGTACGTTTAAAAAAATGTATTTTAACTTCAGTCGATGACTGGAAAGCATTTTATTAACGATTGAAAATATCAGCAAGAAATATAGGGAGTGCGTAATAGAAGGAATTTTTAAAAAAATTTATCGATCAAAATATATAATTTTAAGCTAAATTTTAAATTGAAAAATAGTTAAATCAATTTTTGTCCAGTATTACCGCAGGGTGGCCCACGGCTGTATCTGCAATTTGCGTATCCTAAATTTAATATTAAGGTATAATACAATTTTACAAATGATTTTTCACTATCTAAATTATCACATTTATCGAATCGACGGAAACCAAAATCTGTTCTACTAAAGGGCTGTGTTACGCTCAAGTGTTGTTCGCTCACAATGGATGCAAGCCTGTTTTCAGTTGTCTTGTGAAAAGTTGGCTTACTGCCCCCTCCCTTCCTAGAGCCTAAACCTACAAGTATAAACAAGTATTTTATTGATGATTATATATATATATATATATATATATATATATATATATATATATATATATATATATATATATATATATTACCTTTGCAACACTGTTTTCTTGTATTCGCTTGTATCACTTTCACTATATGTACTTATACAAGAATCTTACTTGGTATTTATGCGAGTTAACTTTCAAAGATTGGTAGTATCTTCATTATCGAGCAACACTGACTGATAATGTAGCAGACTAACGCTGTCCGTTGGTCTGCTAGTAGGCAGTCTACTACAACTCCCGGTCAGTGAGGATCGATAATGGAGATACTACCAATCTTTGAAACTTAACTTGCTTAAATAGCAAGTAAGATTCTTGTTCAAGTACATATAGTGAAAGTGATATATATATATATATATATACTGTGTAATCCCGATTATCCGTGATATAGGGTGGCCCGGATAACCGAATTCCCCGGATAATCCGCTATGAATAAAGAATATGCAAAACGATCGATAATAGATTATTATACCATAAGTTACACAAATAATAACCCAGGTTAATGCAATTCACAAATAATCTTCAGACGACAAAATAAATACAGAAAATAGTTTAAAATGTCGATGTATTTGACGGATAATAACATGTAAATTTTTGTGTCGAACTATTTACAATACATACATAAGTATATGTCGAACGTAAGTATGTATGTACATATGTAACTTCCTTTACACATAATACTTTCACTTTTTAACAAAAAATCTGTCACTTTCTGTTTTTTTGTGATCATTGATTTAGCTTTAATGTGCGATCTAAGTTTCTTGAGAACTATTTTGTCGCACAGTGAAGAGTCGTCTTGCTCTAATTATTGTGTTCGTTGTTTTCATCTCAAAAATTTTATATCTACCATATACAGGTTTATGTGGGACATTAAAACAGTATATTAGACATTAAAATGTTGTTTTATATAGGTTGTTCCGATAGGTTTACAATTAAAAAAAGGAAATTTACATAAAATATCAACTAATTCAAATGATAAAATACTGCATGCCATAAAATAAAATTCAATAAAAAGACAGAGAAATAAAAATTCAAACTACCTACTACTAAAATAACCACTTAACGTTTAACTCGGAATGCTTGTTTCTACTTGTGTCACAAAACCATAAAGATCGATAATGTATATGACAGACATGAATAATGCGTATGTCACGTCCTTGACTATTTATAGTCGAGATTAGCTGACATTTGTTTAAAATCTTATGATACACTTTAGGTTTTCCGGCGTCCAAGCATTTTATCATTGTCTCTTAATAGAGTAGTCTGTTCCCACCTCGAGTTGGTTCATTCACTCTAGCAGGACAGTTATCTTATATCCTTGCGTTATTTGAGTAAGCTTAGTTATTTTTATGATCGTTGTATATATATATATATATATATATATATATATATATATATATATATATACACGAGGTCTGTTCAAAAAGACGCGGACTGTTTGAATTTCGCGGCTGAAGTTAGTTTCAGGAGAATCCGCTTGGTGTCGCTAGGTTCGTATAAATCAGCTGATTAAAACGCAGTATTTCAGTCGCAGGTATCTTCATTTGTTGATGAGTTGCACGCAGTTTAGTAAAGAGTGTTTTTTCGTTTGTCGGATTGTAAAATGGACAGCCTGAAGGAGCAACGAATTGCTGTGAAATTTTGTGTAAAACTAGAGAAATCTGCAATAGAAACATTTGCCATGCTTAACACTGCCTACGGCGATGTTGCTATGAAGCGTACTGCATGTTTCAAGTGGCATGAACGTTTCAAGGGTGGCCGACAGTCGATTGATGACGATGAGCGTCCTGGTCGTCCTTTAACGTCAACTGACGAATCACACGTTAACAAAATCAACACCCTGGTGCAAGAAAAAAAAGCTCCAAAAAAGACCCAAAAATGATCGCCAAGTTCGGTCGAATGTCAAGGAAATGCTGACAGTTTTTTTTTATGCTAAGGGTGTTGTTCACTAAGAGTACCTCCCTAAAGGCTCTACAGTTAACCAGATTACATAATTGAAGTACTGAAAAGTGTGAGGGACGCCGTCCGACGCAAAAGGCCAGAACTGTGGAGAAGTGATAACTGGTTTTTCCATCACGAAACAATGCTCCAACTCACTCAGCACTCAGAACTCCTGAGTTTTTGGCCAAACCCTCGATCACTGTTCTTTCCCACCCACCCTACTCACCTGACCTTGCTTGTGACTTTTTCTTATTCCCAAAACTCAAAAAACCCCTCAAAGAAAGAACATTTCCTCTCAACGATTTCGGAGATTAAGGCAAATGCGACGGAGGAGCTGAACGCCAGCACAAAAGAAGCGTACCAGGACTGTTTTAACAAGAGGAAACGCCGTTGGGATAAGTGTGTACGTTGGGGAGGAGAGTACTTTGAAGGAGACCCAGTGTGTAACTTCCAAATAAAGTACATTTTTTTTATGACCTCAGTCCGCGTATTTTTTGAACAGACCTCGTATATAAGGAATGTGAACTAACAAAAAGATTGAAGAAGGATAGAAAATACCATTGGACATATATATAACTTTGAAACAGAGTTTTCTTGTAATCACTTTCACCATATGTACTTAAACAAGAATCTTACTTGGTATTTATGCTTAGTTTATTTTTATGATCGTGGTTTTTCAAACCGGTTAATCCGCCCACGGATAATCGGGAGTTTACTATATATATACTCGTATAAAAGGAATGTGAACTAACAAAAAGATCGAGGAAGGGTAGAAAAGACCATTGGATATATATATATATATATATATATATATATATATATATATATATATATATATAAAGAACAAAAGTCAAAATACAAATACAAGAATTATATTTGAATTTACAATTCAAAGCTTTTCGTTGGCTAACAGTACCAACATCATCAGGAATATTAAACAATTCCAACAAAAGAATTGTTTAATATTCCTGATGATGTTGGTACTGTTAGCCAACGAAAAGCTTTGAATTGTAAATTCAAATATAATTCTTGTATTTGTATTTTGACTTTTGTTCTTTATTAATACACAAGAAAACATATTGCGATATATATATATATATATATATATATATATATATATATATATATATATATATATAACTTTGAAACACTGTTTTCTTGTATTCACTTATCACTTTCACTATATGAACTTGAACAAGAATCTCACTTGGTATTTATGCGAGTTAATTTTCAAAGAATGATAGTATCTCCATTATCGAACATCACTGACCGGGGGTTGTAGTAGACCACTACAACCCCGTCTACTGCGACCCCCGGTCAGTGATGCCCGATGATGGAGATACTACCAATCTTTGAAAATTAATTCGCATAAATACCAAGTAAGATTTTTATTAAAGTGTTTAAGAACATATAGTGAAAGTGATATATATATAAACAGAAGGATCGAAGAAGGATAGAAAAGACCATGGGACGTAGGATTTCGAGATGTTTACAAGAGGCCATTTGTTGCGAATTCCCAAATTGGGAGATTCTAAATGTGTTTAAACTAATAGAAGGTACGAATATAAATATTTTCACAAGAATTAATAGAAACAATCCTTTTAGGCAGCTCTGGACAGCTTTATCCATCTTCCGTCGGTTAACGATCATCTTGAATAGACTACTTATATGAAATGACTTATATTCTGAAGAAATAGTTGATAAAATAAAACTGCAAGATGTACACTTATTACAGATAACCCCAATAATAGTTGGTAATTAGCATTAGCAATTATAATGCAACTGAGATTTCAGTTGTGGCAAAATATTGGGATGTAACAACTCTTTTAGTGTGTACAACTAATTGTATACAACATGTAGCGGAATTATATTTATTAGTTGTTTGGGAAACTTTGTATTTATGTAAATCATAATTTAATATCTAAATAACAACTCCCGCTGTACTCTACTATTTAAAACTTCAATTTTTGTGTCATTTATACTGTTATAAATATAGTTTATATACACATATAGAAATATTAATACTAATGGATGCTACTTATTTATGTCATGCTTTTACAGTTTTCTGTAAATAGCTCCTTGAGCAGATGTGTGTATCCAGTTTTACAATCATTTAAAATACGAATTGCTCTAATTTGAAATTAATATTAAGAAACCTCTGATGTTTGCATACTTAATGTGAAACAACACCGATATTCCTAATATACTCACCTTCACTTTTGTTAGGAATATTTGCATATATTCGAGTACATTTTTCTGCCTTTTCCTAACTAATTTCCTTTGTTGGCGCGTTTCAGAATGACTCATTATCAAAACTGCAATAGTATTTTTTCACGCCTGTGATTTTGTTATACTTTTATATTTTTCGATTCCTTCTATTACTTCACACTCAAGTTCAAATAAATTTTTTGGGGAACTAGTGTGCGGAACTTGTAGTGCTGTGACACTTAATTTTAATACAGTTTTTTCAAATATTAATTCGGTAATTAAATTTAATAATCAATTAATTTTAGTTGTATGTAGGGGGGGGGATTTTACCAAAGGGGCAAGGTATACAATATATTTATTTTGTCGAATATGGCTTGAAAAAATGTGAAAACATGATTTTAAAAAACAACTGGTTTTATGTTTTAGGTTATGTGGTAGAACAGGTGTTTAATCGCATTTGTTACTTTATTTGTATTATTTTATAAAACGTAACTAAAATAAAATTTGTCTTTCTTAGCCTAAGTAGGAATAGACGTATAAAGAAATCGTGTTTGTATTACTTGTTTGATGTTATTCTATAACTTTTCATGTATGTCTGTCACTTCTAAGTATATCTTAATTTACGTGTGTGACGTTTGAAGTGTGGTAGAATCATGTTGGAAAGGTCCTCGATGTGCTAATGGATTATTTTAGCGCCACATGGACTGTTGTCCGAAAGTCCAGGATTTTAATCCTAAATAATATATTTATAAAGAAAACTTGATAATAATGTGAAATATTATTTTTGTAAATCTAAACATTTCACCACGAATGGGAAAATCGAATATAATGCTTTGTCCACATATGATTGGTTCCATAGCATCGGTAGTTTTTGGTGGAAGGTTAACGGTATTACGGTAAACAAATTCTCGTTTCCCTAATTGATGTACCGTTCAATTGACGCCACAGAAGTTATCGTGGCGCATCAAATTATTGTCGATTCCCGACAACAGCTGAAACTTGTATTTAATTTTGCGAGGAATGTAAACTATTTTAATTGCAGACTTTATATCAGATTGGAATTACGAGTAACTGTTTTCTATACGAATGCCATGCTACAGGCCTTCACCCCTCCCCCTCTGTATCCACAGCACGCGCTATTAAAGGCGATTCTACGCACACTTTTGGTAAGTGAAATAAATGCAATCTTTATGACTTCTGTTAGGGCTGCATTGCACCATAAAGTAAAGGCGGAAGAACACAATTAAACTTAACCGAACGTGTAAAACTTGAGGAACGCGGGGCGGTGTTTCGGCCCCTTTAGAGTTAAGGACTTTTATTACTGTTCTATTATTTATTAGGCTCCTTGGGTGTCGTGCACTTTTATTATAGTTTTGGGCAAATATTTTTGGTAGAACGTACGCCATCTATATTGAAACAAATTGTCACTAGTTGTGTGGATGTTCTCAATTCTTAAACAGGGAGAAATAATAAAAATTAGCGCTGACGTTTCAAATATTACATATTTTTAAAAAAATACACATTTACCCTCATTTTACCATACACTCGCGCATGTACGAGAACACACAGACACACACACAAGCGCGCACATACACAGACTTTATAAAATTAAAGTTTTTTTATGAAATAGAGCACAAAGAATTGACTATTAATAAATACACAATAGGACTTTAATTTTAAAAGCTTAAAATAATTAGAAAAACCCGCGGAGTCAAGAGTAGGCGTGCGCCAATAGGAAGCGACGGCTCCAAGTGGTGGACAAGTGACTCGGTGTATATAAACGAACTTAAGATTTGGGCGAATAGTTCTTTTAAAGTTTTGGAAATAGAGTCATCCTGAAACACGCCAACAAAAGATAATATTGTAATGTTAGGAAAGACAGAAAAATGCACCTGAATATATACACATATTCTAACGGAAGTCAATATGTGTATATTAAGAATTTCAAATTATAACAACATTAGAAAATAGTGGAGGGGGGGACTTTAGGCAGTTATTTAATTCCTGCAACAGTTTAGAATTAACTATTTAGTTCACACTCCCTCATATAAATAAGTATATAAATAAGTATCCATTTATATATCTTGTTTCTCAACCTAATATTTCTCCAAAAACAAATCCCTTTTAATCAATGCTGTCTTTTAATATTAAATTCTTTCTTCTAACATATATTTATTTGCTATTTATTCAATTACTTCGATTATTTCACACTCTCTTTATATATATCTTGTTAAAATTTTCAATCGTTAATAAAATACTTTTTTATTCGTTTACTCAAATTCAAATACAATTTTTAAACTTGTAGTAGATGAAAATTGATTTTAATACCGTTTTTTCAAATATTTATTCATAATTTAAATTTAATTAATTAATTTCTTTTTTCTATTTTGCACACTTAATATTGTGATTCTGCCATATGTATGTACAACATATTTATATTACGAATATTTAATCAAAATAAACAACTATAAAATTTTTCTTTGTTAGCCTCAGTAAGAATTGACTTTAATGTTATTTTCTATAGAGTATAACTTCTCTAATTCGTCACGTTCGAGACAGAGAGGGTGACGAGTTTGAGAGAGAGACGAGTGAGGAAGTCGTGAAGTTAACATATAAACATAATACTGTATATGAATACACAATGTGATCAATGTTGTACTTACATAATTTAGTCTACCAAAAATCCCGACAACACTATAAAAACAGTAGTAACTTGCAGTATAGCTCGTCGTTACAAATACAGTGTGTTACTCTATTCTCTTAAGACGTACAAAAGCATATTGCTGTACCTTGTAAGAGCAATTACACTAGCAAGGAAAAATACGGTATGTTAAACTATTCATGTTTTAGTTTTTAAAAGTCTGTCATTTTCATTTGTAGTAAAAGAGTTCTTTTCTGGTGGCGCCTGTACTATGTGACAGTTGAGTTGTATTTTTTAAATACCTCTGAAGATGATTGCTGGGCAATCGAAATGTACATGAGGTTTAAATAAATGTTATTTGTGGTTTAGAGGTTTTATTTATTTAAAAATAAACATTACGCCACAGTTGCTTCATACAGTTATAGTGCAGACAATGTTTGTTATTACTTTAACGAATTAGAGAAGGTGGCGAATTACAGAGTGATGAGTTAGAAAGGTTCTACTGTATCACCTGTTATGAGATAAAGCACCAGGTTATGCAGCAAGTTGGGAACGCGGCTGGACGCCAGGTAGAGCTTAATATTGGTGTCAGATGCTTCTACCGGACTGTACCGTTGAAGTTTCCATGTCCAAAATAGGACATCACAGTTTTTAGAAAAAAGTAATCATTTGTTTTTCCAGTAAAGAAAATAATCGACTAAAATGTCATCTTCATTCAAATTTTCTGTTCCGATTGTAGACTGGTCATGTACGGCGCTGGGGAGACGTACAGACACCTAACTGCGTAGTACGGGCGAATATATGGGGCGTCGTCGTGGGGATGGTTTCAGTTTGATTTTAAAGGGTGTAAAGCGCGGATGTTCGCTTATGTTATACTTGTGCTTATAATGTGCAATGTTTACCGCTCAAGTTCCAGTGAGTATAATGCTTTGTACGACTAAATCCTTACACACCTCACCGCTTCTACCCTGCAATATTTAAATTTTATATAATTTTAATTTCTTTAGTTTTAGATATTTAAAATTAGTTTTAACTATTTATTTTATTTTGATTAGTTTCATTTATGGAAATTTCATTTTAAATAACATTCGAGGTATGCGATGATAACCTTGATTGGTTTTTCGCCTGGAAAAATACAAAAAAAATCTATTCTGCCTTTATATTAACTATGTCTGTGTTCATTGTTGTGCGTATTGTAATAAAGTGTCTCTTTGTTTCTAGGTGAGTGTGCCCTTCTTGTCTTGTATGTGGAGTCGTGTAAGTCTTTAAACATGATTTATTATACTAATTACTGTATTATTAATAATCATGACTTGTTATATGGCATTAACGTGATCATACTCTCCTAACATGATGTTAGTTTTGGAGCGTCACCTTTATAGCGGTTAGTGTTTCAACAGCTTGAAGTTTGTTTTACAGTTTGTTAGCCACGACTGAAGTATCAAATAGCAATAAGTGAAAAAGTTATCAACAAATAAATATAGAAAGCCCTAATTAAGATTAAGTATGTTTCGTTTTCAAAATTAATATTATTTACTTTTTTAATGGGCAGAAGCGTAATTTAACGCAAAGTAGGGCTACTTCGAACGCATAAATCCCCTGACAAATTAAAATTATTTAATTTTTATTGAATATTTCACACAGTATTAAACACTATTCGTGTTTATATTACCATTATAAAAACCTGTTTGTACGAAAATTGAGTATAAAACTAATTTGTAATTATGAAATTTAAAATTATTATTTGAAAAACATTATTTTTTCCTTAACGCACCTTATTATTTGGGGGGGGGGGGGGGTTGCCGGGTGTGTTATCTACGCCATTGGGTATAAACATTAAACCCTCTCGAGCAAACAAGGCTCGCGTGGTCAGTGCCGCCAACCACCAGTATACATTCGGTCATTGTGATAATGAGTTGAATCATCGTGTACAGAGTAGTACAGTGAATCCAGATGAAAAGGGTAATGATCTTCTTGATTTTGGGTGGGACCTCCTCTCAAATAGAGGGTTATGTCCATCCGTTATTGCCATATAGAAAGTAGGTTAGGTGGAATAAAGGCACAGTAGGAATAAAGGAGGGGATTTAAATATTAGTGATAATGGTATTGCTAGATCATTGGTTCTTACATTAGGTAAACCTACCCCCTACCTAGTGGTAAAGGATTCCACCCGTCAGCAGGTGGTTTAGCAACAGAATATAAGTATCCGAGACCAAGTTTAGCTGAATAGCTTGAGTATTAATTTGCACATTTAATAATATTTATTCGTCTGTGTGTTTATTAAAGCCTGTCTATATTGTATGACCTGCGCGCTCGTGCGTTTAACGTATATTTTTACAATTTAATTAAAATATTTTGATTGGAGTGTTTTTATTTATAAAAATTGGCCCGATTTCGTAAAATAAAATTTTACTTTCACCCTTCAGTAGTTGTGTGTATTTGTGCGTGTAAAAAGACGATAAAAGCCGGTTAAAACTCTGCATTGGATCTGTATCAGTTAATAGATTGCAGTTCTAGTTAACTGGGCGCTCGCATTGGATTGTGTTTAGGTTTTATTCATGTTAAATTGAACGCAATTGGTGTTGTCTAATTTGAATTAAGACGAATTTAAACGCGATGTTTGTGGTTGCACTGAACGTATAGCAAGCAACTAGGTGGCGTGCAACCGGTTCCTTCCCTTGATGACGGGACCAGCAGCTGCCCGAGTTTGTGGAAGTTTCCATGATTCCAATGCGAAATAACGTCCTACATTTCTTCCCAACAACCGTCTTCAAGTTGGCAGTTCTCGCTTGCAAAATTATATGACATTAAGGTAAGGTCATATCAAAGGGTAAGCAGTATGGCATGGAAGGGTAGCTGGAATAAATGTGGGACTAGGAAGAGAAATAACTATTCTGTGGTATTTTGAGTGCTGGTAATCTTAATTGTACTTTGGCCGATTCGAGTATTTGATGAGGGTTTTACATGAGTATCTATATCAGACTGAGTGGGAGACATGACTTGTAGTAGGAGAAGATCAGAACTTTATTCCTGTTTATGTATGTTTACAATGTGTGTGTGTGTGTGTGTGTGCGCGCGCGCGCGCGTGCGTGTGTGTATGTGTGTATGCGTGCGCGTGTGCGTGCGTGCGTGTGTGTGTGTGTGTGTGTGTGTGTGTGTGTGTGTGTGTGTGTGTGTGTGTGTGTGTGTGTGTGTGTGTGTGTGTGTGTGTGTGTGTGTGTGTGTGTGTGTGTGTGTGTGTGTGTGTGTGAACATAAATAGTTTAATTATGGAAATTATCGAGATCTGTAGTGTTTCGTTTTTTCCTTTCCTATATTTGCTTTGACTTTCGATCCCCAGTGGTTTATAAAAATGTAATTAAATTGATATTACAAACTCCTTTATTTTTGATACTATGCGGATTTTTTAATAGAGAATAAACAAGAATTACTCAATAAATGTGATTTTAGGAGGAATCAAATGTTAAATACGCACTATTGTCTACAGTAGAATTATTCGGAAACCTGTTGAGTATGACGAACGCTCCATAATGTGTGACTTGTTAAAGGGAATGATGTTGCACATCTTGGTCAGACCAGCGCTGGAGAGCTGTCTGTGCAGGCAGATCCCAGCTCTTATGGCTGAGGAGCTTAGGAGTATAGAGGTGTTATTGAGGCGGCAAGTAAGGGAGGGTAAATGTAGGGGCAGGGAGTCGTACACGCATGCAAGCTACTTACTTTATGCGTAGTTAGTCCCTTTACTCACATGTTTATAAACCTATCGCGTGTTTCTTTACAAATTATTTATACTAACTGGTTTTTTATATTTTCTACCAATTGGGAGAGAACTTTAACACAATGTTAACATTTTTTGTCTTCACTTTTGCTCCCTATTACAATACTTATGTATTTCAGAGTTGTCTTAGGTATAATACACACTTATGGACCTTATTACCCCATTAGGAGATAAAAACTTCATATATATACTTATGGACATTAATACTCTATCAGGAGATCAATACTCCGTCAGATCATTACTCCGTCAGAGATCAATACTAAATTATAAGATCAACAGACTATCAGGAAATCAATACTTTATCAGGTGGTCAATACTCCACCAGAAGATCAATAGTCCACCAGGAGATCAACATTCCATTTGGAGATCAATACTCCATCAGAAGATCAATAGTCCACCAGGAGATCAACATTCCATTCGGACATCAGTACTCCGTCAGGAGATCAATACTTTGTCAGATCAACACTACATCAGGAGATCACTAGTCCATCAGAAGATCAACACCATCAGAAGATTAATAGTCCACCAGGAGATCAACATTCCATTAGGAGATCAATACTCTATCAGGAGAACAATAGTTCATCAAAAGGTCAATACTCCGTCAGGAGATCATTGCTTCATCAGGAGGTCAATACTACATCAGGAGATCACTAGTCCATCAGGAGATCAATACATTGTCAGATCAACACTCCATCAGGAGATCAATAGTCTGTGAGGAGATCAATACTCCATCAGGAGATCAATATAGTCTGTGAGGAGGTCAATACACCATCAGGAGATTAATACTCCGTCAGGAGATCAATTTAGTCTATGAGGAGATCAACACTACAACAGGAGATCAATAGTTCATTAGATCAACACCATCAGGAGATCAACCCTCCACCAGGAGGTTAAAAGCTTTTAATAACTATTAAAAAGACTAAAGTGATGCCGGTAATATAACAGGTGCGGCACATAGAAACATAGTACATCAGTGGTCTTAAATAGAAACATGATGAGCATTGTAAATATCTGGACACGTGGGTTATAATAAGGCTAAAAGTGTGTTTATAAGGATGAAGTAGCTGCTTTACTTCTGCGGTTACAAAGCTGCAAAACTTGCGGGAGATGATTCTATAGATTTCCTTCCTGTCTTGCTTTGTGGAGTAGAAGAGATACATACGTCTTCTGGCGTGCTGTGTTATTCCTAGGATGTCTGCTGTGGAGGTATTGCAAAACTCTGTCTTGTCATTAGAGGTTATAAATAAAAACATCCTTAAGCTAATAGCGAAAGTGAAGGCTTTAAGAAAGGTCGCAGTAGGGACATTATATAATGGATATAATAAACGGCTGTAAGTACTCATTTCTACCCATTTATTTAATATATAGTTTACTTTTTATCCTAAAAATGTCTAGTTTATGTCTTCATTTATTTGGCTCAGGCATGTTTCGAGTTCTTATTTAATTGAAAAAATGTTTTGTATTCAGCGAGAGATATTGTCGTCCATTCCCTACTATTACTTCGAACTCGTCCTATATATATTTATAGGCTTATTTCTTATTCAAATTTTCAATCGTTAATAAAATACTTTTTATTCATCTATCTTTTTTTAAAAATTGGATCGTATTAAATTTAAGAACAAGTTTAATATACCTATTTTTTAAAATTCCTTCTATTCACACTTTCCTTATATATCTATATGCCCTATCGTCCAAATTTTGAATCATTAATAAAATACTTTTTATTCATCCACTCAAGTTCAAATACATTTTTATTTTACTTGTAGGGAATGTTCTTAATTGTAATTATTTAATAGAAAGTAACTAAAAGACAACTTTCTTTGTTGTCTTGCGTAGGAATTTATTTTATTACTATTATTTTGTGTCTGTGTGTGTGTGTCTGTCTGTGTCTGTGTCTGTATATATTTATATTACTTGTTTAGTATTCTTTTCATAATTTGTACTGGTAAGGAGAGGGGGCTTTGAATAGGTCTTTATAGTATTCACTTCCTTAAATTTTGTCTATTTCCCCCACTTTACCCTTAGGTTTGCCTAACACGCACCCTTCCCCAATGGATGTGATATTTAAAATATACGTAGGAGTATATTCTGGATCTGCCTTATAAACAAGGTTGTAAAATATCATGATCCGAGTAGTAAGGGCCGCGTAATACGTTCATATATTTTTTGGAAAATAAACACGTAAAAGTAGAAAGATATGGGATTTTAATGTTTCAAAACTAGTAAATAATAACTTTATTGTAGCTTCGTTTAATGTAGCATTGTTCTTCTTATTAACAGCAATAAAGATTAGGCCCTTTTAAAACATGACGGTGGTGAGGGTGACGAGGCTCTGAATGTTTGCGATTCGTTATTTGGCAGCGCTGTAACGGATCTTCGCAGTTTGTTTTTTTCCGTTTCGTAAGTTGGTAAAACCTGCGTGGTGCTAGGTTGGCGAACACATACCAAGCATACAATACAAAACCGGCAACCAGCATTGCATTGATTTTACCCAGTCTAGTGTCGCATGTAGGGGTGATGCATTTCTCCTCCCCTCCAAGGATGTGCTTTGGGATTTTTCCACTTCCATCATCCCCCCCACCGCCACCTTGCCGAAAACAGCTGTACCGGAAGTGTTAACCAGAAGAAAAAACGGAAACAACTCTTCCGTTTAGGCTATGCACTCGTGGTTTGATTAGTGGGAGCTCAGCCCGTGACGTGGGGAAGTCCGTAAGATGTAAGGAAATTTCCAACGTTTTGGTACTTAATCTCAAGCGCGCTGAGTAAACATCAGTTCCCGATAGTCGCGACTTCATAAATATCAAAAGTAAATAATAAAAACATGACGCCTTAAGACAATGATTTTCTTGTAAATAGTTCCGTGAAATTGTCTGATTTTACCAAATTTGTTTCAATTTTTTAAAATTTCTTTTGAATTCTGCTGCAATTTGATCCCAAAATTGGACGATTTAATGTTTGTAGTTTTTCTTTTAGTGTGTGACCTAAAACATATGGAAATGGTCATGGGAAATAGCAGTTTTCCCTCCGAGTAAGAACAAGTCTCGCATTATTTCCCCTACTCTCGTACCTCTACTTCCTGCAGCTACCAATCTTTATCTCCCTTCATGATAGGGAGTGTAACAAGTGTGGTCCCAATAGATAGAAGGACAACTTCAAGTGACATTATGATCGTCCCTATAGCCTGATAATGTAGTAGGCTACCTGGAGAGTTTAATCAATATTTGCTTTCTGTGTAATATCATTATACTTTGTAGCCCTTCTTAAGCGGTATTAGTGACAGTAGCTCTACTATAGATTACCTTACTCACATATACCGTATTGCGGCCTTACCTCCCCACAGGGAGCCGTGTAACGGATAGACCACTCGTTAGGACCCTGTACTTTGTAGCCCTTCTTAAGCGGTATTAGTGACAGTAGCTCTACTATAGATTACCTTACTCACATATACCGTATTGCGGCCTTACCTCCCCACAGGGAGCCGTGTAACGGATAGACCACTCGTTAGGACCCTGTACTTTGTAGCCCTTCTTAAGCGGTATTAGTGACAGTAGCTCTACTATAGATTACCTTACTCACATATACCGTATTGCGGCCTTACCTCCCCACAGGGAGCCGTGTAACGGATAGACCACTCGTTAGGACCCTGTACTTTGTAGCCCTTCTTAAGCGGTATTAGTGACAGTAGCTCTACTATAGATTACCTTACTCACATATACCGTATTGCGGCCTTACCTCCCCACTGGGAGCCGTGTAACGGATAGACCACTCGTTAGGACCCTGTACTTTGTAGCCCTTCTTAAGCGGTATTAGTGACAGTAGCTCTACTATAGATTACCTTACTCACATATACCGTATTGCGGCCTTACCTCCCCACTGGGAGCCGTGTAACGGATAGACCACTCGTTAGGACCCTGTACTTTGTAGCCCTTCTTAAGCGGTATTAGTGACAGTAGCTCTACTATAGATTACCTTACTCACATATACCGTATTGCGGCCTTACCTCCCCACAGGGAGCCGTGTAACGGATAGACCACTCGTTAGGACCCTGTACTTTGTAGCCCTTCTTAAGCGGTATTAGTGACAGTAGCTCTACTATAGATTACCTTACTCACATATACCGTATTGCGGCCTTACCTCCCCACAGGGAGCCGTGTAACGGATAGACCACTCGTTAGGACCCTGTACTTTGTAGCCCTTCTTAAGCGGTATTAGTGACAGTAGCTCTACTATAGATTACCTTACTCACATATACCGTATTGCGGCCTTACCTCCCCACAGGGAGCCGTGTAACGGATAGACCACTCGTTAGGACCCTGTACTTTGTAGCCCTTCTTAAGCGGTATTAGTGACAGTAGCTCTACTATAGATTACCTTACTCACATATACCGTATTGCGGCCTTACCTCCCCACAGGGAGCCGTGCAACGGATAGACCACTCGTTAGGACCTTGTACTTTGTAGCCCTTCTTAAGCGGTATTAGTGACAGTAGCTCTACTATAGATTACCTTACTCACATATACCGTATTGCGGCCTTACCTCCCCACAGGGAGCCGTGTAACGGATAGACCACTCGTTAGGACCCTGTACTTTGTAGCCCTTCTTAAGCGGTATTAGTGACAGTAGCTCTACTATAGATTACCTTACTCACATATACCGTATTGCGGCCTTACCTCCCCACAGGGAGCCGTGTAACGGATAGACCACTCGTTAGGACCCTGTACTTTGTAGCCCTTCTTAAGCGGTATTAGTGACAGTAGCTCTACTATAGATTACCTTACTCACATATACCGTATTGCGGCCTTACCTCCCCACAGGGAGCCGTGTAACGGATAGACCACTCGTTAGGACCCTGTACTTTGTAGCCCTTCTTAAGCGGTATTAGTGACAGTAGCTCTACTATAGATTACCTTACTCACATATACCGTATTGCGGCCTTACCTCCCCACAGGGAGCCGTGTAACGGATAGACCACTCGTTAGGACCCTGTACTTTGTAGCCCTTCTTAAGCGGTATTAGTGACAGTAGCTCTACTATAGATTACCTTACTCACATATACCGTATTGCGGCCTTACCTCCCCACAGGGAGCCGTGTAACGGATAGACCACTCGTTAGGACCCTGTACTTTGTAGCCCTTCTTAAGCGGTATTAGTGACAGTAGCTCTACTATAGATTACCTTACTCACATATACCGTATTGCGGCCTTACCTCCCCACAGGGAGCCGTGTAACGGATAGACCACTCGTTAGGACCCTGTACTTTGTAGCCCTTCTTAAGCGGTATTAGTGACAGTAGCTCTGCTATAGATTACCTTACTCACATATACCGTATTGCGGCCTTACCTCCCCACAGGGAGCCGTGTAACGGATAGACCACTCGTTAGGACCCTGTACTTTGTAGCCCTTCTTAAGCGGTATTAGTGACAGTAGCTCTACTATAGATTACCTTACTCACATATACCGTATTGCGGCCTTACCTCCCCACTATGAGCCGTGTAACGGATAGACCACTCGTTAGGACCCTGTACTTTGTAGCCCTTCTTAAGCGGTATTAGTGACAGTAGCTCTACTATAGATTACCTTACTCACATATACCGTATTGCGGCCTTACCTCCCCACTGGGAGCCGTGTAACGGATAGACCACTCGTTAGGACCCTGTACTTTGTAGCCCTTCTTAAGCGGTATTAGTGACAGTAGCTCTACTATAGATTACCTTACTCACATATACCGTATTGCGGCCTTACCTCCCCACTGGGAGCCGTGTAACGGATAGACCACTCGTTAGGACCCTGTACTTTGTAGCCCTTCTTAAGCGGTATTAGTGACAGTAGCTCTACTATAGATTACCTTACTCACATATACCGTATTGCGGCCTTACCTCCCCACAGGGAGCAGTGTAACGGATAGACCACTCGTTAGGACCCTGATAGAATGTCGGTAAACCTCCCCACGCGAAGTTGTAATGTTACCCTATTCTCGTACATTATGGGTTCATTATTATACCCTTTTTTTAGTCTATATTACTTCCAGCAACCTATCTTTATCTCTCTATAAGAAAGTGTAAGGGGTAGACACCTCGTTAGGACCCTGATAGAATTACGGTAAACTTCACGTAACCCAACCACCTCACTCGAAGTTGTATTATCGTAAATGATATAATCATTATTAGGGCCTTTTTTAGTTTCGCCTACTTCCAGATACCATCCGATATCCTTCTAATTACAATATAGTGTAAGGGGTAGACACATCTTTAGGGCCCTGGTAGAAAGTACGTATACGTCACGTAACCCAACCTCCCCCCACGACGTTATAATGATCCCCTATTCTTGTACATTATATAATAATTATTAGGGCCTTTTTTACTATTGCCTACTTTCACACACCATTCTATATCCTAATTACAAGAGAGTGTAAGGAGTAGACACATCTTTAAGGCCCTGGTAAACTTCACGTAAACCAACCTCTCCGCGGGAAGTTATAATGGTCCCCTATTCTCGTACATTATATAATCATTATGCCCTTTTCCTTAAGAGGCGTAATCCCTATTTAATCCTATCTATATAGTACCTATATACATACATACATACATATATATATATATATATATATATATATATATATATATATATATATATATATATATATATATATATTAAATATGGTGATATGTTTTCTTGTAATATAGTTAATAAATTTAAAATATTTCAAAAACAAGAATAGTTTCATTCAAGTATAAATAATATATTCATTAAAAGTATTCTTGTTTTTGAAATATTTTTAATATATATATATATATATATATATATATATATATATATATATATATATATATCAGTCTTTTGCGGTTATGCTTTGGCGATAATAGCCGCACTCGTAGATGGCCTTACACCTATATCTTGTGTCACGCTCGTAATGTGTGTTGCCTATATTTTAAAAGGGAACTTTGAGCCATCATTTAGGTTTATATGTAGCACGAGCTAAACCCCAAATGTTTAAAGCCAAACATTGTATCTGATAAATGATTTACCGCCAGCAGAGAGAGATTGGTTTCGCGGAAGCTACTCTGTCCGTATTAGAGGAGGATCGGTTGTATCTAATTTAGGTCTCCCCTATTTAGCTTGTGGCTCTGTCGTTTAACTCTCCTTCGTATATGTTTAGAATCTTCGATAAAATATCTAATCATTCATCCCTTATTTTTAAACGAAGTTTAAAGGAGCAAAATAAAGCAAATAATAAACAGGAAGAAAATGGGACTGAGCCACATACATTGACCTTTAAAATTAACTACACATGCGTGCTAGTGGATGAAAATAATCCAATACTATCATTTTCAAAGGAATTTGAGTAGTTTTTGTTATTATAAAGTTGAAGACAATCGATTAGTGCTAATATAAAATACTGAAATCGCAGCTCGATCGTTCAATAACATTAGAAGTTACTTTCCGGAAGGATTGTCTTTTTTGTGTTGATGCTATCCTTAAATAAAAGGGGGCGTCTACCACGTGAGACCACAGCTTAGAAGCGGGGCTATATGCAGTATATGAATCCAACGTGGTTTCTCTCTCTTTCTCTTTTGCTTGTTTCTAATGTTTCCCATGTGAATGCGCTCTCTCTCTCTCTCTCTCTCTCTCTCTCTCTCTCTCTCTCTCTCTCTCTCTCTCTCTCTCTCTCTCTCTCTCTGTACCTTTATCCCTCCTAAGTCTTTTCTTTTTTCTCCCTGGTGTTTGTGCGTGTGTGTGTGTGTGTGTGTGTGTGTGTGTGCGCGCGCGCGCGTGGTGTGCGTGTGTCTGTGTGTGTTACATTTCCGTAATTTACATTACTTTTATAATAACACTAGAGAAAGAAATTAAGAATTTGATTCAGAATTAAGTTTTATGAGAAGAATTTAAAATCTAAAACATTCTGGGTAAAGAATTTAATCTAAATCACGCGCGAAATCTATTACTGCGAAAGTGGTTTTACTGTTTTGTCGTAACAAACTGTAACATCGAATATTCTGTTACTCATTAAATAATTAGTTTCTATTAAAACAAAATTAAATCATTTTATGTAAAATAGAAATAAAGAATGTATTTATTGTTTCGTTTACAAATCTTCACGTAAGGTCTTGTTACTCTATAAATACTGCACGGCATTGTATTTACATGACGCTGTTTAAACACAAAGTAGAGTTACTCTAATTCTGCGGAGCAGAGTCGTTGTACATTTCATGGTGTCGGGTGTTACATAGAGGCGGACTCAGCTTGAATTGAATTTCCATAGAGAAATACGCTAATGATTGGAGAGAGGGTGGGACGGTGTGCGAGTGAGAGGATGTGATCTGCTTGATTCTGTCTCGCACCCGCAGCGTTACACAAAAATCACTTAGCGCTACCTAGCGGTCGTCGTGTCAACTACACTAGAAAGGGAGTATGCTGTTTGCACCGTGGGATCGGGATTGATCTTTTTGTATTTCTTGTATGGGCTTGTATTGATAGCGGAACTATCTTAAAAACTCTCGATTAACCTTCATTCTTAACTCTTTTCAGGGTTCAAACTTTGCTGTTTTGGAGTAAATAAATCAAATTTGCCACGGTTTGTGTATAAATTCTTTGTTTATATCTGGCTTGTTAAGATTTGTTCAGTTATTTTTTCAACTTTTTTGGACTAAAAACATAAGCACACACACACGCGCGCGCACACACATATATTGTCATCCAAGTTGTTCTTTGATCTAAGGAGAAAAAAACTGGTTTTGACTTTCAATATTCGAAATAAGTTCCTAGAGAGACGCTCAGAGAAGAATTAATGTGTGAAGAATTAATTTTTATTTGTAACACCAATAATAATAGTAAAAATAATAAACGACATATATACATAGTAAAAGAAGTTGAAAATCGTTTATTTATATTGTAATTATAGTATGTTTTTGAAAGTGGTATATATATATATATATATATACACACACACACACACACACACACACACACACACACACACACACGCGTTTGTTATTGTTATTAATTGTCTTATGACATTCCCGGCTTCAAAAGGGCTAAAAATAATACAAAATGTAGTCCTTAGAGCACTTTCTCTTTGCTCTAAGGAGAAAATACTGTAAGTTTGGCTCTTCATTTATGAAATAAATTTACCTTGATAAACCGCCCAGAGCGCGAAAATGTATTTTTATTTACCAGTACCATCAATAATATTAATAATAACAAGCAAAAGTCCTTAGAGCACTTTCTCTTTGCTCTAAGGAGAAAATACTGTAAGTTTGGCTCTTCATTTACGAAATAAATTTACCTTGATAAACCGCCCAGAGCGCGAAAATGTATTTTTATTTACCTGTACCATCAATAATATTAATAATAACAAGCAAAATACATACGATTGGCCTGTTGAAAACATGAACGTTTTGAGTTATAGTGGTTTGGTTTTTTAGTTTAAAATTAAAAACACTCGTATCGTTGTTACATTCAATAGTGAGTTCTGCAGAAGGAAGGCCGTTAGGTGGGCTCAGCTGTTTACTAATTTGGTGAATACATACGGAGCCGTACGGAAGTCTGATGTAACGCCAGCACTAGAGTCGCTGCTCGAGGGAAATTTGTTATCAAGTAAGCGCTGAGACATTGTTAGGCACGGCCAAATACGGTTTAAACATTCACACGTCTATAAATAAAACAAAAGACGTAGGTAGTGTCATCGGCGCCATCTTGTTTGGGGCTTTCAATCGGACAAAATTGCCGCAGCTAAGAGAGAAAGAGGGGAAAACAGATAAATTTACCTCCCCTCCTTCTCGCACACACATAACAACTGGAGTGAAATGGACTGTTCCATGTTGACCAACCTTACAGCAGTGAAATCAGAACGTAACAGACTTGATAATGTACATTTTAATAGTTCGTTTTGTGAAAGATGGCTTTTGACAATTGAAAGAGGAAACTGATGTTTGAATAGAGTTACAAGTTGATACACCGAACACTTAGTTGCGTAGTTCTAGGGGGATTCTCTTGAGATTCGTCTGAAAAATGCGTAATTTGCAGGTATTTTAACAATATTCATTCGTATTAATATGATCTTTTCTTTTAGTTACACGAAAACATTGTGAAACCGTTGTGCATTCTAGATAGTTTGTCATTTTGCAGGTCGTGACGGAAAGACTGTGCTTACAAGAGTTTGCTAGCGTGGCTCGCTAGAGTTAATACCGTTACTTGGGCTGTTAATATTTCTTAACGAAAATCCTACTGCTGGTACTGTTGTCATTTTTCGTAGAAAATGTTGCTGCTGTCATTGTTACGAATTTAAACGTTGAGAATGCTATTGCTGACATGGTTTTGAATTTATGGATCGAAAATGTTAATGCTAACATTGTTGCAAATTTACAGACTGAAAATGGTACTTGCGGATGTTGTACATTTACAGACTGAAAATTTTACTACTGACTTTGCTAATTTACAGACTGAAAATGCTACTGCTGACATTGTTACGAGTTTACAGGTCAATAACGTTACTGCTGACATTGTTGCGAAATTACAGTTCAAAAATGTTGCTGCTGTCATTGTTACGAATTTAAACGTTGAGAATGCTATTGCTGACATGGTTTTGAATTTATAGATCGAAAATGTTACTGCTGACATTGTTGCAAATTTACAGACTGAAAATGGTACTACTGACGTTGCTAATTTACAGACTGAAAATGCTACTGCTGACATTGTTACGAGTTTACAGGTCAATAACGTTACTGCTGACATTGTTGCGAAATTACAGTTCAAAAATGCTACTGCTGTCATTGTTACGAATTTAAACGTTGAGAATGCTATTGCTGACATGGTTTTGAATTTATAGATCGAAAATGTTACTGCTGTCATTGTTACGAATTTAAACGTTGAGAATGCTATTGCTGACATGGTTTTGAATTTATAGATCGAAAATGTTGCTGCTGTCATTGTTACGAATTTAAACGTTGAGAATGCTATTGCTGACATGGTTTTGAATTTATAGATCGAAAATGTTACTGCTGACATTGTTGCAAATTTACAGACTGAAAATGGTACTACTGACGTTGCTAATTTACAGACTGAAAATGCTACTGCTGACATTGTTACGAGTTTACAGGTCAATAACGTTACTGCTGACATTGTTGCGAAATTACAGTTCAAAAATGCTACTGCTGTCATTGTTACGAATTTAAACGTTGAGAATGCTATTGCTGACATGGTTTTGAATTTATAGATCGAAAATGTTACTGCTGTCATTGTTACGAATTTAAACGTTGAGAATGCTATTGCTGACATGGTTTTGAATTTATAGATCGAAAATGTTGCTGCTGTCATTGTTACGAATTTAAACGTTGAGAATGCTATTGCTGACATGGTTTTGAATTTATAGATCGAAAATGTTACTGCTGACATTGTTGCAAATTTACAGACTGAAAATGGTACTACTGACGTTGCTAATTTACAGACTGAAAATGCTACTGCTGACATTGTTACGAGTTTACAGGTCAATAACGTTACTGCTGACATTGTTGCGAAATTACAGTTCGAAAATGCTACTGCTGTCATTGTTACGAATTTAAACTTTGAGAATGCTATTGTTGACATGGTTTTGAATTTATAGATCGAAAATGTTACTGCTGACATTGTTGCAAATTTACAGACTGAAAATGGTACTACTGATGTTGCTAATTTACAGACTGAAAATGCTACTGCTGACATTGTTACGAGTTTACAGGTCAATAACGTTACTGCTGACATTGTTGCGAAATTACAGTTCGAAAATGTTGCTGCTGTCATTGTTACGAATTTAAACGTTGAGAATGCTATTGCTGACATGGTTTTGAATTTATAGATCGAAAATGTTACTGCTCATATTGTTGCAAATTTACAGACTGAAAATGGTACTACTGACGTTGCTAATTTACAGACTGAAAATTTTACTACTGACTTTGCTAATTTACAGACTGAAAATGCTACTGCTGACATTGTTACGAGTTTACAGGTCAATAACGTTACTGCTGACATTGTTGCGAAATTACAGTTCGAAAATGCTACTGCTGTCATTGTTACGAATTTAAACGTTGAGAATGCTATTGCTGACATGGTTTTGAATTTATAGATCGAAAATGTTACTGCTGACATTGTTGCAAATTTACAGACTGAAAATGGTACTACTGACGTTGCTAATTTACAGACTGAAAATTTTACTACTGACTTTGCTAATTTACAGACTGAAAATGCTACTGCTGACATTGTTACGAGTTTACAGGTCAATAACGTTACTGCTGACATTGTTGCGAAATTACAGTTCGAAAATGCTACTGCTGTCATTGTTACGAATTTAAACGTTGAGAATGCTATTGCTGACATGGTTTTGAATTTATAGATCGAAAATGTTACTGCTGACATTGTTGCAAATTTACAGACTGAAAATGGTACTACTGACGTTGCTAATTTACAGACTGAAAATGCTACTGCTGACATTGTTACGAGTTTACAGGTCAATAACGTTACTGCTGACATTGTTGGGAAATTACAGTTCGAAAATGATACTGCTGTCATCGTTACGAATTTAAAGAATGGAAATGTTACTGTTAACATTTTTGCGAATTTACAGATGGACATGTTGCTAGTATTGTTGCGAATTTTCAGATCGAAAATGTTATTGCTAACATTGTTACGAATTTAAACGTCGAAAATGCTATTGCTGACATTGCTACGAATACAGATAGAAAATGTTACTGTTGACATTTTTACGAATTTACAGATAGGAAATGTTACTGCTAGTTTGGAAATTTAAACGTCGAAAATGCTACTGCTAACGTTGCAAATTTACAGGTCGCAAATCCTACTATTGACATTATTGCAATTTCGCAATGCTAATATGTTACAGCTGATCATAACATTTTCCCATTATGATTTTACTGAACGGAAACGTTCCGTATTCCGGATTATTCCGTTGTAATAATCAATATTTTCAATAGCGTTTCTTTGTGACAAGAAGAACATGTTGCCTAACTAACATTGCCATCGGCTCTGTTATAGGTTGTCTTTGCGACACATTGCAGCGCAACAAATGGTCACTGTGTCGATCACGTTGGAGAACAAGTCACCTGTCGTCTTACATTTACTCTAATTTGGCTCAGTTTAAGTAATGTAATCTCGTGGAGCTCCTTCGGAATTCGCTTTGTTTTTTGGAACAAATTTTAGAAAACTTTTAATCTTCCTGATTAGGTAATTCATTCAGAGAATGTTGAGGGCAAGAAGGGGAAAACTATCGACACAATTTCCATCCTTTATGGGACATTAGATTCAAGTTAACCAAGGTTTCTTACATATTTAAGGACAAAGTTTAATAAGAAGTATCAGAAGTAGTAGGGCTTCGCTTCGATGTCAGGGATTGTAAGGATTAAACGAACACTGTGACGATTGCCGGCCGCAGTTAGAGGAAAGAAACTTGCAGGGTTGGTGAAATCAATAAGGACGGGCGTCTCACGGTCTCTGGAATTATTCCCCGTGCAAACTAGCCGTCGTAATGCAAGCTTGGAAATAAAGTGGCCCCTAGTTTCTCAAGAGAACCCGACTCATCCCGGCGAATCCTTCACATTCGGGACTGCCGGGTTTCGTACTCGAGATTCTTGGAAATTGTTTTTTAACAGTTTATGCAATGAAATCATCCTCATTTTACTGGGGTTTTTTCAATTTATAAAATCTATATCTTAAGAATTAGAATAATGATTGTTTGTTTTACAATTCTTTTTTAAAATCAAGACTTAATTAAAAATTACCACAATTTTTAGTATTTAAAAACTTAACGAAATTTAGCACTATTATTCGCAGTAAATGTACATGGTAATATCTGCTTTCTTTTTTTTAAATATTCGAATTATTTTGCATTTTTATTTCTTTTACTGTCTATTTTAAATAAAGTGGTGTTTAGCCTATTTAATAGCAGATATATATATATATATATATATACCGCTCTTAAGGGTAAAAATGTGATATGCGCTGGTTGTCACCTCTTGCTGTCTACGAAATCGGTTGGGTAGAGGTAAGGTCTATAACCTTGATACGACTACTTTAGGTACTTTCTGCCTACGCGATGCTATTACTTTCCCTGTGTAACCCGTACCAGGGTATCATAACGTTCTCTCCTTAGCTATCTTACAAGGTCTAGTTGGTAGACTTTTTGTATGACCTTGATACGACTACTTTAGGTACTTTCTGCCTACGCGATGCTATTACTTTCCCTGTGTAACCCGTACCAGGGTATCATAACGTTCTCTCCTTAGCTATCTTACAAGGTGTAGTTGGTAGACTTTTTGTATGACCTTGATACGACTACTTTAGGTACTTTCTGCCTACGCGATGCTATTACTTTCCCTGTGTAACCCGTACCAGGGTATCATAACGTTCTCTCCTTAGCTATCTTACAAGGTGTAGTTGGTAGACTTTTTGTATGACCTTGATACGACTACTTTAGGTACTTTCTGCCTACGCTATGCTATTACTTTCCCTTGTTCATAGTATCAGGCGCACATAAGTTAACATACCTAATTCCATCTATCCTATCCTAACTTTTTCTTCTTCGGTAGTCATCTCTTTATGACTGCAATAGAGAGTATATCATTAGTGTCGGGCGGATAACGCCTACTCGTAAAGCAAATACAGTCTGGTGTCACCACCGAAACCTTTATGACGTCACTACACGAGCTATTTGTGATCAATATTTCCAAGTAACCTACATCTGGTTTTCTTTTAAAGATTTGGCCTTTCTCATGTTTTTGAATATTTAACACTTTATTTCCAAAATGTATTTTGTCAGATTCTTCCGGTATTTTAACACTCGTGACGACACTCAACAAAACCTTGTTTTATGGAAAAGTAAAAACATTGCCGCTAAGCAAAACTGCGGGCTCTGGTGCTGGATCATAGCAATAGTCGGTTCGGTAATTGTTTCCATTCTACACGTAATAAATATAGAGAAAAAGCTATAGCCGTGTAAACAATAGCATCTGATGTCAATATCTCACACATTCAACGTTTTGAAATAAATAACTCGACAGTACACACAAAGTTTTTTTAAATCGTGTTTTTAAAGTTCTCTATGTTGTTCAACATTAGAAAATAGCTACGAAGTAAAATTTGACACATATTTAGTTGAAAGCGTTATACACAACATCCTTGTTCCGTACAGCAGTGCAGAAATATATACCCAAATCTAACCTAACTACAAATGGTTACTAACCTTTGTAATATAGCGGTGCATATATATATATATATATATATATATATATATATATATATATATATATATATATATATATATATATATATATAATACTGGATCCTGCATGAAATGTAACGTAATACTCTGTTTTATGAACAAATATTTTAACAATCTTAACAGCATTGTGAAGTTATTTTTTGATTTTATTAAAAATTATGTATGTTTTTGAGTGTTGCTTCCAAGTTTTATTATTTTCTGTGTCCCGAAGACTTTCTGTATTGTTAAGTACCCTATGATTTTTTTTGCCATTTTTGATTTCGTGTAGAAATGAAATAATTGTTTCCGTTTCAAGGATAATAAACAAGTAATATAAAAAAAAAATTCAAGTAAATTCCTGTTGCGGTTAACAAAGAAAAATGTTGTTTTAGTTGCCCTGGAGCACTATTTATGGTATTGTGTGGTAAAGGTGGCAACAGTTTAAGGCAGTACAATTGAAGTTTCGACGACAACCAGATGGGGGGAAAATCATATACTTCTTTGAGAAGTATATTTCTAGATATTGGAAAGTTGACGCAGTGTCGAGGCTCGCTAGATGGAACGTGAAGTTTCTTAGTTCGAATCGGGCATGACCCCACAAAATTTTTAATTTAATTATTGAATAAATATTTGAAACAACTGTATTAACATCAATCGTCATCCGCTCTAGGTTAACAAAATGTATTTGAACTTGACTGGATGAATAAAAACGTATTTCATTAATGGTTGAATATTTCTACAAGATATATATGAGGAAATTGTGAAGTAATAGAAGGAATTTTTAAAAATTATTTAAAAGCCAACCATTTTATATGTAGTGATTTACAATTTACCTTTTTATTTTTATGTTAAACGTTAGTTGGTGCGATAACTGATGTTGGCCAACTATTTATGGGCAACGGCATTCAAAATAACGTTTCTAAGATTTAAAATAAGTTAATATTAAAGTGGACATGTTTCGTGCAAGTGCATACAGCTGAAGTCCAGTTGGGCCTTGAGCTTAACTCGCAGTATGCCCTTCCCATTACTGTCACTCATTCAGTGTACCCTCACCAATTACTGGCTTATTGAGCCTTGACGTCTCGGCGACCAGGTCATCTTCGTCGGTAATAAGCGTACACACTGATGAAGGCGACATGTTTGTCGAAACTACTAGGCTTAATAATCTTTTACTTGTGAGATATCAAGTGCAGTAATTTAGTACTTACCTTTGATGAATTATTCTCACTGTTTAAGTTCTAATCAGCAATATAAGTCTTAATGGGGTTTCACATACAACGCCGGGCCGTGCCGGGCCGTTTTGTGCAGTCCTACCTTCCCCCATCTGCCTTCGTTCAGTCTATTTCATTGCTTCAGCCCAGTGAGTTAAGAAACCTTAAGTAATTTATTCAGTTTTTATTGTTTCAAGTTCTTTTTGCTCTTTATATTTTATTAATTCCAAAGTACTATTATAGTGAGTATTGATATTTAAATATTAATTTTTTGGGTTCAAGAAAGGCCTCCGTTGTGGGATCAATCTAACAAGAAGTACGTGGATACAAATGCGCCGCTCCACATTATCTAATATAGTTTTTAACACTCTAATATCCACAATTATACAGTTATTAATAATATTATTTTTCGTTTCCTGTAGCAAAGAAACATGGACACATTTGAGGGACAACTTCCGGAGTTTCTCGTATAGAGTTACGAACTGTCCACTCGTGAGCTTTATTGATATTGTGTGTCCAGTACCGCCTTCTTTCCTTCACACATTCATCATCAAGTGAGGAATTATCCAATAACATCATCATCATCATCATCATCATCATCATCATCAATGTTGATGACGTCATTATTACACTACGTTGCAACTAAGACTGACAGGAAGGTAGCACTTCTCTCTTCCTGTACTAGTAAGGGTAGGCAACTTACTAGTAGATCATTCTCAGCTTGGCATCGCTTCGTATCAACCACCCGCCCGGCCCGCCCTATTCGGCTTTGGTGTGTACGTCGTCTTAGAAATATTTCGCGACTACGATGGTTACAGAAGCGTAGTCCTAATAGGCCTGCGTCTCCTCACAATGTAGCCATTCCTCTATGTGCCGCCCTCCAACCCTCTCGCTTCATACTTCGTGTACCAAGAGGCCGTTGTGTGCGTTACTTTGCTCACCTTGCATGAGGTTGTTAGCATTTCCCGCAGCCATGATAGAGATGTCTACTATTTAGATCACACCATTTAGACCACTAATAAATTTCAAAACAGCACCATCTTACATAATCGCAAAAATACTAAACAAAATAAGATCTAAAATACATATCAACGACACATACAATATAGAAAATGGATACGATCTAATTAATAAAATAAAAAACATAGAAACAAACAACAACACAAAAATAATTAGTTATGACCTAACCAACATGTGCCCTAGTATCTCAATAGAAGAAACCATAGAAATAATGAAAAACAAACTAATACACAATAACGAAAAAGAAAACAATATAAATAGTATCATAACACTAACAAAACACATATGTAACCAAAATTACTTCCAATTTAACAATAAATACTATAAACAAACAACTGGACTCCCCATGGGATCACCCATATCATCAGTCATGTCTGAAATATATCTATAACACTTTGAACAAATAATAATTAAACCTATACTAAACACACATAATATTTTACTATAGATAAGGTACATAGACGATATACTTGTAATATACCAACCTACCATTCACAAAGAACACATCATAATATTAAACAAACTAAATACATACAACGAAAACATACAATTCACCGTCGAAACAGAAACAAACAGAACAATTAACTATCTTGACATCACATTAAATATAAATAACAATAAAATAGAAACTACAATACACTACAAATCTAACCACCCCTGGACACACAAAGTTAACACTTACAGTAACATGAAAAATAATGAAATAAAATACACACAGGATAACAAACAAAAATTAAATGAAGAATTCGATAACATTACGAAAATAGCAATAGAAAATGGATACAACAAACATCTTATAAAAAAACATACAATAAATTTACAAAAAAACCTAACCTCAATACAACACAACAACTTCAACTCAAAAATAATACAAATAAATAAATCTACCTAAAATACACACCAATAACAAAATAGAAAAAATAACAAATCTATACAACAAAGAATACTACACTCCAACATACAAACCAAACAACAAAATAATAAAATATCTTGATAACACAAACCACAAAAAAAATTCAGAAAAACATAACTTATCAGGAATTTACAAAATTAGATTTGAAAGTCCAGTTTTTCTTCATTGATCAGATGGTATTGTAGCTTTCAGGACAATAATAAAGTGCTCAGAATTTGTGTAACCATTAGTATATTCAAGTTATTAATAAACATAAATTATTCAGTTTTTTTGTGATATTCGTGATCTTATAGGGAGGAGCGGTAAAATTAGAAAACTTTTTACATCAAAAACTCAATATTTTTTATAATCGCTAAGAAATAGTGAGACAACCTATTATTCCACCTGATGGTTCCAAGTATCTCGACCACACAGGTATTCAGTAACATTCCATTAATAAATTATTCTTCTGCGTAATGAAGAGAGAGGGAGAAAAAAAAATTGTTAAATTTTTCATTAACCTGCCTCGCGTACCACATTTCGAGGACCTCTTGACATAGTTTCTGTACACAACTTCGCATTTCTCTGAGTTGGGTCCTCTTTTAACAATATTTCCTTTTGCACTCATGTCTTACTTATTTTTCAAAAAAGATATAAAATTTTTATTTATAAGGATTTGTTAGGTTTCCATAACTTAAGGACAGAAAATCCAAATATAAATACAAATCAAATCTGACTTATAATACAAGGTAAGGCAATTTGACAATAGATGAATTCCTATAAAAGGTAAGGTAATTTGGCAATATAAAATATAATAAAGTATATTTATGAAACTCTACATTAATGAAATAACATATTTCAATTGCACATTATTTGTAAGTAAAAATATCAAATACATCGAATTCATGCAAAAGTATGATCCTATGTAAAATGGGTGCTTGATCTGCTTCCCATAGCAAATTTTAAAAGTAGATTTCCTAAGCTTAAATTATAGAAACCGTGCTTTACCAACCGGTTATAACATATGCAATCGATAGAACAATTCTTAACAATGATTTATCACTAATTTTTCAGACGAATAAACGTATATTAAAACAATAATGACTAAAAACACTATCTAATCTCAAATTACCCTGTAAACATTCGACTGAACACGCATGGGTACAAGAAAAACCGTTGGGAAAGTGTCTCACTTCTGTTATGGTATTCGTATGCTCTTACGAAAGAAGGAGAGCAGCGCTTTCTAGCGGTACCAAATTAAGTTACTTCGAATGGATAGGTAATTTCGAATTTTTCTCTGAACAGTTTACTGCCAAATTACCTTACCTTACCCTGCTAGTTTTCCCATCGAGAACGAGAGTTTTGTCTTAAAATCTGACTAATAAAGTCCCCCCCCCCAAAAAAAAAGAATAAAATTTTTTGTTATTACTGGATATTTCTCACAGGATATTTAATTATACCAGCCTATCCTGGGCGTGGTTAGGGGGATGGCTGATTTGTTAAAGACTTTAATGCAGGGTTTGGTATGTTCACGTGTCTATCATTATTTCCTCCAATGCTAAACATAAATACTCTACAAATATAATGCTTTCTTGTTTAAAGTAATAGAGACTTGGAACAAATTTTATTTAAGGCTAACCTACTTGATGATGTAATTATTTACACGTCATTCCAACTTCAATAACATCAAATATGTTGATAACGATCAATTATAGACACAAAACTTGCCTCAAAATTAGTTTATAATACATAACAATTTAATAAAAAATGTATTTAATGTATTCAAATATATATATATATATATATATATATATATATATATATATATATATAGGCAAGTATAAGTACGTGCGGAACGAGGAAGAGATCTAATTAGATCTGCTCAATGGAATGGCAGGGGAACGAATTCCAGTGTTTGTAGAAAAACTACGAGGAAAACCGCTACTGCGGCACATGCATGATTAACTAGCGTTATAGCCGAATTAGGATTCGGATACTTGTTCTGGATTCGCTTTGGGTAGGACGTAAGTTTACAGAGGACACGTGTTTCCTCGTCGTACAATTTTTGCGTTCTCTGTGATGTAGCTTAGCAACGGAAAGGTTGGGTAAACTAGATCTGTGTACAGACAGTGGGATTCGGTTAGGGTAGGACGGAAACTTACTTGGCTTCTCCTCAACGTAGATTTTCAGGTTTACATAATATATGTGGATCTCAACTATATCAGTGTAGAGACAAACCGACAGTCGAAGCTTGAATGGATCTAGGTTTCTTTAGTCACTCCTTGCAAGATGCCAGATTTGAAAACCAAAACATAATGTAATATTCATGTCTACTTATTTTATATCTTTATATATAATTATTTTCTAGAAAACTATTGAATTATTGTATTAGGTTATTAAAATTTTTATAAAAGTCATTCTAAGGGACGTGTTTCAACTCGGCTGTAAACAATCTACACTAATATGGTACATTTGCTTCTAGAAGCCGTAGTTTTCCTGGCAGTCAAGGCAAAGCGCTCAACTCGGCTGTAAACAATCTACACTAATATGGTACATTTGCTTCTAGAAGCCGTAGTTTTCCTGGCAGTCAAGGCAAAGCGCTCAACTCGGCTGTAAACAATCTACACTAATATGGTACATTTGCTTCTAGAAGCCGTAGTTTTCCTGGCAGTCAAGGCAAAGCGCTCAACTCGGCTGTAAACAATCTACACTAATATGGTACATTTGCTTCTAGAAGCCGTAGTTTTCCTGGCAGTCAAGGCAAAGCGCTCAACTCGGCTGTAAACAATCTACACTAATATGGTACATTTGCTTCTAGAAGCCGTAGTTTTCCTGGCAGTCAAGGCAAAGCGCTCAACTCGGCTGTAAACAATCTACACTAATATGGTACATTTGCTTCTAGAAGCCGTAGTTTTCCTGGCAGTCAAGGCAAAGCGCTCAACTCGGCTGTAAACAATCTACACTAATATGGTACATTTGCTTCTAGAAGCCGTAGTTTTCCTGGCAGTCAAGGCAAAGCGCTCAACTCGGCTGTAAACAATCTACACTAATATGGTACATTTGCTTCTAGAAGCCGTAGTTTTCCTGGCAGTCAAGGCAAAGCGCTCAACTCGGCTGTAAACAATCTACACTAATATGGTACATTTGCTTCTAGAAGCCGTAGTTTTCCTGGCAGTCAAGGCAAAGCGCTCAACTCGGCTGTAAACAATCTACACTAATATGGTACATTTGCTTCTAGAAGCCGTAGTTTTCCTGGCAGTCAAGGCAAAGCGCTCAACTCGGCTGTAAACAATCTACACTAATATGGTACATTTGCTTCTAGAAGCCGTAGTTTTCCTGGCAGTCAAGGCAAAGCGCTCAACTCGGCTGTAAACAATCTACACTAATATGGTACATTTGCTTCTAGAAGCCGTAGTTTTCCTGGCAGTCAAGGCAAAGCGCTCAACTCGGCTGTAAACAATCTACACTAATATGGTACATTTGCTTCTAGAAGCCGTAGTTTTCCTGGCAGTCAAGGCAAAGCGCTCAACTCGGCTGTAAACAATCTACACTAATATGGTACATTTGCTTCTAGAAGCCGTAGTTTTCCTGGCAGTCAAGGCAAAGCGCTCAACTCGGCTGTAAACAATCTACACTAATATGGTACATTTGCTTCTAGAAGCCGTAGTTTTCCTGGCAGTCAAGGCAAAGCGCTCAACTCGGCTGTAAACAATCTACACTAATATGGTACATTTGCTTCTAGAAGGTGTAGTGTCCCTGGCAGTCAAGCCAAAGCGGTGCCGTGATTAGGTTCTGTTACGTTTAATATTCAACTCATTTTCATGGAAACAAGAAACCGGTTATTCTTTGGGGAAATCCCGTCTGGGGAGACATTCCTGTAGGCCGCTAAGTACAAAGCCCCTTCATATAAAGGAATTTCCCCTGAAAAGGAGGCAGAGTAGAATGATTGCTAATAATATATCAATCAAACTATTAGTGTTGTAAATTAACACTGTAATACAGGTGGCACTTGGGGGCTGCGGACCTCAGGGCGAGAGGAGGGTGGAGGTGCTCGAAGGTCATTTCCATTAGACATCGGTCTGAGTAAAAGATATCACAGTGGAAAAGGATTAATTATTTTGTTCTTATTAATACTTTTTAGTGTAAATTATAAATAACAACAAATGTAAGTAGGGAGATCTTGGGAACGTGGTAATGGGGTTGTCGAAGGGATCGGACTGGTAGTTCGCGATTTATGGCCCCGATGAGGGTTGACGATAGTGCCTGATTTTTGTTAGACGACGAACACACAATTTCTACCTAAGAACAAAATGCCAGATTATAAAATTTGACTTGTATATTGATATTTTTATATATTTTTTAACATTATAATAGACAAAATGTTAATTCACAAAATCGTTTTTATGAAAATATTAATTTAGGTGTTTGATTGTTCGCCTCTTGTAGATTTAATGTGACAGTTGAAAAACTGGCAACACAAACACACCTTAGGGCAGGTAGTATATTACCCAAGTAGGCTATACGTCTATAGAAGTCATTTGTTATTTCGGAAGTCTACTTTTCTCAGACGCAAACTGTAACGTCTCTCACCTAAAGAAGTTTATTTAAATCTGGCGCTGTCGTCAAGAATGTTAGTAAAAGCTTCCGAGCAGCGTATCTACTTAAACGTACGACTAACAATTTTGTCAATGTTTTTACTTTATACATGTGTGTATCTTCGCGGAAGATAAGATCGTGTTAGCGGGAGACGAGGAACACGATCATAGCTATGTGATACGGAAACTGCGGGAGAAATATGAGGCAGCAGGCTTAGCAATGTACATTACAGGCAATGTAGGCGAAGTCGAGGAAGACTGTGAAATCAAGAGGGTACAGACGTGCAAGAATCTAGGGGCGATCTTTAATAAGAAAAGCGATGAAATCAGAGAAAGATTAAACAAAGGCAGAGCAGGGACACGAGCCTTACTCTTGTCTCTGGTAAAATGGAATCACGAGAGAAAACCATCTATAAAAGTATTGTGTAGAGCGTTACACTTTACGTGTCAGAGGTGAGGGACATTACAGAAGCTAATAATAACATAGTAATGGCAATGGAAATGGACTGTTAAGGATGTAGCTGCGGTAAATCGAGTCTGTGAAGGGTCAGAAAGGGAAAAAAATTTAACGAAATGGAAATGGATAAAAGTATATGGGAGAAGATAGAAAGAAGGCAATTGGCATGGTTTGGTCATGTAAAGACAATGGCAGAAGTGAAGTGGCCCCGAAAGGCATCGACGAAGGAATTACTGCAAGAATCCTAGAAGAGCCAGTAACGTGTGGCAGAAGAAATTTTAAATTTGGGACTGAGAGGCGGCGGCAGCTCGTATATCTGGTGTGTGTGTGTGTGTGTGTACGTGCGTGAGTTGGTAAATATATGGATTTAAATAAGAGATAATTTATCGCCTTTTACCATCATGACCACGTCGGAAATGCAGGTTTTACCAATGACCATTGGTAGCTGTTGATTTTAGAAGTAATCTCAATCGGTTTCTTGGTAGCAACGATCGCGTCCGTGAACCTTAGGTAGCATGAGGTAGGAACGTGATCGTAAACTTTATACGTTAACGATGATTGCAGAAATGTTCATAACGTTACCATTAGAAGTTTTTACATCTTAGATTTACTAGATTATCTGAAGATTTGCCAATACATGTTCATCTATAGTAACATATGCTGAGTGTTTCTAATTCATGTAACTTGACTATAACAGGGGAGCATTTCACAGCAAAAGGAATGGCTTCTGGCTTTCCCACTCCGTGATGCAATAGTGACACTTGCTGAACCATGGCAATCTAAATGTGGTACTGATACGAAACCGACCATAAAGTACGCCCTTTATGATAGCATTGATTGAAGAAATGAGCCAGTTATTTTATGGCAGCGTGTTGCTTTTATTGCTCTCTTTATGCACGCCTAGTGTAATATTAACGATACATTCGCTAATAAGGTAACTGTAAACAATGGCCAATCATTTTATGTTGCGTTGCTTTAATAGGTCTATCGCTTTATAATACTTTATGTTGTAGTTAAAAGAAGGAATTTTTGTTAGAGTTTGCAATATTTTGTCAAAATGTAACCACAGTTTTTCTATTAGAGTAATGGGTGAACGCCCGATTCGTTATTTCCCTAAGCATCATGATAATGTCATTTTATATCCTCAAAGTTCAGGAGAGACAAGGTAGAGTTGTGCCCACCTTGGACATTCTAAGGAGGGGATTTAAGGTCATCTAACGTATGGGAGAAACGCTCATTTAAAAAATTAATTATAACATTCATGTTACAAATCAAATGCCTTCCATGAGTTAGAATCTATCAGATTAAGGTAGGCGGATTGTGTAGTTTAGTGTCTGCAATAACCTGATCTGTGTCCACTTGAGTGTTCCCGTGCAGTCGTCGTTGGGCCGGGCAAGGAAGAGCCTAGGATGAATGTCTACTCTGTGGAATCTTTGCATGTGAATGGACATACATTTTTACACGTTAGTTAAAATTACCCCCAAGAGGGACATACATTTGTACCCGTCAGTTAAAATTACTTCAACAGGGACACACATTTTTACCCGTTAGTTAAAATTACCCCAAGAGGGACATATATTTTTACACGTGCGTCAGTTGAAATTATCCCAACAGGGGCATACGTTTTTACCGTCAGTTAAAATTACTCCAAGAAGGACATACGTTTTTACCCGTCAGTTAAAATCACCCCAATAGGCAACAAACATTTTTACCCGTCAGTTAAATTACCCCAAGAGGGACATACAATTTTACCCGTGCGTCAGTTGAAATTATCCCAACGGTCGCATACGTTTTTACCCCCCAGTTAAAATTAGCCCAACAAAGACATACATTTTTACCTGTCGATTAAAAAACCCCCAATAGGGACATACCTTAATAGGGATATTCCCTATTCGTTAAAATTTTACCCCCAAGGAGTGATAAGTTTACCCGTCATTTAAAATTATGCCCATAACGTACAAATGGCGTTAGAATATGTTCACGTTTTCATCTGTTTAAGGCTATTAGCACATTTATAAAAATATTAATATTTTCGTCGAGTATAATATAGCTGCTTTAATTTTTTTTGCAACTTGGAAGCAGTTTTTTTCTAAACATAAGTCCTTATCTAAATCTATTGTTTTTGTAATAAACCGTTCATTCCGCTCAGTTGTAAGTTATAACGGCGCTACATTGATACGACAAGGTTACTGAACAATCTTTAATGTTGAACCACTTTGCGTTGCCAACCTAACGAAACAAAATTCTCTGACTTTTTCTGGGCCATGTTTGTTTGTCTCATGTATTTGTTATCAATACGTTCCCAACGCGAAAACCAATGCCAAGTTTTCGGTCGGACGAATATTTCGGCCAGTTTAACGGACGTTGTTTATCCTTTGCAAAAAGCATTGACAGAAGGGTTCGATTTACTCTAACGTATGCGTGTATAATGCACGTCCTAGTTATAGTTCCTAGCCTTCATCTCTCCTTTCTCCTGCCTGTGTATGAGTGTTAGTCGCTGCAAAAGTTTGGCGCGCCTATATGCAGACTCAGGATATCTCAAGAAACCATGACGTTACGCCTTTCGAGGGTTGGAGTCTTCTTTCGACGATTTCCCAACAGGGAAAATAATACCTTACCGACCTCCCCTACCTTGCCCCTTAAATATCCCTTCTAGACACTTCGGACTAAGTACGATAGAAACATATTCCTGGCTAACGTTTTTTGAAGGTCTGGTCACTCTGAATATGGTGTTACAGTCCATCCGCACTCGGAAGTGCCCCAGAGGATTACGACTCGTGCACAACCACGCTCGTGCATTTACAAGCGCTGACTTACCTACCAGTCGCCGATAGTTTTCTGTGAGTTATCTGCTTAAGCCTTGCTCTGCAAACCTAACTGTTATACCGGCCAAAATAACCTATATAGGGTCATTCTTGGTCATTTTAGGAGACCCCAGGAGAGTTTGTTGTGCACGAAACTTGCCTTGGGCGCGACCATCCACACTGTCTTGGTCAACATTGCTTTCCTCCAAGAAACTTTGGCAACCGCTTCATCTCCCTTAGAACAAACTTTCCTTACCCAACCCACTCTCCCCGATATTACACCTCCTGACGTCTACGTCTGGGGAATGATGGAGAAGATTTTCCGTGATGACCCACCAACCACCAACGTCCAACTACAGGAAAATGTAACCATGTGTATAACGAGCATGAAACAACCCCTCTTCGCCAAAATGATCCAAAACCTTGAAGAAGTGTTGCCTCTAACTAAACGGATGTCATATATTACATGTTTATACCCGATTTAGCATCTTTTATTTATATATGCTTTTATAAAACTATGTCAATGAAATTGCATAAAATCTTACAACCTTGTTTCAGTACTGTTTATTTTGGGTGTTTGGGCAATTTTTTCTGACATTATTGCATTATACATAATATCCATTGGGAATAAAAACCAAACGCACTGTAACTATGCAACTCCTATAGATTATTACCAGGTGTTTCTTTGTAATATGGTAGCTACAATTATTTTTGTATATACTTCATTGTTTTAGTTTTGTAGACTGACTCATACGAGGAGGTGAGTCATGTCAAATTATTGGAAGGTAGGCAGATCAGTGCGCGTGAAGATGTGAGGGTTGCCTATCATCTGGAGCTCTTCCAAGGGCATAGAAATAAGCGCCCATCACAGGGTTACACCTCCTCTGGGTATTCCACACTCTTCCTAAGTCAGTTTGAACTATTAGATTTTTTATAATGTTTTCTAATTTCCACCTCACTTCAACCAGGTTTTGGACTGGCTAAATGAAAATAAATCAATTCTATCATTTAGCGTGTTTAAAATCACCCTTTAAGAATGCTTCATCGATGATATTTTTATATTTATGTTATAATTTTTTGTAATGTTTCATAGTGTGTTATAATGTTTTATTCAAGTTTATATTTATTTCTAAATTTTCTGTTTTTTTAAAGATCGTCAATTAACATTTTGTAACATGTTATAGTGTTTCATAATATTTTTTAAAATATTTACATAAGAGTATATTTATTTCTAAATTTTCTGTTCTTTTAGAGATCGTCAATTAACATTTTGTAACATGTTATAGTGTTTCATAATATTTTTTAAAATATTTACATAAGAGTATATTTATTTCTATATTTTCTGTTTTTTTAAAGATCGTCAATTAACATTTTGTAACATGTTATAGTGTTTCATAATATTTTTTAAAATATTTACATAAGAGTATATTTATTTCTAAATTTTCTGTTTTTTTAAAGATCGTCAATTAACATTTTGTAACATGTTATAGTGTTTCATAATATTTTTTAAAATATTTACATAAGAGTATATTTATTTCTAAATTTTCTGTTCTTTTAGAGATCGTCAATTAACATTTTGTAACATGTTATAGTGTTTCATAATATTTTTTAAAATATTTACATAAGAGTATATTTATTTCTAAATTTTCTGTTCTTTTAGAGATCGTCAATTAACATTTTGTAACATGTTATAGTGTTTCATAATATTTTTTAAAATATTTACATAAGAGTATATTTATTTCTATATTTTCTGTTTTTTTAGAGATCGTCAATTAACATTTTGTAACATGTTATAGTGTTTCATAATATTTTTTAAAATATTTACATAAGAGTATATTTATTTCTAAATTTTCTGTTCTTTTAGAGATCGTCAATTAACATTTTGTAACATGTTATAGTGTTTCATAATATTTTTTAAAATATTTACATAAGAGTATATTTATTTCTATATTTTCTGTTTTTTTAAAGATCGTCAATTAACATTTTGTAACATGTTATAGTGTTTCATAATATTTTTTAAAATATTTACATAAGAGTATATTTATTTCTAAATTTTCTGTTCTTTTAGAGATCGTCAATTAACATTTTGTAACATGTTATAGTGTTTCATAATATTTTTTAAAATATTTACATAAGAGTATATTTATTTCTATATTTTCTGTTTTTTTAAAGATCGTCAATTAACATTTTATAACATGTTATAGTGTTTCATAATATTTTTTAAAATATTTACATAAGAGTATATTTATTTCTAAATTTTCTGTTCTTTTAGAGATCGTCAATTAACATTTTGTAACATGTTATAGTGTTTCATAATATTTTTTAAAATATTTACATAAGAGTATATTTATTTCTATATTTTCTGTTTTTTTAAAGATCGTCAATTAACATTTTGTAACATGTTATAGTGTTTCATAATATTTTTTAAAATATTTACATAAGAGTATATTTATTTCTATATTTTCTGTTTTTTTAAAGATCGTCAATTAACATTTTGTAACATGTTATAGTGTTTCATAATATTTTTTAAAATATTTACATAAGAGTATATTTATTTCTATATTTTCTGTTTTTTTAAAGATCGTCAATTAACATTTTGTAACATGTTATAGTGTTTCATAATATTTTTTAAAATATTTACATAAGAGTATATTTATTTCTAAATTTTCTGTTCTTTTAGAGATCGTCAATTAACATTTTGTAACATGTTATAGTGTTTCATAATATTTTTTAAAATATTTACATAAGAGTATATTTATTTCTATATTTTCTGTTTTTTTAAAGATCGTCAATTAACATTTTATAACATGTTATAGTGTTTCATAATATTTTTTAAAATATTTACATAAGAGTATATTTATTTCTATATTTTCTGTTTTTTTAAAGATCGTCAATTAACATTTTGTAACATGTTATAGTGTTTCATAATATTTTTTAAAATATTTACATAAGAGTATATTTATTTCTATATTTTCTGTTTTTTTAAAGATCGTCAATTAACATTTTGTAACATGTTATAGTGTTTCATAATATTTTTTAAAATATTTACATAAGAGTATATTTATTTCTATATTTTCTGTTTTTTTAAAGATCGTCAATTAACATTTTATAACATGTTATAGTGTTTCATAATATTTTTTAAAATATTTACATAAGAGTATATTTATTTCTATATTTTCTGTTTTTTTAAAGATCGTCAATTAACATTTTATAACATGTTATAGTGTTTCATAATATTTTTTAAAATATTTACATAAGAGTATATTTATTTCTATATTTTCTGTTTTTTTAAAGATCGTCAATTAACATTTTGTAACATGTTATAGTGTTTCATAATATTTTTTAAAATATTTACATAAGAGTATATTTATTTCTATATTTTCTGTTTTTTTAAAGATCGTCAATTAACATTTTGTAACATGTTATAGTGTTTCATAATATTTTTTTAAAATATTTACATAAGAGTATATTTATTTCTATATTTTCTGTTTTTTTAAAGATCGTCAATTAACATTTTATAACATGTTATAGTGTTTCATAATATTTTTTAAAATATTTACATAAGAGTATATTTATTTCTAAATTTTCTGTTCTTTTAGAGATCGTCAATTAACATTTTGTAACATGTTATAGTGTTTCATAATATTTTTTAAAATATTTACATAAGAGTATATTTATTTCTATATTTTCTGTTTTTTTAAAGATCGTCAATTAACATTTTATAACATGTTATAGTGTTTCATAATATTTTTTAAAATATTTACATAAGAGTATATTTATTTCTAAATTTTCTGTTCTTTTAGAGATCGTCAATTAACATTTTGTAACATGTTATAGTGTTTCATAATATTTTTTAAAATATTTACATAAGAGTATATTTATTTCTATATTTTCTGTTTTTTTAAAGATCGTCAATTAACATTTTGTAACATGTTATAGTGTTTCATAATATTTTTTAAAATATTTACATAAGAGTATATTTATTTCTAAATTTTCTGTTCTTTTAGAGATCGTCAATTAACATTTTGTAACATGTTATAGTGTTTCATAATATTTTTTAAAATATTTACATAAGAGTATATTTATTTCTATATTTTCTGTTTTTTTAAAGATCGTCAATTAACATTTTGTAACATGTTATAGTGTTTCATAATATTTTTTAAAATATTTACATAAGAGTATATTTATTTCTAAATTTTCTGTTTTTTTAAAGATCGTCAATTAACATTTTGTAACATGTTATAGTGTTTCATAATATTTTTTAAAATATTTACATAAGAGTATATTTATTTCTATATTTTCTGTTTTTTTAAAGATCGTCAATTAACATTTTGTAACATGTTATAGTGTTTCATAATATTTTTTAAAATATTTACATAAGAGTATATTTATTTCTATATTTTCTGTTCTTTTAGAGATCGTCAATTAACATTTTGTAACATGTTATAGTGTTTCATAATATTTTTTAAAATATTTACATAAGAGTATATTTATTTCTAAATTTTCTGTTCTTTTAGAGATCGTCAATTAACATTTTGTAACATGTTATAGTGTTTCATAATATTTTTTAAAATATTTACATAAGAGTATATTTATTTCTAAATTTTCTGTTCTTTTAGAGATCGTCAATTAACATTTTGTAACATGTTATAGTGTTTCATAATATTTTTTAAAATATTTACATAAGAGTATATTTATTTCTAAATTTTCTGTTCTTTTAGAGATCGTCAATTAACATTTTGTAACATGTTATAGTGTTTCATAATATTTTTTAAAATATTTACATAAGAGTATATTTATTTCTAAATTTTCTGTTCTTTTAGAGATCGTCAATTAACATTTTGTAACATGTTATAGTGTTTCATAATATTTTTTAAAATATTTACATAAGAGTATATTTATTTCTAAATTTTCTGTTCTTTTAGAGATCGTCAATTAACATTTTGTAACATGTTATAGTGTTTCATAATATTTTTTAAAATATTTACATAAGAGTATATTTATTTCTAAATTTTCTGTTTTTTTAAAGATCGTCAATTAACATTTTGTAACATGTTATAGTGTTTCATAATATTTTTTAAAATATTTACATAAGAGTATATTTATTTCTATATTTTCTGTTTTTTTAAAGATCGTCAATTAACATTTTGTAACATGTTATAGTGTTTCATAATATTTTTTAAAATATTTACATAAGAGTATATTTATTTCTATATTTTCTGTTTTTTTAAAGATCGTCAATTAACATTTTGTAACATGTTATAGTGTTTCATAATATTTTTTAAAATATTTACATAAGAGTATATTTATTTCTATATTTTCTGTTTTTTTAAAGATCGTCAATTAACATTTTGTAACATGTTATAGTGTTTCATAATATTTTTTAAAATATTTACATAAGAGTATATTTATTTCTATATTTTCTGTTTTTTTAAAGATCGTCAATTAACATTTTGTAACATGTTATAGTGTTTCATAATATTTTTTAAAATATTTACATAAGAGTATATTTATTTCTAAATTTTCTGTTCTTTTAGAGATCGTCAATTAACATTTTGTAACATGTTATAGTGTTTCATAATATTTTTTAAAATATTTACATAAGAGTATATTTATTTCTATATTTTCTGTTTTTTTAAAGATCGTCAATTAACATTTTGTAACATGTTATAGTGTTTCATAATATTTTTTAAAATATTTACATAAGAGTATATTTATTTCTAAATTTTCTGTTCTTTTAGAGATCGTCAATTAACATTTTGTAACATGTTATAGTGTTTCATAATATTTTTTAAAATATTTACATAAGAGTATATTTATTTCTATATTTTCTGTTTTTTTAAAGATCGTCAATTAACATTTTGTAACATGTTATAGTGTTTCATAATATTTTTTAAAATATTTACATAAGAGTATATTTATTTCTATATTTTCTGTTTTTTTAAAGATCGTCAATTAACATTTTGTAACATGTTATAGTGTTTCATAATATTTTTTAAAATATTTACATAAGAGTATATTTATTTCTATATTTTCTGTTTTTTTAAAGATCGTCAATTAACATTTTGTAACATGTTATAGTGTTTCATAATATTTTTTAAAATATTTACATAAGAGTATATTTATTTCTATATTTTCTGTTTTTTTAAAGATCGTCAATTAACATTTTGTAACATGTTATAGTGTTTCATAATATTTTTTAAAATATTTACATAAGAGTATATTTATTTCTAAATTTTCTGTTCTTTTAGAGATCGTCAATTAACATTTTGTAACATGTTATAGTGTTTCATAATATTTTTTAAAATATTTACATAAGAGTATATTTATTTCTATATTTTCTGTTTTTTTAAAGATCGTCAATTAACATTTTATAACATGTTATAGTGTTTCATAATATTTTTTAAAATATTTACATAAGAGTATATTTATTTCTATATTTTCTGTTTTTTTAAAGATCGTCAATTAACATTTTGTAACATGTTATAGTGTTTCATAATATTTTTTAAAATATTTACATAAGAGTATATTTATTTCTATATTTTCTGTTTTTTTAAAGATCGTCAATTAACATTTTATAACATGTTATAGTGTTTCATAATATTTTTTAAAATATTTACATAAGAGTATATTTATTTCTATATTTTCTGTTTTTTTAAAGATCGTCAATTAACATTTTGTAACATGTTATAGTGTTTCATAATATTTTTTAAAATATTTACATAAGAGTATATTTATTTCTATATTTTCTGTTTTTTTAAAGATCGTCAATTAACATTTTGTAACATGTTATAGTGTTTCATAATATTTTTTAAAATATTTACATAAGAGTATATTTATTTCTATATTTTCTGTTTTTTTAAAGATCGTCAATTAACATTTTATAACATGTTATAGTGTTTCATAATATTTTTTAAAATATTTACATAAGAGTATATTTATTTCTATATTTTCTGTTTTTTTAAAGATCGTCAATTAACATTTTGTAACATGTTATAGTGTTTCATAATATTTTTTAAAATATTTACATAAGAGTATATTTATTTCTATATTTTCTGTTTTTTTAAAGATCGTCAATTAACATTTTGTAACATGTTATAGTGTTTCATAATATTTTTTTAAAATATTTACATAAGAGTATATTTATTTCTATATTTTCTGTTTTTTTAAAGATCGTCAATTAACATTTTGTAACATGTTATAGTGTTTCATAATATTTTTTAAAATATTTACATAAGAGTATATTTATTTCTATATTTTCTGTTTTTTTAAAGATCGTCAATTAACATTTTGTAACATGTTATAGTGTTTCATAATATTTTTTAAAATATTTACATAAGAGTATATTTATTTCTATATTTTCTGTTTTTTTAAAGATCGTCAATTAACATTTTGTAACATGTTATAGTGTTTCATAATATTTTTTAAAATATTTACATAAGAGTATATTTATTTCTAAATTTTCTGTTTTTTTAAAGATCGTCAATTAACATTTTGTAACATGTTATAGTGTTTCATAATATTTTTTAAAATATTTACATAAGAGTATATTTATTTCTATATTTTCTGTTTTTTTAAAGATCGTCAATTAACATTTTGTAACATGTTATAGTGTTTCATAATATTTTTTAAAATATTTACATAAGAGTATATTTATTTCTATATTTTCTGTTTTTTTAAAGATCGTCAATTAACATTTTGTAACATGTTATAGTGTTTCATAATATTTTTTAAAATATTTACATAAGAGTATATTTATTTCTATATTTTCTGTTTTTTTAAAGATCGTCAATTAACATTTTGTAACATGTTATAATAGTGTTTCATAATATTTTTTAAAATATTTACATAAGAGTATATTTATTTCTATATTTTCTGTTTTTTTAAAGATCGTCAATTAACATTTTGTAACATGTTATAGTGTTTCATAATATTTTTTAAAATATTTACATAAGAGTATATTTATTTCTATATTTTCTGTTTTTTTAAAGATCGTCAATTAACATTTTGTAACATGTTATAGTGTTTCATAATATTTTTTTAAATATTTACATAAGAGTATATTTATTTCTATATTTTCTGTTTTTTTTAAAGATCGTCAATTAACATTTTGTAACATGTTATAGTGTTTCATAATATTTTTTAAAATATTTACATAAGAGTATATTTATTTCTATATTTTCTGTTTTTTTTAAAGATCGTCAATTAACATTTTGTAACATGTTATAGTGTTTCATAATATTTTTTAAAATATTTACATAAGAGTATATTTATTTCTATATGTATGTTTTTCTTTTTTTTGATCATGACTAAATCCAGGTTTTGAAGGTAAGAGAGAGTACAGAGACAAGCCTTTATGTCACCACTTTCTTCATATTTCTTCATTGCTTTTACAATAGCTGTATCCATTTTCTTATACTTCAGCTTTCTCCGTTTTCCTTCCAAGTTTAACTCTAATGGATAGCGGAAGTGTAGCTTGGTCTCTTATTTCGCTCTTCCCGTACTCGTTATCCCTTGGTTAAATGCCCTTGGCGGCAGTAAGAGTAGTTTGACCATATATTTCGCACATTCCGTGATGGTCGCTTACTTCATACATTCCTACCTCGTGGGGATGACGAATAAGACCTGTTCAGAGCAAAGTCCAATCAGACAACAAATTCGTAGGAATCAGCTGTTCCAAACTACTTTCAATAATATTACAACATCGACAGTCCGATAAATTCGGATTAAATGTGGAAATAGATTTTAACCCCTCCTAGGTGAGGTGACCATTCCAATGGCCGTCCTGATAGCATGCCGAAACCCAGCCTGACCACCTGCTATTTGCAAGCTTCGACCACCAATTTAACTATTCTGTTAATGGTTATAGTAATACAAATAATTGCGGTAGAGACTTGAAAGGGTCAGAAATGAAGAAATACGTAACGAATAAAAATATAAAGGAAGAGATTAAAATATAAGGCAATCAGCATGGTTTGGACATGTAAAGAGGATTCCAGGAGACAGGTGTCCCAGATAAGTAATAGAGTTGATTCCTCCTGAGAAAAGAAAGAGAGGACGGGCAAGAAGAAGTTGGCGTGATGACATCGAAGAAGCAATGATTAAAGAAACCTAGAAGAAGCATTAACGTATGACAGAAGAAAACGGAAATTGGGGTTTGAGAGGCGGTGATAGAGCTGTATGTAACAGATCCGTTACATACATTGAAAATAATTACTCGTGTATGTCAGAATTAGTGCCAGGTAATACAGCTTAGTATAACACTACAGAAATTCTACATTGGGCAAAAAGGTCGCAGCTTCAAACAAAGAGTCGAGGAACACAAACAGAACACCAACTCGGCATTCTACAATCACATATAAGAAACAGGACACAAATATACAGACATTTACCATAACCTAGGAATCTTACACATCAACAAAAAAGGACCACATCTCAACACACTAGAATAATATGCAATTTACGGACGCACAAAAACACAAGTACAAATATATTAAACGAACAAACACAATACAAATCACACATACTTTTTGATATTATCGAAAACCTGCCTTAAAAATCGTTACCGCTTAACCTAACAACTCCAAGCAGAAGACGCTGATAAAAATCGCCACATAGCAATCGAAAACGTTCTGTCTCAGTAAGTTTTTATAAATTTACAAAATTTAAAGTCATAAACTGATGTAAAAGTGATTAATTCGTATGATAATTATTAGTTCTGGAAAAACAAGTATTCGGGTAAAAATTGATTTTACAGGTAGAAACGGGATGAGATTCTACGTGTTTAGAACCTAAAAACTCAGTATTAATAGTAAAAAATATCAATATTGAAAGTTAAACCAGTGGATGCGTAGGCACAAGGCTTTGACGTCACACGTCAGGGCGTGGCTTTGGTAAGTTTTTGCGACAAAGGTAAATAAGCATATGACGAGACGAGAGCCGTCCGTTTGGCAACGCCGCTTCGCAATAATTGGGACAATGTATAACCTTGAATACGCCTGCTCATGTTTTTGTAAATTGAATACCGGCTGTAAAACGCTATTTTTATCTTCGGTGTTAGAGCATAACGCATCCATCGTTGATAATCATGGCTGGGTAAGGAGCTCTCTCTGCAATGTAATTATTAGCTTTATGTAGCTACAGGTTTTCGAAATGCTTTGACACGTATTTTAACGAGTCAGTAATTTTGCTCTAAAGTAGCCCATTTTTAGGTACAGTGTAACCTCGATAACTCGAACGCAAATTACAACAATTTCTTTATAGCCTTTTCACAATATCCACTCGAATACTTTGGTGGAAAACCCTTCACAAATCGAGGTCAGCACTGGTTAGAAAGATAAAACCCTCTATAAGTGTACGTTTTACGCATCCATCGTTGATAATCATGGCTGGGTAAGGAGCTCTCTCTGCAATGTAATTATTAGCTTTATGTAGCTACAGGTTTTCGAAATGCTTTGACACGTATTTTAACGAGTCAGTAATTTTGCTCTAAAGTAGCCCATTTCTAGGTACAGTGTAACCTCGATAACTCGAACGCAAATTACAACAATTTCTTTATAGCCTTTTCACAATATCCACTCGAATACTTTGGTGGAAAACCCTTCACAAATCGAGGTCAGCACTGGTTAGAAAGATAAAACCCTCTATAAGTGTACGTTTTGGCATAGCGAAGGGACGAACGCCCCTAAGGTTAAGGCTAGCGCTCCTTAATATGCCGAATCAGTGCATCTACCGTACGTATTCGTATGTAGAGGCTTTTTCCGTTCCTAAGTTCATAGCGCCTAAATTGTCATTTAATTCATTACAACTTTTTTATAGTAAAATATAACATATTTATAATTCATTTTCAATACTTTGTACACATATTTACGTTTAGCAAATAAAATAATATGCAATCACAAGGTGTAGTTTGTAGGTACTTTACAATAAATATATTGGCAGTACCCATTAGCACAAAAGTAATAAGAAGTAACCAATATTCCACGTTACCTAAGATTAAACCCTTATGTACATTTCGATGACCTTGTCGTCATTATCATCAGAGAATATTACAAAATAACATTCTAAGAATATAATATAGTAATTTATAAACTAGACTGGCCAGGTATTCTAGATTGTAATACTACCCTATGGTGATTACATGGTCATCGAAATGGGGAATCTTAGGTAACTTGTAATATTAATTAATTTTGTGGTATTTACGTTTAGCCAATTTTATTGTAATATAATATAACATCAATACTCGGGGGAAGGAGAGTATAGATTAAGCTAGTGCATTAGAGTAGAATCAAAATTAGAAAAGTATTTTGCCAGTTCTGGTAATCATTTACCTCTTTAGCAAAATCGAACTTGATGGGGGAAAGATGTTATGACTGGTGCAGAAAGGACATTATGGTATAATTAAAAAAAAACAAAGGTATTTTGCCAGTTCTGGAATTCATTTACCTCTTTAGCAAAACCAGCGAATACCGTTTGCGTAACATTTGACATGTTGAGAGAACTTGATGGGGGAAAGATGTTATGGCTGGTGCAGAAAGGACATTGTGGTATAATTAAAATCACAAAGGTATTTTGCCAGCTAAGGTCGAAGGAGTAGAGATTATACCCTGCTTTCATCCAATAACGGTTTCTATGGCAACCTTCTTTACCAGGGTTGCTATTGTAGTCACATTTACACTTCAAGCTTTGCGAGAAAGTAAATGTGGCGGTGACTGCAACGCAACGCAAACTTGAGTTGCTTTTTCACAGCATACGGAGTTGCATGCACATATTCATAGTGAAGTGATAGCAACGCGACTAGCGAGTGACACAGAAACTAGAGTTGCTCTGGTCACGGCATGCTGTAAACTCTTCAGTTTCTCAGTTGCCAGTAGTATTTGTTGTGTTGTGTATGCGTTTCTCAAGAGTGTTATCGTATTTAAATAATTATTTTTTTATTTGTATTTTTTGTGTTTCTGTTTCTTTGAATAGTCTTATATTATTATACTGGTATAGTATGTCAGAAAAAAAAATATTTTTGGTTCTGTTCATGTTTTGTGTATCCAACAACTTCAAGACGATATAAATGATTACCAAACATTTTTTCAAAATATGTAAAATCGGCACTTGAACTATATAATTTTATTTCTTTAAAAACGGTTAAGTAATTCAAAAAGGATAAACATTATTAAAATTTATATCCAACTGTTCAAACATTGGGGATCTCCCCATACATTTGCGACATGGAACTCGTCGAGTGTAAAAACTTGCGCCCAGTATTTTTGATTTTAAGAACCCGCGAAGAAAACATACATTCCAAAAAGGCACGTTGTTAAAGACAGTCTCTACAATATACAGTTTTATTAGCAATTTATGGTAACTTGTACGTAGGTCATACGCTTTTTGGATTTCTTTTACACCACCCATCGGTGTGTAGAAGATACGAGACGGGTGAATGAGCGTGTGTGCGTACGCTAAAAAAATGATAAATCATTTCCATACACCAACGAATTCTCAATTAGCTAATTTGTAACAATTTAAATGAAGAGCTTTAAACTTGGAACGAGTTAAGCTTTTTATCTGAGACTAATTCAAACAGTATGGCCTTATCTAACAGCTGTTTTCACGTTCGAACTTGGAGATTATGTTTACAGTTTATCATAGTTTAGGAATTTAATCTTGACAGTTGATTAAGACATACGTAAACTGTATTGTTATCTAATACTGGTGCTTTTCTGTTTTCACCGATAGACTCTAATCGTTCTTTAAGTAATTATCCTCTTCGTGGACAGTGACCGAAAATATTGTGGTACGTGGCTTCTACAACAGGATCGTGTAGGTCATATTCCATCTATGCTACTTCCATCTTGCTCTTCTCATTTATAGGACGAAATGTAAGGTTCCTTTCTTCCTATAAAGGACCCCGGCCATGCTATGAACCTACTATTATAGTTGTTTTAATTTTACGTATTTATGTTTAATGTGTTTAAGGTTAATGACAGATCGCAGACCATTTGCTAATACAAATTACCTCTACGTTTCGATTGTCTGTCCGAAAATCATTTTCAAGAGCTAAAGGTATATTAATTTAATATTGTCATAAATTTACAGTTTTTACATTCATATACAATACTTTTAACATTGTTAAAATCAAATATTACATTATTCTTAATAAATATTAACATTTTCAAGTCAAACGGAACTACTAAACAAATCACATTCTTTATCACAATTAAGTCTTTGAAATGGATTTTCTGATAGAAAGTCAAACATGTAACGTATTTGTATTAGCATGTGATCTGTCTGTCATTAACCTTAAACACACCTTATTAGTTTGTTTTAGCTGTACTTTACTGTCTGTAAAGCATAAAATTACTTCGAAATTTACAATACAGAACATAACATAACCTCTAAATGGATACGCGAACAGCTGTTAGCGTCAACATACGCCATGTTTTTAATTCGGAAATCTTCGGGAAAATTCGTTCACTTTACTCCCATTGGGCTTCTTAAGATAATGTTCTGATGCATTGACCTATTGGCAGAATTCTACGTTCTAAAAGCAAACAAAAACCAAGTATAATAGTACAACAAAATTATACCTTATTCTAATCCGTATTAAACTAATGTGATGTTTTCTTTATTAAAAAAATAAACATACATTGTACCGAATTGAATTTACATTGTTCTTAAAAAATCATAATGCTAAACACAATGTAATTATTTAGATTTCCATATTGTAATTTATATTTTTTTTTTACATCAAAGAAGAAAATGTTTTTTAAAGGTAGCTGATTATGAAAATTTATGTCTATTTGTTGCCAAATAAATTCATATACCTCACACTATCCACTTTTCCGTATATTGGCCTTAGCTGAACAACATTTTTTGCTAGAATATTTTCCAGAAGGAAAACGTGTTGAATTTGTTTTAAATTTTATCTCTTAATAGTTAAGTTTTTTTATAATGATTACTTGAAATACATTGTCATGTAAACGAGAGAATATTTTTGTATATCTAATTATTTATAATTTTTTCCCTTCCTATAGATTAGATTTACTTACATATGGTAATGAACTTCTAGATTTGTGTACCAAGTCCTTTGACGTCTCGTGATACCTGGGAAGCTAGACACATCATTATCCTGGCACATAATACCAACCCATGTCAGCCCTTTTCTCGTATTCCCAAATTAACTTTTGCTTGAACTGATGTAGAATATAATGTAGGGAGTTTTAAAAACAGAGATACCAGAGATTATTATTTTTCTAGTTTTTTCATTATTTATGAAGCAATACTCTAGGCACTTCTATTTTTCCATTCCTTCTATTAGTCACACTCTCCTTATATATATATATATAAAGAACAAAAGTCTAAATACAAATACAAGAATTATAATTGAATTTACAATTCAAAGCTTTTCGTTGGCTAACAGTACCAACATCATCAGGAATATTAAACAATTAAAATTAACATATGTGCAAATTAGATCAAATAATTTATATAATTATAATTCTTGTATTTGTATTTAGACTTTTGTTCTTTATTAATACACAAAAAAACATACTGCGATATATATATATATATTTCAAATTGTCAATGTTTAGTAAAATACTTTTTATTCAACCACTCACGTTCAAATACATGTTTTAAAACTTGTAGTGGAAGACACTTGATGTTGTTACAGTTTTTTCCAAATATTAACTCATTATTAAATTTAATTAAATAATTTTAATAATTAAATTTACCATTGCTCCACATTACTTTGTTTTTAAAATATTACTACTGCGCTAGTAATAGCCTTGATATATTTTGGATCTCAGAACTAAATGTATATATATATATAAAGTAGAAATATCTGAGCGTTAATCTTAACATGAATCTAAAAATATTTATGAAATTTAACTTTGTGGATAATGTTATACAGTAGAACCTCTCTAATTCGTCACGTTCGGGACCGGGGTGATGAATTCGAGATAAATACGAAATAAGGAGGTCGGGTAATTAACATGTAATTGCGGGCAAATACAGAAATATAATATAAAATATGTATTTCTATGTGTGTGTGTGTGTGTGTGTGTGTGTGTGTGTGTGTGTGTGTGTATGTATATATATATATATATATATATATATATATATATATATATATATATTAAATATGGTGATATGTTTTCTTGTAATATAGTTAATAAATTAAAAATATTTGAAAAACAAGAATACTTTTAATGAATATATTTATTCAAAGCTTTTCGCCGATAAAATAGTATCAGCACCTTCAGGAAAATAATTATCTAATTAAATATTTTTACAAAATTCTGAATTTTTACAGAATTTTGTAAAAATATATAATTATTTTCCTGAAGATGATGGTACTATTTTATCGGCGAAAAGCTTTGAATAAATATATTCATTAAAAGTATTCTTGTTTTTGAAATATTTTTAATTCATTATATATATATATATATATAAAATATGTTTTCTTGTTTAATAATTTAAAACAATATAGGTTATTCAAATACAAGAATATTTAAATTTAATTAGAACATACTAAATTTGATACTATATTCAATGTCTATAATGTTACAGCAACAAAATAATCTTGGCAATTTGTATAAATTTAGCAACAATTCTATTTCTAATTTAACATATGGTTTAGGACTATATCTTGCATTATTGTATTTATTCATTCCTGATAATGTTTGTACTGTTTACCAACGAAAATCTTTGAATTTAAATTAATAAATTCTTGTATTTAAATAACGTATGTTGTTTTATATATATATATATATAATCATACATAATGTAAATATAATACACAATAGGTATATATTGTAACTAATGTACTTAAATTATTTATGTCGACTGAAAACCCAGCAACACTATTACACAACACTATAAAAACACAGTACCCTGCAGAATAGTTCGTAATTACAAATACAGTGTGTTCATAAACAGTGGTTGCAATGCCTTGTAGGAACATCAACATTTGTTAAGAAAAATAAGGTGTATTAAATTATTTACGTTTTAGTTTTGAAAAAACGTGTCATTTCCTTTTGTATTAAAGAGTTCTTTTCTGGTGGTGCCTAAACTACGTGACAGGGCAGGCGATGTTTGCTATTACCGTGACGAATTAAAGAGAGACGAATCAGAGGGGTTCGTCCCTGTATAACATTTAATATTTCTTCATATTAGTATTAGTAAAAGTCTTGATTTATTTTGGAAATCATGTAACAGAATAAAAATATATTTGAGGTAGTATATCTAGTAGTTATGCGTGTAATATAAGTTACTTTCTTAGAGGGAACTGTTTTCCCTGGACACCTGTGCGCCAGGCCTTCATAGATATAGGTTCCTAGTTCTGTCCTAGCACAGGGTGAAGTGAGGTTTTCATCTTACTCCTGCCCTGCATTCATAAACTACTAGTCACCCTGGTTCATACTAAATATTTTGAAAACATTAAATACGCAAGATATATGACTGATCCACTTCTTGTGACGAATATGTACTGTATTACTATATAAACGATTGCAGCCAGGCTAGACAACCTACGTCAGTTGTAGATTTGTTTTCTTACACCTGAGAAAGACTGCAAACAGTAGGCTATTCCAAAAAGTAAAAATTTAAAACAATCTAAACAGATTTTTTTTAATTCATAGAAATTGGTAATTCACTAAAAGACGAAAAATTAGAATTTCTATAGTGAAATCAGAAATAAGTGTAAATTGTAAAAAATTCACATGTTTACCTTTTTTTATTGAAGCTTTGAAAACCTTCGTGTGACAGTTACTGATGTTAATTTTATGCCAAGAGAAATGTTAGTCTTGTGAATAATTTAAACAATTGATTAAATCAAATATTAACTTGTCAGGCGCAAGTATATTTCCAAAGCGTACACAGCATTGCATTTATTGATTGCAGCATCTAGATGTTATTAATTTATGTCTGACCTTTGGTAGTGGGTGTTTGCTGCACGTTCTGTTGGTCGATGTTAGTACGAACGCTACGAATATACGGATTGTTTTGTATAATACGTGAAACTACAACTTGCGAGGGCTTTATAATGGAACCAACATAGCATGGTGTGGGTGTAGCCCAGAGGATTACACATGAGCTCTGTTAAATAATGTTTTTCTTTTATTCAATTCGTAGCGTTTTTACGTTTCAAGGCGATAGATCGTGACAGTTTTAGCCAACGGATGGTGAGGAACGCGTAACCGTTCCAGCCGGGACAGAATTGTTGTTTTTATCGTCTCAGACTCAACATTACACGGCTATCGTGTGTACATTCTGTGTTGGTTTCTCTGCTTTTCTATAGACTATCTAGGCTCGGAAGCACCCCAGAGGGCTACCCACACACACACACGCTTACCTGTGAACTGGGAACCACAGTAGAACTCCACAGTAACTAGAACTTCGCTGTAACTAAAACTCTATAGTAACTAGAACTTCGCTGTAACTAGAACTCCACAGTAACTAGAACTATACAGTAACCTCGCTGTAACTAGAACTCCACAGTAACTAGAATTTCACAGTAAATAGAACTCCACAGTAACTAGAACTTCGCTGTAACTAGAACTCCACAGTAACTAGAACTATACAGTAACCTCGCTGTAACTAGAACTCCATAGTAACTAGAATTTCACAGTAAATAGAACTTCGCGGTAACTAGAGCTCCACAGTAATTAGAACCTCGCTGTAATTAGAAGCCCACAGTAACTAGAACTACACAGTAACTAGAACTACACAGTAACTAGAACTACACAGTAACTAGAAGTACACAGTAACTAGAACTTCGCGGTAACTAGATCTCCACAGTAATTAGAACCTCGCTGTAATTAGAAGTCCACAGTAACTAGAACTACACAGTAACTAGAACTACACAGTAACTAGAACTACACAGTAACTAGAACTTCGCGGTAACTAGATCTCCACAGTAATTAGAACCTCGCTGTAATTAGAAGCCCACAGTAACTAGAACTACACAGTAACTAGAACTACACAGTAACTAGAAGTACACAGTAACTAGAACTTCGCGGTAACTAGATCTCCACAGTAATTAGAACCTCGCTGTAATTAGAAGTCCACAGTAACTAGAACTACACAGTAACTAGAACTACACAGTAACTAGAACTACACAGTAACTAGAACTACACAGTAACTAGAACTTCGCGGTAACTAGATCTCCACAGTAATTAGAACCTCGCTGTAATTAGAAGTCCACAGTAACTAGAACTACACAGTAACTAGAACTACACAGTAACTAGAACTACACAGTAGTGAACTTTGTAGTGACTAAGGTGGCAGATTATCGATACTTCCGCCTCCGCTAAAGGCGACGGATTATTAATACTTCCGCCTCCTCTAAATCTGACGCGATACTTCCGCCTCCGCTAAAGGTGACGGATTATCGATACTTCCGCCTCCTCTAAATCTGACGGATTATCGATACTTCCGCCTCCGCTAAAGGTGACGGATTATCGATACTTCCGCCTCCTCTAAATCTGACGGATTATCGATACTTCCGCCTCCGCTAAAGGCGACGGATTATTAATACTTCCGCCTCCTCTAAATCTGACGGATTATCGATACTTCCGCCTCCGCTAAAGGCGACGGATTATTAATACTTCCGCCTCCTCTAAATCTGACGGATTATCGATACTTCCGCCTTCGCTAAAGGTGACGGATTATCGATACTTCCGCCTCCTCTAAATCTGACGGATTATCGATACTTCCGCCTCCGCTAAAGATGACGGATTCTCAATAACTCCACCGGTTGCTAAAGGTAACGGATTGTCGATAGTTCCGCCTCCGTTAAAGATGACGGATCGTCAATGTCAGTAGTTCCGTCTCCGCTAAAGGTGACGGTTTATCGATATTTCCCCGTCTGCTCGACGAATGTTGAATTTGTATGATAATTGTACTGACTTAAATTCGATCCTAACTTGTATCAATGGTTTGTATGAATATTGCATGACATGGCAATGAGAAGCGTATTACAAGTTTGTTCTAAAAACTACCTAAATTGCTGACTTTCACCTCGCCTCTTTATTGTGGTCATTTCCGAAAGGAAACTAAATTTTCGATTACAGTTCCTTGCAGCATCTGTGTGAACGTTGAAGGCCTGCGTTTATGTCGTTCGTTTAAAGAATTAAACGGTTGATTCAGGTTTGTCTTGTTTCACACAAATGTAACAGTCTGACCATTGTGCTGACCTTGCTGGCATCCATTCTGACCCGCGAAGGGTCATTGGCCTCGAAACAGCTGTGATACTTTCACTGTATCTAAGGGCCTATCGTTGATTTCTCCGTTGCCGTTGTCAGGTTGGTGCCCAATGTTACCGTTACAGTAGGCTTAAACGTGAGGACGCATAGTTTGGACACGCGGATTTATATAGCTAATAACATTATAGCTAATGATCTAATGGCTAACACGTGACTGTTAATCTTAAGGTCCTGGCTCCAATGCCCAGTGGTGCCGTAAGTTTTAAGGCTTTTCTTTCAGCCCCTATAATGTGTCTACTTAAAGGGAAGTGCTAGCTATTTTAGTTTTAGAGAGATCAGCCAGTATGCTGATATCGCTTCAGATACATTGGTAGATTAAGGTCGAGAGACACGTAAAGGGTCGCGTACATAAAGAGCTTCTCTGTATCGTGACCATAAAAATGAATACACCTCGGGAGATGGCATCAAATGTAAAAAGCGATGACAAGAGGTGTCTACTCTATGTCCATTTATCTACTCCGCTACTATATGTAGTCTGTCTATTGCGCTTCTTTATCTGTCTACTTTGCTACGCTATGTAGTCTATCTGTCTACTCCGCTACGCTATGTAGTCTATTTATCTACTCCCCTACTCTATGTAGCTATCTACTCTGCTACGCTATGTAGTCTATTTATCTACTCCCCTACTCTATGTAGCTATCTACTCTGATACGCTATGTAGACTGCTTATCTACTCCGCTGCTCTATGTAGCTATCTACTCTGCTACGCTATGTAGACTGCTTATCTACTCCGCTGCTCTATGTAGCTATCTACTCTGCTACGCTGTGTAGTCATTTTTATACTCCGCTACTTTATGTAGTACATCTGTCTACTCCGCTACTCTATGCAGCTATCTACTCTGCTACGCTATGTAGTCATTTTTGTACTCCGTTTTTCTATGTAGTACATCTGTCTACTCCGTTACTCTATGTAGCTATCTACTCTGCTACGCTATGTAGTCTGTTTATCTGCTCCGCTACTCTATGTAGCTATCTACTCTGCTTCGCTGTGTAGTCATTTTTATACTCCGCTATTTTATGTAGTACATCTATCTACTCCGTTACTCTATGTAGCTATCTGCTATGCTACGCTGTGTAGTCATTTTTATACTCCGTTATTCTATTTAGTACATCTGTCTGCTCCGTTACTCTATGTAGCTGTCTACTCCGCTACTCTATGAAGCTATCTGCTATGCTACGCTGTGTAGTCATTTTTATATTCCGCTACTCTGTAGCTATCTACTCTGCTACGCTGTGTAGTCATTTTTATACTCCGTTACTCTATGTAGCACATCTGTCTACTCCGTTACTCTATGTAGCTGTCTACTCCGCTACTCTATGTAGCTATCTGCTATGCTATGCTGTGTAGTCATTTTTATACTCCGCTACTCTATGTAGCTATCTACTCTGCTACGCTGTGTAGTCATTTTTATACTCCGTTACTCTATGCAGTACATCTGTCTACTCCGTTACTCGATGTACCTGTCTACTCCGTTACTCTATGAATCTATCTGCTATGTTACGCTGTGTAGTCATTTTTATACTCCGCTACTCTATGTAGCTATCTACTGTTCTACGCTGTGTAGTCATTTTTATACTCCGTTACTCTATGTAGTACATCAGTCTACTCCGTTACTCTATGTAGCTGTCTACTCCACTACGCTATGTAGTCTATTTATCTTTTCCGCTACTCTATGTAGTATGTCTGCCTATTCCGCTGCTCTATATAGTCATTTTTTTTCAAACGTTTATGGCTCATCCTGTCTATACAAAATTAACACGCAATAGACAGGTGTTTATTATTATACAATAACAAAATGGCAATAAGAAAACTGAAATTTGTACAAACACAGAAGTTCAAAATACTCGGGCGATTCTATACAAGGATTAATGCACAAGATGAGTAATACCTACAGAAGATAGTAGATACCTCGCTGTGGTTCCAGGTTCACGGATCTGCATATGTTTATTCATATATACCAGAAGCAGTATTTATCTTTCCCATCTGTGGATTCAACTGCCTTCTACATTCATCACAGACGATACGCAAAGCTGGAGCGTTGTATATTCCTCCGGTAACTCCACATGTAGATTCTCCTTCCTTTCTACATCCGTCACAGATGATACTATATGAGGATTGTACGTCCCTCCGTTAATCTCACCTTTGCAATATTCCTTTCTACATGACTCACCTACGATTTTGAATCCTCTAGGTTTATACGTCCCTCTGTTAATCACATCTTTGGAATATTCCTTTCTACATGCGTCACAGACGATTTTGAATCCTCTAGGTTTGTACGTCCCTCCGTTAATCTCATCTTTGGAATATTCCTTTCTACATGCGTCCCTTCGTCAAGCCTACTTATCGAGACACCTTCTTACTTACTCCCGTCTGTGACGATATAAAATCTTCCACTTTCCACTTTCACCTGTGGATTTTCCTTCTACATCTGTCAATGACAATGCTGTGATGACAAGAGCATATTTGTGGATAAATATTTGATAAAATTGAACTTCTGTTGGTTCATATTGTTAAAAAGAGGCCGCAGGTGTTTGATATTGTTTGAGCAGCAAACATTTGTGTGATTCCTCTGAGTGGGCAGAGAATGTCGGTCTTGGTACTCTAGAGTAGCGTCTTCGTCGAAGTCAGAGAATGGGTCTCCCCGTTAGACCACCAGGGGTGTAGAAAAGGGAGACATGATAAACCCCACATGGACGTAATACTTAAAACAATCATTTTCGACGTATGTACCTCATTCCGCCAGAAGTCCTAATCTCCAAAAGTCGATGGTACGTGAGGTGGAACTACGTATCCGTGGCGTTTTATGTCACTTTGTTTTTCGTCATTTTACTATTTCCATGTCTTGGTAAAGTAAAGAGTTATACGTATAGGAGAGGTAGGCGTGATATTTATCGCTATTTTTAAGACGTGATTTCAAGTTGTAGTTTTATTGGCCTTTGTTTCAAATGTAATCAATTTAAAGTTGGCAACCGATGGCCTAGTGTTTGTAATGGCGAAGAGAAACTCGGTTTTGTTTGGTTTTTAATATACTTTTAATTTGCAGTGTTTTCAAACACGTTGAAATCAGCAGCTTTACGCCGAGCCAACGTTTATCATTAATGAGGTAATTTGTTTTCATTATTTAAATTATAAATACTGTTGATAAGATTAATCCGATAGCATCTTCCTGTGTGTTTCACTCAGTATAGACCTGACACATTGTGTGTGTGTGTGTGTGTGTTTATGTTCATGAGGTGAGTGCATTTAGGTGCCTTTGAATATAGCGGTTAGATTAGGTTAGGTTAAGTAGTTATGGAATGCAGGAAAAAGTCTCGCCCTATTGAAGATTTACTACAGCTACCAGCAGGAGGATATCGGTCTAAACGTCTTATCAATGTGTACGAGAATTTGTCTCTGTAGATTTGTTTTTGATTTAAAAATCCGGTAGAGTAGATTTTTTTGTTTTGTGGAAATAGCTTTCAGTTTATCGGAATTAATGACCGGATTATCTGACTCACCGCTGTACTAGGCATGTCGAGCTATTTACCCAGTACTAGGCATTCTAAAAACATTAGTCGTCCGATGCAAAGAATGGCCGGATTATCTGACTCAGCGCTGTACTAGGCATGTCGAGCTATTTACCCAGTACTAGTCATTCTAAAAACATTAGTCGTCCGATGCAAAGAATGGCCGGATTATCTGACTCACCGCTGTACTAGGCATGTCGAGCTATTTACCCAGTACTAGTCATTCTAAAAACATTAGTCGTCCGATGCAAAGAATGGCCGGATTATCTGACTCACCGCTGTACTAGGCATGTCGAGCTATTTACCCAGTACTAGTCATTCTAAAAACATTAGTCGTCCGATGCAAAGAATGACCGGATTATCTGACTCGCCGCTGTACTAGGCATGTCGAGCTATTTACCCAGTACTAGTCATTCTAAAAACATTAGTCGTCCGATGCAAAGAATGGCCGGATTATCTGACTCACCGCTGTACTAGACATTTCGAGATATTTACTCAGTACTAGTCGTTCTAAAAACATTAGTCGTCCGATACAAAGAATGGCCGGATAATCTGACTCGCCGCTGTACTAGGCATGTCGAGCTATTTACCTAGTACTAGTCATTCTAAAAACATTAGTCGTCCGATGCAAAGAATGGCCGGATAATCTGACTCACCGCTGTACTAGACATTTCGAGATATTTTCTCAGTACTAGTCGTTCTAAAAACATTAGTCGTCCGATACAAAGAATGGCCGGATAATCTGACTCGCCGCTGTACTAGGCATGTCGAGCTATTTACCTAGTACTAGTCATTCTAAAAACATTAGTCGTCCGATGCAAAGAATGGCCGGATAATCTGACTCGCCGCTGTACTAGGCATGTCGAGCTATTTACTCAGTACTAGTCGTTCTAAAAACATTAGTCGTCCGATACAAAGAATGGCCGGATTATCTGACTCGCCGCTGTACTAGGCATTTCGAGCTATTTACTCAGTACTAGTCGTTCTAAAAAACATTAGTCGTCCGATACAAAGAATAGGGGTAATTTTGTTGCTTGAGCGTTGCTGTAGTTTTTGTTCATGCACTCTCATGTTCCTTAGGCAAGTAAAATCTCCAAAGCTTTAACTAGTATTTTTTATATTATAGTGAGCAATGGTCGATGTTTTTGGCTCTGGTTTGTTGAACTGGTAGTAGCGCGCTAATTCTCTCCATTTCTCCGTATTTTTTTTCCACCAAGAAGGGTTAACTTAATCTTTTTTTTTAAATATTCCCCGATTATCCTTTAAAAAGTAGTATAATGTCCTCTGATTACATTAACATTTTTAACAATTTTTGTATAAATATTTGAGGGAAATGATCTGAAAATATATAGAATATATCGCAATCGGTTTTATATTCATCTTGTGAACAGTTATTGTGCATCAGTAGAACTTACATAGTATCCGTGAGCATGGAGTAGGCAAATTTCGTCATCGCTTGAGGATAGCAATCTATATACAGTACAGGCTCCATTGCCTTACCGAAGTCCTGCAGTTCTTCACAATTTCCTCCTTTTTTGAGTTCTTTGCAAGATGATTGGTCAGATCACGAGTCAAATGCTTTCGGAGAGTGAGTGAGCGACACGTCTGAAAGAAGAGTAAGGGCTTAACTACTTGCTATGTTACAACTCGCGGTTACTCTTTCTTTCTCTTCTTCCCACCAACGCTTCTGAAGAATTTGGAATTTAGAAAGAGTGAGTAGTGTATTCATTTCATACATCAGCGCTCCAAGTGTTGTGTTGTGGAGTTACCTACTCTCGCCGTTGGTTTTATTAATTTTCATAAAATTTTTAAATAATATTGTTTGCATTAGCGCCAATCAGTATATCCTTAGGATTTTTCAAAAATAACATTCTCGATTCTTTAATTGCTTAAAACAACCATATTCTCTAAAAATAATTTGATTTTTTTTTTATTAATATTATCTGGCAAAAATACCATTGCTGAAAAATATAGTAGTTTTCCGGTTTTTTGCCAAGTGATATCAATAAACATCTTTTAAGAAACCTCAAGACTTGCAGCACTAAACTCCGTGTTTTGCATTTTTCAGTTAAAAATAAAAGACGTCAGTCAATATTATACAAAATTATTTATGTATTATTAAAATTCCTAAATAGAATTGCCTTCCGCTCCTAAAATAGTTGCAGAAGATAGAGTTGATAAAAGGAGTTAACCCCTTCCGGTGAAAGAGCTATATCGATCCGATCCAACAGGAGTTACTTTGCCTAGATTTTTATTTAGTTTTAATAGAATGTTCTACGTTTCGGGAATTCTCTTAAGGCGCTACGAATTCATTTGTTACATTATTTTAAAACAAGACATATAAATTTACACATTTAAAACAGAGGGTGTGTGTGTGTGTGTCAGTTTTATAGCATCTGCCGTCGCTGTCCGATTTCTAAACTCTGCCGCCTTGCTTCCAATTATTGTAGCAGTGTTTCACCGATAAGTTCCTTTCACTTATGGATTTATTTATGGTAACTTCCCATGTTAGTCTGTGTCTTCCCTTTCTTTTTCTCTCCGGTGGCGTCCACTCCCTCCGACATCCTCCTCACGTGTCCGAACCATATCACCTGTCTCCTCTGAATCTCAGCTAAAACTGTCTCCTTCTCCTCTATCATGTCGCTAATCCTTTCCTTTGCCCTAATATCTAAATTCCCTAAGAGCGTATATTTCTACTGCGTTGATATTGTTCCTGCCTGCTTGAGACATTACCCGCGTTTCTGCCCCGTACGTCAATATACTATGGTGTTATACATTCGTTTAGTCCGTGTATAAACATTGATAATGTTTGAGTGCAGTGTCTGGCAAAGACGGGCCATGAATGAAGAATTAATCCTTCTCCTCTATCATGTCGCTAATCCTTTCCTTTGCCCTAATATTTCGTCTAGATTCCCTAAGAGCGTATATTTCTACTGCGTTGATATTGTTCCTGCCTGCTTGAGACATTACCCGCGTTTCTGCCCCGTACGTCAATATACTATGGTGTTATACATTCGTTTAGTCCGTGTATAAACATTGATAATGTTTGAGTGCAGTGTCTGGCAAAGACGGGCCATGAATGAAGAATTAATCCTTCTCCTCTATCATGTCGCTAATCCTTTCCTTTGCCCTAATATTTCGTCTAGATTCCCTAAGAGCGTATATTTCTACTGCGTTGATATTGTTCCTGCCTGCTTGAGACATTACCCGCGTTTCTGCCCCGTACGTCAATATACTATGGTGTTATACATTCGTTTAGTCCGTGTATAAACATTGATAATGTTTGAGTGCAGTGTCTGGCAAAGACGGGTCATGAATGAAGAATTAATCCTTCTTCTCTATCATGTCGCTAATCCTTTCCTTTGCCCTAATATCTCGTCTAGATTCCCTAAGAGCGTATATTTCTACTGCGTTGATATTGTTCCTGCCTGCTTGAGACATTACCCGCGTTTCTGCCCCGTACGTCAATATACTATGGTGTTATACATTCGTTTAAAAGTCCGTGTATAAACATTGATAATGTTTGAGTGCAGTGTCTGGCAAAGACGGGCCATGAATGAAGAATTAATCCTTCTCCTCTATCATGTCGCTAATCCTTTCCTTTGCCCTAATATTTCGTCTAGATTCCCTAAGAGCGTATATTTTTACTGCGTTGATATTGTTCCTGCCTGCTTGAGACATTACCCGCGTTTCTGCCCCGTACGTCAATATACTATGGTGTTATACATTCGTTTAGTCCGTGTATAAACATTGATAATGTTTGAGTGCAGTGTCTGGCAAAGACGGGCCATCAATGAAGAATTAATCCTTCTCCTCTATCATGTCGCTAATCCTTTCCTTTGCCCTAATATTTCGTCTAGATTCCCTAAGAGCGTATATTTCTACTGCGTTTATATTGTTCCTGCCTGCTTGAGACATTACCCGCGTTTCTGTCCCGTACGTCAATATACTATGGTGTTATACATTCGTTTAAAAGTCCGTGTATAAACATTGATAATGTTTGAGTGCAGTGTCTGGCAAAGACGGGCCATCAATGAAGAATTAATCCTTCTCCTCTATCATGTCGCTAATCCTTTCCTTTGCCCTAATATCTCGTCTAGATTCCCTAAGAGCGTATATTTCTACTGCGTTGATATTGTTCCTGCCTGCTTGAGACATTACCCGCGTTTCTGTCCCGTACGTCAATATACTATGGTGTTATACATTCGTTTAGTCCGTGTATAAACATTGATAATGTTTGAGTGCAGTGTCTGGCAAAGACGGGCCATCAATGAAGAATTAATCCTTCTCCTCTATCATGTCGCTAATCCTTTCCTTTGCCCTAATATCTCGTCTGGATTCCCTAAGAGCGTATATTTCTACTGCGTTGATATTGTTCCTGCCTGCTTGAGACATTACCCGCGTTTCTGCCCCGTACGTCAATATACTATGGTGTTATACATTCGTTTAAAAGTCCGTGTATAAACATTGATAATGTTTGAGTGCAGTGTCTGGCAAAGACGGGCCATCAATGAAGAATTAATCCTTCTCCTCTATCATGTCGCTAATCCTTTCCTTTGCCCTAATATCTCGTCTAGATTCCCTAAGAGCGTATATTTCTACTGCGTTGATATTGTTCCTGCCTGCTTGAGACATTACCCGCGTTTCTGCCCCGTACGTCAATATACTATGGTGTTATACATTCGTTTAAAAGTCCGTGTATAATCATTGATAATGTTTGAGTGCAGTGTCTGGCAAAGACGGGCCATGAATGAAGAATTAATCCTTCTTCTCTATCATGTCGCTAATCCTTTCCTTTGCCCTAATATCTCGTCTAGATTCCCTAAGAGCGTATATTTTTACTGCGTTGATATTGTTCCTGCCTGCTTGAGACATTACCCGCGTTTCTGCCCCGTACGTCAATATACTATGGTGTTATACATTCGTTTAGTCCGTGTATAAACATTGATAATGTTTGAGTGCAGTGTCTGGCAAAGACGGGCCATCAATGAAGAATTAATCCTTCTTCTCTATCATGTCGCTAATCCTTTCCTTTGCCCTAATATCTCGTCTAGATTCCCTAAGAGCGTATATTTCTACTGCGTTGATATTGTTCCTGCCTGCTTGAGACATTACCCGCGTTTCTGCCCCGTACGTCAATATACTATGGTGTTATACATTCGTTTAAAAGTCCGTGTATAAACATTGATAATGTTTGAGTGCAGTGTCTGGCAAAGACGGGCCATCAATGAAGAATTAATCCTTCTTCTCGATCATGTCGCTAATCCTTTCCTTTGCCCTAATATCTCGTCTAGATTCCCTAAGAGCGTATATTTCTACTGCGTTGATATTGTTCCTGCCTGCTTGAGACATTACCCGCGTTTCTGCCCCGTACGTCAATATACTATGGTGTTATACATTCGTTTAAAAGTCCGTGTATAAACATTGATAATGTTTGAGTGCAGTGTCTGGCAAAGACGGGCCATCAATGAAGAATTAATCCTTCTCCTCTATCATGTCGCTAATCCTTTCCTTTGCCCTAATATTTCGTCTAGATTCCCTAAGAGCGTATATTTCTACTGCGTTGATATTGTTCCTGCCTGCTTGAGACATTACCCGCGTTTCTGCCCCGTACGTCAATATACTATGGTGTTATACATTCGTTTAAAAGTCCGTGTATAAACATTGATAATGTTTGAGTGCAGTGTCTGGCAAAGACGGGCCATCAATGAAGAATTAATCCTTCTCCTCCATCATGTCGCTAATTCTTTCCTTTGCCCTAATATCTCGTCTAGATTCCCTAAGAGCGTATATTTCTACTGCGTTGATATTGTTCCTGCCTGCTTGAGACATTACCCGCGTTTCTGCCCCGTACGTCAATATACTATGGTGTTATACATTCGTTTAAAAGTCCGTGTATTAACATTGATAATGTTTGAGTGCAGTGTCTGGCAAAGACGGGCCATCAATGAAGAATTAATCCTTCTTCTCTATCATGTCGCTAATTCTTTCCTTTGCCCTAATATTTCGTCTAGATTCCCTAAGAGCGTATATTTCTACTGCGTTGATATTGTTCCTGCCTGCTTGAGACATTACCCGCGTTTCTGCCCCGTACGTCAATATACTATGGTGTTATACATTCGTTTAAAAGTCCGTGTATTAACATTGATAATGTTTGAGTGCAGTGTCTGGCAAAGACGGGCCATCAATGAAGAATTAATCCTTCTTCTCTATCATGTCGCTAATCCTTTCCTTTGCCCTAATATCTCGTCTAGATTCCCTAAGAGCGTATATTTCTACTGCGTTGATATTGTTCCTGCCTGCTTGAGACATTACCCGCGTTTCTGCCCCGTACGTCAATATACTATGGTGTTATACATTCGTTTAAAAGTCCGTGTATAATCATTGATAATGTTTGAGTGCAGTGTCTGGCAAAGACGGGCCATCAATGAAGAATTAATCCTTCTCCTCTATCATGTCGCTAATCCTTTCCTTTGCACTAATATCTCGTCTAGATTCCCTAAGAGCGTATATTTCTACTGCGTTGATATTGTTCCTGCCTGCTTGAGACATTACCCGCGTTTCTGCCCCGTACGTCAATATACTATGGTGTTATACATTCGTTTAGTCCGTGTATAAACATTGATAATGTTTGAGTGCAGTGTCTGGCAAAGACGGGCCATCAATGAAGAATTAATCCTTCTCCTCTATCATGTCGCTAATCCTTTCCTTTGCACTAATATCTCGTCTAGATTCCCTAAGAGCGTATATTTCTACTGCGTTGATATTGTTCCTGCCTGCTTGAGACATTACCCGCGCTTCTGCCCCGTACGTCAATATACTATGGTGTTATACATTCGTTTAGTCCGTGTATAAACATTGATAATGTTTGAGTGCAGTGTCTGGCAAAGACGGGCCATCAATGAAGAATTAATCCTTCTTCTCTATCATGTCGCTAATCCTTTCCTTTGCCCTTATATCTCGTCTAGATTCCCTAAGAGCGTATATTTCTACTGCGTTGATATTGTTCCTGCCTGCTTGAGACATTACCCGCGTTTCTGTCCCGTACGTCAATATACTATGGTGTTATACATTCGTTTAAAAGTCCGTGTATAATCATTGATAATGTTTGAGTGCAGTGTCTGGCAAAGACGGGCCATCAATGAAGAATTAATCCTTCTTCTCTATCATGTCGCTAATCCTTTCCTTTGCCCTAATATCTCGTCTAGATTCCCTAAGAGCGTATATTTCTACTGCGTTGATATTGTTCCTGCCTGCTTGAGACATTACCCGCGTTTCTGCCCCGTACGTCAATATACTATGGTGTTATACATTCGTTTAGTCCGTGTATAAACATTGATAAGGTTTGAGTGCAGTGTCTGGCAAAGACGGGCCATCAATGAAGAATTAATCCTTCTCCTCTATCATGTCGCTAATCCTTTCCTTTGCCCTAATATCTCGTCTAGATTCCCTAAGAGCGTATATTTCTACTGCGTTGATATTGTTCCTGCCTGCTTGAGACATTACCCGCGTTTCTGCCCCGTACGTCAATATACTATGGTGTTATACATTCGTTTAGTCCGTGTATAAACATTGATAATGTTTGAGTGCAGTGTCTGGCAAAGACGGGCCATCAATGAAGAATTAATCCTTCTTCTCTATCATGTCGCTAATCCTTTCCTTTGCCCTAATATCTCGTCTAGATTCCCTAAGAGCGTATATTTCTACTGCGTTGATATTGTTCCTGCCTGCTTGAGACATTACCCGCGTTTCTGCCCCGTACGTCAATATACTATGGTGTTATACATTCGTTTAGTCCGTGTATAAACATTGATAATGTTTGAGTGCAGTGTCTGGCAAAGACGGGCCATCAATGAAGAATTAATCCTTCTCCTCTATCATGTCGCTAATCCTTTCCTTTGCCCTAATATCTCGTCTAGATTCCCTAAGAGCGTATATTTCTACAGCGTTGATATTGTTCCTGCCTGCTTGAGACATTACCCGCGTTTCTGCCCCGTACGTCAATATACTATGGTGTTATACATTCGTTTAGTCCGTGTATAAACATTGATAATGTTTGAGTGCAGTGTCTGGCAAAGACGGGCCATCAATGAAGAATTAATCCTTCTCCTCTATCATGTCGCTAATCCTTTCCTTTGCACTAATATCTCGTCTAGATTCCCTAAGAGCGTATATTTCTACTGCGTTGATATTGTTCCTGCCTGCTTGAGACATTACCCGCGTTTCTGCCCCGTACGTCAATATACTATGGTGTTATACATTCGTTTAGTCCGTGTATAAACATTGATAATGTTTGAGTGCAGTGTCTGGCAAAGACGGGCCATCAATGAAGAATTAATCCTTCTCCTCTATCATGTCGCTAATCCTTTCCTTTGCCCTAATATCTCGTCTAGATTCCCTAAGAGCGTATATTTCTACAGCGTTGATATTGTTCCTGCCTGCTTGAGACATTACCCGCGTTTCTGCCCCGTACGTCAATATACTATGGTGTTATACATTCGTTTAAAAGTCCGTGTATAATCATTGATAATGTTTGAGTGCAGTGTCTGGCAAAGACGGGCCATCAATGAAGAATTAATCCTTCTTCTCTATCATGTCGCTAATCCTTTCCTTTGCCCTAATATCTCGTCTAGATTCCCTAAGAGCGTATATTTCTACTGCGTTGATATTGTTCCTGCCTGCTTGAGACATTACCCGCGTTTCTGCCCCGTACGTCAATATACTATGGTGTTATACATTCGTTTAGTCCGTGTATAAACATTGATAATGTTTGAGTGCAGTGTCTGGCAAAGACGGGCCATCAATGAAGAATTAATCCTTCTCCTCTATCATGTCGCTAATCCTTTCCTTTGCCCTAATATCTCGTCTAGATTCCCTAAGAGCGTATATTTCTACAGCGTTGATATTGTTCCTGCCTGCTTGAGACATTACCCGCGTTTCTGCCCCGTACGTCAATATACTATGGTGTTATACATTCGTTTAGTCCGTGTATAAACATTGATAATGTTTGAGTGCAGTGTCTGGCAAAGACGGGCCATCAATGAAGAATTAATCCTTCTCCTCTATCATTTCGCTAATCCTTTCCTTTGCACTAATATCTCGTCTAGATTCCCTAAGAGCGTATATTTCTACTGCGTTGATATTGTTCCTGCCTGCTTGAGACATTACCCGCGTTTCTGCCCCGTACGTCAATATACTATGGTGTTATACATTCGTTTAGTCCGTGTATAAACATTGATAATGTTTGAGTGCAGTGTCTGGCAAAGACGGGCCATCAATGAAGAATTAATCCTTCTCCTCTATCATGTCGCTAATCCTTTCCTTTGCACTAATATCTCGTCTAGATTCCCTAAGAGCGTATATTTCTACTGCGTTGATATTGTTCCTGCCTGCTTGAGACATTACCCGCGTTTCTGCCCCGTACGTCAATATACTATGGTGTTATACATTCGTTTAGTCCGTGTATAAACATTGATAATGTTTGAGTGCAGTGTCTGGCAAAGACGGGCCATCAATGAAGAATTAATCCTTCTTCTCTATCATGTCGCTAATCCTTTCCTTTGCCCTAATATCTCGTCTAGATTCCCTAAGAGCGTATATTTCTACTGCGTTGATATTGTTCCTGCCTGCTTGAGACATTACCCGCGTTTCTGTCCCGTACGTCAATATACTATGGTGTTATACATTCGTTTAAAAGTCCGTGTATAATCATTGATAATGTTTGAGTGCAGTGTCTGGCAAAGACGGGCCATCAATGAAGAATTAATCCTTCTTCTCTATCATGTCGCTAATCCTTTCCTTTGCCCTAATATCTCGTCTAGATTCCCTAAGAGCGTATATTTCTACTGCGTTGATATTGTTCCTGCCTGCTTGAGACATTACCCGCGTTTCTGCCCCGTACGTCAATATACTATGGTGTTATACATTCGTTTAGTCCGTGTATAAACATTGATAATGTTTGAGTGCAGTGTCTGGCAAAGACGGGCCATCAATGAAGAATTAATCCTTCTTCTCTATCATGTCGCTAATCCTTTCCTTTGCCCTAATATCTCGTCTAGATTCCCTAAGAGCGTATATTTCTACTGCGTTGATATTGTTCCTGCCTGCTTGAGACATTACCCGCGTTTCTGCCCCGTACGTCAATATACTATGGTGTTATACATTCGTTTAAAAGTCCGTGTATAATCATTGATAATGTTTGAGTGCAGTGTCTGGCAAAGACGGGCCATGAATGAAGAATTAATCCTTCTTCTCTATCATGTCGCTAATCCTTTCCTTTGCCCTAATATCTCGTCTAGATTCCCTAAGAGCGTATATTTCTACTGCGTTGATATTGTTCCTGCCTGCTTGAGACATTACCCGCGTTTCTGCCCCGTACGTCAATATACTATGGTGTTATACATTCGTTTAAAAGTCCGTGTATAATCATTGATAATGTTTGAGTGCAGTGTCTGGCAAAGACGGGCCATCAATGAAGAATTAATCCTTCTTCTCTATCATGTCGCTAATCCTTTCCTTTGCCCTAATATCTCGTCTAGATTCCCTAAGAGCGTATATTTCTACAGCGTTGATATTGTTCCTGCCTGCTTGAGACATTACCCGCGTTTCTGTCCCGTACGTCAATATACTATGGTGTTATACATTCGTTTAGTCCGTGTATAAACATTGATAATGTTTGAGTGCAGTGTCTGGCAAAGACGGGCCATCAATGAAGAATTAATCCTTCTCCTCTATCATGTCGCTAATCGTTTCCTTTGCCCTAATATCTCGTCTAGATTCCCTAAGAGCGTATATTTCTACTGCGTTGATATTGTTCCTGCCTGCTTGAGACATTACCCGCGTTTCTGCCTCGTACGTCAATATACTATGGTGTTATACATTCGTTTAAAAGTCCGTGTATAAACATTGATAATGTTTGAGTGCAGTGTCTGGCAAAGACGGGCCATGAATGAAGAATTAATCCTTCTCCTCTATCATGTCGCTAATCCTTTCCTTTGCCCTAATATCTCGTCTAGATTCCCTAAGAGCGTATATTTCTACTGCGTTGATATTGTTCCTGCCTGCTTGAGACATTACCCGCGTTTCTGCCCCGTACGTCAATATACTATGGTGTTAAACATTCGTTTAGTCCGTGTATAAACATTGATAATGTTTGAGTGCAGTGTCTGGCAAAGACGGGCCATGAATGAAGAATTAATCCTTCTCCTCTATCATGTCGCTAATCCTTTCCTTTGCCCTAATATCTCGTCTAGATTCCCTAAGAGCGTATATTTCTACTGCGTTGATATTGTTCCTGCCTGCTTGAGACATTACCCGCGTTTCTGCCCCGTACGTCAATATACTATGGTGTTATACATTCGTTTAGTCCGTGTATAAACATTGATAATGTTTGAGTGCAGTGTCTGGCAAAGACGGGCCATCAATGAAGAATTAATCCTTCTTCTCTATCATGTCGCTAATCCTTTCCTTTGCCCTAATATCTCGTCTAGATTCCCTAAGAGCGTATATTTCTACTGCGTTGATATTGTTCCTGCCTGCTTGAGACATTACCCGCGTTTCTGCCCCGTACGTCAATATACTATGGTGTTATACATTCGTTTAAAAGTCCGTGTATAATCATTGATAATGTTTGAGTGCAGTGTCTGGCAAAGACGGGCCATCAATGAAGAATTAATCCTTCTCCTCTATCATGTCGCTAATCCTTTCCTTTGCCCTAATATCTCGTCTAGATTCCCTAAGAGCGTATATTTCTACAGCGTTGATATTGTTCCTGCCTGCTTGAGACATTACCCGCGTTTCTGCCCCGTACGTCAATATACTATGGTGTTATACATTCGTTTAGTCCGTGTATAAACATTGATAATGTTTGAGTGCAGTGTCTGGCAAAGACGGGCCATCAATGAAGAATTAATCCTTCTCCTCTATCATGTCGCTAATCCTTTCCTTTGCCCTAATATCTCGTCTAGATTCCCTAAGAGCGTATATTTCTACTGCGTTGATATTGTTCCTGCCTGCTTGAGACATTACCCGCGTTTCTGCCCCGTACGTCAATATACTATGGTGTTATACATTCGTTTAAAAGTCCGTGTATAAACATTGATAATGTTTGAGTGCAGTGTCTGGCAAAGACGGGCCATGAATGAAGAATTAATCCTTCTTCTCTATCATATCGCTAATCCTTTCCTTTGCCCTAATATCTCGTCTAGATTCCCTAAGAGCGTATATTTCTACTGCGTTGATATTGTTCCTGCCTGCTTGAGACATTACCCGCGTTTCTGCCCCGTACGTCAATATACTATGGTGTTATACATTCGTTTAAAAGTCCGTGTATAATCATTGATAATGTTTGAGTGCAGTGTCTGGCAAAGACGGGCCATCAATGAAGAATTAATCCTTCTCCTCTATCATGTCGCTAATCCTTTCCTTTGCCCTAATATCTCGTCTAGATTCCCTAAGAGCGTATATTTCTACTGCGTTGATATTGTTCCTGCCTGCTTGAGACATTACCCGCGTTTCTGCCCCGTACGTCAATATACTATGGTGTTATACATTCGTTTAGTCCGTGTATAAACATTGATAATGTTTGAGTGCAGTGTCTGGCAAAGACGGGCCATCAATGAAGAATTAATCCTTCTCCTCTAGCATGTCGCTAATCCTTTCCTTTGCCCTAATATCTCGTCTAGATTCCCTAAGAGCGTATATTTCTACTGCGTTGATATTGTTCCTGCCTGCTTGAGACATTACCCGCGTTTCTGCCCCGTACGTCAATATACTATGGTGTTATACATTCGTTTAGTCCGTGTATAAACATTGATAATGTTTGAGTGCAGTGTCTGGCAAAGACGGGCCATCAATGAAGAATTAATCCTTCTCCTCTAGCATGTCGCTAATCCTTTCCTTTGCCCTAATATCTCGTCTAGATTCCCTAAGAGCGTATATTTCTACTGCGTTGATATTGTTCCTGCCTGCTTGAGACATTACCCGCGTTTCTGCCCCGTACGTCAATATACTATGGTGTTATACATTCGTTTAGTCCGTGTATAAACATTGATAATGTTTGAGTGCAGTGTCTGGCAAAGACGGGCCATCAATGAAGAATTAATCCTTCTCCTCTAGCATGTCGCTAATCCTTTCCTTTGCCCTAATATCTCGTCTAGATTCCCTAAGAGCGTATATTTCTACTGCGTTGATATTGTTCCTGCCTGCTTGAGACATTACCCGCGTTTCTGCCCCGTACGTCAATATACTATGGTGTTATACATTCGTTTAGTCCGTGTATAAACATTGATAATGTTTGAGTGCAGTGTCTGGCAAAGACGGGCCATCAATGAAGAATTAATCCTTCTCCTCTAGCATGTCGCTAATCCTTTCCTTTGCCCTAATATCTCGTCTAGATTCCCTAAGAGCGTATATTTCTACTGCGTTGATATTGTTCCTGCCTGCTTGAGACATTACCCGCGTTTCTGCCCCGTACGTCAATATACTATGGTGTTATACATTCGTTTAGTCCGTGTATAAACATTGATAATGTTTGAGTGCAGTGTCTGGCAAAGACGGGCCATCAATGAAGAATTAATCCTTCTCCTCTAGCATGTCGCTAATCCTTTCCTTTGCCCTAATATCTCGTCTAGATTCCCTAAGAGCGTATATTTCTACTGCGTTGATATTGTTCCTGCCTGCTTGAGACATTACCCGCGTTTCTGCCCCGTACGTCAATATACTATGGTGTTATACATTCGTTTAGTCCGTGTATAAACATTGATAATGTTTGAGTGCAGTGTCTGGCAAAGACGGGCCATCAATGAAGAATTAATCCTTCTCCTCTAGCATGTCGCTAATCCTTTCCTTTGCCCTAATATCTCGTCTAGATTCCCTAAGAGCGTATATTTCTACTGCGTTGATATTGTTCCTGCCTGCTTGAGACATTACCCGCGTTTCTGCCCCGTACGTCAATATACTATGGTGTTATACATTCGTTTAGTCCGTGTATAAACATTGATAATGTTTGAGTGCAGTGTCTGGCAAAGACGGGCCATCAATGAAGAATTAATCCTTCTCCTCTAGCATGTCGCTAATCCTTTCCTTTGCCCTAATATCTCGTCTAGATTCCCTAAGAGCGTATATTTCTACTGCGTTGATATTGTTCCTGCCTGCTTGAGACATTACCCGCGTTTCTGCCCCGTACGTCAATATACTATGGTGTTATACATTCGTTTAGTCCGTGTATAAACATTGATAATGTTTGAGTGCAGTGTCTGGCAAAGACGGGCCATCAATGAAGAATTAATCCTTCTTCTCTATCATGTCGCTAATCCTTTCCTTTGCCCTAATATCTCGTCTAGATTCCCTAAGAGCGTATATTTCTACTGCGTTGATATTGTTCCTGCCTGCTTGAGACATTACCCGCGTTTCTGCCCCGTACGTCAATATACTATGGTGTTATACATTCGTTTAAAAGTCCGTGTATAATCATTGATAATGTTTGAGTGCAGTGTCTGGCAAAGACGGGCCATCAATGAAGAATTAATCCTTCTCCTCTATCATGTCGCTAATCCTTTCCTTTGCCCTAATATCTCGTCTAGATTCCCTAAGAGCGTATATTTCTACAGCGTTGATATTGTTCCTGCCTGCTTGAGACATTACCCGCGTTTCTGTCCCGTACGTCAATATACTATGGTGTTATACATTCGTTTAGTCCGTGTATAAACATTGATAATGTTTGAGTGCAGTGTCTGGCAAAGACGGGCCATCAATGAAGAATTAATCCTTCTCCTCTATCATGTCGCTAATCCTTTCCTTTGCCCTAATATCTCGTCTAGATTCCCTAAGAGCGTATATTTCTACTGCATTGATATTGTTCCTGCCTGCTTGAGACATTACCCGCGTTTCTGCCTCGTACGTCAATATACTATGGTGTTATACATTCGTTTAGTCCGTGTATAAACATTGATAATGTTTGAGTGCAGTGTCTGGCAAAGACGGGCCATCAATGAAGAATTAATCCTTCTCCTCTATCATGTCGCTAATCCTTTCCTTTGCACTAATATCTCGTCTAGATTCCCTAAGAGCGTATATTTCTACTGCCTTGATATTGTTCCTGCCTGCTTGAGACATTACCCGCGTTTCTGCCCCGTACGTCAATATACTATGGTGTTATACATTCGTTTAGTCCGTGTATAAACATTGATAATGTTTGAGTGCAGTGTCTGGCAAAGACGGGCCATCAATGAAGAATTAATCCTTCTTCTCTATCATATCGCTAATCCTTTCCTTTGCCCTAATATCTCGTCTAGATTCCCTAAGAGCGTATATTTCTACTGCGTTGATATTGTTCCTGCCTGCTTGAGACATTACCCGCGTTTCTGCCCCGTACGTCAGTATACTATGGTGTTATACATTCGTTTAAAAGTCCGTGTATAATCATTGATAATGTTTGAGTGCAGTGTCTGGCAAAGACGGGCCATCAATGAAGAATTAATCCTTCTTCTCTATCATGTCGCTAATCCTTTCCTTTGCCCTAATATCTCGTCTAGATTCCCTAAGAGCGTATATTTCTACTGCGTTGATATTGTTCCTGCCTGCTTGAGACATTACCCGCGTTTCTGCCCCGTACGTCAATATACTATGGTGTTATACATTCGTTTAGTCCGTGTATAAACATTGATAATGTTTGAGTGCAGTGTCTGGCAAAGACGTGCCATGAATGAAGAATTAATCCTTCTCCTCTATCATGTCGCTAATCCTTTCCTTTGCCCTAATATCTCGTCTAGATTCCCTAAGAGCGTATATTTCTACTGCGTTGATATTGTTCCTGCCTGCTTGAGACATTACCCGCGTTTCTGCCCCGTACGTCAATATACTATGGTGTTATACATTCGTTTAAAAGTCCGTGTATAAACATTGATAATGTTTGAGTGCAGTGTCTGGCAAAGACGGGCCATGAATGAAGAATTAATCCTTCTTCTCTATCATGTCGCTAATCCTTTCCTTTGCCCTAATATCTCGTCTAGATTCCCTAAGAGCGTATATTTCTACAGCGTTGATATTGTTCCTGCCTGCTTGAGACATTACCCGCGTTTCTGCCCCGTACGTCAATATACTATGGTGTTATACATTCGTTTAGTCCGTGTATAAACATTGATAATGTTTGAGTGCAGTGTCTGGCAAAGACGGGCCATCAATGAAGAATTAATCCTTCTTCTCTATCATGTCGCTAATCCTTTCCTTTGCCCTAATATCTCGTCTAGATTCCCTAAGAGCGTATATTTCTACTGCGTTGATATTGTTCCTGCCTGCTTGAGACATTACCCGCGTTTCTGCCCCGTACGTCAATATACTATGGTGTTATACATTCGTTTAGTCCGTGTATAAACATTGATAATGTCTGAGTGCAGTGTCTGGCAAAGACGGGCCATGAATGAAGAATTAATCCTTCTCCTCTAGCATGTCGCTAATCCTTTCCTTTGCCCTAATATCTCGTCTAGATTCCCTAAGAGCGTATATTTCTACTGCGTTGATATTGTTCCTGCCTGCTTGAGACATTACCCGCGTTTCTGCCCCGTACGTCAATATACTATGGTGTTATACATTCGTTTAGTCCGTGTATAAACATTGATAATGTCTGAGTGCAGTGTCTGGCAAAGACGGGCCATGAATGAAGAATTAATCCTTCTCCTCTAGCATGTCGCTAATCCTTTCCTTTGCCCTAATATCTCGTCTAGATTCCCTAAGAGCGTATATTTCTACTGCGTTGATATTGTTCCTGCCTGCTTGAGACATTACCCGCGTTTCTGCCCCGTACGTCAATATACTATGGTGTTATACATTCGTTTAGTCCGTGTATAAACATTGATAATGTCTGAGTGCAGTGTCTGGCAAAGACGGGCCATGAATGAAGAATTAATCCTTCTCCTCTAGCATGTCGCTAATCCTTTCCTTTGCCCTAATATCTCGTCTAGATTCCCTAAGAGCGTATATTTCTACTGCGTTGATATTGTTCCTGCCTGCTTGAGACATTACCCGCGTTTCTGCCCCGTACGTCAATATACTATGGTGTTATACATTCGTTTAAAAGTCCGTGTATAAACATTGATAATGTTTGAGTGCAGTGTCTGGCAAAGACGGGCCATGAATGAAGAATTAATCCTTCTTCTCTATCATGTCGCTAATCCTTTCCTTTGCCCTTATATTTCGTCTAGATTCCCTAAGAGCGTATATTTCTACTGCGTTGATATTGTTCCTGCCTGCTTGAGACATTACCCGCGTTTCTGCCCCGTACGTCAATATACTATGGTGTTATACATTCGTTTAAACCTCCGTGTATAAACATTGATAATGTTTGAGTGCAGTGTCTGGCAAAGACGGGCCATCAATGAAGAATTAATCCTTCTCCTCTATCATGTCGCTAATCCTTTCCTTTGCCCTAATATCTCGTCTAGATTCCCTAAGAGCGTATATTTCTACTGCGTTGATATTGTTCCTGCCTGCTTGAGACATTACCCGCGTTTCTGCCCCGTACGTCAATATACTATGGTGTTATACATTCGTTTAAAAGTCCGTGTATAAACATTGATAATGTTTGAGTGCAGTGTCTGGCAAAGACGGGCCATCAATGAAGAATTAATCCAAAAATATTGTTCAGACCTAGGGAAAACTTCGGATCATATTTTAGGACTTGAAGTGGTTTTCCGTTTGGCAACCAAACGTGCAGCTGTCTTGTATGGTAGTTACGAGATTTTATAGTCCGTAATTATTGGTCGTAAACAATCAGATTTATCAATAACTGTGGACGGTAAATTATACAAATATGAGGCTTATTTTTGTAGCCCCTAAACGACCATTATAACATTACAAAAAGGAAACAAAAAAACACAGTGCTTATTCCTTCACAAGTTTCCCACTATGTTTTGCATTGTTTCCTTCATATTACTTGTAAATAGCCTATAGTTCATGATTTAGTTATGCCATTAAGGCCTATGAAGTGTTTAACTTTGCTGCAAATTGTCCATTGGCGGTCGCTTCTACCATATCCACTCGCTCTATAGTTCTCTCGTATTAACCCTATATAGGGGAGTGCAGTTGTGGCACAAGTTCGGTTGTGGGAAATTTAGAAGGCGGAGGTAAATTTAACTACCAACCTAAGCATCTGCAAGACGCCATGAGGACATGCAGACAGTGTGAGTCTCATACTGAGATTGTCGATTGTGAAGTGCATGTGTGTTTTTGAACAGATAAAAGTAAAAGTTTTCACAATTTTGTTTTTGTTTTTTCACGGTCCACCCGTAGGTTAAGGTACGCGTATGTTGTACTGTCCCAGAGTGTAGTTTATTAGCTATAGAACAGCTTAAGTTTGTTTCAGTTCAGCTAATTTATATTCTGTAAACATATAAAGCTACTCGTGATTATTTCACCCCAACACCAATGTATTTCTGTCTTGACTTGTATAAAGGTCTTTACGCGACGAAAGGGAGAGAGAAGGTTAATTATGAGGGTTTTATTTTGGCAACTAGTATGATAAGCTACCTTGCTGATGCTGTATTCGAAGGAATACACGAAAGATGCGTAGCTCTGACAGTACGAAGTGTATTATTAGGGTTTTGTTTTGGCAACTAGTATGATAAGCTACCTTGCTGATGCTGTATTCGAAGGAATACACGAAAGATGCGTAGCTCTGACAGTACGAAGTGTATTATTAGGGTTTTGTTTTGGCAACTAGTATGATAAGCTACCTTGCTGATGCTGTATTCGAAGGAATACACGAAAGATGCGTAGCTCTGACAGTACGAAGTGTATTATTAGGGTTTTGTTTTGGCAACTAGTATGATAAGCTACCTTGCTGATGCTGTATTCGAAGGAATACACGAAAGATGCGTAGCTCTGACAGTACGAAGTGTATTATTAGGGTTTTGTTTTGGCAACTAGTATGATAAGCTACCTTGCTGATGCTGTATTCGAAGGAATACACGAAAGATGCGTAGCTCTGACAGTACGAAGTGTATTATTAGGGTTTTGTTTTGGCAACTAGTATGATAAGCTACCTTGCTGATGCTGTATTCGAAGGAATACACGAAAGATGCGTAGCTCTGACAGTACGAAGTGTATTATTAGGGTTTTGTTTTGGCAACTAGTATGATAAGCTACCTTGCTGATGCTGTATTCGAAGGAATACACGAAAGATGCGTAGCTCTGACAGTACGAAGTGTATTATGAGGGTTTTGTTTTGGCAACTAGTATGATAAGCTACCTTGCTGATGCTGTATTCGAAGGAATACACGAAAGATGCGTAGCTCTGACAGTACGAAGTGTATTATTAAGGTTTTGTTTTGGCAACTAGTATGATAAGCTACCTTGCTGATGCTGTATTCGATGGAATACACGAAAGATGCGTAGCTCCGACAGATAGTAAGGGTAAGCTATGACGTCAGAACATTGTAATACAACATTTAGTCGTGCAGAGATCTTTTAAACTCATTGAGCTACATAAATGAGTTTACCTGTGAGCTAAACATGATGTCGTTTAGTTTCTCGGGGCTGGAGATCCTTTAAAACTTTATCTATTAAACTTGATGTAAACCAAGCTTTTTCCAGGCTTTGGACTGGCAAGAGATATGTTGGTTTCCCCTTAGTTTTGAAAACGTCTCCTCCACATTCACAAAACAAACTGAAGTGAAGATTAAACCGAACTTATCACTACGACATTTGAAGGCAAAGTGGGAAACCCTTTTTGGACCCATTTTGACCGTGAAAATCCAAAACTTGAAATTTATTAGTAAATAGTTTAGGGGTAAATGAACCTGGGGTGGGAACTGGAGTCTGGTTCGTACGCCTTTTCCCTTATCAGATTTACCACTTCCCTCGATAATTGTTTCCTCGTGTACGCATTTTTCGTGCCACCATTCAAAGTAGGCGTTCTGACCGAACCACATCTTGTTAGAAAAGCCTTCACTATTTTATTGCAAACTATTTATTTAAGTGATATTTCCGTTTAGAAAATATTCTATTAGCTTTCCTGAAAACATTTTCAGCCTTAACTATTCATATGAGATTTAGTAGGGATACGTTATTATATGAAGTTCTTGTACGGTCAGTTAACATTGAACTGGTGCTGTAAGTAAACTGTCAGTACCAAGGTATTAATTTATACGTTGCACACGAAGATGCGATACGGAAGCCAAGAGTCAGGAAAACCTTTCTCGGAGGAGGTTTGTTATTCCAGAGTCCTGGGAGCTACTTCAGACACCTGAGCTAAATTTCGAATATTAAATATAATTTTACACCATCATGCACGTACGCCATTATGCTCGTATGTCTTAAAATTACAAACAGGTCGATAAAATAAATAAACAAATTTAAATACATACTAAATTTAAAGAGTTCACAGTAAATTTAGGTACATGTGCAGGGGGATTGGTATTCATTTCCACAAAGAAATACGGAATCTACAAGACTTTTTGTGAGTTCGCTAGGGACTCTCTATCTTCTCTATTATCTCTCTCTTCTCTCGCATATCTCTATTAACCATAGTTTGACCGTATTATGTCTCGGGTATCCGGCCGCCGCTAAACGAATTGACTCTGTACACGCCCGTGAACAACTCATTACATTACAACGGTTCTTATTTCATAGGGAAACTGTCTCCACGTTATGATCTTTGAATTCCTTTAAGAAAGTTTATAATCCATGCGCGCACGCGCGCGCGCGCGCGCACACACACACACACACACACACACACACACACACACACACACATATATATATATATATATATATATATATATATATATCGTTATAATGTTAATATATAACGGTCAAAATTAAAACAGTTGACTCTAAATGTCTCTTCACATTAGTTTATTAAAACGAGCAGACTAGATGTACAGACTAGTTTCGACGACGATGACGCCTTGACAGTGCTTGGCTCCTATGATGAGGTCAAGCACTGATGAAGGCAACATCGTCGTCGTAACCAGTCTGTTGATTTTAATAAACTAGTGCATAGTGAGATTTAGTTTGAACTGTTTTAATTTTTACCGTTATGAATTGTTCCCACTAGCTAAGCTGCAATTAACTTGTTAATATATATTTATTGTTGTTTTTATTTATCGTTATAATTTATTCATTGTTGTATTGTTCGTTATTGTTATTTAGTTTTATGTTGAAGTATTATTTATTATATTATTTTGTTACATTCGGTTCTTTTTTATTTTAGTTTGTTTACATTTACAACATTCTGTGTGGCTATGATAACCATAACTGGGTTTTCCCCAGAGGGAAAAGTAAAAAAAATTAGGTAGTGTTTGTAGTTTATAAAAGTTTTTTTTGAAATTATAATCTTCCTGACATAACCTCCACTAGGCAAAGGGTCCATTCTTCCTACCGCAAGTCGGCCTGCGATTGTAAGAATATCCTGGTGATTTATGTCTAAAGATATGCATCTAATTCTACAGCTTTAATATAACAAATGTGACTCTGTAACGTTGTATGAACTTTGGAATGTTTCCTTATATAAAACACATTTGCATTTTCTTATGAAAACTAATTCTGAACTTTGTTTACAGATGTCTGCTGGCTCTCAAATCCAAATGGCTCCACAATCAAGCCTCACAACGGGGCAATCTGTTCATAGCCAAGACTCTAATATGAGTACAGGTAAGCCGCACTTCTTTCTGGCAGTAGGCTCTAGGATCCTTCTATTACTTCTCACTCTCCTTACATACATATCTTGTTCAAATTTTCAGTCGTTAATAAATACTTTTTATTCAATTATTAAGTTAAAATACGATTTTTCTACTTGTAGTGAATGGCACTTCACCTTGATATTTTTTTTCATATTTTCTTCATTAATTAAATTTATAGAATTAATTTTATGTCGGAGAAAAACTTTTCACAAAAGGGGTTAAGTATGCAATATAGTTATTTCGTCCCATTTGACTTGAAATAAGTGAGTATATGATTTCGTAAAACAGCTGATTTTATACAATATCAAGAGCACAGTGGTACAATATATTACAAAGACAATATTGGAAATAACCCCAATGCCACAAAAATAACAAATAAAACAATTTACTTAAGATTAAACCCAGTATATTTCGATGGCCATGTCATCATCATCATCAGAGGATCTTATTACAAAACTACAATCTAGCAAACAAGAAGTTACAAACTATAGTAATCCTCATTACTCAAGAGTCATCACTCTAGTTTGTAACTTCTTGTTTGCTAGATTGTAATTTTGTAATAAGACCCTCTTATGATGATGACATGGTCATCGAAATGTACAGGGTTTAATCTTTAGTAAATGGTTTTGTTATTTTTTATTATTTTTGTGGTATTGGGGTTTTCAATATTTTCATTGTACGCTGTTTTTATTTAATAGGTTATGTGGTAAAACAGCTGTTTTAACGCATAGGTTATGTTACTTTATTTACATCAGTTTTAATTATATAATAGAAAGTAACTAAAATAAAGTTTTGCTTTTTTGAACTAAGTAGGAATTGATGAAAAAGGTTGTGGTTATTATTATTGTTTTTATTTCAGTTATTTATATTAGTTGTTTTACGAGTTGAGTATATTAAATATCAGTATAAGAAACAGTTTTCTTTCGTTAGCTCAAAGCAACTCAAAGCTGGAACCAGCATTATGACTGAAGTGTAGTGTTACTTCTGTTGGAACGTTTGCGCGGTTTCTAATACAGATTATAGTTGGATTTAAAACAGAATAGGATTCTACATATGTGAAATTGGCCAGAGGGAGTGGGAGATACTGCCCTCTGAGCGAATAGGAGGTTCACATCTTGCTGCGTGGGTGAGCCTTGTTGTCAATTCGACGTTAAATTTCCGTTCGTCTCTCATTTTCATCTTAGCTGTGGTGTAGTAATTTACTAGTGCTGTAGCACGGCGATGCGGGTAGAGAGTCACAGCATTCGAACTGACAACACCGCATCCTTACCATGCCACAGATACATTCCTATTCTACTTTAAATCAAAGTATAAACAGTATATATGGGATTATATTCTTGAGGGATTAGTCGGCTGGTATCATGCATTAAATGGCATTATAATGGCTTTATTTTATTATTAACCGTACGACAAAACCTCCAATACTATTTAAATAAACTATTAACTTCTGTCGTTGAATACTACTGACTAATTTATTATTATTATTGGAAAAACCAGTGAATGTTGTAATAGTTTGATGAGATTAATCCCAAGTTTGTTGAGGCAGAGGAAATATCAAGGGTTAGTGTATACGTTTGCGCAAAAGTGTGATTAAGCTATTCTGTCATTCATTACTAATTAGCAATTTTAAAACGTCCTTAGACGCTAACCTGAGGCAATGGATTGAAGAACCCACCTTGTGGAAACCCCACTTACTTGGTAACTTCGTGCGTTAAATAATCATAAATAAAAAGATAAAAATTGTTTCCCTTTTTTTTTATCAAAGAAAATCAAACGGAAGTTTAGACCATAATATCCAAAATCTTGAATACTGTAATGTATAAAGCAAACACGAAACTAAAAGTTGTGTAGATTTTTCTTCACAGCGTAATGTTGCACACCATCTGAGCCTGATTGTCAATGTGGTTTTTTATCACAAGTGTTGACCTTTAGTCGACCTTTTGTGTTATCTGTAATTCACAAATAATTATGCCTGTTTTCATTAGTTGAGTCAAACAATTTTCATCTTGCAGCAGCTAAAGTTTATTCTGAGAATTTGGCACTGTTTTTGTGAAATTCTTCATGGAAAAATTGTAGCACTTGGGGAAACGCGTATTTAATTCTTAGCCTATATTTATATGCTGTAATTTTGTCGAAGTGTTTTCCTTATTTCTTGTGATCGTTTTTAGTGTAACTAGTTTTTGTTTTTAAATATGTCATCAGATAAATATGCCATCGGTTAAATATGTCATTAGTTAAATATGTCATCAGTTAAATATGCCATCGGTTGAATACGTCATTAGTTAAATGTGTCATCAGTTAAATGTGCCATCAGTTAAATATGCCATCGGTTAAATACGTCATTAGTTAAATGTGTCATCAGTTAAATGTGTCATCAGTTAAATATGCCATCAGTTAAATATGTCATCAGTTGAATGTGTCATCAGTTAAATATGCCATCGGTTGAATACGTCATTAGTTAAATGTGTCATCAGTTAAATGTGCCATCAGTTAAATATGCCATCGGTTAAATACGTCATTAGTTAAATGTGTCATCAGTTAAATGTGTCATCAGTTAAATATGCCATCAGTTAAATATGTCATCAGTTGAATGTGTCATCAGTTGAATATGCCATCAGTTAAATATGTTATCAGATAAATATGCCATCAGTTAAATATGTCATCAGATAAATATGCCATCGGTTGAATACGTCATTAGTTAAATGTGTCATCAGTTAAATGTGTCATCAGTTAAATATGCCATCAGTTAAATGTGTCATCAGTTAAATATGTCATTAGTTAAATATGTCATCAGTTAAATATGCCATCGGTTGAATACGTCATTAGTTAAATGTGTCATCAGTTAAATGTGCCATCAGTTAAATATGCCATCGGTTAAATACGTCATTAGTTAAATGTGTCATCAGTTAAATGTGTCATCAGTTAAATATGCCATCAGTTAAATATGTCATCAGTTGAATGTGTCATCAGTTAAATATGCCATCGGTTGAATACGTCATTAGTTAAATGTGTCATCAGTTAAATGTGCCATCAGTTAAATATGCCATCGGTTAAATACGTCATTAGTTAAATGTGTCATCAGTTAAATGTGTCATCAGTTAAATATGCCATCAGTTAAATATGTCATCAGTTGAATGTGTCATCAGTTGAATATGCCATCAGTTAAATATGTTATCAGATAAATATGCCATCAGTTAAATATGTCATCAGATAAATATGCCATCGGTTGAATACGTCATTAGTTAAATGTGTCATCAGTTAAATGTGTCATCAGTTAAATATGCCATCAGTTAAATGTGTCATCAGTTAAATATGTCATTAGTTAAATATGTCATCAGTTAAATATGCCATCGGTTGAATACGTCATTAGTTAAATGTGTCATCAGTTAAATGTGCCATCAGTTAAATATGCCATCGGTTAAATACGTCATTAGTTAAATGTGTCATCAGTTAAATGTGTCATCAGTTAAATATGCCATCAGTTAAATATGTCATCAGTTGAATGTGTCATCAGTTAAATATGCCATCGGTTGAATACGTCATTAGTTAAATGTGTCATCAGTTAAATGTGCCATCAGTTAAATATGCCATCGGTTAAATACGTCATTAGTTAAATGTGTCATCAGTTAAATGTGTCATCAGTTAAATATGTCATCAGTTGAATGTGTCATCAGTTAAATATGCCATCGGTTGAATACGTCTAGTTAAATGTGTCATCAGTTAAATGTGTCATCAGTTGAATATGCCATCAGTTAAATATGTTATCAGATAAATATGCCATCAGTTAAATATGTCATCAGATAAATATGCCATCGGTTGAATACGTCATTAGTTAAATGTGTCATCAGTTAAATGTGTCATCAGTTAAATATGCCATCAGTTAAATGTGTCATCAGTTAAATATGCCATCAGTTAAATATGTCATCAGATAAATATGCCATCGGTTGAATACGTCATTAGTTAAATGTGTCATCAGTTAAATGTGTCATCAGTTAAATATGCCATCAGTTAAATATGTCTTCAGTTGAATGTGTCATCAGTTAAATGTCTCATCAGATAAATATGTCATCGGTTGAATACGTTATTAGTTAAATGTGTCATCAGATAAATATGCCATCAGTTAAATATGTCACCAGTTAAATATGCCATCGGTTGAATACGTCATTAGTTAAATGTGTCATCAGTTAAATATGTCATCAGATACATATGCCATCGGTTGAATACGTCATTAGTTAAATGTGTCATCAGTTAAATGTGTCAGATAAATATGCCATCGGTTGAATATGTCATTAGTTAAATATGTCATCAGTTAAATGTGTCATCAGTTAAATATGTCACCAGTTAAAAATGCCATCGGTTGAATACGTCATTAGTTAAATATCTCATCAATTAAATGTGTCATCAGTTAAATATGCCATCGGTTTAATACGTCATTAGTTAAATATGTCATCAGGTAAATATGTCATTAGTTAAATATGCCATAGGTTGAATACGTCATTAGTTAAATATGTCATCAGTTAAATATTCCATTGGTTGGATACGTCATTAGTTAAATATGTCATCAGTTAAATGTGTCATCAGTTAAATATGCCATCGGTTGAATACGTCATTAGTTAAATATGTCATCAGGTAAATATGTCATCAGTTAAATATGTCAACCGTTAGATGTAGTAAGATGTTAAAAAGGTGCAGTGAGGGGTTGTGCCAGTTATCTGTCAAATGGAATGTTTAATTTGAAAATATGTTTGACTCCCAAAATTAAGTTTTGTATTGCCTTGGTGGTCAATCGTAAATTGCTCTATACCAGATTTTTTTAAAAAAAAATGCTGTATATATTGAATGTAGAGTTGAATTTATTATACCAAAATAAATAAAAATATATTGAATATAAATAAATAAACCCAATAGAAAACAGATGCGTGCTTTGACCACATTATAGAGCACCTGATTAAGAGCTTAAGTACAACAACGCTTCCTACCGGCCAGGATAGGTACTGATGAATTTCCCTTTTGCGTTTCGGTTACCGTCTTTAACAACCAAGTCCATACAACATTATAACATATGCTGATGTATAATATAGGCTGAACTATGAGACAAGCGTTCAGACCATTTTAAAATCAAATTATTTGAAAAAAAAAACAATTGTGTGTTTAAATATTGGATAAAATGTTTTATTCAGTGGCGAATATAACCTGATGATGTCAACTGTGTTGGGGAAATGCGTATAAAGATTTTATAAACATTTCAAATTTGTAGTTAAGGGTCTTTAATTGTTAATTGTAATTTTAGAAGAGTAATTTATAATTTTTCTCTGGATGACACTTGATGATGATACAGTTTTTTCTAATGTTAATTCATTAATTAAATTTATAGAATTAATTTTAGTTTTATATGTGAGGAAAACTTTTCACAAAAGGGGCAAGGTATGCACTATAGTTATTTCGCCCCATCTGGTGATTGCATATGATTTCATAAAACAGCTGATTTTATGTTTTAGTTTACGTGGTAAACTAGATATTTTAACTCATAAGTTATGTTAGTTTATTTATATTAATTGTAATAAGAAGTAACTGAAGCAATTTTTTGACTTAATAGGAATTGACATTAAAAATATGTTTGTTTATATTACTCGTTCTATAATTGGCTTTGTATTTTACCGAATTGCTTAAAGTTATTTTAATGGTTTCAAAAACACATTTCGTAAGGTATTGGAACGTTTGTATGTTATCGTTCATTTTCTATTAGCTTTAGGCGATAATTTGTTTCAAACCATCATCGCCGGTAAAATTAAATATATGATTAAATATGAGACAAAGAGAACGGGTATCCAGCGCGTGGTCCCTGGAGCTTCTAGGATGTAAAGAGAAGGTTGGGATAGGTGGGGAAATGTAGACCCACCCGGTGTGTCGCTAGGATAGCTTGCACTCTTCCTGTCTCGGTGAGTCAGTTGTTTGACTGGGAGACACCAAAACCCTTCTTAGTGAAGCAATACAAAAGTGCTGGCTAGATGAAGAACGTTTGCCACTCTGCTACACCTGCGCGATGTTTTTTCGTCTTGATGTTTTTAAAAATTCCTATTCAATTCCTACTTTTAGATCACACTCTCCTTAATATCTTGTTCAAAATTTTAATCGTTAGTAAAATACAGTAGAACCTCTCTAATTCGTCTCTCTTTAATTCGTCACAATTATAACAAACATCGTCTGCACTGTAACGTAGTATAGGCGCCATCAAATGAGGCCGATACCAGAGTCTTTCGATTGCTTAGAAAATCTGTCAGCACATTCTTGGTACTCACACATCTCATATGCACTATAAAGCTGTAACGTTTTATACAACTTGAACGTCGGTTGGTAAGTGACATTATACAGTGCTTACGAAAAGGCGGACATGGGGTTAAGCTATCTTCAGATTTCCTAATCCCTAGAACGACCGTAAGTGACATGAAGGAAAATGGCAATAAAATCGAAGAGTTCATGGTAAAAATGGATGTTTTCGATGGACAAGTTAACTAACAAAAAGGACAACACTTGTTCACGTTCAGTTTGATGGAGGTATGTTTAACTGGATAAACCAGCTTTTCTAATTAAGAAGTTAACTTTGCCAAGGTTGTAGAGTTCATGGTAAAAATGGATGTTTTCGATGGACAAGTTAACTAACAAAAAGGACAACACTTGTTCACGTTCAGTTTGATGGAGGTATGTTTAACTGGATAAACCAGCTTTTCTAATTAAGAAGTTAACTTTGCCAAGGTTGTACTGCATAGATTTCGTAGATTTTTTTAAAAGAAAATATAATCTGATTTAAAGTGCGTAAGAATAGCCTCGAACCTGAAAGGTAAAAGCAAAGCAGGCCAGTAATGTTTTGTTTAAAGGCCGTTAATAATATCCAAACGTGTATTGTTTTGTTCTGTTTGTGGAAACAATAGATGTTTACATAAACAACGGAGGGAACTTATGATATGGTTAAATTTTGTTTTACCATCAAATCGATAGTTAATCAACTCCATTGTCCACTAATATATACAGAGTAATATCTGTTGTGACTGCTCGTTCAACTGTTCCCAAACAAGTATAGCAAACAAAACTGTTTTATATTCCATTCCTACTTAGAACAGCAAAGGAAAATATTATTTGCTTACTTCTTACTAAATGATTACAATTATTACAAATAAAGTAACATAACCTATGCGTTGAAACAGCTGCTCAACCACACAACCTATAACATAAAATCAGCTGTTTTATGAAATCATATGCTGTCACTTATTTTTAATAAAATAGGACGAAATAAATATATTGCATATCTACACCTTTTGAAAAATATTTGTCTCCAATATACAACTAAAATCAATTTATTAAATTCTATAAATTAATATTTGCAAAAACTGTATTGGCATCAAGTATCATCCAATACAAGTTTTAAAAAATGTATTTGAACTTGGGTGGATGTATAAGAAGAGTTTGAACTAATAGAAGGAATTGTAAAGACAATATTATCCAAGAATAGGTTCATTCTCAGCCAAGACGATCTTGTAGTGGTAGCATCGTCCGTTTTAATGTGTTGTTTACATTTCTTCCGCGATAAAAATCGCCGAAATTCAGAGGATAAAATCGCCCAATAACATTAAGATTTGATAAGACAAGGTAAACTTAAACTGAAAGATGGGCGCGTTGAAAACTCACCAACATCGATTGTTTAACCGAAACCTTATAAACAAACAATTCCCGATTGACCTGTTTTATCAACGCGTCTTTTCTAAGTGCCTCTGCATTTAGTGTTCATTTTAAATATTTTAAGAAATTAGAGCAATGTTGACCCCACTGGTTCTTTTCAAACAATTATTAAATAAGTCCGATTATACTGATCTGTTTGAATAAAATTTATTTTTCTTGTTTTTTATTTGTTTTATTTTTATTAACTCTTAGCTGACCCGGCAAACTTCGTACAGCCCAACAGCCAAAGGATGTCGTGTTTACTGCTATACAGCAGAGTCTGGATAATACGAGGTAGATGGGACCGAGGCCCCTCGGATTACACGGAAATACGTTTCTGTGCATTAGATAAAATAGGAGTTTAATGAACCCTAATACTATAATTAAAAATACATAATTAAGTTTATTTTGAACTTCATATGAACATTTATTGGAAGCCCGACTCATTTCCCTTGCACACCGTATTGATATAAAGATATTTTAGAAGCTCGACTCATTTCCTTTGCATACCGTATTGATAAAAAGATGTCTTGGAAGCCCAACTCATTTCCTTTGCATACAGTATTGATATAAAAATATCTTGGAAACCTGACTCATTTCCCTTGCATACGGTACTGATGTAAATATTTCTTGGATATACCTACTAATCGTTTTTTTTTTCAAATAGATAAAATAGAGTTAAATAAAAATAGGCTCGAATTTAACGGAAGCTCGAAATATCGGAACTCGGATTTTCGGGACTTTACTGTACTTAATTAGTACAGTAGACCCTCGTTTGCGGGTTAGGTATTCGCGGTTGGCTAAATCACAGGATATCCCCCTAACATGTATCGCATTTTAAAAAAAGACAAGCAGGACAGTATAGTTACTGAGCACGTTGTAGGATAATGTGTTTTCATTTTATTTAGTTTGTACCGAAACTTATTACATTATGTTTAGGGAAACAGCTGCATCCGTTACTGAAACTGCCCCCTCGTTAGAATGGAGATTAAAATTTTATCTAGAAGTAGAAGAAACACTATCGCTATATAAAGAAGTGTATAAAGAACTATAAAAAAATCGCGCAAAAAGTGTTTGAAAAATTATTTGTCTACAATTAGGCTACAATTAGGTATTTAAAAATTTAATGGATAGTGTTTAACAATGCAGAATACGCGCGTGTATGTGTGTGAGCATATTTAATAGAATTTTCGTGTTTTGGGATTGAAATAAAACGTAAATAATTAAAATAAAATATGTAGCAAGTAAATATACCATACTGTATTATAAGTGTACGGTATAGCTGTAACTAATGTTAACATTTTTTATGTGGAATGTAACCCTCGCCTTTCCTTATACAGTTGGTTTCAGTATTCGCGGTAAGTTTTGGGGAACGTAACCCCCGCGAATATCAAGGGATCACTGTATTGTAGGCCTATATATAAACATGTAATAGCTGACCCGACCAACGTTGTCTTGTATTACCTATAAACATTCAATTCGAATTGGAATAAAAAATAATTTTAAAAAAGTATAATGCTCATAGTAATATACAACAATGTTCAATTTATTTTAAATCATATCTAACCATATACTTTTGGTTTTTAGAAAACAACTACAGCCACCGCCTAATATATATGAAATCATTCAGGTTTCATAGTTACTAAATAAATTTAATTTAGTGTTTCTGGAAGCGGTCAATCTGGGCCCCTGGTCACTCGGGCAACATTAGTTTTGTTAAGTGATCAGACATTAAGTGTTCATTAAAATACTGTACTTTCATCTTTTAATTATTATTTAAACTTACGAATAATCCTACTCGATAACGTAGTGGTCGCCAGGTCAAGCGAGCATTCCATTACGTGCCGTTTTTGTTAACCCTATAATGGTGACATCCTGAACAACGGTGTGCCCAGGGGGTTTTATCATTTTGTGCACATGTAACATAAAATATTATTACACGACTATTTATATTGATATAAAAAGGAGATGTTTCAATCGTCTCTGACCACCATCTGACCGTAACCAAACATCTATTTTAGATGTTAGAATATATTTGAGGCTAAGATAGATGCGAGCATTCCATTTTGTAGGTCATGATTGTAGAGGTATGGAACACACACGAAATAGAATTAATATTTATTATATTGACAAAGGTAAAAGTCAAAATAGTGAACTCAAAATCTCAAAAAAATTAGTTTTCTATAAACACACACACAACAAACTAGTTTCGGCGACGATGTGACCTTCTTCAGTGCTTGGTTACTACCCTAAGCTACTTGGAAGGCGACGGCGTCGCCGAAACTAGTTTGTTGTGTGTGTGTGTTTATTATAAACTAATTTTTTGTGAGATTTTGAGTTCACTATTTTGACTTTTACCTTTGTGAATAGTTCTCACTAGCTAAGCACTAATTAACTAAATTTATTATATTGAAATAATTTAGTAAAATTGATTTTATATATAATATATTTATTTGTATAACTTATGAACTAAAGAAGTTTTCAATTCAATAGCATTTTACTTGATACTGTACAGTAAATAAAGTAATATAACATATGGGTTAAAGCAGCTGTTAAACAAACCCACCTAAAGGCATATAGAAAATGTTGTATGAAATCTTATTTTTACTTAATTCTTGTATCAACTGTATGCCATAGCGTGGTTACTGCCATCTATTGATTATTAGTTGCATCTATATTGATAATTTTTAATTTCAATATAAGTGACTGAATGCTCAATCAGAAGGCGGTCGCATTTTTAATGTTTTTTTTTTTATAATATTGGCTTGGGGCTACAAATATAAACTTTCCCAGGAGTGTATTCAATACCTTCCCAAAGTTTCATGTTGATCGGTAGAACTGTTTAGGTAGGCTTAAAAGACATACAGACAATCATTCATAATTATTTAGATTGATTTGTCTTTTAAATTGAAAAGCGTGTTTAATTTATATTGTCTGCAGTAGAAACTGGCACTAATATACTCGTAAACTAGAATTTTAGGTCGTTATAGGACTTTTTTGTGCTACAGATATAATAAATAGCCTTAGAGATACAGAAGGTTTGACAACATTGTAATTGTTTCTAAATACAAGACTGTACAACAAGAATTCTTCTGATTGGGAATTGTGCCAGTTAAAGTGTATTTATTTATAGACTTACATTTTTCTTAAAATAATCAAATTGACTGGTCCAGACTCAGTACACTTGTCTTGCTTACGATCTTTTCTAGGAGCTTGGCAGTGTTTTGGAATATATCTTGCAACTGAAAATATGTTTAGTAAAACCTTGCACAATATAGGTCTGTCTAAGTTGGCTGTATACTGTTGACATTTATTCTTTCATATTTATTTTTAATAAATGTTTGGTTTCCTTTGATTTACTTTCTTCATTTTGTTTTATAGCAATAGAGTCTCAAAAACCCAAGTCCCAATATTTCTCCTTTCTATTTCAGACTATTTTATCTATTTGAAAGAAAATTCAAATTATTTGCTGTTATACAATGCACCGACGTATCGTGATAAAGATCAACTGTGGTCTGATGATATCTGTGCTTTGTTTCCACCCACAAATATTACGGGCCTAATACAACCGATGGATCAGGGTGTTTTGGAATGTATGAGAAAAATACAGATGTTACCACTTATAATCTCTCTTGGAAGCGACTGAAAGCAAAGTGAAAGCATTGTAGGCTTTCTAAAAAAAATACAATTATGGATATTGTGTACTCTATAGTCGAATCATGGAACGAAATAAAAGAAGAAACATCAAGTAAGTCGTGGGATAAAATCCTGAGTCATAATGAAACTGCTGACTGTTGTTTATCCACAAGAAGAAACAGATTTGACATCTCGTATCAAGAAATTTACAAAAAAAATAAATTTAGTGCAAAATTATACCATTTGTATATTCATTGAAAAAGGTTAAAATATCTTCAATTTTAATCTTTAGCACTATTAAGGAAATACCTTAATGGACACACACACACACACACACACACACACACACACACACACACACACACACACACGGAGAAAGATTAAATTGCTAAGATAGGCCTAATTAGATTTGTCATCTGGTTTAAAGGTTATAATTAACTGTAAATAATGTTTGTCTTTGCAGTAGGCCATTGAATCTTTAAGCAGAGATCTTTCCAGTCTAGTGAATCTTGTGGACATGTGTCATAATTTACAGTCATTACTACATTAACTCTCTTTCTTATAAATGATTATACTTATTGTAGTCTCTTCGAAGTTTCCAGATTGTAAGATTTAATTATTTATAATTATGTTGTAGTTCTGTAATTTATCTAATTTTTTTGGTATGATTACTATAGGCAGCCCCAGTTTACCTATAGATTTATTTCATCTTTTAAATATGTAAATAGAGTTACCGACATTTCTATTTTGTCACTTTATTTTACCATCTTTTAGTCAGGTTTTTTTAAAAATTTATGTATGGGTTTCTTAAAAATATATAAGGACTTTAGTAATGGATTGTTTTATTGATTAAATAATATATAATTTAATATATGTCTAAAGTTTACGGTCATTATATTTATCAGATTATTGTTCAAGGTATAAATTAATTGCCCTTTAAGTACTCTCTAGATAATATTTATCAAAGACTGGGTAAATTCAAATATTTTTGTACTCATTTATATTACTTAATATTACATTAAACATATTTTAAATATGGCAAATCATAAATAATGGTTAAGGTTGTCCAAAAAAACAAACATAACCTCTCAATTGTCAAAATCACAAAATTGTTTGAGTTCTATGTTTGTTAATGAAGCAGTGCAACAGTTATATTGCAATATAGCTATAAAGTATGTATGGTTAGGATTGGAATTGACCCTTTTTCAAATACCGGTCTTATGTTATTCATGTCAGTTCCTATCTAAAAGTAAGTCTTTTTTTACTCAGTTTATTCCCACAACTACTTCGAAGATGGTTAACCGGATGCATGTATAACCTTCAAATACCCATAGCGCTTTGGGTACCTACTTCCAGATGCTGTTTTCATGTTGCTGTTATAACAATTCCAATTCAGTATTAAGAAACCACAGGATTTAAACAAAAAGTATATGTGTGGTGGGCTTAAGGCTTTTTTAATTATGAAAAACTGTATTTTATAAAATTTAGGCATCTACAGTTTTACTGGGCTTATATTTATATTTATGATGCAGTTTCAATTTTGCTAATTGTTTTTATATACAAATTTTAATTTCTTTTGTAGTGTAATAATTATTATACATGAAAATGATATTTTTTTTATTGTTTCCAGTTTAAAAAAAAAAAATGTGTTGAATCTGATTTGATTTATTTAAGTAGTAATATTTATACTAATTTGTGTTTTGAGACAGAAGTACATTAAGAATGTTATTGCCTAAATACATTTTCTGCTTTGTTATACATTGGCTTAAGAACGAAAGTTAAAAAAGTGGAAAATTTGGTGGGGGAAATCATTTTGTACAAAAATTTAATTTTAGATATTTTCAATTTTGTATAATAAGGGTGATTTTATCTTAGTAAAATTTATTTAATATTGTGCATTTTACATTTCATGTAGACAGTTCTGTAATTTGAAAATATTATGAAAAATAGTATTTGTGTAATAAGTTTATTATGTTGAATGATAACCTGTTTAGTTTATATATGTGATAGTAAATCACAATTTAATTAGCAATCAAAAGATTTTTTTTTAATGTTCTAATTCTTAAATAATTTTCTAGGCTCTAGTGATAAGGAGCAAGACTGCAGTACCCCTGAAAAACTGGCGCGGCCATCTTCAGAAAGAAAGCGTAAGAGGAAAGTAGCAGACGACGGAGGATTGGGTAGTGGAGGATTGACGCCGACTTGTGCGAAGGGTGGTCCAAGACTACCAGTAGATTCTAAAAAAATCAACGATTATTTTGCAAAACATCCAGGTAGTAGTCCTATAAGGCACGGAGGAGGGGCCAAGAGTCCTTCACCTGCACAACAAGGTTACCCAATGGTAAGTGTGTGGTGGTTGAACATATACCATTTTTTAACATAATCTCTCTGTCTCTATCTTTATCAATCTGTATATATGTATATTGATACATATTCCTTCACGGATGGAAAAATATGATGGGCAGTTAATATCCAAAGAACATTCGTTCATTTTGTAGTGCGTTAAGAATGCTAATCCGATAGTTTGCCAGAATCTCATCTAGCATAAATCTCATTCTTCATTTTAGCTTCAACTGTTTGCTAAGTTATGGTTGGATTTAAAACAGAATAGGATTATACGTAGGCGAAATCAACCAGAGAGAGTGGGGATTACGGGCTTCTGAGCGAATAGGAGGCTCACATCTTGCTAAATGGGTGAGACTTGTTGCCAAGTCGTCGTTAAACTTCCGTTCCTCGCTCAGTCTCAATGTAGTTGTGGTACAGTGAGTTACTAGTGGTGTTGCTTCGTTCTGCAGTTTCAGCTTTGCTTCTCTTCAACAGTATTTTTCAAAACTCAGAATGTTTTAAAATTCCTTCTATTACCTCATACTCTCTTTATATATATTACAAATTTTCAATCGTTAATGAAATACGTTTTTATTCTTCCAATCAAGTTCAAATAAATTTTTTAAACATTCAATTTATCTAATGTATTTACATTTTAATTTATATGTAAAAATGTAATTATTTACATAAGTTAAAATTATTTTTATGAAGAAATACTTGAAAATATATGCATACAGGTACAAAAGCCGCAATCAACGTATCTGCAGTACTCTGCGAAAATGTGACGCGCAGCATTTAAAAACTTTTTTCACTTATCACTTTACTAGCAACAAACCAAAGGTCCTACCAGCATGAAATAAAAAGAATAATAAAATCTAACTAATTATCTCAAACTTTTACGCTTACAAAAAGTTTTTAACCAACAAATACGAAAAATTGTCACTTACTAACTTTTTTATGTTTGTTAAAATACAACTCTTATTAAATCTAATTTTTTAACGTTCTTTCAAACAAAATATTACCTTTATGGTTTAATATTCTGAATGAGGGAATCATGCTGCTTATACCTGCCAAGTTTCAAAATTTAATTCCCACTCTAAGTGCTTTAAACCTTGATTTAAGTGAAAGTTTTTATTAAGTTTTGTATGATGCACGGCGCGGTATTGGAGAAATTACGATCTTACAACACCGCATCCCTAACCTACCACAAACCCATTCCTAATCTACTTTAAATCAAAGTATAATCCTAGATGAGATTCTGGTATAACGTCGGGGACTGTATTGACACACAGTGGGTTAGTTCTGGTAGAACTTATTTAAGATTTCTTTGGGCCATATAGGAGACTGACAGACTTACCTTAGTAATAGTCTGGGCTACTTGAAATAGGCACAAAAAAATTAAAATAATATAACATAATGGGGCTCACTGTATCTGTAGTCATTTTAGGAAAACAACTTAAGTGAGTCACAGATGTGTATAGAAGTATAGGTATCCAGAGGTCATAGATTCACCAGTTTACAAAGATGTATTGTTTGTTTGAACATATAGATATTGATAATTATAGTTTATTTATTTATTTTAAGTGTTCTAAGCTAAGGAATTTGAATGACGTTAATCTGATGTTGAGGATAGGGGTTTTTCCAGATTTGGTATTAGGTTAAGTGCCATTTTCACAGGTCTACAGAGGGAAAAGGGTTTTACCAAGTTCTACGTTAAAAGTATAGGATTTAGTTGAAAAAATATATAGTGTATAAAAAAAAGTAGGTCAAATATTAATTTGATTTTATTAGTTGCTTTTCAGCCGGTTGCTGGGAGGGGCGTCAATAGTAAAGGTATTTCTAGCTCAGCTGGCACTTAACCTATCTGTATTAGCCTAAGTAAAAACATTGTCTGCATCCTGCAGGTTCCGTTAATTGTCCTTGCAACCTTCTTCGCCAGTTCCCAAATCGTCACTGCTGGTTACATGAATTATTAAATTGTCTGTAATCTCGTCAATGGCTGGCTCTTTTGTGGCGTATTCATTTCCCATGTTTTTACATGTCTACACCTAGATTTCTAATCTTGTGATATGGAGGACAACTTTTTTTTAGCAAAGCTTTTATACATCACACAATTTGAAGGTTGTGTTGTGTGAAGCAACATAATTTTAACGTCTGTCCAAATCGCCTAGATAGGATTTAAATTGGCATGATAAGGAGGAACATGCAGGATACTGTGGCCTTCTTTCCAGAATGCCATCCAGTACACATTTAACATGTCGAGGTTTGTGTGCAAGAATAATTTTGTAGAGCTGGGGTTCAATATGTCATAACCATCTCCTATTAGTCATCGTTTGAGCAATCGTGAACATTGTAAGTCCATGGAAATGTTTGCAGCATGGTTTTATCTAACCTCCACACACACACCACTCCTACTATGCAGGGTCAAGGCCAAGTGCCAGCTGAGCTGGAAAAACTGATAACTGAATCTAGACTTTCCAATACTCTGTGGTTTATAGTGATGTTGTATGGGCTGACTAAAAGTTTTAACAGAATGTAAATAAACAACTGAATCTAGACTTTCCAATACTCTGTGGTTTATAGTGATGTTTTATGGGCTGACTAAAAGTTTTAACAGAATGTAAATAAACAACTGAATCTAGACTTTCCAATACTCTGTGGTTTATAGTGATGTTGTATGGGCCGACTAAAAGTTTTAACAGAATGTAAATAAACAACTGAATCTAGACTTTCCAATACTCTGTGGTTTATAGTGATGTTGTATGGGCTGACTAAAAGTTTTAACAGAATGTAAATAAACAACTGAATCTAGACTTTCCAATACTCTGTGGTTTATAGTGATGTTCTATGGGCTGACTAAAAGTTTTAACAGAATGTAAATAAACAACTGAATCATTATTTGGTATTTCCCAATCTCGTGCAATCATGTTACAAGAACCAACTAATTATACCTTGAAATGTAGCACACTCGCAGAAACCAAGAGAAAAGTTTTTTTTAACAACTTTTACCTCAGACACCCCAAAATTGAAAATTTTTAAAAATTGCATGTTACACCATAGGTATAAATTATAAAGAAAATCAATTTTACAATTGCAAGCTAGCCATTTGTTGTGTGAAGTAAAATGTAGCCCAAATCTTTTGTGTCCCAATGATAATATAAACAGATAATAGCCATTTCAATTGTCAGCGGGTTAGCTTATAATAGGAATTTTCTATAACAAAATCAATCCTAACTTAATTCTTTGTAGCTATAGTGTAATGTAATTCTATGTTTTATAGAAACACCTTGATTTTTTTGTGGGGATGGATCGTGGGTGCGCATGTTTAAAGTGAAGTTATTTTTGTGTTACTATTTTTTGGTTAAAAACAATTTTATTTTATTTTTTTTGCTCCTAGTTACTTTTTACATTACCAGGTAAAAACTTAATTTGCAATATCAGTTACGTTTAAGATCAACATAAATATCAATCATTCCAAACACATAGAAAACCAATTTTACTTCTTAATTAGTTACTTTTATTTTCAGTGAAACAAAACATGTTCACAGTAATTTAAAAAATTGTTTAACAATAGAATATTCTCTATGCAAGTTGTGTGTAAACACATGCTAACAAACAACACTAATCCAACAAACCGTTTTTTTTTTTTTTTTTTTTTTTTTTTTTTTTTTTTTTTTGAGCACAAAGTACAGCATTATTTAGATCAGGAATTCCTTATAGGAGAAGCAGTTGTTTATCATAGGCAAACTTCAAACAGATAAGCTCATTGTTCTTTTTAAAATTACTTTCCAATGAAGACTCAATTTTTTATTTTTAGGTTTCAATCTACGTTTTTACTGTTAAGTTAATGATGTAAATGATAGGTGATGATTTTTTAACCCACCTTGTAATTTATATTGTGTAACTTTACATCTTAACACATTCAGCACGGCGGCCATATTGAAAATATCATCAAACAACTTGCCTCTTTTTTTATTAACTTCCATATTTGATGGCATTGTCTTACTTCAAAATTTATACCTAAATGCTTAGTTATAAAGGGTAAAAATAGTAAAAAATATGTAAACGCTCTATTGCAAACATCAGGAGGTGTGTTATAAAGGCTAATTAGCAGCTTTAAGTTGTCATTGCACAAAAGATGAATAACAATATCAGAAGGACTGGATATAAAACCAAAATCATTACAGTCTACATCTTTAAGTAGTAGATTTATGACTATGGGAAAGCTGGCTCAGCACCAAAATGCTGGATTTCAAACATGTACTCATTCAGTTCGAGTCCAACTGAGGCTGACAAAGAGTATCAAAGCTGATTTTAAAAAAATCGAAGAACAGAAAAAGCATGTGATAATTAAATCCAAGACTATCTAAAAATATGCATCCAAGACTTTGCTTCCAGCTGGAGAAAAATTTGTGAAAAAAATTTGTGGTTTTTATTTTCCTTTGAAGTGACAAATTTGGAAACTGGTGAATCCTTGATAGTTTGTGCCCTGGAAACGTTGTTTATTAGATTCAGAATTTCTCACAAATGACAAGCTTTGTATCACTTCTTAAAATGAAGTATTTATAGCATTTTACTAATCTTACAAAGTAATTTTTATTTTAAATTGTTCCGAGTTGGCATTTACTTGTGTTCAATGTTTTGAAGGTTAAGGAATATATTATTGGATTCAGAAGCACTAGGATTCCTGTACTTTTCTAATAGAATTAAGCTGATGTAGGGACACCTTAGTGCAATGTTCTGCACTTGGTTGAATTGCAGAGGGAAAATTTTTCTTTCTAGATTAATGTCAGTTCTAATAAGAGGCTGTGTACAAAGAAAATATTTACCTTCAGTAGGATAACGTTGTAAAATTTCTTGAAATACAAGAGGTTATGGACCTGCAAATTATAACCCCTAGAAGGCAAATAGGTTCAATTTGAAATTATTATATTAGGAACTTCTTAAATATTTAGTCTTTCTATAAATAAGTTTTTTTTTCGATATGACTTAATTTTGTTTTACAGTATTTACAACATACAAGCTTTTTTAAATAAATATGTATGTTGTAATAAATGCTATATAGAATTTAGATCAACCTTTGGATTCTTGGGTGAGACTATCTGCAATATTTTGCAAATTAATACTTACAGATTACAATGAAAATATTGGAAACAACCCTAATACTACAAAAATAATAACAAATAATACAAGTCACTTGAGATTAAACACATTTCAATAACCATGTCGTCTCATCATTAGAGGGTCTTACTACAAATTACAATGTAGCAAACAAGAAGTTACAAACTAGAATGATATACAGATGTCATTTAATAAAGCGTAACTAAATTTAAGAAATAATGTATGATGGTTTACTATCTAATATGTTCTCTCCTACATTCTGTACCATTTCATGCATACGATTTGGCATTGTTTCAAATAGATTACTACACAATTTTTAAATTTCTTTGTCAGAAGCACAAGCTACAAGTGAAAAACACTTTTTTCAAACAATTTTCAGTTGGAGTTATTGTGTTTGACTTAGCTATGACAACACTAATGTTTTCATAATCTTGGCAATTTGGCAAATCATTGTGCTCTAGTAATAAACCAATTTCTATGATTTTCTTTAATCCTTTGTCTGCCCTGATATACCCCCAGGGAGTAACATATTTTTGAAAGATTTTTACACTTTTCCTTTCAATTGTTTTCTTTATTTTTCTCTAATTTTTTAAATTATAGTAATATTTGTTATTATATTTTTTATCTACTTATTTCTTCATGTTAACCAAACTTTACCTTACGTTTACAGACATTTTTTTTGCTATTGTGAAATACCGCACAAACTTCGAAACAATCTGTAAACATGTGGGAAAAACCATAGACTTTTGGAAACAAAGTAATGGTGACTTTGTACTCTGTGTACTATTTATTGTCCAAATAGGTCCAAATATTTAACCTAAAATACAGCACAATACACAGAAAAACCAATTGTAAACGTACGACAATGCTAATCTGAAAAATGGTTGAACATACATATACGGGAATGCGCCTACTGGTCATTGCGCCATCTCACATACTGGTACGTGAATCAAAGGGAGAAAGTCTTTGGATTATGGTACCCACTTTATCATTACATTGTCAATAATGTCATATACATACACTAATTTTTCTGATGGTTCAAATCATAACCATGTAAAAACAAATCAACATGTAATTTCTATAATAATTTTACTAGCGGTTGATAAAGGGTTTACCCTTTATCTGTTGTAAAATTATTACTTTCTTATACATTTAAGCACTTGCTTCTCCACATTTTATGTTTTAAAATACGTAAACATACAACAGATATGATGTAAAACAATTCAGCTGAACTAAACAATTGAATGAAAATACTGTATCCAAAATTCATTAGTAAAAGGTCTGCAGTCCTAATTTTCTATATTGTTCAATTCATTCACTGTGCATTGGTAACGATAAATTGTCAGGAGTATTCATGGGAGTTCACGTATTAAACTCAATTTTGGTAGCCAACACATTTCGTACACAAAATTATTTTGTATTTGGATCCAATATTCATAACAGAGGATACGAGTAGCATAATTTTAAGAAATGTCAAGGAGCACCATAAGGTTGTTTGCTTAAAGGATTTGTTATTTGGAAATTTGCTAAACAGAAAACTGTAACTAAAAACTTAAACAATTTCAGCAATCAGGTAAAAATAGGAACTTTAAAGTTGATTTTATTAGGTACAGTGATGTTTTATAATTCTTGTAATTTGTGGATCCAGTTTCCTCCGTCACCACAAGCAACGCTACTGCCCTCTACGCAGGTCCCAGTAGTGTCCCAAGTCCAGCCCGACTATGTAAGTCTGATGCAACCACCGCAGGCACGACTTCCAATTTCAATGGTCTGCAAACAAATTCAGGTAATCTGGGCTTCTGTTGTATTTGATTAAGTTTATTCTGAGTATGTTTACGTTTGTAACTTATGTTAATTTTTATTTTCAGACTGAACTTACTTGCCAAAGTATACAGGAGTTTGAAACGCAAGCATCATCAGATTTAGAGATGCGTAATAATAAAATAGATGAGTTAAATAGGGTGAGTACAATAGTAGAGCTTTTAGATATTTTATATACAAGGTTATACCTATTCAAACAAATGTTTGAAAGGAAACAAGGTTTATATATTAGTAAACCTGTATACAGAATATAAAAGTGACAGTCCATTAAAACCTACACTGGTTGTGAAAGATTTTACTTGCTCTAAAATCAGATTAATCAATTTAATTTGTTTTAGAGGATATTTTTTTAACAGTTGGGATCACAGTTCTTGTACTTTTGGGGATATTTTTAACCTTTATATTATTCTCCCATCTCGCCTTTAAATAAGTATTTTACTCTTGAAATTTTTGTGTTTTATGAAGCATTTTTAACTTTATAATATCATAAACTTTTCAAGATTATATGCTAGATAAGGGAAAATCAAAAAGTAGTTAACTATGGATTTTAGAGATGAGGATTTATGGTAGTGTCCTGTGTTTTGAAGGAGAAAGGCACAACAATTTGTTTTAGAGATCCAAGATGTTTCTACGCCATCTTTTGATGATGCATACATAATAGAATATATATTTTTTAATATAACATTAATAAATAGTAACAAATTATTTAAAAAATAATATATATATATATATATATATATATATATTAAAACGACATAGGTTATTCAAATACAAGAATATTTATTAATTTATATTCAAAGCTTATCGTTGGTAAACAGTACCAACATCATCAGGAATGAAAATTACAATAATGCAAGCTATAGGCCTAAAACATATGTTTTATTATTGTAATTTTCATTCCTGATGATGTTGGTACTGTTTACCAACAAAAAGCTTTGAATATAAATTAATAAATATTCTTGTATTTGAATAACCTATGTTGTTTTAAATTTTTAAACAAGAAAACGTAGTTTATATATATATATATATATATATATATATATATATATATATATATATATATATATATATATATAATAAAAATAGAACTAATGTTAGCCAACAACACAATATGATTTTCATTTAATATAATTTTGTAAGTAATTATTGAGTATCTTGGTGAATACTTATGAAGTTACTGCTGTGAACATTCGTTTCAATGGTGAAGACAACCCGCTACTCTACGAGCAGGTTGTCTTCGTCAATTGAAACGAGTGCTTTGAAATGGGTCAGCAAATAAGCTCATAAGTATTCATTCACTCAGTTACTCAATACTTGCTTATAATTTAATCAGTGATTTCAAGATGGCTACAACAAGCAATTTCAATATAATTTGTTAAGATAAAAATCCGTCGTGAAATAGTTTTGCTTCATAACTTCAAGTTGAATATTTCTACAGACCGCAGAAGAACTGAGGCATCAATTGGCTGTGCAACAAAAAACGTTAGAGCAGCACAAATCCCACACGAATAAATGTATCGACGTAGTAAAAAAACTGCTCAAAGAAAAGTCTAATATAGAAAAGAAAGAAGCGAGGCAACGGTGTATGCAGAATAGGTTGAGGCTTGGTCAGTTTGTGACGCAGCGTGTAGGCGCCACTTTCCAAGAGAACTGGACAGATGGATACGCATTCCAAGAACTATCCAGGTATATTGCTAAACAAATTTTATAATTTTTCATGTCTTTATTTGCTTTTAATTTATTTAATATTGTTTGGGTAGAGAATATATATTTCTCTATGCCATCATTAAATTACTCATTGATTGGGATACTGATTGATGGAAGGTTTCCAATCCCTTGCACTGACCAGATGAATTGGTTCACAACTTTCAAAATGATATTGGGAATTATGGAATATTATCAGTAAGGGTGTTATAATTTAGAGCTTGAATGGTGGCTTCCTCTTTTTTTAAATTCTTTTTATTAGCTAACACTCTCTTTATATATAGACTATTATATCTTGTTCAAATTTTCAATCGTTAATAAAATTCGTTTTTATTCATCCAATTAAGTTCAGATACATTTTTTTAAAACCTATAGTGGATAACAATTGGTGTTAATAAAGTTTTTCAATTATTTATTCAATAATTAAATTATAAAAATTTGGGTGTCTATCAGGATTTGAACTGAGAATTTTCATGTTTGAAGTCTAGTGCGCTTTGGCATTGCGCCAACTTTTCATTACCTAGAATTGTGTTTCTCAAAGATGTATATGCATTTTTACCCCCCCCCCCCAATTTGGTTGGCATCAAAACCTCCATTTTATTATAACTTTATCAACTGTTGCCATGGATATCACACAATATCATAAATAATAATCTAGGGCTAAAAATGAAGGAAAAGAATAAAATAAAGGAACAAACTGGAAATAAGCAAACAATGATAATTTTTTTTCTAGACCTCATTAGTAATTTACTTTAAACAAAAATTATATTACTTGTTAAAGAATACATTTGTCTTGGATCACAGTGCTTAGAACACAAAAAGTTGGTTTAACACAGATTCATCACATAAAAGACCAAGTAGTCAGTAATAAAAAGTGTTTATTATTATAAAAATGGTTTATAAAGGTATAGGTGAAGTTGTCAAGGTAAAATTAAAACCTCTAAATAAAAAATTTCACAGAACAATGCTATTTTAGAAAGTAGGAAGCTGATTAAGGTTTATCTAGCCTGCATGTTCTAATGAAATTTTGTTATAATCTTGAGCTCTGTTTTAAGGTTATAAGAATTATGTAAATATTGACTTATTTTTACAACTCTAAGACCTTTTACTCCTGATCCCATTCCTATAGGAAACATGAATCAACTAAAGAAGTTATCATAGATATTTTCTATGCCGGGCATAATTCCAATTTGGACACCAATCATTTTTTAGCCCACTTTGTAAGTTATTTTTAGTGTGATATCTAATTTTAAATAATTACTGCTGACACGTACAAGGAAGGTATGCATACTTGCGGTTTTTCTACTTCATCATTTCTGGATTTGTTACTTTTCTGTATATTTGCTCCAATAAATAGATTTTTGTTGAAAGAAATTTAGTTTAATTATTAAAATAAAATCAATATGAAACTATTTTGTCTAAAAATACACAAACAAAAAATAGAGTTGTATCCATCTGTAAGGCCTACTCTATTGTTAACATATATCAGGTGTTTTATCTGATATTAGTAAGGTTTCATTGATAACATGTATTATTTGATTTATCCAAATATTGTGAATAACAACAAGTATTAGTTGGAGATTTCATGTTGGGGTGTGATTTTTTAAAACAACTCCACAGCTTCAACACATTTACTGCCAACCAGTTTTCCAATAACCTTAAACACAATTTTTTTAATGTACGTTTTGTGTAATTAATGACTAAAAATAATAATATTTTGTCTTCTAGTGTTTTATTTATTTAAACTAGTTTATTTTATAATGTTGTCGGACACCGGTGACTGCCGCAGCCCTATGCAAAAATACAGTGTTGGTCGCCGGTGGCCGCCATAGCAGTCAACGTGTTAATTAATTAAGACTACTTTTCCAAGCTTTGAGAAAAGCTAAAAGGTTCAACCAATTGGTAACATAAAAATAATTATATGTGAACACATCTAGATTAACACTTTTGCATTAGAGTCGTTTTAAAGACTTTACAAAGAATATATGCAATATTTGGAGTATTTTGCTTACAAAAAAATACATAATTCAAATTTCATTGATTTTATCTTTACAAATCTTATTGACATCATTTTAAATGTGTCACAAGAAGTAACAAGATTAATTCACATCACTTTCAAAGTAATTTAAATACTACAGAATGGTTGTATTTATATTGTGTTGTCTTTGACAACTGAAGTAAGTTTGCTTGAGGTTAGTTGTATTAATGTTGTTTACAATGTGTGGTTTGCATCCCAACAGAATTAGTATAGGTGTTGCCAGTATTTCATATTTCATCTACAGGAGCGTCTTTATGAGGACCCCGAGGACAATTGAAGCAACAGGCATGACGGTAGAATAGTTTTTATCTAAGCTAGTATATGTGATCAGTCTAGTGTCAGCTTATGTGTAAATATCTATAAAATAGGGTAGGCTCTAAGTATTTACCAATAAAAAAGACTGTGCCATTACTATAACATATCAAGTATTAGAAGGTCTGCGTTAAAGTTAATGCCTGCCACAAGCATTAATATTATTGGTAGAATTAAGAATAATTTATTTTTAACCCTTTGATTAGCATTCACATACAGTAAATAAGATCGCAGAACAGTCAGCGTGGAGCATTCCCGTATATGTAGGTTCTAGCATTTCTCGCAGATTAGCATTCCCATACATTTACAATTTGTTTTCCTGTGTATTGGGCTGTATTCTACGTTAAATATTGCAACTATTTGGACAATAAATACTACATAGAGTAGATAGTCACCATTCTTTTGTGTCCAAAGTCTATGAATTTTCCTACGTATTTACAGATCGTTTCAAAGTTTGTGCAGTATTTTACAATGAATAGGTGATTAAATATTGAAGGAGTTCTTTTGTGTCTAAAGTCTATGGTTTTTCCCAAGTGTTTACAGATTGTTTTGAAGATTATTTATTTTAGAAGGAATAAGTAATTTACAAAGAATAAGATTAACAGATAATTCTTAGGAAAGATATTGTTAGGTAAAGTTTAATAACATGGGAAAATGAGTAAATAAAATAAATAAAAACCAATATTACTATAATTTAAAAAATTAAAGAAAAATAAATCAAAAAAATTGGAAAAAAGAAAAACTGTTAAAATCTTTCAAAAATATATTGATTCCAGGGGCCATATCAGGGCAGGGACTAGTTGCTAATCAAAGGGTTAAAGAACCTACAATTTTCTAATGTGTATGTATCAGTTTTGGGGACTGATGAATGTTGTTCTATGGTAGGGGATTACCTTGAGTGCGTAAAGAAGGCCACGTGCATACATTATTAAACTAAGTTGTTAAATTTTGTAGTTTGAAAGTAACTAAAAGTTCGATGACTTGTATTATCGCTAACATGTATAATACAGCAAGCTTAAGTCATGTCCGGCCTAGGTGCTGTTATTTCCTTAACAGTTTAACCCAGATTGCAACCTACAGACAAAATATGTTTATCACTCCAAGTTGGTGGTATAGATCACTTTTTTTTAAAACAAAAAAGTTCTTAGAGGAAACTATTTCTACTAATAAGGTTTTTGTTATCTGTATGATTTTTTTTTGCTTGGATACGGCACTACTCTTAAAATGAGTAGTTACGGAACAAAAGTTATGTCACGATTAATGGAGTTTTCATGATTTAATGAAAGGTTAAATAAAGGAATTTTTCAACTTGTGTGCTAGTTATAAATTGAGAAATGATGATAAAACATGAGGCCGAGTCTGAGCCACTGCAGAGTTGAGCTGGAAACAGATCCTCGGTGTTGTTGCTATGATAACTCGGGAAGCGTATTTTCTGATCTCGCTAAATATTCATAACAACTATAAATATGAACTTATTTTCGTTCTAATTACTATTCGTATTTTCAGGCGGCAGGAAGAAATAACGGCAGAGCGTGAAGAAATCGATAGGCAGAAAAAACAACTTTTAAAGAGACGTCCAACAAACTCGGAAACAGGTCGAAAACGAGCTGGCAGTCAGTCAGGAAGTGCGAGTAATCCAGGGTGTGTTGGAGGCTCAGTCAGTCAGCAGGGCAACAGTAATATGAGTGGCGGTCCTCCTGGGAGCTCCACAGCATTACATAATGGGACCGATGCTGCGACCTTTCTTAAACCTGACGCTTTATCTGGCTTCTCACAGCAAGAGTATTACGAGGCTGATGAGATTTTAAAGGTAATTTGTCTTTTTTTTATTTACACACTGGACTCTGTGTATTAATTTAATTTTGTTATTGGTATATTATACATTTTGGTCATATCTATTTCATAAGGATATATAGGATATGCATTTGATATCTATCTCTTTCAAATATGAGTGAATTATGTATGACTCAGAGAGTTTTATCCATAATGAAACAAAATCTTCTTTGTTAAATTTGTGCTCAGCTGAAAATAAAATGACTACATTGTTTTGTTTCTAATCTCGTTGGGAAAGCCAACATTGACAAACCTGTTTTAACAGTACATTTATCATATATTTTAAATATTAAATAATAACAATCAGTCAAGTTAGTGAAATTATTTACAGCAACTTTTCATCCAGGTGACGAAGGAAAGATATTAATTAGATTTCTTGCTTGGCCATGTTGTAATCCATTTATTAGTAGGGCAAAAGATTGTAGTTTTTTTTTATATACTACTTATAGGAATAAAATAAGTAAGTTGAAAAATACGTGCCAAATCTGACTCGTGTAGAGCTAAAATGTTCTTAGTACATAGAAGATTCGTAAACAATGGTTTCAACACTATAAAAACCTATTCCGTTTTCAAATTTGTTACATTTAATGTACTAATTTTTTTCAGATTGGCTTGAAGAAGGAAATTTCTACCTTTAATTTACGTTTATTTTCCATTAATTTTCAGTTGAGGCAGTCTGCTTTAAAAAAAGAAGACGCGGATCTTCAACTTGAAATGGAAAAATTAGAAAGGGAGCGAAATCTTCATATACGTGAACTGAAAAGGATTCATAATGAGGACCAATCAAGGTTTAGCAATCATCCTGTGCTAAATGAAAGGTATCTTTTGCTTATGTTGCTGGGTAAAGGAGGATTTAGCGAAGTTCATAAGGTAATTTATTTGTATTTATATAATATATTTTAAATGTATTTATCTAGAGTATTTTTGTTTAGTATTTTTAAATAAATAAAACCTCTAAACCACAAATAACATTTTATTTAAACCTTATGTACATTTCGATTGCCCAGCAATCATCTTCAGAGGTATTTAAAAAATACAACTGAAATACAACTGCAGTTGTATTTTTTAAATACCTCTGAAGATGATTGCTGGGCAATCGAAATGTATATAAGGTTTAAATAAAATGTTATTTGCGGTTTAGAGGTTTTATTTATTTAAAAATAAACATTACGCCACAGTTGCTTCATATAGTGATTTGTTTAGTATGTTTTATGGAATTTTTCAACCTCAGTCTATCAGTCTTCTAAAGTGTTGAGCTTCTTGGAGTTCAAAAGGTCTCCTATTGTCCATTATTAGTCCTGTTGTCTACAAATGCGATAAATTTAGGATATTTTAATCATAATAATAATGTTAATATGCCATAAATGTCAATTTAATTCATTTATTATTATTACTTTTAAATATATAATTTGTCTACAGTTAAATGATACTTAACTAAATGAATACATAAGGGATGACATATTTCACGACCCTTGATTTGGAACGACGTGTTTCGAAACAATCGTTCCTTTTACGAATCAAAACCTCCACTGGCGGCGTTGTGCTTGGTACAAAGGTTGTCGGGATGAGATTTATGAAGGTAGAGAGGGTGGGTTGTTGGTTGGGTGCTATGTAATTTAACAGGCTGTTGGCTTCAAAATATGTGTGGTCATTTAATATGTTTTCTTTATCTGTTGCGTAGTGTTTGTATATCTCGTATTTTTTAAAGTTGTTTCGTAGTTTTAAAGCTTTGCTTCGTAAAAGGAACAATTGTTTCAAAACGTATCAGCAAGTAAGCCCTTGCTTACTGATCTCACTTAGTTTCGTATCATTTAATTATGGTTTATTCAGTGTATTCAAGATGATTACAACAAGCAACTTATATAATTTGTGTTAGAAGCTAATGAATTGGCCAAAACTGGAGTAAGATACAATACATATACAGTAGAGTCTCGTTATTCCGAGCCCCGACATTTCGAGCTTGCATTAAATTTGAGCCTATTTTATCATTTTAAAGAATATAATGAGTCGGGCTTCCAAGAAATGTTTATACTCAACGGTATCCAAAGGAATTGGCCGGGCATCCAAGAAACGGTTATATCAATAGTGCATGCAAAGGAAATGAGTCTGACTTTAATGAAATGTTTATATAATATTATATTATATAAACTTATTTAGTGAATTTTTAATTACCTAGTATTAGGGTTCATTAAAACTACTACTTTTTATAATAAACAGGAATGTATTACCGTGTAATCTGAGTTTTCGGTAATTTGAGGGGGTCTCCGTCCCATTACCTTGAATTATCAAGACACTCTCTCTCTCTCTCTCTCTCTCTCTCTATATATATATATATATATATATATATATATATATATATATATATATATATATATAAAGTTAATATATTACTATTGTAAGTAATTTTATCCACCATTAAGTGCAATGATTTTACCTTGTGTGATGAGGCACCTTTCGGTCACTTGACCATTGTCGAATCACTGATATTTTTCTGGTGTAGATGTTCGGTCCTTGATGTTGGTATTTGTTGACGTTACACGCATCAAGGACCTAACATCTACACCAGAAAAATATCAGTGATTCGACAATGGTCAAGTGACCGAAAGGTGCCTCATCACACAACGTAAAATCATTGCACTTAATGGTGGATAAAATTACAATAGTAATATATTAACTTCATAAAGTCAGTGCAACGGAAAAACAATGGATAACGTAAAATATCAAGAATATATATATATATATATATATATATATATATATATATATATATATATATATATATATATATATATATATGTAGATTTTTTGGACTAGGAGACTGACAGACTTACCTTGGTAAGAGTCCACTCTGTAGTCTTGAAATAGAAACACATAAAAGCACTTAAACAATGATATATTTCAACCACACAGTGGTCTTTGTCATTCGAAGAGAAAACACAAAAAAAAATATGAGAGAATGTGTTTCTATTTCAAGACTACAGAGTGGACTCTTACCAAGGTAAGTCTGTCAGTCTCCTAGTCCAAAAAATCTAAATAATCTTTACCAACCAAAACTAACCTAAATATATATATATATATATATATATATATATATATATATATATATATATATAAAATGTTTCACAATTGTTGGAGTACGATTGAAGTTTTGAAAATAGAGTTACTCCGAAACGCGTAACAGAAGAGAATATTGGAACGTTAGTAATGACAGAAAACTGTACTCAAACATATAGAAATATTCCTAACAGAAATAAAAATGAGTATATTAATAATTTCTGTTTAAATTATACTCTAATGTGTAAATATTATATAGTTATCCTAAAATAAATCATATTTCAACTTTTAATAAAACGAAAAATGTTAAGTTTTGAAAGTCATTAAATGAAAACCTTTCATTCAAAGCATATTACTTTTTCACTAAAATTTAACAAAAATTAAATAAAAATAACCAAGACATGAACATAAAATACCTTATAGATAATGTAAAATGTGTTCATTTTTATCTAGACAATTCAAACAGGTCTGATTGTAAACACAGCTATTTTCTGTAAAATTTCATTTTTAAAAGAAACTGCCAAGATCTCGGTGGGGAGTTGGCAATTTTATTTTTTTGTCTTGTACGAATTGCTTGGGTAGGGTCAGCTATTTTCCATTTGGTTTTATATTTATTTACAAAGTTTCCTCTGTGAGCAAGAGTGATATCATCATCCGTTGTATTTTCCTGCTATTTCTTCTTCTGCATCAGCTTCACTCCCAAACTCAATTTCAACAATGTCTGATTTATATTGTAGAGAATGACCGTCATCAAATGCTACTAAAACTCATCTATTTCACTATCATCCGTGGCAAAGCCTAAATGTAAAATAACAATCTACTCTACTGTATATAAATCCAAATAACTCATAACCTAACAAGACTCACGTAACACTAATTAATTTTTATCACAAACAGTTGCTCTGGTTCACCATGACCCGCACATTCCTATCACAGCTGGCAGCTTCACTCAGACTAAGCAAAAATAAGCGAGTAGTGTAGTAAAGGATGAGTAGAAGTGAGAAAGGGAGAAAAAGCTTTGCGGGTCACCATGGCCCGCAGTGATGGTTCTAGGTTTAACAAGCTATTGTTTTCTAACTGAATTGTTTCCTTTTTATTCACGTGGGACTTGAGACCCTGATCAAGAAGCACTGGAGGCCGGCGAGAATCATTTGCCTTCTTTATCAAGCTGTCGTTTATTCTTGAAGCCAGATGCCTGTGCGATGAACGAACAATCTCAGTTTTAATAATGTAACCAAAATAATTTGACATGATTTTATTAAAATATCAAGTATTATACTAAGGTTATGCAGATAAGTTTAACTAATATATTATTTTAAAGGTAGTAATTTTTATATACGTTGAACTGTTAAGAGAAAATTGCAAAAACTGGAAATCCATAAAGGTTATATGATTCTTTGCGTGATAAAAATAAATACAATTTTACTTTTTTCTCAAAGAATTGATTGGACATTAAGTGTGTTAAAAATTTTTTGTCTATATCTCCATGATTCAAATTTATCTCTACTCATCTGTTGCAGGCTTTTGATTTAAAGGAGCAGCGGTACGTAGCGTGTAAAGTTCATCAACTAAATAAAGACTGGAAGGAAGATAAAAAAGCTAATTATATAAAGTAAGTAATATTTTACTTTTAATGTTTTATTAAGGGACAAATGTTATATTTTTCATCTTGATTTTTCTTGCTCTAATTATCGGACCTATATAATTCATACAACTATTGTTTGAGTTTAGCTTGTGAGGTTATGTTAAAAGAAATACACAAGACTCAGAAATTAATCATTTAATAAGCTTTTCAATGACAAAGTCATCATCATCAGTGAGTGTTGCTATTACAAACTCTAGCTTACAACTGAGTTACAACTTACATGAGTTGTAAGTTAGAGTTTGTAGTAGCAACACTCACTGATGTTGATAAATTAATCATTAAAACGCGTATGAGTTGATAAATGATTAATTTGTGAGTCTTGTGTACGTCTTTTATTTGTTCTATATAAATCTTTTTTTTTTTAATCACTTAAACATGTTAGATATAAAGATGACAGATTTAGGACATATTTCATATTTTAAAACTGTTACTAAGATTGTAAGTAATTATTGCGTAACTGAGTAAAAATGTTTGAACTTGGTAATGTGTTTTCGAAACAATTGTTTCATTGAAGATAACCCCACTATTTCCAGGGATCGCTCAAGATTGCAGGAGTATGGTTATGAATGTAGAGAGGAGTTTTGAATTAAACGGGCTGTTTACTATATAATGGAATAGGGTCTTAGGTTTGAAGTATATGTGGCCGTTTAAGATATGTTATTTTTGTGTTGTGTAATGTTTGAATATTTCAAATTTTTCTGTAGTGGTAATTTTTTTATTGTGGGTTAATATGCGAAGAATATTCAAATAGTATGGATGTTTGTGTATGTATGTTGGGTGTTTTATGTATGTGTTGCATAGGTGGATTTTGAATTTGTTTTTATGTCGTTGATGTGTTTGAATAGTGTTGAATGGTCTACCGGTTTGGCGAATCTAGAAGCTGGGGGTTACAAGAAGGTGATTATATTTAATAATGTTCAATAGAGAGATTTTACTGTGCTCATGTCAGAACGAGCAACGACGAGGCAAAGGAACAAATGAGACCTTATTTACTCTTTTTTTTAAGCTCTTCTTTTTTGGTGCTTGTGTAAAACTTGCTAATCATTTATGACTCCTAAAAGTCAAATATGAAAGTTCGGTAGGCAATAAGGTTTTCTATAAAACTTGAAAGTACCTTTGTGTCTAGTAAACATTTTCAGGTGATATATGACAAGAAAATAAACATTCATTAAATGCTAAAGGACAAGTATTGTAAACCATGATTTTTTTAATAAAGGCCGAGAAATAAATTATTTCACCAAAAAAAGCTTGAATGAAATTTATATTTTTTCATTGGCTGAAAGGGAATTATGTTTGAAAGTGTTTAAGTGTCTGGCATATTATTCTGTGTTTGCCTTAACTCACTTTACTGTAAATGACTAAAAAGTGGAACTAGTTATATTTGGACAGTTCGTAGCAACTTTTTTTCTAAATAGTTTCATTGTTTCTTAATAGACTGGGCTTGTGTTGTCCAGGAACATATTTTCACAGCTTACATATTTTTTTTCATATGAAATGCATAATTGGGCGTCTAATAGATAATTTTTCATTGATAGTATTTCTGCACTACATGTTTGTTTAAATGAAACTACACTATGATATTTAATACACTTTAATAATTATACACACTAATATATTTAGTATTAATAAACGACTTGTAGAAAACTCTTGAACTTGTTTTACAAACAATTTAGTTTGTAAAAAACTTGCCACATTTAAATTTCTGTTTATCCAGAATGCACATAGTCCTATTGAATAACATTTTCATATCGGAATCTCAAACTGTTTAATTCATACAATTCAGTTGTAATAGTATTGAAAAGAAATTCCGAATAATTGTAGTATTCTCATATAAATTGCAATGTCTCTTGTTTCAGGCATGCGTTAAGGGAATATAATATTCATAAAGCACTGGATCATCCTAGAGTGGTGAAACTTTACGACGTCTTCGAAATAGATGCCAATTCTTTTTGTACTGTACTAGAATACTGTGACGGACACGATTTAGATTTCTATCTTAAGCAGGTAATATTGTCATTCATACTCTATTAATAATTGTTATTTTTAAAGGCTTGTTATATGTTACTAAATTGTTTAAAATAATGATAGATTGCCGATACCTATTCTATTTTACAGAGTAGAGAATTGAAGATTGAAAAGTTTCAATTATGTTTGCTATAATTGTTAATGTATTGATTATTACTAAGGATATTATTCTTACAAAATTCTGTACAGAGTACATTAGCGTAACTATAATCGTTAAACAACAATAACAATTGCTACAAATATTTTAGACCCAGAGGGCTGCAAAATTATAACCTTAAGGGTCTTTAGATTGCTGTATGTTTGTAACCTTCTGATATATGTTTGTATGTATGATGGTGCTAACTGTGTTAGCAAAATGTACATCCAGGTTGTTTAAGTATTTGTAGCAAGGGCTACTGTTGTTTAACCCTTAGCACTCGGAGTTTTTTTATATGCTTTGGCTTCACAGTTATAAATAAATTGAGACAAACTACTCACCTGCAAGTTGCATTATTTATGAACAATTTTTTTTACTTTTACGTATTTTAGTCAACTAGGTCATTTTTATTTACTAACGTATTCATATGATTTTCTTTCCTTATTTGTAGTTTTGTAGGGTATGATATCTTTCAAAAAACAGTCTCCTGGATTGAGTTCTTGCATTCTGATGTATATCTTGCAGTAAAAAATCGTTTCCCTTCTGCCTCCTTTTATCTTCCTGTTTCTGCAACTTGACAATTCTTTTAGTTGCTTTTGACATCGGGATAAATGAAATATAGTTTGCCATTTAGTCTTTCTTCCTTGTCAGCAGTTAATGGCTGACCCTCTTCCTTCATGGCTTATTCTTGGTATCACCAACGAGTTCCCTCAGTAAGTTTTGGGGGAACCATTTTTGTTTTACAGAATTTTCTTTTTTTTTGCTGTAGATATTATTATCTGTTTAGCAAATATGACTGTTACTACAGCTTCGTCTATAACCAGAAGAACATTTTCCTCCACCATTTATTAGTTCGGCTTGTAAAAGTGTACCGTGGATTGTAGCGATCAGCTAGATTTACACAACCTATAAACTGGTTATATTTACAACTATTAGCTTAGTTATTTCGTTTATGATACCTGTTTTCCCATTTCTTTCAATCGTTTGTGCACTTTTTTCATAAAGTGTACCAACCATGGCCACAGTCTTATTGTCTTTCCAAGCTAGAACCACTGTGTACATAAGCTCTGGACCCTCTTACTCAGTTTTGTGGATTTAAGTTCAGCTGGTAAACCTTTTCGCTTGATGGTAATTGTTCCAGTTGTATGAGCTCTTAAATTCCAGTTGTATGAGCTCTAGGTAAATAGTTCTATACCTAGTTTATAGCACGAATAGAACCTTTCTGTATAAATAAGAAAGCCTCTTCCGTTAGTACTCTTAAATAATTTACCTACAAGGTGTAAAAAAAACTGTTGGAGTAAGAGGTAGGTCTGGTCCAACTAAAGAATTGATAGTTTGTGACCCATAAATGGTTTCCCCTTGCATAACCAGTAAATCAGGATCAAGAATTTCGGAACAACTAATTGCACGTGATGTAGAAGCAACTGCAAACTGAAAGTAAACAAATAAAATGTAAACTATACCCTACTTGGATCGTACAACGTAACGGCAAACTTGACTTTGTGAAACTCTCAGATTCAGACATTTTAAATGTAGTTCAAATTATTCTCAATAGATCGCAGCACAAAACGGTAAAAGATTGAATGGCCCTCACCTCAGACGGACAATACGCATTTAAAAATCATAGCGGGTGACGCTTGACATACGAATAAATAGCAATATAAGCTAAGCAGGGCTCCCCCAACAGTCGAATACTAAGCGTGAATGAATGACTTTTTTACTGTATTTTTGAAGCTGGATACTCTATATTAAAGTTTTTAAAATGATGAAAATATGGTTTCAATATAATAATTTATAATTATTATTTTATCCGGTCTGTTTCAATAACTCAGGAAAACTCTCATCTTTATTCGCCAATTGTTACTGAAGGCAAGAGGGAATGTAATAAATGTAGTCAGGGTTAACTACCTTGATATATGGCATTTGATTTTTCAAACTGTTTTATATTTATTAGCAATTAAGTACCAATATAGTCCTACAATACAAACAGTATGGTCTGGCTTTAGAATGGTTTTTGTCTAAACCAACAAATATTTGTACCAGAGTTAACGTGAAATTAATTATTGTAATCCGTTTATTGTAACATTATTTCATACTCTCTTTAAATTAAAAACCAAAATCTGAACTTAACTCTTCTTATATTAGTATGAAAGTAATATTAAAGGATTTATGTTTATTTTCATCAATAATTTGTATAATCTAAATACAAAATGTACCACGTTGTACTCATAACCCCACTTTACACCCACAACAATGCTTCCATATTTATCATTTAAGAAAAACAACTTTAAATATTTTCAAACCACTGAAAAAATTGTTCAGATTGTTGATCCTTACACGTAAAAATTTAAATATAGGTTTAAACAATTTAAAAATTTGTTTTCAACAATAAAATTTCTTTTTACCAGTTTTGTAAAATAATATTTACTAATATTTTCAGCACAAGACAATAGCAGAAAGAGAAGCAAGGTCAATAGTGATGCAAGTCGTATCAGCATTAAAATATCTCAATGAAATAAAACCTCCTGTTATACACTATGACCTAAAGCCTGGTGAGTTAACTCATGTAATTATATAAGTGTCATTAATGCAATATGTGCAGATTAGTAATAGTTTATACCCAATTGCTATCTCTAAGCAAACATTCATTCCTCATTCTTTTCTTTGCAAAGTTATCTGTAACAGATGGCATCAGCATATTAAGTAATGATAACTTATCAGTTTTTTCCTTGGATTGTATAAACCATATGCATAATGTTAAAATAACAAATCTAATTCTTTAATGGAAGGTTTTCTACTATTTCAATCATATTAATGATTTATATATACAAGGAGAGTCCAAAAAATAAGTTTCGCTAATTTTTGGGGGAAATAAAAAAAACATAATTAAACAATAAACACATGTATTTTATGACCTCACATCATATTCTATTTTTCTACATAATTTCCATCCCTATTCAAGCACTTTTCATACCGAAGCTTTAGTTTCTTCAAACCGTCTGCATACCATTCAGCCGCCATACTATTAAACCAGGTATTCACTTCACTTTCCAAGTCATCATTGTTAGCAAAGCGTCGACCGCCGAGGTGATTCTTGAGCTCAGGAAACAAGTGAAAATCACTGGGAGCAAGGTCTGGGGAGTATGGAGGGTGATCAAAGATATCCCACTTAAATTTTTCGAGAAGCTCCCTTGTTGCACAAGCGACATGTGGGCGGGCGTTGTCGTGAAGAAACCCCCCCCCCCCCCCCCCCCGTGACAAAAGCCCATGCCGTTTGTTCTGGATTGCCCGACAAAGTCTTAGGAGAACGTCACAGTACCGTTCCACGTTTATTGTTTCACCCCAAGGTGGGTAATCGATCAATAAAACTCCACGGCAGTCCCAAAAAACTGTAGCCATCACTTTCCCTGCCGACTGAATCACTTTGGCTTTTTGAGGAGGTTTCTCTCCTATTTTTCGCCACACCATACTCTGTCGTTTTGTTTCGGGTGTTGAATGATGAATCCATGTTTCATCACCAGTGACTATTCTTGAAAACAGATCATCACCTTCGTCCGTAAAAGATTGCAAGAAAGATTGTGCAGCTGCCACACGTTGTTGCTTATGGCCGTCAGACAGTAAACGAGAAACCCACATTCACACACTTTTAACAGCTGAAGCTCTTCATCCATAATTTTGTCAAGTGTCAATCGCTGGTCAGCATCAATAACGTCGCGATAACAAAAAATGACGCCATCTTGGTGAGCGATAGCTGGGCGTCCATCTCACTGTTCATCATGAACATTTTCTCTTCCTTCCAAAAACAATTTTCGCCAACGTCGAACCATTTGTACAGTCATTACATGTTCACCATACACCTCACATAACTGACGATGAATTTCAACGGCAGATTCACTTTTTGCAGTCAAAAAATGAATAACACTCTGCACTTCACAACTGGTGGCAGATCACAGTGGAGTCTCCATGTCGAATGGCCCGTGACTCAAGGTCAAACGGCGTACAGTCATGCACGCTGCGTGAATCGGTTCCACTACACCCAAACTTAAAGTCACCGCTCTCGGAAAGATGCTCCGTCACTCACGCTTGGTGACACACACGTGGGAAACTTACTTTTTGGACTTCCCTCGTATTTATAGTTAATTGTCAAATTCTTTGAACAAAACAATGAAAAGGTTTAATTTTAATATATTAGTTTTAAAATTTAAAAAATTCAAAATAATATTTTTTGTAAGATAGTTAAAATAAAAACAATGTTTCAGATAGTTAACAGTTTCCTTAATTTAAAACATACAAACTTGAAAGATTTAGCTCTATTTTGGCAGGTTCTAAACCGCTAAAAAGTGCTTACCTAAATCAGTGCTTTTATTTTCTTTAAGTTATTGCACTAGTTATGTTTAATGCTGAGTACGAAAATAAAGTTTGTATGTATGTGTGCTCGTTCATGTATTACTCAGGAAAGTGTGGAGAATATGTTTTTATAATATTTATAGATATATATTCCAAACCTTTTTTATATTGTTGCTAATTTAACAAAGGTTTTTCTAGTTTGAGAAATATTAACGTTTTGAAATTGGCAATATAAAAAAATTCAATAATTCTTTATGAACCCGGGAGTTTTCATGTGTCATAGTTCTTTATATAACACAAGAGTTTTGCAAGTTCTAAAATATAAACAAAAAATTAATTTATAAAACCCAACAAAATTACAACAGTATATCACCAACATGAGAAAGGAAAATTATCATCTACTAGCATTATCCTGCGCGTGTTGCTGAGCCCGAATCATAATTTTATAATAGAAAATAGAAAATTATTAATTATTTTTCCAGTAAGAAAAGCAAATCAAACATCTAAATAATTATATTCATTTACCGCAATGCTAGAGGATAGACAATTATATACTAACTATTCTTTGAGCTTAGCTTGTGAGGTTGTGTTGATAACAAATAAAACTAAACACGTATAAAATACTTGCATATTAAACATGTATTAACTCACATGTGTTTCAATGATGAAGTCATCATCAGCGATTGTTGCTCACAAGTTGTAAGCTAGAATTTGTAGTAGCAACTCTTAACTGATGTTGATGACTTTGTCGTTGAATTGTGTCTGAGTAAATAATGATTAATTTGTGAGTTTTGTGTATGTCTTCTATTTGTAATCTTTATAGTTAATATTGATTAAAAATATTAAGAATAACATGGAACAAAAGCGTAGTAGCGGAAATATAATTAATAAACAATATTAAACTCTGCTACCAGGGGCGTTGTAAATACGATGGTTTGGGGGGTGGGCACGAACCGTCTGTGGAACCTACCTGGGAGGTTTTGAACGTTTTCGTCTATAGGAATCATATTTCAAGCTATTTTGGCATTTAAAATTACACAATTGTTGGGTTGTCAGGAAGCTGTTTTGCTAAAAACTTGGTGCTGTTTTATAGGTTTTTTTTGTTAAAATTGATAATTTTGGGGAGGGGCACGTGCCCCCGGGCTACGCCACTGTCTGCTACAAATATTTATACAATATTTATGTACATTTTGCTAACATATCATTAGGTTGAAAAAAATATGACACCTAGTAGCTTTATTATATGTTTTTGTGAATTAAGTTTTTTAATGTTTAGGGCGTTTTCTTCAAAGTTTTATTTTTGTATGTTTCATTATTAGGTATAACTTTTTTGCAGTAAGGTTTGAGATCAGTATAAATAACATCCTTTATAATCTACATGCGTTGACCACAATGGGGATTCTTCTTTTAAAGGGTGAAAAATACAATATTACTAAAGTGTGAAAGAAGGAATAATTTCATCATAAACTTATGTAAAAGGAATAATTATTTACTACTGACTATTAATATGTACTCAATAGTTTTTTTGACTCTGAAAATTTAGAAATTGTTTTAATGTATATCGACGTTCCAGTTGAATTTTGGATGCAGAAGTTTTTTAATTGGTGCCAAAATATGCTAATGTGACATTTTGTCATAAGAACTATTCTACAAAAAAAATTAGCTGTTTTTTATTGATAAAAATCATTTATAATGAAACCATATTTAGTGTTACTTTGAAATATTGAATCTTTATCTTGCAGGAAACATTTTATTGACGGAAGGAAATGTTTGTGGTGAAATAAAAATAACAGATTTCGGATTAAGTAAAGTAATGGACGAAGAAAACTATAACCCAGACCATGGTATGGACCTGACTTCCCAAGGGGCTGGGACTTATTGGTAAGTATTAGAATAATTTAGCCATCATGAGTGAAGACGTTTTTTTAAAATTTATATATTTTGCTCAGTCAAAATGCATTTAAAAGAATTTTAATTAATATGCAATATCGAGAGTACAATAATAAAACCAGTTACTTGAGATTAAACCCTTATATACATTTCGATGACCATGTCATCATCATCAGAGGGTCTTATTACAAAATTACAATGTAGGAAACAAGAAGTTACAAACTAGAGTGATACCAATCGTTCTCTACGGTCGATCGTATATATAGCGACCGTTTGAGAACGATTGGTATCTTTCTAGTTTGTAACTTCTTGTTTGCTAAATTGTAATTTTATAATAAGACCCTCTGACGATGACATGGTCATTGAAATGTATATAAGGGTTTAATCCAAAGTAACTTGTTTTATTTATTATTTTTTAAATATTTTTGTGGTTTTATTTGTTATTTTTGAATATTTTTGTGGTATTGGGGTTCTTTCCAATATTTTCATTGTAATTTTAATTAACTAATTTATTATAACTGTATCCCTATCAATTTGAGTTTTAACTGCAATTGAACAGTGAAAAAACATTTCTTGTGTGGGATTTCTTTCGATACAGTGTACCTCAACTTTCACTGTCTGATGTCACTGTAAAATATGAAGGATTTAACTCGTTTATCAGATTTAACCACAGGACAGTATAGGACTTGCTTTTGTATTTAATATATTAACTGATTGATCCTATTATAATTGATAGTCATTGCATCTAACGATTCCGTTTTTATGGACTTTATTTACATTATTTTTTTGAGAATAAAATTCCCTACAAATTTTATTTAAGATTTTGCTATAGGTTTTTAACGGAGTTATTGTAGTCCAAACTCAAAATGATGTGTTTTCGAGCCTAACCATTTTTGCTTTACCCCAATTTTCTCTTAACCTATTACAGAGATAGAGTTATGGGACAGGTTGTATACGATTTGTCAGCTCAATTTACATAAAACTTATTCAATTAACAGCCAAAAAATTTCAGTGTGAGTTAATTTCACTGAGGGAGCTGAATTTCAGGTTAAACCTTTGACCCTGTATAAGTCGCATACGAAGTATGTTTATATGAACTTTTTTCATTTTTTTAGTGAGAGGAATAAACTTGAGCTATATGGCAAATTCCTCCTGAGTATATATATATATATATATATATATATATATATATATATATATATATATATATATATATATATATATAATATAAGTTATTATTACTTGTAAATAATTTTTTTTCACCACTAAGTGTAATAATTTTACCTTACGTGATGAGGCACTTTTTGGTCACTTGACCATTGTCGAATAAAACAAAAACATATACAATAAATTTACAAAAAACCTAACATCAACACAACACTTCAACCTGAACACAAAAATAATAAAAATAAAAAATTCTACCTAAAATATATATATATATATATATATATATATATATATATATATATATATATATATATATATATATGAAGTTAATATATTACTATTGTAAGTAATTTTATCCACCATTTAGTGCAATGATTTTACCTTGAGTGATGAAAAAAAAGAAAAAAATAATCAGTGATTCGACAATGGTCAAGTGACCGAAAGGTGCCTCATCACACAAGGTAAAATTATTGCACTTGTGGTGTAAAACATTATTTACAAGTAATAATAATAACTTTAGTAAGTCAGTGCAACGGAAAAATAATGGACACCGTGAAATATCACGATATATATACATACATATATGAAGTTAATAAATTACCAATTTTGAGTAATTTTATCCACCATTAAGTGCAATAATTTTACCTTGAGTGATGAGGCACCTTTCGGTCTTTGACCATTGTCGAATCACTGATTGTTCTCTGCTGTGGATGCTATGTCCGTGAAGCCGGTGTTTGTAGAAGTTACGCGCACTATTTCTTGATCTGTGTGTATGAGGTTTCTGTATAGTATGTCTTCTGTATATGTTGTTTGTAAATTCATTAAGTTGTTGTGTATGTTTTTATAAATGTGGTATTTTTCTAGTGAGTTTAGTTCTATTGGGTTGTTATTTATTTCCAGTATGGTTAGGTTATTTTCGTAATTTGTAATTTCGTGTTTATGGGAAATTAGGTGTGCTGCAACATTTGATACTTTAGAATTTTTATTTTTGAATGCTCTATAATGTTCTTCAAATCTTATTTTAGACGTTCTGGATGTTTTTCCTATGTAAAAGGCGTTACAGTTGTTGCAAGTGATTTTGTAGATTCCTGATAGGTTATGATTTTCTGAATTTGTTATGTGGTTTTTGTTACTAAGATATTTTATTATTTTGTTGTTTGGTTTGTAAGTTGGAGTGTAGTATTCTTTGTTGTATATATTCGTTATTTTTTCTATTTTGTTATTGGTATATTTATATTTTAGGTAGATTTTTTTATTTTTATTGTTTTCGTGTTCCGGTTGTAGTGTTGTGTTGAGGTTAGGTTTTTTTGTGAATTTATTGTATATATTTTTTATAATGTGTTTGTTGTATCCATTTTCTATTGCTATTTTTGTAATGTTATCTAATTCTTCATTTAATTTTTGTTTGTTATCCTGTGTGTATTTTATTGCTTTATTTATCATGTTACTGTAAGTGTTAATTTTGTGTGTCCAGGGGTGGTTAGATTTGTAGTGTATTGTGGTGTTGTTGGAAGTAGGTTTCCTGTATACTGTAGTTTCTATTTTATTATCATTTATATTTAAAGTAATGTCGAGGAAGTTGATTGTTCTATTTATTTCTGTTTCAACGGTGAATTGTATGTTTTCGTTGTATGTATTTAGTTTGTTTAATATTATGAGGTGTTCGTTGTGAATGGTAGGTTGGTATATTACAAGTATATCGTCTACATATCTTGTCCATAGTAAGATATTGTGTGTGTTTATTATAGGTTTAATTATTATTTGTTCAAAGTGTTGTAAATATATTTCTGACATGACAGATGAAATGGGTGAACCCATGGGGAGACCTGTTGTTTGTTTATAATATTTATTGTTAAATTGGAAATAATTTTGGTTACATATGTGTTTGGTTAGCGTAATGATACTATCTATTATGTTACTTTTTTCGTTATTGTGTATCAGTTTGTTTTTTATTATTTCTATGGTTTCTTCTATTGGGATACTAGGGTACATGTTAGTTATGTCATAACTTATTATTTTTGTGTTGCTGTTTGTTTTTATCGTTTTTATTTTATTAATTAATTCGTATCCATTTTTTATATTGTATGTGTTGTTGATGTGTATTTTAGACCTTAGGATTTTGTCTAGGATTTTTGCGATTATGTAAGATGGTGCTGTTGTGAAATTTATTAGTGGTCTAAATGGTGTGTTTGGTTTATGGATTTTAGGTATCCCTGATAATACGGGTGCGCATGGTTTAAATGGGTATAATCTTGTGTGGTATTTTAATTTATTGTTATAGTTTAGGGTGTTGCGGTGAGTGACTATTAAGTTTTTTATTGTAATAAGGTATTTGTTAGTTGGGTCTGGGATTTGTTCGTATTTATTTTCTTTTATGTAGTTAGTCATTGAATCGATATATTTGGTATTTTCTATTATTACTGGAGTATTTGTTTTATCTGATTTTAATATTAAGTAATCGTTGTTTTCTAGTTTTTCTCTGAGTTTTATAATTTCTTTTTTATTAATATATTGTTCCGTTTTTTTGTTTTTTTCCGTTTTTATTAGGTTAATTTTATTATTAATGTTATTTCTTATGTGTTCAGTATTTTGGTGGGTAATTTTGTGGATGTTAGATTCTGTGTCAACTATTAAGTTTTTTATTATTTGTTTTTTGTTGAAGTTAGGTAGGTTATATTTGAAGGAATTTGTTATTATTATTTTTTCTTTTTCAGTAAATTCTGTTTTAGTTAAGTTTATGAATTTATTATTGTTAGAGGTGTGGGTTGGTTCTGGGCTATTTTTTAGGTTATGTTGTTGTTTTGATGAGTGGATTGGTGCTAGGCTATTTTTTAGGTTAAGTTGTTTTGATAAATTTTCGATTTTTTTGTTTTGTCTGTTAATAGTATTTGTTTTATGTTTTATTATAATTTGTTGTATTTTTTCGTGAATAATAGGTGTGAGAGTGTCAAAAGTTTTCATTAATTCCAAATTGGTAGTGTATAGTTGTAAATTGATTTGGCTTTTTTTGTGGTAGGCAGCTTTAATGTTTTGTTTAATAATGTGTGATTCTGCTATTTTTGTTGCTTTATTGATAATAGTGTTTTGTTTATTTTTTATGTGTAATTTTGCGTATTTTGGTGTTATATTAAGAGTTAGGCATTTTTTATTAAATTGTATTTTGTTGATGCAATTCTGGAGTTTGATTTTGAGGTTAATATATTTACGGTACAGTTGTTTACCTTGGTAGGTATTAAATTCCTGATATTTAATATTATCCATGTTTTTCCGTTGCACTGACTTTATGAAGTTAATAAATTACCAATTTTGAGTAATTTTATCCACCATTAAGTGCAATAATTTTACCTTGAGTGATGAGGCACCTTTCGGTCTTTGACCATTGTCGAATCACTGATTGTTCTCTGCTGTGGATATATCGATTCAATGACTAACTACATAAAAGAAAATAAATACGAACAAATCCCAGACCCAACTAACAAATACCTTATTACAAACTTAATAGTCACTCACCGCAACACCCTAAACTATAACAATAAATTAAAATACCACACAAGATTATACCCATTTAAACCATGCGCACCCGTATTATCAGGGATACCTAAAATCCATAAACCAAACACACCATTTAGACCACTAATCAATTTCACAACAGCACCATCTTACATAATCGCAAAAATCCTAGACAAAATCCTAAGGTCTAAAATACACATCAACAACACATACAATATAAAAAATGGATACGAATTAATTAATAAAATAAAAACGATAAAAACAAACAGCAACACAAAAATAATAAGTTATGACATAACTAACATGTACCCTAGTATCCCAATAGAAGAAACCATAGAAATAATAAAAAACAAACTGATACACAATAACGAAAAAAGTAACATAATAGATAGTATCATTACGCTAACCAAACACATATGTAACCAAAATTATTTCCAATTTAACAATAAATATTATAAACAAACAACAGGTCTCCCCATGGGTTCACCCATTTCATCTGTCATGTCAGAAATATATTTACAACACTTTGAACAAATAATAATTAAACCTATAATAAACACACACAATATCTTACTATGGACAAGATATGTAGACGATATACTTGTAATATACCAACCTACCATTCACAACGAACACCTCATAATATTAAACAAACTAAATACATACAACGAAAACATACAATTCACCGTTGAAACAGAAATAAATAGAACAATCAACTTCCTCGACATTACTTTAAATATAAATGATAATAAAATAGAAACTACAGTATACAGGAAACCTACTTCCAACAACACCACAATACACTACAAATCTAACCACCCCTGGACACACAAAATTAACACTTACAGTAACATGATAAATAAAGCAATAAAATACACACAGGATAACAAACAAAAATTAAATGAAGAATTAGATAACATTACAAAAATAGCAATAGAAAATGGATACAACAAACACATTATAAAAAATATATACAATAAATTCACAAAAAAACCTAACCTCAACACAACACTACAACCGGAACACGAAAACAATAAAAATAAAAAAATCTACCTAAAATATAAATATACCAATAACAAAATAGAAAAAATAACGAATATATACAACAAAGAATACTACACTCCAACTTACAAACCAAGCAACAAAATAATAAAATATCTTAGTAACAAAAACCACATAACAAATTCAGAAAATCATAACCTATCAGGAATCTACAAAATCACTTGCAACAACTGTAACGCCTTTTACATAGGAAAAACATCCAGAACGTTTAAAATAAGATTTGAAGAACATTATAGAGCATTCAAAAATAAAAATTCTAAAGTATCAAATGTTGCAGCACACCTAATTTCCCATAAACACGAAATTACAAATTACGAAAATAACCTAACCATACTGGAAATAAATAACAACCCAATAGAACTAAACTCACTAGAAAAATACCACATTTATAAAAACATACACAACAACTTAATGAATTTACAAACAACATATACAGAAGACATACTATACAGAAACCTCATACACACAGATCAAGAAATAGTGCGCGTAACTTCTACAAACACCGGCTTCACGGACATAGCATCCACAGCAGAGAACAATCAGTGATTCGACAATGGTCAAAGACCGAAAGGTGCCTCATCACTCAAGGTAAAATTATTGCACTTAATGGTGGATAAAATTACTCAAAATTGGTAATTTATTAACTTCATAAAGTCAGTGCAACGGAAAAACATGGATAATATTAAATATCAGGAACATACATATATATATATTTAACACTTGGATAAATATAAACATTCAACATGGTCAATGGCTACTAAAATTTGAAACTGCTTATGCAAGTCCCGTTCTTTTTTAAAATTATTTATTTATTATCAATTTTTAGACTAAAAACAGTTGTAGCAAAACATACATTATTATTATTTAAAAAAAAACATGAAACGTATATTTAACAAAGTTAATTCATAAGAATTTATCTAAAAGTTACCGAGATGATGAAGTATCTGAAAAAAAAGTTTTTTGTTTCAGGTATCTTCCACCAGAGTGCTTTGTTGTTGGGAAAAACCCTCCAAAAATTTCTTCCAAAGTTGATGTTTGGAGTGTGGGTGTTATATTTTACCAATGTTTATATGGCAAAAAGGTATGTGGTATATATTAACTTCATATATAGGTATAAAAGTATGACTCCAATTAAAGTTATTAAAAATGATAACCCATTCATGTTACTACAGACATGCCACAGGAGTGAATCTTGGACATCATCAAGTCATTACTTGAATATCACTTCCTCCATAGAATTATTGCCTCCTTCTAGTTTATTTAAACACCATGTGTGTTGTTAAATATGTTAGCAACTGTTGATTTGTTTCTTAACTGCTTAGTTTCTAAGTTTCACTAAAAACTTGTTTGTACAATTTAGGTTTAATTTGGTTGAAATTAAACAAAAGATTTTGTTTAATGTTTTTTGTATTCTATTCATTGAATATATTGTCTCTTTTAAAGTAGTCATTTGGAAGCTAGTTCGTTTATGTTCCGCACTAATATAACTGCACTGTACATATTTAGTAAAAAGTTTACCTAGATAGTTACTTAATAGTTTAAGGCATAAAGTTTTTGACTGCAGCAAATCAAAGAATATATATATTTTTGTGTATATACACAGTGCAGTAATGAACATTTGTATTTTTAGCCTTTTGGACACAACCAATCGCAAGCAACTATTTTAGAAGAAAATACAATACTCAAAGCGACAGAAGTACAGTTTGCAAATAAACCTACAGTCAGCAATGAAGCCAAGGTAATTTTACACTTTCATAGATTACACACAGATTAACTTTATTTAAAGTTAAAGAATTGAAAGCCTATGAAATACTTTATTATTAGCAAATATTAAATATTAAATACCTTAAATATTAGTTACGACTTATATAAGGAATAATGTTATTCTTCATCTGATTACAAGCGATTTCTATTTTACTTATGTATATATACATTTGTTTTCCTGATAAGATATTATTAGATAAGATCTTGTCCAAGAAATATATTATCAGGGGTTTTAATCTGTGATATATTGTTTTTTTCTAATGGAAAAATACTTTTTATCCATCCATTCAAGTTGATATATTTTTTAAAAATTTTTATTGGATGCCACTTGATGTTAATACAGTTTTTCATATATTTATTGAAGTTTAATAATGAATTAATTTTAGTTTTATGTGGGAGAAAAACTTTTCACAAAAGGGCCAAGGTATGCAACATAGTTATTTCGTCACATTCATCTTACTTGCTACAAATGCTAACTTTTATAATTGTGTAACATTATTTCAGTCTGTACATTAAACATATTTGCAGGGTTTTATACGATGCTGTTTGGCATATCGAAAAGAAGATCGTATAGATGTCTTATCATTATCTCGTCATGAATATTTACAACCGCCTGTGCCAAAACACGGCCGTCAAGCTAGCAACCAACAACAGCTCCAACAGCAGCAGCAACAACAACAGCAAGCACAACAACAGCAGCAGACTTCGTTTACAACTGGAATGTTCAGTGGCATGAATGCTTCCAGTTCATCATAACAACGACGACGCGTTGCTAAGACGCGATAGTTTGGATAAGGGAATACAGAAACTGTCTTTGATAACTGTTTTCCTTTTGTCGTACGTAAAAACCTGAATATTTAAAATTATTAAATATGTTTAGGTAAAGCTAAGAGTACAATGCAAACACGTGTTTTGACAAAATCTATACTTTTGTATCTGTGCTTGCATGATATCAACATATAATTTTTAAGCAGTCCATATCCTAATTTTCTTAATATGCCTGTTTCATTTCTATTTTATATTATGTAATTACAGGATTAAATGGTTTCAATGAAAAATGTTTTGTTTTTAAGATAATACCAAATAATATGTTTATACAAATTTAAGAATCTACAAGAAACAAAATTAAAAGAAAACTGTGATAATTTGCTTAGAGCTTGTGATTTTATAACACTCCAGAAAAAAAGTTGTTTTAGTTTTCATTTCTAGTCGCTAGTATTTATTATCTCTCTTCTGACAACTATTTTTTTATAGATTTTGTGGGGAATATGTTGAAAAATTTAATTTTTGATGTAAAAGACTGCTTTTTTTGTGTATAAACAGCAACAAAATAATGAGGAGAATTGTCAAAATAGTTTGCAGTGTACTAAGGCTTGGTAACGCAGGCGTTGGATGAATCGAAGGAAATGCACGCTGTAATTGTTCCTAGTTCGTAAAAAACTTTGACAATTTCAAATTTTGTCATCACCCAGTGGTAGCTATAGTGCTGCATTTTTTTGCCAAGAACTGAAATTTATTTTTTTAAACTGCGGTTTCTGTGATACAGCTTCAGTTGCCGGCTTTTGGTTAGACAGTGGTTTTAGGACTTGTGAGTTGCCGGTTTTGGTTTGACAGCTATTTCAGTTGTGCAATGCCGGCATTTGGTTTTACATCTGTTTGATTCTTCGGTGAGTTTTACTCTCTAGATCTAATCCAGTTCAGAACAGGTTTTTTTTATATAATTTGTCAATAATTATTGTTTTCATTTTGTCAGATTTACAATAATTGTTAGATTTTGTTTTAACTCTGTTAAAACTCGCATGAAGGTAATACTGATGTATTTATAAAACATGTTTTGTTAGATATAACAATTTTTTGTCCTATGACTTGTTATAAGTATCATTTTTGAATTAGTTTATGATACAACTTAATATTAAGACCTTATTGCTATATGTAAAATATATACCCTCTGTCAATAACTTGGCTTATGCCATTATTTATTGTTATTCTTGTTTTAGAAATTATTATTTTCTAAAAATGTGTAAAGAATCATTTAAATAAAATTAGTTTAAATCATTTTATATAATTTTTAATTGGGTTTTCATTATATAACCGACCACTGTAAACATTACTATGAGGATTTTCTTAAGCATGATTATTGAAATATTGCTTTGTAAAGTACAAATTTAATGCGTGTTTTATAAACACAGAGAAAAACACTTTAAATTATTACAAAGTGTTTTCCTTAGAAATTAATTATTTCCTTTGGAAGTTATAGTGTACATTTACATAGCAAATAAATTTGAAAAAAAAATCAGTAATGGTTAAATATTCTATATATATGAGTACAATTTTCTGCCATTCCTAATGTTACAATATTCTCCTCTGTTGACGCGTTTCGGAGTATGATTTTCAAAACTGAAATCGCACTGTTCGCCCAAACTTACGATTTTGAAAATGGAGTTACTCCAAAACACGTCAAAAATGAAGAATATTGTAACTTTAGGAATGGAAGAAGACTGTACTCATAATATATAGATATATTCCTAACAGAAATAAAGATGAGTATATTAATAAGTTAAATATTCTGTTTATAATTAAGTATATGAAAAAAATTTATTCAGGTTTTTTTTATATAAAATATTCACAATTATTTAAATTATTTATTGTTCGAAATGTAATCTAATACAGTACTTCCAAAATTGTTTTTAAAAGATAAAAATGATTTAAAAAATTAATATTTTTAGTTTCACTACCTTGAAATAATTTCCGTGTGTGTGTGTGTGTTTGTGACTCGTATATGTGGATAATACATCATTTGGTTCAGTTAATATATTTTGTGCTAAAAATTTTAAAGTATTTAATCATCTAAACTACATATATAATAGAATTATTTGTAAAAACAATATTATGTAGTTTAATTTTCGAATAGGAATTCATTTTTAATGAAGGCTAGAAATATTTCTTCATAATCATGGTCACTTCCTTGGGATCTACAATCCTTCATAAACAGAGCTAAACTATACACACCAGAATTGTCATTTTTTTAAAAAGTGTATTTCATAAGATCAGAACTATAGCTTAGAAGAAAAAATTTAATTCCTACCAAAATAGTTTTCTTTTCCCCATATAATATTTAACAAATTTTTTAAAAAATTTTGTCATATTTATACTCCTACATATTAGCAATTTTTAAAGGTAAAACAAAATTGATGTAACAATAACGACATAAAATATAGAATGTGGCGTAAATTTAAAAAAACAATAAATTGATATTGGAATGGAAACTAAAAACATAATTTAAAATTTGTCAATACTACATTTGATAGCTAGGACAAAGAAGTCATAGTAATGTCTGCCTGTTTTTTTAAAATTTGAAATACATGCATATCATTTGCTGTGGCTCTTTAATTGTTGTTTTTGCTATTTGCATTTCTTATATCACATTTTTATTTTATTTATTTATTTTAAATTTAAACAAGCTGTCGTGCATAATTACTCGCGTGTGTAAATTTACATTAGTTCTGGTAGATCTCTCAGCGCTCATTTGAGATTTATTTGATTAGAAAGAAGACTGAAGGCCTGTGATATAGCCTTGGTAGTTCCTTATAAACAAAAATAAAAGAAAAAACCCTAAATTATTTAAAATATAAGCAAAGGACTTTTATGTTAGGACATAAGAATGAACTTTTTTGTTTTCCTTTATGTTCTTGTGTAAATAACAAAGGAGGTAGTACCTCAAAAATATATTTAAATATCATTAAATTATAAAATACATTTTTTGAAGCATTCTGCACATGATTGTACAGTATAATAAAACTTCCATTATCTAAAATAAGAGTAGAAACGTCATTTTAGATACTTGACATTTTATATAATTAGGAATATATTGAAAGGTCTGTGTGACTCATAATAATACCCTATGTAAAGTAAAATACCATAAAATAAAATATTCATTACTAATACAGATATAAATTAAATAGTCTAATAGCTAAAGATATTTTAAAATACCCTTCACGTAATTTTCTATTGTCTGCTGTCCTGTTAAGGCTTGTCGCACACTGGATCCTTTCAGTTCAGTCAGCTCCGTTCCGGCAATTTTCCAACATATTGCGTCCGTTCGGCCCGCTCAGTTCAGTCCTTAATTTTGAGCGCCAACCTCCAGTGGACAACAGTCACTGTAAATGTTCGCATGTAAATTCTTTGTGTTGGCTTTTCTGTTTGTGCGATTATAAGTTCCAGCAGTAGTGACAAAGAAACTGCTGTAATAGCATTGACACTAGCTGCAGAAGAGGATGATCAAGTATAAAGGAAAAGAAGAAAAATTTGGGCGCAAGGGATAGTGAGGGAGAGTATCTTCCTTCATTGTAATATTATAGTAATCCTTGTGTGACAGGTCGTACAACATTGGATATGCCTGTACTGCTGAAATAAGTCGTTCATCAAAACTCATCCTAAAAATGAATAAATCAACAATCTAATAATCACAGAACTGCGAACATGTGTCAGACCGTACGAGTTCAGTTGCACAACATTACTGACTATCTGTACTTTATGCATGCGCTGCGACTCAGTCCTTCATTCCCTTCTGCAAAAATCGCTCGCTGACCGAAAAGTGGCTGAGACAGACGGAGCGGACGGATACTGTGTGCTGTTCTACATTTGATTAGATTGTTTCCGAATTTTGGCGGAAGCGACTGTGCTGACTGGACTGAACTGAATGGATCCAGTGTGCGACAGGCCTAAATCGTTTTAAAAGAATAATGCATTTTTTGTGCAATGTAACATTTTTTCCTCCTGCTATGATTACTTTTTCATTTATCTAATTCTTTATTTCATCTACAAAAGAGTGGACACTTTGTTCTACAAAACGTAAGTCAATCTGGAACAAAATAAAGATGTATTCTTAAATACTTCAGAGCTATGTAATTGTTGGATAACGATAAGGCACAGTTTTAAAATTTAGATCATAAACATTTTAAAATGTTATATAAAGGAATGTTTATGGCCTCTTATCAGGGGTGTAACCTGAATGATGGCTTAGGAGAAGCACGACCCGTGGGGTCAGGGGGGAGAAACCTCCCTGAGGAAATTTTTAACATTTTTATCCGTAGAAATTGTATTTTTTTGCTATAACTATGTGGTTTGGGGGGAAATATGTCTACGACACTGAACTCTAATTATAATATAATTATTTGGCTTGGCTACGGCACTGGTCTCTATATAACATTGTTTAAAATGCCCGATGTTAGCTAAAAATATAAGCTGTTGATATATAATAGGTTATTCATTTAATGTGTGAAATGTAGTAGGTCAACATTTTAATGTTGTGTCTTTTGAGGTGCAAAGTCCAAAACGTTCAGATTCCTCCAAATGTTTTGCACTATTCATAGAAAGGGAGTTGCCATTGCGTTCAAAGAGGGCGGACTTCTGTCTGTTTTGACTGTAGCAGGTATTTTATTTTATTTCTACCACTCACGGTAAACCTGTGGAGAGGCGTTCCTCTATCCGCCACCTGGGGTTACAGGCTCCCATACTGAGAAAACAATTGTTTAATCAGATGTGAAAATACATATTTTGTTAAAAACATGTTTATGTTTGTTAAGTAATTTTTCCTTTAAAAATAAAAGTTTAATATTAATTTAAATATTAAGCTGGTTTTTACACCTTTTATATTTAATTTGTTTTTGTATAAAGTAACTGTAATCATAATCAGATTAAAGGTTTCCTTATTTGTAAAAGTTTTTAAGTAGGAAGTTGGTTTATTTTAATAAATGATTTACATTAACAATTTTGTAGCACTGGAAATCTTTTTAAAGTAAATGAGCTCATCTTAAACCACAGATAATCATTATAAAACAGCATTTAAATTTTCAAATAATATATTGTTTATTGCAAGGGGTTTGTTTTAACTATTGTTGCTGATTACATTTTGAATGTCATTCTACTTAATCTCTTATCCACGCCATGGTTTTTAAATTATTCCTATATGCATCATTATATAAACTAGAATTTTTATAGATATTTTTTGCCTTTGTAAATCATTTTGTGATTAGCTATCAAACTTCAATTGACTTTTAATGTGTTGCAACTCCCAATTTATACATTTTACCAGACATGTTATAGGATTGCTTAGGAATATTGGATGCTTCAACATTAAAAAAAAAAAAAATAGCTACATCTAACTATTTACAAGGCCATTGATGTCAAGGCAAAAATTTCGTAGAACTATAGATACCAATAAACATATGGTTGAACTGTAGTAAATATGATTTGTAAAAATTTTGTTGTATCATTGTTTTCCTTGAAGATGCTAATACTTTTTTTATTGGAGAAAAGTTTTGTATAATATTTAAATTAAAACTATTCTTGTATTTGAAACATTTTTACTCAATTATATAATTATTAAGTAATTATTATATATTAAGTAAGTAATTATTATATAAAATTATTATATGTTAATTGTAAACAATTATTCCACCATCAAGTGCAATTAATTTTTACCTTGTGTGATAAGGCACCTTTCGGTCACTTGACCATTGTTGAATCACTGAATTATTTTCTTGATGGCATTTCTCGGTCCATGATGATGGTACTTTGTAGTTGACGTCATATGCAATTTTGTTGTGTGTTTTATGTATGATATTTTTAAATAGTGTGTCGTCTGTATATGTTGTCTGTTGGTTTATTAGGTTATTGTTTGTTTTTATAAATGTGGTATTTTTCTAGTAATATTAGTTCTTTTGGATTATTATTCATTTCAAGTAAAATTAGGTTATTTTCGTAATTTGTTATTGTTATAACAAGTTGTTTCATAACTTGTTATTGAAATAAATAATAATCCAAAAGAACTAATATCACTAGAAAAATACCACATTTATAAAAACAAACACAATAACCTAATTAACCAACAGACAACATATACAGAATACACACAATTCAAAAAAAATATCACACATAGAACACAGGACGAAATGCATATGACATAACTACAAAGTACTAACATCACAGATTGGAAAACACCATCAACAAAATAATTCAGTGATTCGATAATGGTCAAATGACCGAAAGGTGCCTCATCACAAGGTGAAAATTAATTGCACTTAATGGTGGAATATTTGTTTATAATTAATGTATAATAACTTTATAAAGTCAGTGCAACGAAATAATAATGGACAACGTTAAGTATCACATATATAAATTACAAATGTAGTCTCATTTGCAGAGAGCTCATTACAATTAAAATATTACATACTTATATATTTGTTTAGAGTATCATGAATACCTGCCATTCCCAGCATCGTCACTCTCCCCGTTGACGCATTTAGGAGGACTTCCATAGGAGGAACTCTGTCATAGTTCATAAAATGTTCTGACAGATGGAGGTCCTCCGAAACACGTCAACGGGGAGTGTGACGATGCGGGAAATGGCAGGTAATTTAATTATGATACTCTAAATAAGAATATATATCCCAGGGAAAAATTAGAAAATTATCAAAAGTTACATACTTATATAGGTTGAGATATAATTGAGCTGTCCCTCTAAAAAGACTTGAAAATTTTAAAATAATACAAAACTTTATTACAATATAATATTTTGAAATTTTGATACTGTACATGAAATTTCACTATTACAGACATATAGTTGCAACTATAATTAAAATTTTTAACATCAGATACTAGGATAGTATTTTAACCCAAGCTGGAGGTAAAAATAGTATAAGATAGTGTTATTTAAAAACTTCAAATTTTTTAGCAACGTTTAACACACATACCTACTTTGATTTTTTCATGTGAATTTGTGATTCATTGCATCTTATTAATGAACTAGAACTCCGTTCGAAGTCTTTTTGAAATTTAAAATAATTGTTTTGATAAGACTAGAAAAAGCACACTGCTGTTTTAACTGTAGTAAGTTTATGCGTTTTAATTTAGATCAATAAATCTTTGTTTCCAATAAACTAATTTATTCTAACTAAAAACACTTGTAAATAGTGTTTATAACACACAAACACATCCCTATAGTAGCACTTAATTTTAAAATTGTTGAGGACAGCTGTTTCAGTAGATGTGTCCCATTGTCAGTTCAGATGAGTTACTGTCTGAATTGACGATGTGACATTTCCCGAAACGGCCATCCTCGACCTATATAAAAGTAAGTGCAATTAGAGGCAAGTATAACATACTTACAAGTAATTTTAGTTTAAAAAAAACTAGTACCTCATTTGAAGATGTAATCAATTAATACTGATTTATTTTGTATCTTGATCCATTCGGAATCTATTTAACTTGTCTTCGTTCCTGGGAGGTCTCATGAGTTGAGTCTTTTCAAAATGGTGGTGATACTTTCCTCAATGTCTTCTTCTGAATACCCATTTCCCAAAGGTTGTTATCTTAACTCTGTGATATGGCTCCTTTATATTTTTGTTTTTGAAATTTATTTGTTGCAGTTATAATCTAAAACAGTAAAACACTTTCTTTATATAACTTTTATTTAGTTGCTAGTAAAATATAGGGTCTAACTACGGTTTTAGAAATGTTAACATTTTAGTACTAATTATCATTACAAGTTTTTTACAAATACAGTAGAGCGTCGAAAATCCGGATCAATCGGGACCGGAACCCATCCAAACTACTGATTTATCCGGAAAGACAAAATATTGCTGGTTGTGGTCATGATTTGTGTACCAACTATAAGACGATACGAATTATTACCAACAAATTTTTTATAATATATAAAATCAGCACTTTAACTATAAATTTAATTTGTTTAAAAATTAGTTTTCATTTCATTGTAATGTAATGTTATTTTAAATTTTGCAGTTATAAATAAAAAGGAATACATATTAAATGAGCAATTAAATTTAACTGAGTGTTATTGTTAATCTTTCTCCAGCTGAAATTGGTTCTCGCCAATTAGTTGCTGTTTTCTTAATGTTCTCAAATACATGACTTTTTTCTTGCGTTTTATTTTGTTCGTAAATTTTGCACAGCAATGTATTGACTTTGTCTTTCATGAATGATGTTATAAAGGTGAGGGCCTACACTGAATTGTCTTTTTTTTGTAACGTTTTTGTAGCTTCTTTCTTGAACTATACACAAAAATGGCATCCTCCTCTGATGACAACTACTCTAGCAACCTTATATGAACAATCTTGTAAACCGACTAGCAACTTTTCTAATAGCAACTCAAGTTTACGTTGCGTTGCGAACACCAGTTGCTTTCTGTATGTATGCAACCTCTGTTGAAATATTAATGATTTAGTGACTGAAGAATTTTTATTTGGCCGAACATATTTAGATCCAAAGGATATTGTCTGTGAGTAAATTGCAGACACGATAACTAATACATCTTTACCAAGTGACTTGTGCGTTTATAATTAAATTACTTGTAATATACAGTTTATTGTGTTGAAAAAAAAATCTTTATGATTTACATATTCGTAAGTATGTGAATAGAATGTATGACTCCAGTTTTACTTGAAATTATTATGTTAAGTTTCTGCTCAGGGAACATGTTATATTTCTGTAATCTATTACTCAATCGGTGTACATTCTGCTTTCTATTGAAATTAAATTGGCCCTGCTTCTCTTACAACTTGTCCACATCTTCCTATTTCTATTACAAACTGTTTCTTTCTCCGCTTTTATATTTCTTTGTTTTTTATAACTAGGTGATTGTTTTCCCTCAAAGTGTCATTCTATTATCCATTTGTTATAAAATTGCTTCAGTCATCCATCGTTGTTGAAAAAAGATAATTATTTATTGTCAAATGTAAATAATCAACTATTATAGATCTTAAAGTTTTTATTGGAATCTTTATTCCTTAGTATAACTATTTAAAGGTTTCAACTGGAACTTCATTATAGCCTTCTATATCTGCCTATTTGATATCTCATTTCCCTTCAACTTTCTGTTAAATATTTTTTTTTATCGCCTGATGACACCTTAAAAGTAGGTAGGCCTTAGGACCTAAACATGGTGTTAAATTTGTGGCTAATTGCCCATCACCGTTCTTGGTTGGCCTTGAGAGAGAAGCTTCTGGATTTCTAATTCAATTTGATTTGCTTTGCCACCTCTACCCATAGGTCAAGAGGCCTTATTTTTGTAGAACTACTCTCCACCCAAGATCTACCTTGTCAGTGCCATCCACTCTTCAAAGAGTGGTCAGATCCCAAGAATTGCTGGGTTTCTGTGTTAATGATTGCTTTTATAATAATAGGCCTCCTCTATTCTAGCATAAGGATATTTTTTTTCAATTAGTCGAGGATCAAAGTAGCATTTCCTAGCTTGTTTAGTACTTGTTGAAAAGTTGAAATATGTAATTATTAAAAATTGTAGTAGTAAAATTAACTAAATTAACGTTCTTCAAATTTATCTCATTTTTTTGTTGTAATAGGTTTAAGTAATTAAATATCTATAATCACAAAGTGCTAATTGTTTTGTGACATATTATATTACAGTAATAAAGTAGTTCTTTTAAAATTCTTTGTACAACAACTTATCTTAAATTTAATTGTGCATAATTAATTACCACAATTACAACACGATACATATTCCCAAACAATCAATGCTTTAATAGATTAATTTTTATAAACTGTAAAGTAATAACACGAACCTCATTAATAATTAATTCTTCATACAAAGTAAATTACCCATATAAGTTAATCTATAAGAACCCAAAAGTTGTACTGTCGGTTGCTAACCATAATTTGGAACATAAAAAAACCAATAGATATATAGAATCTTTGTTATAATAGAATAAAATATTATACAAGTATAAATATAAACATTTCTTACAGTTTAATGGGTTTGTTTAAAGAAAAATGTCGTTTATTGAATAAAAAGAATTAATACGCTGTTATCTTATTTCCCTTTTGCTGAATTGTCAAAAAAAAACCACTAATTAGTCAAAAAAAATTTGATTCACCAGCAATTTAATTTTGTAGCAAAATGGATTATTTATATTGTATTAGAAAATCAAGCGATATAGATTGAATCATTTTAATAAGTCGTTTGTACAGGTTATCATCACATGATGTATAAAGTCAAAACAGATTTACGTTTTTGGTTTTGTATTATTTATCGTGTAATTTTGTTTTCATTTAATGGAAATAAATATTGTAAATTGATCATTAATTGTGCTTGTAATTGTTTTGTAAATGAATTTGTATTCACTTTTATTTTTAAAAAAATATTGTACACTGAAATGGATTAGATCATAGAGACTGTGTTGTGGAGTTAAGTGAACAGTGGAAGTGTGATTATATTGTACTAGAAATTAATGAATTTCTTTTTTACTTGTCAAAAGTTCCTCCAGTTTTTATTTCAACGCTTCAAGGTATCTAAGGACACTCATGAAAAACAAGAGTGCGTAGCCTGTAAACACTTCCAAATGCAAAGGGGGAAGAGAGATATTTGCCTATGAAAGCTGAAATTTGTATGTTGTTTTTATTAAACCAGTTCTGTAATTTATTGTATTTATTTTGATAAAGCGTCAGGTACAACTTTTAATGTTAATGCATAATCTTTTTTTCTGAGATTGATTTTATTTAATCGTGAAAAGCAGTTGATATAATTTGTATCAATGATCTCGTTTAAAAACTTCCAAAAGATTAGAATGTCATACGAATATTTACATCGTTGTACCTATCACTTTATAATCCTAGTCTTTTGAATCTGATTTGTTTTAAATTAAAAAGAATCAAAATGTTTGTAAGTAAACAGATCAAATGGTTTTTTGAATGCAAAGCTATGAACAATTGCAAACCTTTTTCAATCGTACACCCCGGCTGAATATTGTGACTGATATTTGTGTATTAAATTACAGCAGCTTTTTCTGCTTTAACATGAAACCAATTTTTTTATTTAAATAGTTTTGTTTTTTGCAAATTAATATATAAAGTAATTTATAGCCGTAAATTGATGTTGATAAATTAACAATACTTGAAACTTTAATTTCATCAAGCAATATAAATCTGCTTACTGTGCCTGCTTATCTTACCAGTATTAAGGAATGGTTGAATGTATCTTCATTTACCGATCTAAATGTTTTTATCGTACCAATTGCATTTTCATAATGTCTATGAAACAGGAAGTATTTTGAAATGTAGATTGCTGGTTACGATGAAATATCTCGTTTTGTTAGCGGTCTATGACATTTAAATATAAAATATAGCAAGCTTGAACTTAATCAAATTTGCTAACATTGCCTAAATTAGAAGTCAGTGTTATGTGGACAAATAATATCACTAAAGTGATTAAAGGCTAAATTTAACTGGCCATTTTTAAATCCATGCACTATTAAATAATGAATAATAACTTATACGGGTTTACTGTAAAATGAAACATGCAGCTAATGGGGAAAATAGTTTTCCTTACTGAAAACATAGTTATATTATCTAAAGAAATATAAAGTTGTTTTTTTCGAATAACTGTAAAGATAGTTTGTTTCTTTCTGCTGTGTTAGGCCTATATTTGAACTAGGTTTTTTAACCCTCCAAGGGGTAATTACACTCTGTAGTGCTAGGTGTTTTATTGTTGATGTGCAGGATTTTATATTTGATTAAATAGGAAATATAAAATACCTCTGAAGTATAACATATTGTATATCTAAATGTTCACAATAACCAATAGAATAAAATTATGTAAAACAGAAACTTAACAAAATTATATTCAAGCATAAAAAGCGGCCGATGAATAGAAATCACAAATTTTACTTGAAATTGTTTCTTCCTTTCCATTTAATCTTAGAATCACCATTGTAAAATATTTGAAATTCAAAATATGCACAATTTAGTCCTGAATATAGAAACGTATAACATAAATAGTTTATACTCAAACAAATAATTAGTGTATTTAACATAATACACACCACCGTAACCAAGAGCATCTGATGAATCAAACAAACACTTTCTGATTTGACTTGAACGACTTATAGTTCACTCATTATCATAATCACAGAACAAACAAATGTAATAATTAAAAATACTTATACCATAACTAAAACCAGTTATATCGTAACTAAAACACTAAATAAAACGTAATAAACAACACAACTGGCACCGGCATGCACTACACCCCACAACTCTTGTAAACAGACTGCTGACTCACCTTTCAATTAGGCCTATTATGTCATCCAACAAGTTTTCCTGAGTAGATTAATAAACAAACCATCTCTTTTCCTTTATTCTAATATAAAATATAACTGAATTGGAACACAGGTTTTTGTTCGGCAGTGATTATCGTGATCGGTTCGGACTAGCCGTTAGCACTTGGGAAGCTCCTGTCTCAAAAAACAGAAATTAGCTAAATGTTGATTAAATTTAATCCTAAAATATTCATTAACTTCTAAACCATTTCTTATCATAAACTTTTGAAATAATGTTAATGTATAAATTATACAGTAATTAAAAAAATGTATTTCATAAAATATATTTGATCTGTTTTATAAATTCACTTTGTTCAATGTATTTATAATTTTCAAGGGATATTATATATGCAACGCAAAACTTACGGTTTGGGTTTTGTAACAGCTATGTTATCATTGTTGATAAAATAGAAATCTCAAATTTTATTCTTTTTTGTTATAACGTTTGCATGAGATATAAGTGGGTATGACAACCACTGCTTTTCCAGCTTCCACAGACTATACATAACCTGAAACTGCAGTCCTGATGCTTGCACACTGCAGTCAGATATTTCTATATGACTTATTGTAACACGTAATTGTACATTAATTAAAAAGAAAAACATTACCACGTACTTTGTTTTTTTTTTATTGAAATGGTAAGCATGGACTGAGGACAAATTAAATGACAGTGAAAACATAAGTGAAGTGTTTTTTCTAGTTTTATTTATTAAATTTTTTTTTACCAGGGGATGTTTTTCTTACCTAAGTATATATATTATAAAAACAGTGTTAAGGACAATAGTCTTGTGAATATTGTTTTCTAGTATATAAAAAAATGAAAAAAATTGTTATGTACATTTTTATTTTAATTATAGAAACTAAATTTTTATTTCAATAATCTATTATTTATTTTCTAAGGCGAACAAATGGTGGCCGTTGAATATGTATAAAATGAGTGCTTGATAGTTTTTGCACAGTGATTACATTGTTTTCGACGGACAAAAGGACATAATGCTGTGTATTGTATTTAGAAAGTAGTTTTTTCAACTTGTTTTACAAGTTGGAAATTTATTGGTTTTAATAATAATTAATATTATTATGATTGATTATACATAAAAAAAAAAATTTCTCTGAGTTGAGAATTACACAAGTCTGAAAGGTGCTTCAATCCCTTTCATTAAACCCTAAACTGTTATCTTTCCTTTATCCTTTCTGTTTAAAGTTTACTGGTAAGGTTTTAGAGCCGGAAACATTTGCCTGTATACTAAACACAGCAAGAAGAAATATGTGTGATCAGAAAAATGTGATATAAAACGCATTAAATACCCTATAACTTGGAAAAAAAGCTATTTAATAATTTGCATATTAGATATTCTTTAATTCAGAGCTTCAAGTAAATTGTCTTTAGAATATACAAAATTACATTTTTCTAAATAATACAAATTATTCTAGAAAAAAGTACTGTGTTGCACAAAAAAGTTATAAACAAACAAATTAGTATGTAAATTTAAAAATACAGACATAGCAACACACATAAAAATGACATCCTAAATGAACAAAAGCGGCACAGATCACTCATACTCTTCGATCACATCACATCTAACTTTCAAAAAATTGTAACAAAGAAGCATAACTGCAGCAATCCTAGTGGCCAAAGTACGAGACTGAAGAAGTAGTAAGACGTAAACGTTTCCTCCAAGTGTAAGTTAACAATTTAACAACTTTATAGTCAACAAAAAGTCTGGTCGCAAGTAATAGCAAAAGTTTAATAAGTAATTAACAACCACCTCGTCATGAACAGCAACAAGATTTCAATATTTAAAAAAATAATAATAGAAACATTGTCCAAGGATATTATTTTAAAGGTTAAACTTGATAAAGTATGAACTTGCTCATTTTTGTCTTTTTCAAATATGTTACTTAAAATACATTCTAAACCAGTTACAGTAGAGCATTAAAAATCCAGGATCCATCCGGACTACTCGTATCTGGATTTTCAAATGATCTCTTAACTACTGTGTAACTATAATCTGTTTTAATGCGTATAGTATCATATACGTTTGAATTAAACCAGGAATTATTACAACATAGACGTCAGAGGGGCTTAAAAAATACAAAAGAATTTAGTGAAAGAACATATAATGTAATACATAACACAAGAAAGCAAAAGAAAAACTTGCCGGTACAAACTTATTGAGTGAAAGTCTTTTATTGTTTTTGTAACAAAGCATATTATGACATATTAGCTAAAGATTAAGTTAAATGATAAATTGTATTACTTTGCTGATTGGTTACAATACATGTTACTGTATCATACAAATCTTAAAAAAATTAAAATCATTATTATACAGTAAGTTGCGTTTTAATTTAGTCATGATGCATTTTTTCAGAATTGATATATCTTGTTTGGATTTATAATTGAAGATAACACAGTTTAGATATGTATTGTTGTGGCGCCGAGAGTCGTGCTTGTTGAAACTCCGATCCGGATTCGCAAGGCTCTGGGTTTATGACGTCCGGATTACTGACGCTCTACTGTACTTTGTGTCGCTGACTGTCATAAATAGTTGAAATTTAGAGAGATTGTATCAGAATCTCCGCGTACCAAGTCACATAACTTGTGTACACTAAATGTTCCTTAATAAAAAAAAAACAGCACCAATAAAACATAACCATTTTACAACATATTCACCGACTGTCCAGTTACAATCGATTAGGTTTTTAAAGAAATATAGGTTTGCATTCAGTGCTCTATGCAATAAAAACACGTCACTGTATTAACCTACACTGTATTACTATATAGGTGTGTATCAATGTAGTAAGGTAATTCATAAATAATTACTTAATAAAGAGTGTTTAAACAGTGGGGTTATGTATCTAAGATGTAAAATAACGTTTTAACCACTTCTTAAAGTTAGTGAAACTAAATCCCTTTATTAGAATGTATTTATAATTAACATATATGGAAATAAAAAATTGGAGTAACCAGTAACCTTATGCTTTATTAAGTTTACCATTTTAAATATTTTCAATGATTACATAAAATTTTGTACAACAAAGTAATGATGTCTGTTTAGGCAAATGTTCAATTATCAAGGATTTTTGAAACTTTTAATTGCAGTTGAAACATCTACATTACCTAGTGTGATAAGATTCTGGACATGCTCTTTAGGATGTACTTGTTGATATGTACATCTTGAAAAGTATGATAAAAGATAATTTTTAAATTTATTAATGCTAAAGATCAATTTGGATTACTTTGCATAAGTTACTTGAATTCATAACTTTCATTATATGTTCTGTAAGGTATCAAGTTCCTAGGTTATATGAGCATGAAGGACAAAATTCCAAAAATGGCATTTACAGTGCGTGAGGTTTAACTCGTTCTGCTCTGGCATTTGACTACTAGCCTAACTGAAAACATTATACAATACATATATCATCTGTTTCATAATTGCGTCTCTTTCTTTGCAGAAGCAGAGCAACACATTTAAAGATCATGTCTACATCAAACTGTTACAGTATTATCATTTAGTTAATTAGAGCTGTTTACATTTTAAACACGTCACTGATGTTTTCTAAAGTTTTGGGTTTTGACCCCGCACTGCAGTTCACCCTAGCGATCATAAGGTCAGAGACACGGTTAAACCTCACGGACTGTACCTTATACAAGAGTAGAAAATCTCCAAAAAGATGATGCACACTAAGATTACGAAGAACTATTTAAATGCTATGGTGGTGTGTAGATTTTGTTTTCAAAACTGAAGTAACTGGTTGCATGAAGTTATGGTAGAAAGATGAGGAAACTGGCAAGAGTAAGATTGCAGATGCAAGTACTGTTAGCAATTGACAATTGGAATACAATACAGTTTGAAATGGAAAATATCATATATGAAAAATTCACATACAAAACGGCCAAATCAAGATTTTCCATGGTATTGTTTGGTGTCAAAAATTTAATGACATATTTTGAATATCAGATTTTTTCCGTTATGGGTCAGGATATTTTTGTTGAACAAACCTCTGGGACTAAGATACAGATGATAAATTTATTTGAGATGTGAATTGAAACTCGTGTGCTATAAATTCACAGATCTAATATTTTTCTTTAACGTCTGTTAATATCTATTAATTTTTTTTTATATAGGCTAATGACAGATCACAGACCATTTTCCTTTTTTAAACACTCAATGTTTCAAATATTTTTTCAAGAGCTCAGTTTCAATTATACAACATAACTTACGATTTATAAAATACATAACATTATATAAAACAACAAATTACAAAACTTAATAAATATCAATTTACAAGTCAAAATGTTTTCTATCAATAAAAATATTGGGTCTGTTTTATTGTGATAGAAAAAATTTTGACTTGTAAATGGATATTAATTTAAGAGTTTTGTAATTTGTTGATTTGTATTATGTTTTATATAATGTTATGCATTTTATAAATCGTAAGTTATATTGTATAGTTGTTTAATTAAATCTAAGCTCTTGAAAAGGAATTTCGGAAAGAAATTCAAATCTTTGAATGTTTAAAAAAGCAAAATCATCTGTGATCTGCCATTAGCCAACATAAAAAAAAAATTCACAGATCTCTGAAGTTTAACAAAACTTAAATCAAGTTTTCATTCAAACATTGTTCGGAATTCTATGTTCTTTGAGACAAAATTAATTTAAACCTGTTTCAGATTTCATTTCGTTTTACTGAACAGTGTAAAAAGTCTTGTGTAACGTGTAAACTCACTGTAAAGAGATTAAAGAATATCACATGAAAAAAGAAATTCTCAATAAAAAAAAATAAGTGCTGTTAACTAAACTTGTTTGTAAATCAACTGTAGGGTCATGTTTAATATAAATAATTAAAACCACTATACCACAAATTATAGTCTGTTTTATAAATTACATCTGAGGATGGTTGCTGTACATAAGGGGCTAAATATATGAAAGAGTTATTTGTGGTATGGAGTTTTTCTTGATTTATATTGTGATTGTTTTTAAATAATTTCAACGGTCCACTTTGAAGTTTCTAATGTTTGCAGTTTTTTGTTGTAAATCTTGAGGTTTTTCTATAATTACACTTTTGGTATTAACTTGGCACAAAACCCACTACTTACTGATATTTTTTTTTCCAAGAACAGAACACACCTGAGAAACAGTCTTGTCAGTGGCTTAGAGCACTGAATAACGCGCTGACTTAGTGCAAAACTGTGTGCTGAAAATATCAGTAAGTAGTGGTTTTTTAAAAAGTTGATACTAAAAGTGTAATATCTAAAAGTATTCTGTATGAATTAAGGGAAGCAATATGGAACTTTGACTAAATATGTGATGTAATCAGAAAAATCTATTGGACAATCTTTTAAGTACAGTTTTGGAAAACCTTCAAAACAGTTGATTTAGAATGATTGATGAGTGGCTAGTTTTACATATTAGTGGACAGGTGGTCTGGATATACCAAATCAAGCACAAGAATATATTTAGCATTGAGACACTGACGAAGATTGCCACGGAGGAATCGAAAACATCCTGTCTCACTAAGTTTTTACAGAGGATTGTTTTAAAACTTAAAGTCTAACCTGAGTCCATAAAGGAGTCTTGCTTATCCATATTAAATATCTTTTCTGGTAATATTTAATTAAATTAGTTAATTGGTGTTTTGATTTACTAACAGCTGACCTCTCATTGCACATAATTCTCAATTTCTCTGGAAAAAGTTATTAATTCGCACTTTACTTGTCTTAAACTTTAATTGATTAAGAAATTCTGTAGTTTTAAAGAATGTATTCAACAAAACCAATTTATTCTAGTTAATATTTGTGATTTTACTGAAAAACCTTTTTAATATACATTGATTAATATTCTGAAATCCTTGGTATCTGTGAAAAAATAAATACAATTGCAACTTCCATACTTGTGGGAGGAGAATCAAGCCATTATGTTTTAAGATGGTTAGTAAACTACTCTCTTGAATATTGAACCTGGCTGCATTAATTCTTGTTTCTTCTATTGATACTACTTAACTTGATTCTGTCTTTTTGGTCTTACTAGTTATTAATTCTACCACAAGATAAAGCCCTGGCTAGATATTTCCTCTCATCTTTGCCATTGACTTCCTTGCCTTCTGAAGTAATTTCAGCCTTGTAGAGAGGCTGAAAAATCAATTAACTTCTTAGTTAATAACAACTTAAAGCAACTGTGGCGTAAATGTTTATATTAATTAAAATAACTTCTCACCACAAATTCAACAAATTTTATTTTAACCTTATGTACATTTCGACTACAAAGTAATCATCTTCAGAGGTATTTTTACAAATAACTAACTTACAGCTAAACCTATGCGTATTTATAAACAACGGGAACTCCTTGGCCACGCCCCCTACACTATCCGACCAATCATGTTACGATTCTTAGTTAATAATTTCCCATCTTTTCTCATTAAAGTAATAAAACTTTCTGAACGAGTAAATTTATGAACATTTTTTTTTGGACAAAATGTTTTTGATTATACTAGCCGATCATGGTCAATATCTAGGTTGACCGCCTAGAAATGTTGGATGACTAGTATGCAACAATGTTAAAGACAAGTTTTGTGAATTTTATATTGTATAATAAGACTGACAAAGATTGCACTATTAACTTAGCATAAAAACCAGTACTTACTGATATTTTCAGCAGACGCGTTTCACACTAGGTCAGTATTGAATAACGCTCTAACCTAGTGTGAAACTCGTGTGCTAAAAATATCAGTATGTAGTGGTTTTTTGTCAAGTTAATACCAAAAATGTGATTATAGAAAAACCTCAAGATGTACAACACAAAACTGCAATTTTTTATAAAGATTCCCAATGCGATCAAAATTATTGTCAGAGTAAGTTTTTCATGAATTTACTTGTATGTAATTGGCCTTGCAACAGGCCTTGTCTGTAAGTTCAGCTTTTAAAAATATGTAACTCAAATTTTACAAAAGTTATTTGGATATAAAGAAACCTATTTACATCACTTTATTTGCTTAAAATTCGATTAGTCGGCAGATAACATGTCAGCCACAATTTACTTTTGAATTTAAAATGTTTATCAAATTTTTACTCAATAGTTCTTAAATACTTAGTGCTATCTCCAAAGCCTTTATATAGCCCGAAACAAAGAAGACAGATTTTTACTTTTGAACATACACATTTTAGAAATGTATATATTTTATTTAAAAAGTTACATATTGTTGAACATGTGCATTTTTAATGCTATTGGCTATAACTATTTCACAACTACACAAAGAAAACATACATTCTATAAAATTAAAAAAAAAGTAGCAATATTTTATTTCTGTATACTATTATTATTTTTAAAAAGTTCATTTCATCAGAATTTTCATACTGAATTCCAAAAGTGGACGAATCATTATGATGATTTTGTTATAGTAGGATGTGCTCCAATAAATAAATGTATAATAATTTTTAAGAAATGTATTTACTAAATCTGTCAGCTTAATAATTATAAATGTTTTTTTTTTCAAATGGATAATCATACTGAACTATTAAAGTGCCAATTTATATTTCTATAAACTCAAATAGCTTCTATGTAATAATAATATTGTTCATATTATCACCAATGCCTTATTAGCAAGAATAATTCTATTGTCACAAAACAGCTTTTTTTAAATGAAGATAAACAGTCATACATTCTTTTTATTTGTTTTAAACAAGTTTATACAGCGCCCTGCTAGTTCTATAGAGTGCATAACAGGCTATCAAACCTTTTTTTCCTATTTAATTATTTTCTTCAGAATTAATTCACGGATTATAAATATATTTTAGCTGAAATTCTTAATATACTCATCTTCATTCCTGTCAGGAATATTTGTATATAGTTTTCTGGCTTTCCTAACATTACAGTATTTTCTTCTGTTGACATGTTTCAAAGTGGCTCTATTGGGAGATATTTTGATACTCCAGTTACGGTCTGAGTTGACAATGGGACACAACTCCCGAAACGGCCGTCCTCAACAAATATAAGTAAGTGCTACTATACGCAAGTTTGTATAATATTTGCAAGTATTCAGTGAAAACTAGTAGCTCACGTGAAGATGGAATCAACAAATAAGAGAAATACAATCCATCCAATGTTTACAAAATAACATGTAACCATTGCCCCAGCTTATATATTGGTCACACTGGTAAGTCATTTAAAACAAGATACAAAGAACAATAAAATGTCATAAAAAACAAACCCGAAATCCAACTACACAACACATATATAAAAAAAAACACCCAACACACACAAACATCCAGAAAATTTTTAATATATCCTATGTCAAAAACCATAATAAAAAACTAACTTCAATAGAAAAATTTAAAATATACAAACATCACATATTACAAAAACAACAAACGCCCACAAACTCTTTGAATCCAACTCCCTTTTTCCAAATACATAGTACACAACCAGCCTATCCCACATCCATAGATCACCTTGAGGGAATGCCGGTGAATCAGTTTCGAAACTAGTCAGGCAAATAGTTTTCAGTGTACTATTAACTTATTTCCTTAAATAAGATGGAATCAACAAATATAATTACTTATGATTTAATCAGTGAAATCAAGATAACCACAGCAATCCAACTATTTTTATTATACATTGTATAGATCAGTGCATTGTTCAATAATGAAAGTCACCTTTAAAATATCTAACACAACAAGAAAATCCTATAGAACACAAAAACACCCCATAGCAAACGCGACAGGCAGGATGTACAATAACACATGTAACGACTGCCCTAACTTCTACATAGGTCATACAGGAAGAAACATTACTACACGATATAATGAAGACATACACGACATAAAAACAAGACCCAAATCAAATTTCACCATTCACATGCAGAACAGACTACACATACATACTAACATTGACACTAACCTAAAAGTTGTTCATTTTATCAAAGATAGCAACAAACCAAACAAGACAGAAAACTAAGAAATATACAAACAGCATAAAAACAGCCAACAACACATTCTAAACGACAAAACGCACTGCCAATCAAATACTATATTAAACACATAATTAACAACTATATGAACAATGACATTCCACTGAACACCACAGGCTCACTAATAGAGCACAGGCACACCAGTAGACTTTGACCGGTGCAAGATCTTCAGCAAAAGCAACAGTCTTGTCCGTGACTCACGACAGTGAACAACGGTGTGAATCGCATCTACTCAAAAATATCAGTAAGTATTAGTTTTTTGTAAAGTGATATTAATAGAAATATATTAATTTTTAATTACAGTAGGATCTTTGAAAATTTTATCTATTCATTTAGCTCTATATATTTACTTGATAAAAGTTAAATTCAACAATATAATTGTTAATCACTTAAACAATTGTGTAAGTGATTAATAAGATTCATCGAACGTAATGGACTACAAAATTCAAGAATGTAATTGTATTTTCATGCATTTTGTCAATTTATTCGTGAACAAATCCTTTATATAAATTTTAAAGGGGCAGTAATGGTAAATCAAATGGACATTTCAGACTTTTTTTAAAATTTAGATTTACTAAGATTGTAGGTGTATTATAAATATTATTACATCGGTTACCTATGTTTTCAAAATTAGTATAAAATAAGTATTAATTAGTAATTCTGATGAGTATTTTGTTTTCAATCTCTGCCTAGTAAAATTCCAAAGAAAAAGTTTTGAAATAATAAATCTCCCTTTATATGACTTTTTTTTATGGTTGACGAAACATGAGTTTAATCACCAGCTGTTAAAGAACTGAGGTCAAGGCTGATCACTGTTTTGAAAGATTGAACTTTGAAGTGTTACATTTGATAGTAATCATCTGATTGTTGATATTGAAAGTTATTAATTTATATTAACTGCAGGTCATATTCTGTTGGAAAGTTACCTTTAAAGCATTCTGCTCATAAAGTTATTAATAAGAAGTAAGTTATTCAAGTTTAAATGTTAATAATGGTTTCTAACCTTATCATAACAGGGTCTATTAATATCTCCATGATTTACTACACCAAACCATAAATTGTCGGAATAGAAAGGATTGAAATGATTGTAATTGTTTTATTTATGTAGCTTTTGATTTTTTTCAGTTGCTATATCTTCAAAATAATGTTGGCTGGAAAAGTGGCTTTAGTAACAGGTAAAGTAATACAATACATATATTTTATCTCTTAAACAAAACACGTTTTTTTCTAAAATGTAACGTTTTTGAAATATTAATTTTTTTAGTAGATATTACTGTTTGGTAATTATTTACCTTATTAAACAAAAAATTACTTGCTGATGTAGAAAGTTTTCAAGAACACTGAAAAATAATAACATTTTGTTTCAAAACCCCAAGAATTTTAAATGTTGAAAGAAATTACGGTAATTATTAAGATCAGCGACTGCCGCTCCGACCGGGGAAATTTTTTAAAAAGCAATTTGACTTTGCTGAACACGAATCTGAAGTTTTTTTTTATTGCAAACCCATTTACATTTAAAAAATAACCCAACCTGACCTGACTTTGGTGCTTACTAACGCTCTGATCACTGATTTTTTTATCCAGATAGATTTGACAATGCTAACATTAGAACAGGAATATTAACTTTTTTCCTCGGTAAATATGAACAGTTAATTTTTTCACATGTATAACTGTTAGTCTGTAATAGCATGTATAGCGTGAACCGGCAGCGCAGTGGCTACAGCGCACTGCACTACTTTAAAGTCAGTTTATTTTAATACTAAACTTAAAATCTAAATATTTAACTTTTGGTTATAATTTTATTCAACTTTACTATCTACCTATAATAAAATATACCTACGAAGTATTCAGTCAGGATAGATTTGGTTATAATTTTATACAACATTACTATCTACCTATATTAAAACATACCTAGGAAGTATCCAGTCAGGATAGATTTGGTTGTAATTTTCTGCATCAGCAATAAGTCTAGATATTTACCAAAATTACAACCAAATCTATCCTGACTGGGATACTTTGTAGGCATACTTTAATATAGGTAGATAGTAATGTTGAATAAAATTATAACCAAATCTATCTTGACTGGATACTTCATATCTATATTTTAATATAGGTATATAGTAATGTTGTATAAAATTACAACCGAATCTAGACGCAGTGCGCTACTGCGCTCCCGATTCATGCTATAGGCCTACATGCCAATACAGCCTAACATTTAAAATGTGAAAAAAGTAACTTTCCGTATTTTCCACAGAATAAAGTGGATACTCGTGTACTACACATTGAAGTAAGTAATTTTAAAACAAAACAAAAATTAAAAAACCAACGTCATTAAGAGTATATTTTTACCAAGTTAGGCTATATATTTTTTGGTTAAATGTGTTTACAGTAAAAAAAACTTCAGATTTGTGTTCAGCAAGGTCAAATTGATCAGGAAAAAAAATTTCACTGATTGGAGGGGTAGTCGCTGATCTTAATAATTACAGAAATTACTTTACAATGCACACATAACTTTTTAATACTGTTTTTTCATGACTCAGCAAACTATTTTATATAACATTAGAATTAAGCTCAAAGGATCCAATAGATATGGTTATTACTAAAATACAAATTAAGGTTTGCTAATAGGTCAACTTGTTGGCAAGTACCGTGAAATTATTGGGCTATTTATACTATTGTCATATTTATTTTTACTGATTTTCAAGTTGCTTCAACTATAAAAAATAACAACAACATATGACAATTAGGGACTACATCACCTTCAGTTTTTTTTTGTTTTCACATATGTTACGAAAAAATTTAAAGAATAAACAAACGTTGACAGCGTCGTAAATTGTAAGACGATTGTTTTGAAACATATCAGCACGTAAGTTCTAAAGTATTCACTTAGTTTTGCAATAATTACTTATATTCTTACAGTAGATTGAAAAAAAATAGATCCTCTCAAACAATACATACAAAATTATTTACTGGCACAGATATGTTGATGACATCACACTATATATGGGTAATACCCATCAAAGTAAAAACTGTCACACGTAAACAAAATACATGTAATGTTTTAGTTCATCTCAGAATTAAAAACAAACCGATCTTTAAATCTCCTTGACCTCATAATAAGAAAAGGCTGTGTACAAAATCTCTAAAAATCAAAATTGAGAGATTTACTCCATAACACTTCAAACCAATCTCTCTGACAATAACATGCTGCCTTTAAATCCATGCTCCATAGGCTTTACCACTGAAAACACCAATAAAGAAATCAATATAATAAAATACTTAGCTTACAGCACTTAATACTGTAACATAGTATTTGTTAAATTTGGGTACCAAAAAACAACACAAAAGGGGGCAAAATACAATTTATCACATTTGTACAAAAAACATTTAAATGATATCGGTAATTGTGAGAATTTGGGACCACCTAAAAAAAAAAATAGAAAATTGTTCAAAAACACGTTCTAGGACGATATGCACAAATCTTTTTAAAATTTTATATGGAAAGTTATTTTTTATCAATTTAAAGTTGGGTAAAAAATTCAGTGCGGATTAGTAAGTTGTGAATCGTTCTCACAATTCATGTTTTCAATTTTTAAGATAGTTGTGTAAATTTAATCGAAGATAAAAGTCCATCTATTTTTTAGTTATTGGCAAATTATACATATAATTTTAAGTATAACAGTACAAGAGATCAGTGTCTAGCTACTTGTTTTTGCAGATTATAATATTAATTGCAGATAATTGATATTGAATTATAAGTATAACATATTTACAAGTGTTTTTAGTTAATAACTAGTAGCTCACTTGAAGATGGAATCAACTAACATAGTAGTTCAAATTTTTTAATTAAATAATTTACTTTCCAAAGGTTGGCTACACTTTAATTTGGCAGAAAACTAAATTCCTAGGCGACAGAACAAGGTGTGTATAAATTTTACATGCAATATTTTCTGTTTTGTGCGTGAAATAGTGAATGTAAGTGTTTGTTTCATCCTTGTGAGTAGTTTTTCGAGTTGCTATCACAAAAAAATAGGTTTGTGCACGATTTCAATAAATCTATAAGGTATGTGGTGCTTCATAGTGCTTTGTTAACGTTGATGTCTTTCCTGTAACAAATTTGTAATTTTTGAGAAGTAAACAGCAAGTATCCCTTTTGCGAGTTACTAATTCATACGAATTATGCCAAAACCATTAGAATAAATGCAAAATATTTCTTAGAGATCTACACATGTAAGGTATGTAAAGAAACATTTGTATCACACCGCTGACGATGCACAACTTACTACTCTGCACTGAATTTTTTACCCAACTTTAAATTGATAAAAAATAACTTTCTGTGTAAAATTAAAAAAAAATTCTTGTGCACATCCTAGGACATGTTTTTTAAACAATTTTCTATTTTAATCTCAGGTGGTCCCAAATTCTCACAATTACCATAGTATCTATTAAAAAAGGATACAAAATAGCATTTAAGACTATTACAGGAGCTACAACACAACAAACTTTACAGATAAACTACAATCAGTTAGTTTATATGCACTTAAACTATAAAGACTAACACATTCTATATTAGGCAAATTGGTCACACCTTTCGGGAATTGTTTAGTTTGCTAAACCGGGCCTATATTTTCATAAAACCTTCAGAAACTTGTTATAGCCAATGAAAAGGCTATTTTCATTGAAATTATTTTTTTCTGTGCCTAGAAACATTATTTTTTCTTAAATTAAAGTTGTGTAAAATTTTCAGTGCGGATGTAGCAGTTGTGAATAGGCTGCCTGTCTCACGGAGGGATACACGACATCACAAATGTACTAACCGTTACACTTAGATAATGTGTAGCATTACGTTTTGGCATAATTTTAATGAATTTAAAAAAATAAAAGTATGAAATATGAAGTATCCAGTCAGGATAGATTTGGTTCTAATTGTATAAATGTAACCATTTAGGTAATGTATAAAATTAAAACCAAATCTAACCTGACTGGACACTTTTTAGGTATATTTTAATATAGGTATACAGTAATGTATAAATTTAAAACCAAATCTATCCTAACTGGAGACTTTATAAGTTTATTTAAATAGTGCGCAACACTGTGACGTAAAAAACATTTGTATCACTCCGCGCTCATTCACAACTTCTACATCCGCACTGAAAATTTTACCCAACTTTAATTTAAGAAAAAATAATGTTTCTAGGCACATTTAAATTAAGGTTTAAATTAAATATGCCACTGACTCTACCATATACGTTTGCTAACCAGATAATATAAGCAGCCATACTAACAGACATCAACCTATAAATTCACCACTTAAACAAAACGTATATTTGAACACATCAAAGCAATATGAAAAATACAAACATACCAAAATACCAAATAATATCATGTTAAAAGAACAAATTAAATACAAATAACCTCCACTTTATGACCAGATTATAAAAAACCTGCTTTTAAAACCGCAGATTTCTAGCAGCTAACCTAAACTCTGATGATGGACATAATACAGTATAAAATGTTTTATAAATAGGTTTTTTATACATTTATTTCAATATAAAGTTTGTACAAGTTTTAATATTGCTAGGTTTTAACAAAAATGTTTTATTCATATACATAAAGAGATGAGTTTTTTAGATTTTTTATATGAATACTGTAGAAATTTTCATGTAGAACTTTATGTCAAAATTTAATTAAGTTTTTATATACTGTTTAACATGTTTCTTATGAAACTGCTAAAGAAATATTATTTTAATTTTGTTATTGTGGATGTTAGCAAAACAGTAATGCATTTTATAGAATGCTTCCCATAGTTTGCCCATCTCGGAACTAGACCCTGACAGAACTAAAAATTACCACACTATCCAACTATAAGCCTTAAATGTTACCTATATTAAGCCAAATAAAGTACAACCAATATATCACTGTATGGAATAATTTATTTTCTAACCCCATTAATGCTGCTCGTTGTGCCGCCACCTTTCAAACCAGAAAATATTTTTAAATTGTAATCAGAGAGATACTGCTCAAAGACAGTAAAATTATTGGATGAGTTGTTGCTTGTTAGCATTGCAAATAGTAACAGCAAACTATGATAAGATTTTGTCTGGATATATGTTGCTAGTAAATAATAAAACTGTTATCTGGGAGATACTGCCCACTTCTGCAGCATATTTTTTTATCTGTCATTCAAAACATAATGACAAGCTGAAATTTTGGTCAGGCATTGCCTGAGAGTAAGAAATGGACAGTTGACTCAAGGACAGTATTTGTTGGATATTTTTAGTATTAATTTGACTAATGAATCATTGTTTTGTTCTGTTATATTGAATTTAATATAAATAAAATTAATTAACCTTGTTATGTTGTTTGTAGGTGCTGGTAGTGGCATCGGTAGGTCAGCTTGTCAAATTTTAGCCAGAGAAGGAGCTAAAGTTATTTTGTCAGATTGCAATGAAAATACTGTTCAAGAAACTATGTTACAATTACAAGGTAATATAGAAGGTTTTAGTTATCAACAAAAATACCATCAAAACATGACACACTGTTTCAACAAGAAAATACAAATATTTAAGTAACAATTATATAATGTAAGATTCTCATTCTGGACGTCTCGACTTCCTGAGGTTATAATAGGCTTCAGCTAGTTACAAAAAGTGTATTGGCTTCCTTTCCTTAAAAATTGAACGCAGAAAATAGATTTTATATTCCTATAAGTTAATAGATCCATTTTTACTCATTTATATAGTAGAACTCATATCTGAAGTACTTATGTGGCAACAAGTTACTATATTATAATTTAACACATTGTAATTGTTTGAAGATTTTATAACGTGTTATATATTAAAAAAAATATTATAAACTATTTTGTCTATAGTTTAATAGTGCACTTTTTGTTCACTATAGTATTTTTTTTCCTTTTACTATAAAATATTACATAAAAAGTTCTTATTACGACAAATTGTTTTTAAAATTATTTTTTATTAAAACTTAAGTTGGTGTACTATTAATATTATTTTGTTTAAAATTAAATCATAAAACATATATTTTAATTTTAACACTTGAACTCAAATTGATAAGTCACACCTACTTGTAGTAGCACTTACTTTCATTGTTTAATAAGGACGGCAATTTCAGAAAATATATCCCATTGTCAACTTGGAGTTTGTTCTGAGTTGACAATCTTACCCAACGGGGAATCTCACCCAATTTTTAATCCATCCTAAAATTAAGGAAATAAAACAAGATAATATGGCTAGTGTAATTACTCTACGTATCTAAAATAAGTATCCCCTCTACTTTCTTTACACCTATGTTATTCCAACTACACAAGAGGTGACCACTGCAACGTTAAAATAGAGTCAGGTGACCACTTCAACGTTTAAATAGAGACAGATGACCACAGCAAGATTACCAGAGTCAGTGAATTTGCAAAATAATAGTTATATTAATATGTAGGCCTGATAAGACATTTAATAAATAATAAAGTTCCAGAAAAAAGATTATTTTTATGGAGCGTAGCAATTAGAGGTCTGTATTTAATCCCATTAGAGGACATATCTACTTCAGGTAAGTGATTTCTCCCAAATGAGTCATAATTTTCCCTTACTTCCGGGTACCATAGGATCAATATGTTTCTTCTTTAGTCCTTCCTTCATCTCCCCTATCTTTCTGTATATACCTTGGTTAAATAGGCAGACACCTACCTACCATCTGATGGTTAGGTCTACTTCAAGAATGTGACCTAGCACATGTGAGCAATGAACATGTTCCAAGGCGCTTGCACATATAGTAGAGTCTTGATAATTCGAGGTAGGTGGGACCGATAACCCCTCGGATTCCCGATTACTCTGATTACATGCAAGTTTGTTCTTTTGCATTAGAAAACATAGGAGAACTTTATATGAACATTTCTTGGAAGTCTGGCTTATTTCCTTTGCATGCTGTATTGATATAAATATTTCTTGGAAGCCCGATTTTCTTTCAAATAGATAAAATAGGTTGAAATAAAAATAGGCTCGAATTATAAGGAAGTTCGAAATATCTAGACTCTACTGCATATCCCTGACCAGGAAGGTTTCTAGCTGTACAGTAATCTTATCATTTCCATTAACTTTTTTATATCATAATTGCTGTGATTTAAAAAAAAAGTCTGGAATCAATAAGAAAAGCCATTTATTTATTAGTATGTACAGCTATTCTACACTTTACGGTCCAATAACAATGATTTCAACATTTTACTTGAATGTTAACTTTACGTATCACTCTAGTTCACTGTTTGCTTCTTTACAAACTCATATGATTTAGGCCTGTAATTATAACTAACCATTGACATTTAAAATGTGTTAAAGTTTTTTAACAAGATTCAAAAGCAATTCCTGTTTTACTTGTTGACAGTAGGTGCTGATCATATGAGCCTCCCTCTGGATGTGTCTGTTACATCCGATGTACAATCTGCATTGCAGAAAATTATTTCACGCTATTCCTCACCACCTTCCATAGTTGTGAACTGTGCAGGTATAGTGCGTGACTCTTTCCTTTTAAAAATGACTTCAGAAATGTTTCAGGAAGTGATTGATGTCAACTTGAAGGTAAGTTTGTCTATTTTGAAGTTTTTTATATTTGTGTATAACAATTAACTACACTTTCACATTAATCATTAGTTAAAATGATTTTATAGTAACACTTTACATTTTTTTTTTTTTAATATGATAAATTCTAGGGACCTTGGTAAATAGAGTGCATGTTTAAAAAATAATTTTTTCAGTGCAACCAGTTTAGTGTTTTAAATACCTACAGTGGAGTAACAGTATTATGGAATTGTTACTGACTTTTATAAAAAATTATTAATATTATTTAATTCCATCTTCACCTGAGCTACTAGTTTTACACTAAAACAATTGAACATATATTGTTATTTTACACTTGCCTATGTTAGCACTTTCTTTCTGGTATTGTGAGGGTTATGCCCCATTATGCAAAGGACCATGTTTCAAGGTTTATCACATACACACACACACACAAATTTCAATGTATAAGTAACTTTTGTCTATGGATATAACCACCCAAAAACCTCCAGCATTCTACTAGGGAACTTGGGACTGCGCTCAAAGTGTTAAGAGGAAGGAGAATCATTACTCAAGGGAACAATAACTGTTGATGAGTAATTGTTTCATCACTTTAGAAAAAGAGGATGAGACAAAGTTTCGTGTGGAGACTATCTTTTATTTCCCACAGCAAAAAAGTTAAAAAATCAAATGTCTGGGGTAAAGGTTGATGATGATATTATGGAATATGGAAGGTTCAATTTTTGGGTTGACTAAAAACGTGAAGGCCAGTAGTGATAGCTACTGTATTTATTGAAGTAAAAACGATACAAACTTTCAAAAGGAGTGAATTTACAACAGGATAATGCTTGTCTTTTTTGACCAAAATGCAGTTCTGTGGTTTAAAAATCTGCTGTTAGACATCCTGCTTATCAGTTTGGACCTGTCTTTAAGCAATTTATTTATTTTGGCCCATTAAAAAAGGAGTTGTAAAGATATCATTAATGATATGATGAGGCTTTTGATCATACATTTTTTTGAGTGTAAAATTTTCCATAACATTTTCTGAAAAACCTACTTAATAGCTGTTGAGCCATTTGGTGCGCGCTAACCAGTACAATCGAGAGAGCCTTACTTCTTTGTCCTCTTCATCTGGTAAGGGTGTGGCCCAAGGAAGTGGATGTGAGGAGGTGATCTACATTCATGGTTCCATTTCCAGATAACACGCAATTCAGCAATGGGAGGACATGAATTCAGTGCTGCCAGGCAGTGGTGGCACGTAGGTAGCCAGGCAGAATAGTGAGGAGGTACCTATGCGAGGAGGAAGGCTACGGTTTATTTGTCCCTCGGTGACAATTGTAGCCTAACTCCTGTTGTGAGAGGCCTTGATAAGGTTTTTCTTGCAACTGTAATTTAGAGTTGACTTTATTTGGATTTTCATTGACTGGCAAAGGTTGAGGTAAGTGGTTGTAGTAAAGCGGCACCTTGGATGGCGAGAGTGTCGGCTTTTTGTTTCCTACTATATAGACATGGCTTGGCACCCATTGAATGTGTTTTGCCAACCTTCTTCTTGAAGGGAGTCTAGTTGTTTTCTGCTGGAGAGTGTTCGGTGGCATTCCACTTGTCTTTTGCTAATGATGCCTTGTATTGCGGTCACGGAGTCCACAAGAAATACAGCCTTAGAGGCCCGTTTGATTTTTGAGAGCTCAGTGGATGATGCCAAGATAGCTTCAACTTCTCTATCATCATTAGTTTGGTTGCTGCCAATGGCTAAGGCACTCTCGAATTGCCGGCTATGGAACCCTACCATTTTCCGATTATCCATCAGTGTAGATGTGTTGCCAGTCATCTGGTGGAAAGGTAGAATTAATAGTTTCGAGGGCTGCTGTAAAACCTTCCATTACAGAATTCAATTTGTTTGTTAGAAGATGAAATAAATGCATAGAAGTAGAATAAGATCATTTTGAAAAATAATGCTATTATCATTTATGCATGTATAATAAATGTGTAGATTCTTTCAATATCTCTACTTTCTGACTTGCTCTCATATATATGGCTACTTAGTTTTAGTTTAGTGTTACAATTTGTACTTAAGGCAATTACAATAAATGATTTAGTAAACCTGTATTTATAAATGAATTATTATTTTGCTTTTAGGGAACATTTAATGTAACCCAAAGTGTTTGTCAGGCACTAGTAGAGGCAAAGATCCCAGGTTCAATAGTGAACATCGCCAGCATAGTCGGAAGGACAGGAAATATGGGACAGTGTAATTATGCAGCAAGCAAGGCTGGTGTTGAAGCATTTACCAAAACTGTTGCAAAAGAAATGGGCATGTATGTACCGTAATACTAACAATATACTAGGTAGGTATTTACCTAGCACACACTAATTGATAACCCATGAAACAAAATACAAACATAAACAACTTAGCTTGAGAGAAATACAATTCACGTAAATAAGGCCTAAAATAGATCATCCAAAAACCGATTAAAGTTACAAGACAAAGTTCGAAAAAGTACAATATTCAAAACACAAATAGAACATGATATCTCCACGCACCAGAAATATACAAACTAAACTTTACAGACTGTGTTAAATTGTACATTTGTAAACAGGACACAGTTGAACAAAAACATTAAAAGTAAACACATTCAATATAACAAGACTGCTTTTGACAAAACTAATTCATTAGGATTAGTCTCTTTATTAGGGCGAGTGACTTTATTAAAATTGATAATGACAGAAAGGTGGAAACAATTGAAGAATTTGTTTGTTGTATCTTTGACATATCCCAGCTAGATAAGGATAAACAAAATAATGAATCTAAGCTATCATTAGGGCACTATATTAACCATTACTCTGACTCAATGTAGGTTAATAAATAAATATCATTCAATTATCCACTGACCTAAGAGTTCTAAGAATTGATGGAGAGAACAGATAAAAGTGTGTTTCTTGGAACCACTAATGAAATTTTCTCACCCGATGGATTCCAAGAGACATGTATAAATATATATATATATATATATATATATATATATATATATATATATATATATATATCATGTTCATTTATCAACTATACAAGTAAATACTACTTGTTCATTTATCTACTTTATCAACAAATACAAGTAAAATCTAAATTTGATAATATATTCAGTGTTTGTAATGTTAGGGCAGCAAAATAAAGATTTTTTAACAACATTGTAATTGATTTGCCATGGCTATTTATTTGATCTAATTTGCACATATGTTAATTTTAATTGTTTAATATTCCTGATGATGTTGGTACTGTTAGCCAATGAAAAGCTTTTGAATTGTAAATTCAATTATAATTCTTGTATTTGTGTGTGTGTGTGTGTGTGTGTGTGTGTGTGTGTGTGCGTGCGTGCGTGCGTGTGTGTGTGTGTGTGTGTGTGTGTGTAAAATTGAAATATGAGAGAATGAAATTAAAAAAAAATTTAAATTTTTTTTATTTCATTCTCATATTTGTGTTTTCTCTTTGATTGACAAAGACCACTGTGTGGTTGAAATATTTCATTGGTTAAGTGCTTTTATGTGTTTCTATTTCAAGATAACAGAGTGGACTATTACCAAGGCAAGTCTGTCAGTCTCCTAGTCCAAAAAATCTATATATATATATATATATATATATATATATATATATATATATATATATATATATATATATATATTTTTAGGTTAGTTTTGGTTGGTAAAGATTATTTAGCTTTTTTGGACTAGGAGACTGACAGACTTACCTTGGTAAGAGTCCACACTGTAGTCTAGAAATAGAAACACATAAAAGCACTTAAACAATGATATATTTCAACCACACGGTGGTCTTTGTCAATCGAAGAGAAAACACAAAAAGAAATATGAGAGAATGAAGAAAATAAATACAAGTTGTAATCACAGATTGTGTAGAGTAGAAATCAGATGTCACAGATGCACAGATTAAAGATATATATATATATTGTTTCCATGAGCATATGAGTGATTATAGTTTATATAAGTCTGTCAGGGAAAAAGGCTATTAGGAAAAAAAAAAAAAAAAAAAAATGAATGGGTTTATCTGATGTTGAGGTTAGGGGATTCTCTGGACTTGGTATACCACTGGTATGATAGTTCCCACCTTCTCAGTTCTGAGGGATTGCAATCAGGGGGGAGTGATTTAATTATTTTTGTGGTATAGCAGTCATCAAAAGTTGTGATGTTGTGACTCGCAGCATGTTGAGCTGTTGGTCTATCCATATTCATAATTTTAACATCATGTCTGTGGCCATTCATTCTGATATTCAAACCATCCGTGGTCAGGCCTATGTACTGTGCTGAGCAAAGTTTACATTGTAGCTGGTATATGACATTTTTCGATGTACAATTATGATGACCCTGTATTTTGAAGACCATTTTTGTTGTTTGGCTGTTGAAACTATTTGCTGAGGGGTGTATTGGGCACGTCTTGCATCTAGGTCTATTGCATGGGAAGGAGCCATGAGGAAGTTTGTGTGGTTTCTCTGCATCAGGGTCTGGTAGTTTAGGATGTACTAGGATGTTTTTCAAGTTGGGAGGTTGCTTGTACCAAATTTGCGGTGGATCGGTGAAAAGATTTTTGGTGTGGACGGAAGCTTGAAGAATTTTGAAGCCATCTTTCAATATCTTGTTGAGTTTATGTAGACCAGGATGGTAGTCTGTTATTAAAGACAGTTTATTTTGTTCTGTTTGTGGTTTATGGTGAACCGAGGATTGTGCTGAATGAATTTGATTTTCAATGAGTTTTTTTGGGTATCCTCTTCTCTGGAAGGCTGTTGATATCTTTCTATTAAAATCTTCCAATTCCCTATCATTCGAACAGATTCTCTTACCCCTGATTGCTTGACTGTATGGAATGGATCGTTTTATGTTTATTGGGTGGTTGCTGTCGAAATGGAGATATTGTAGGTGGTTTGTCGGTTTGATGTGAATTCCTGTGTTGATATTTCCATTCTGGAGTGTTACGTCTACATCCAAAAAGGTGATGGCAACACAGGAATTCACATCAAACCGACAAACCACCTACAATATCTCCATTTCGACAGCAACCATCCATAAACATAAAACGATCCATTCCATACAGTCAAGCAATCAGGGGTAAGAGAATCTGTTCGAATGATAGGGAATTGGAAGATTTTAATAGAAAGATATCAACAGCCTTCCAGAGAAGAGGATACCCAAAAAAACTCATTGAAAACCAAATTCATTCAGCACAATCCTCGGTTCACCATAAACCACAAACAGAACAAAATAAACTGTCTTTAATAACAGACTACCATCCTGGTCTACATAAACTCAACAAGATATTGAAAGATGGCTTCAAAATTCTTCAAGCTTCCGTCCACACCAAAAATCTTTTCACCGATCCACTGCAAATTTGGTACAAGCAACCTCCCAACTTGAAAAACATCCTAGTACATCCTAAACTACCAGACCCTGATGCAGAGAAACCACACAAACTACCTCATGGCTCCTTCCCATGCAATAGACCTAGATGCAAGACGTGCCCAATACACCCCTCAGCAAATAGTTTCAACAGCCAAACAACAAAAATGGTCTTCAAAATACAGGGTCATCATAATTGTACATCGAAAAATGTCATATACCAGCTACAATGTAAACTTTGCTCAGCACAGTACATAGGCCTGACCACGGATGGTTTGAATATCAGAATGAATGGCCACAGACATGATGTTAAAATTATGAATATAGACCAACAGCTCAACATGCTGCGAGTCACAACATCACAACTTTTGATGACTGCTATACCACAAAAATAATTAAATCACTCCCCCCTGATTGCAATCCCTCAGAACTGAGAAGGTGGGTACTATCATACCAGTGGTATACCAAGTCCAGAGAATCCCCTAACCTCAACATCAGATAAACCCATTCATTTTTTTTTTTTTTTTTTTTTTTCCTAATAGCCTTTTTCCCTGACAGACTTATATAAACTATAATCACTCATATGCTCATGGAAACAATATATATATATATCTTTAATCTGTGACATCTGATTTCTACTCTACACAATCTGTGATTACAACTTGTATTTATTTATTTCATTCTCTCATATTTCTTTTTGTGTTTTCTCTTCGATTGACAAAGACCACCGTGTGGTTGAAATATATCATTGTTTAAGTGCTTTTATGTGTTTCTATTTCAAGACTACAGTGTGGACTCTTACCAAGGTAAGTCTGTCAGTCTCCTAGTCCAAAAAATCTATATATATATATATATATATATATATATATATATATATATATATATATATATATATATATATATATATATATAAATAATACGTTTTCTTGTTTAATAATTTAAAACAACATAGGTTATTCAAATACAAGAATATTTATTAATTTATATCCAAAGCTTTTCGTTGGTAAACAGTACCAACATCATCAGGAATGAAAATTACAATAATCATTTATGCAGATTATTGTAATTTTCATTCCTGATGATGTTGGTACTGTTTACCAACGAAAAGCTTTGGATATAAATTAATAAATATTCTTGTATTTGAATAACCTATGTTGTTTCAATATATATATATATATATATATATATATATTTTTTTTTTTTTCAAGTTAGTTCTAGTAGAGCTTAAAACTTATTTAGAGATTTGGACTAGATAGGAGACTGACAGACTTACCTAATGGCAATAGTCCAAAACTGCAATCTCTTGAAAATAAATAAATAGACACATATAAAAACTTATCACACTTTTGAAATATTTCGATCAAAAATACCTTTGTCAATCAAAAAAGAGAAAAAGAAAAGACTCCCAGTATTTTATTCTCAACTAATATTCACTTAGTTAAGTATTTTTAAAATTAGTTTAATCAGTGAATTCAAGATAATTATATCAAGCAACTTCAATTCAATATATATATATATATATATATATATATATATATATATATTTATTTATTTATTTATTTTCATAAGGGATGATTATACCGTTAACAACTAATAGCGGAGAATATTTCAGTACCTTATTTGTGAAGTTGATGTGGACTGACTTCACTTCGTTTAGATTGATTAAAAATTGAAATGGAACTATGTTTTCAATTTAAATTAATAATTAAAATATTTTGTTATCTTTTTCTTAATTTGATACAAAGAAATTTTTGTTTATGTACCAAATAGAAAATTGCTCTTATTAGAAAACAGTACCACGTTTATTCAATAAAATAACAAATGCATAACACGTATGACCTGCTATTAATTCTGCTCTTGAGCAAAGACCATCTGCAAGTCTGCCACACTGAAGGTGGTGTAGCCTACTGTTCACCTATGTGAACACTTGCAGTGTGTGTTTAGTTTAATAAATTCTACATTACACTATGCCACAAAAAGCTTAATTAAAAATAACGTTTTGTGAAAACATCATTATATCTTTTAAACAATTTTTTAGTTTCAATTATTTCAAACAAATTATAAAGCACATTTCACGCACAATAATTCAAGTTTTATTAATTATCTTTATTTTCTAAGAACTACAGTTTATTTAACCTTTTTAGAGTAGTTAAAAATAATAGTTTTTATTATTAATGAAAAGGTGTGCGCAAAGTTTTCTGTAGTTTGTAGAGATTGAGAGAAACTTAACCTTTATGCCATTGTGTAAATTGTGTTCTGTCTTAAAATTTTCTTCATATATTTGGAATTGTTAGTTCTTTATGTAGTAAAATTAATTTTAAATGTATTTTTTTCCAGATATAACATACGGTGCAATGCCGTAGTACCTGGCATAATAAAGACTCCGATGACTGATGGCATTCCAGAAAAAGTTAAAGATATCTTTGTTTCTCAAACACCTCTAGGTCGTTTTGGGAAGCCTGAAGGTAACAAGTGTGTGTGTGTGTAAGTGAGAGATAGAGAAAGAACGAAAGAGAGAGATAGAGAGAGAGTTTGTGTGTGTGGGTGTACAAGTGAATGTATTAGTGATTGAGTGAGTGAGTGTGAGAGAGTGTGTGTGTGTGTGTGGTGTGTATGAGAGAGAGAGAGAGAGAGAGAGAGAGTGCATAAATAACAATAAGTGTAAAAATAATGTATATATATATATATATATATATATATATATATATATATATATTATTTTTAAGCTCTTCACTGTATTTTGAGTGCCAAAATTTTGCCATGGGTTTCCAGTGCTATATTTAAAACCTCTATCCTCTGGTTTGCAAGGACAAAATATTAAAGGAATGCGAAAAATAAATATAATTAAAAATGTCATCTAATTTCACCACACTCATTACTTTTAACAGTTGAATAAAACGTAAGTGGGGAAGTACAGAACAATATCCATGTACAAAACATTACAAAAACCTACTTTTATAAATTTTGTGTAATAATTATTAGTACTTAAATTTTATAACTTTAGTATACTTTGAAAAAATATTAAACCAACCAAGAATGGTAAGGTTATTTGTTTTTGCTTAAAGCGCTTTTTATGGCTTTCAGCAACAATGATTAGCCGGACTTCACATGTATACAGTATTTACAAATTATCAATTTTATGAGATAACACATTTGTGTGAAAAGGGTGGACTTTTTTACCATTAGTATTTAGTTTGTTTTCCATCAATCCTTATGGGGATGCAAAATACTTGTGTTTTGTTATGCATTGCTAAGAGTCCCTGCTCTAAATACTCACGTTATTATTGAACGAAGGCGCAGTTGAATCTGTCAATAATTGTGTTTGATGTGGGATTTAAGATGTAGCAAAATTTGTCCGTTCTTACAGTCAGTGTTAGGAAGTCTATAACAATTTAATTTTCTTTTGTTTATCTTAATTTTCACTGTTAAAGTAAATGGAGCATTTATGGCAATTTTATAAAACCAACTGGACTACTGACATGGTTTATAATAGCGAGACAGTCTCGTTGGAAATATGACTATGGTCACCCTAATCTTACTAATAACACTGAAATTGGGACCAATTGCTCCTTAACACTTTGTGTAATTTTTGTTTAGTCTTCCGAGTTTGTTGTTTTTTGCTTTAAATTTATCTTTTAATTATTTAGTATATTTAATTTTTATTGTTAGAGATATTACGTTATAGATATAATGGCTAAAGACACTTTGGAAAGCGATTCAATACGAGATATGCTGATTTTAGTCAGTGACAGTAAAACTGATCTAGGCCGAAGTACAATCAACATATCAGTCATTGATGAACTGAATGGAAATGGAAATAACACAAATTTAGAGTTTTTTTAAATTTTAAAAGAAATATTTCTAAATTACATTTTCTTTTAGCTTTAAAATCGTATATAACATGTAATATTTTATTTTCATACCAATGCAAAATATGTATAGTAAAGTGCAGTGATGTACAGTGTTGCTATTTTATTTTTTAAACTTTTATACATATTTCAAACGAGCATATCTATATGTAAGTAATCAATTCATATGTATATATTTCCTGAAAGCTTCTTTCATTCTTTTTGCAACAATGTATAATTTGTTGTAAATATGGTATTCAATATATGTCAGGAATTTTTTATATTTTACCTAAAAACCTTCAGGCAGATAGAGATGGACACCTATTAACTGGCTAGGCTTCAAAGTGTTAATAGACTTTTAATACATTGAGTTTGTCAGCTTTTCAAGTTTTTTCTGAGTAAGTTTTAAAGTTCCTTGTCACTAAATTTGCATTTTATAGTCAACCCTGTATAGATATATACTTTCCATCCTAAGCATGTTTTTGTTTCTTGGAATCCCAGAGTATTTAAGCCAATTTTTTCAGTTTCTGTTATTAACTCTTCAAATCTTTCTACAATTTTTTATATATAATTCACATGCTCTTTGGCATTATTTCATAATTAAAGTTGTACTTTTATTTAGTCTATTATGACTTGAATTCATTTTTTTTAATGTAAGTATATTTTTTATCGTATGTAAAAAAATTACTGACCTACTCTAACGTCCTAACCCAGAGGACCAGAGTGACTCTTTAACCAGTATTGTTTCTCTCCTATATCCTGTTTTGAAACGGTAAACCTACCAGTAGCTTGAAGCATAGTAGCTTATTCCACTTGGCTTAATAAACAGGATTTCTTTATATTTTCCGCAAAGCTCATGAAGTTATTAAGGAATTTTGACATATTCACATTAATAATCACTGTTATTACGAGAAACATATTTGGTAAACATTTTTATGAAATATGAGTTTTTGTATATCAATGGTTCTAGGTTTTTATCAAGCTGTTTTTATTTTAGGTAGTTTCAATCTTAGGTAGTAAACTGATTGTAAATATGTTATTGGTTTACTTCGATACAAAATCATCTCTGTACAATTTTCCTTTATTTTTATCTTCTTTACTGATCGTAATACCATCTATCATAAAATATCTTCTTTCCAAAAATTTTCTTCTGTTTACTTTTATTTTTAGGCAGTCAATCAGTCAATTTCCTTTTCTTGTCTAACAATTTTAGTATTTTTTTTACTCATAATTCTGATCTAACAGAGTTCATTCATCATAAAACTTGTAGTTTTTGTGTTTTACATCTTAACGTTTTTATTGTAAATTACACTTTTGATATCACCTTGGCAAAATAAAACCACTACCTACTGATATTTTTCAGCAGACACGTTTCACACCAAGTCAGTGCATTGTTCAATGCTGTGAGTCATGAACAAAGCTTCCTCATTGTCCGTGACTCACAGTATTAAACAATGCACTGACCTAATGTGAAAAACGTCTGCTGAAAAATATCAGTAAGTAGTGGTTTTATTTTGCCAAGTGGTTGATACCAAAAGTGTCATTATGACTCATTTTATCCCTAATTACCCCTTCTTCTTCTCTAAATCTGTCTCAAATATATTCCGTTCTTTTTATATTTTTGTAAACCCCAGATCTCATCTATTTTAATATATTTATTTTCAATGTTTTACAGAGGTTGCAGAAGTAATTGCATTTTTAGCATCAGATAGGAGTTCGTATGTAAATGGAACAAGTATTGCAGTTACAGGAGGGCTTTCTTGTTGACCCGTCTCCTATGGCATCATATCAGTAGAGAGTAGATATTCCAAAACGTTAAGTAACTGAAATAAAAATATGCATGGATGACATCAGATATTTTGTGAGTAGTAAAAAATCTGTAGTGTGAACAAATTCCAAAAAGAGAAGGAAATGGAAAGGTCCTACTTTTGATTGATAATGCTCCTACCCACCAAATTCAGTTGATGACGGTTTTGAAGTTTATATACCTCCCAATGTGACAGCATTACTCCAACCGATGGATCAAGATGTGTTTTAGAAACTGAAAAGGGTGTAGAAAAAGGGAGTCCTCTGTCGGATGTTATTACTAACTAAATAAGATGAAGAATGTGTTGTGGAGTTTTCTAAATAACTCAACATCAAAGACTGTAGCTATATGGTGACTGGTGCTGTATGCTAGTGTGGTTTTTAACTAGGGAAAACGTAACCAAGGCGTGGAATAAATTGTCTGAGAAAATGGCTGACACCCCAACCCAGGAAAAAAACATTGAAGACATGCCAATATTGTAGAACTGTACCTGGAGATTCCAGGCTTTTCTGTTTGTGACACAGGCGATTAGAATGAGTGGTTTTGAATGACCCAAAATTCCAAATTTGAAATGACAAAATCATGCTTGCCTTACGGCAGAAAGAGAGAAGTGCTGCTAGTGAAGAGGAGGATGAAGAAGAATATAGTGGAAATCAAATTAGCCACAAAGGTGCAATGAAGGCTTTAGACACAGCAATGCCGTCGTTTGAGGAGAGTGCAGCTCATGTTATTGAAATGAATGCTTGATTTGGCTGTCAAAAAAAGATCAATTTTAAAACAAAAAAAGCGTTAATGACTATTTTTCCTCAGTTTTAAAACAAGGTGTAACAGTAAAACTTAAAGACAACCGAATAGTATGTCTGTAAACATTTTTAATTCTGAAATTAAGGTACTTAGTTTATTTAATTTTTCAATAGTGAAGATACCTTGTTTGATTTAAATTTGCTCTCATTATTATTTTCATCGTTTCATACAGTGCAGTGTTTTGTAAATATTGATTAAATAACCAAATTATTGACTATCTGAACATCCTCCGGTCACAGTCGATTGGGATAATCGACTCTCTACTGTATATCTACTCTCATGATAATAACGTCAAATGATTGAACTATTATCTTATACAGCTAGATTTTTATTTGTTGATAATTTTTTTTTGTACCATGTTGTCATTTAGATTTTTGTATTTAAGTTTATTTGGCTGTATAATCCCAAACATAACTATGGTAAAGAACAAAGTCAAAACCTCGCTAAAGAGGAAATGTGTAACTCTTCAAGAAAACACTGAACCCCTTAAGGTAGAACTGATGGTGCAGACTACAGGCGAATCAGGTTGGCAGCTCCTACCTCATCTCGCTGACAGCCCTCACCTGTTTGGATAATAATAAAATACTACGTATTTTAGAGAGTAAATTAAACTGGAGTTGTAACAAAAACAACAGTTTGCTTTATGCTGAAGTTAAAACAGCGTAAAATTGTTATTCTTATATTTAAACAAAATAAACCTATCATTAATTCATAGTTTTTATAAAAATAGTGTTTTACATTTCAAAGAAATATTAAGTCTAGATGTAAATATTGTTTCATAACTGTGCAGCATCAGAATTAAAAAGTTTATATCTAAAGAAATTTAGTTCTGTATTTATGATACCTCGAATTCTGAGAACAACAGAGCCTTACAAAAGGCCTTGAGCTATTATCTTTGTATCAACATAATAACTTTAGTTTATTTCTTCTTCTTCACAGGTTCCAGTCTAATAAGAAGCAATATACGAATATACAACTGAGTACATTTTTCTGCCATTCCTAACATTAAAATATTTTCCTTTGTTGATACGTTTTGGAATAGCTCAACTTTTTAAACCTAAATACTACTGTTCTCCCAAATTTTAAGTTAGCCCCGCCCCCATCACTTGCAGACGTCGCTTCCCATTAGTTCACACCTACTCTTGACACCTCCCATTTAGTTACTTAAAAATTGCTTGTTGTAATCATCTTGAATTCCCTCATTAAACTGTGAGTAATTATTGGGTAACTAAGTGAGTATGCTAGAACTTACTTGCTGACACGTTTTGAAACAATCATTTTATTTACGAAGCTGACCCTCTACTCTTAAGGGTAGAGTCTACTGTGCAGAGAGTCAGCTTCGTAAATAAAATGATTTTTTCAAAACGAGTCAACAAGTAAGTTCAAAAATTAGTTAAGCAATAATTACTTATTCTTGAAAATTTTGAAAATGAAGCTATTCCAAAATGCGCCAACAAAAGCAGAAAAATGTATAAAAATATTCCTAACAGAAGTATATCAAGAAGAAGTAGAAATACTCCTAACAGAAGATAAGTATTAAAACCATAATGTTAACCAAATGAATTTTTTTTTTTAGTTCAGAAGTACTTCAAACTTTCACAATTCACTGTTCATGTCTTTCTGGGGATTAAAACTGAAATATTTAAGGTAGTTACAAAACATGATTTCATTTACTATATTTTTTCCTTCTATAAATAACCATAAGGACATTTTATTATATCACTCTTCTATAACTTTAAATATTAACCATATGAAAGGAAGTTAATATTATTAACTAAAGTTAATACCAACGAAAGGTACATAAGTATTAAATAAAAATAAAGTAAGGTAAAAATTGCAAACAAATAACACTTGAGTCCGGCTAATCCGAACTAATTGGGACCGAATGCTGTTCGGATTAGCCAAAATAATATAACGAAGCAACTTAACAAATCTGTAGTCTTTGAATTTTGTAGTCCATTACGTTCGGTGCATCTTAATTAATCACTTAAACAATAGTTTATGACTGTCCAAACTTTAAATTTGTTAAAACTACTGAGACAGAACTTTTTTGATTGCTATGATACACTCATGAAGATCCCCACATAGCGATTGAAAACGTTCTATCAGTAAGTTTTAACAAATTTACAAAATTTAAAGTTCGGATGGTCATAAACTGTTGTTTAAGTGATTAATTAAAATCTGTAGTGTTGTAATATGAACAAATAATGCACTAAAACAAGTTTCAATAGTCCATTTACATATGTGTTGTACTATATCTCTTCCTGGTCTGAGGTCCCACATATACACCACTCAAGGTAGTGGAAATGGACTTACAGCTCATATTTGGGACACTGTTTGTGTGTTACTATTATTCCTCTGACAAATCAGTAGTTTTTTTTAATGGCTTGATATATTCGTATCTGTCTTTAGACATGTCTGACGTTATGTGGGACATTTGGTCTCTCAGTTATTTGAAAGTCAATGATATCAAAAAACAGTTGACGCCCTTGTTTATTCCTTCGTGCCACTACGGCAGTTTTTCTTTCGAATGGTCATGTTTGACTAGTTTTACTCTACATGACATTTAATGTAAAAGTGTAACAAGTGATGGGTGAGTTTGTAAATATTCTGTACTGTGTTTAGAACTCAAATATTTTGTCTCTGTTACAATAATATTTATACTGTGTTTATTTTTTTGATATATAAGCAATCTGTCTAGCATGGCTAGCGAAAACGAGTTAGTTGGGTATTTGTTGATATAAGCCTTCTAAGTGGTTCTTATGTAGGACGCTCGGTCTCTGATGAGATTTTCGTGCTACAGACCTACCAGCTCATATATGTGCAATCTGTCTAGCATGGCTAGCCAAGACGAGTTAGTTCTATGTTTTTTGATGTAAGCCTTATTAGTGGTTCTTATGTAGGACACTCGGTCTATGATAAGATTTTCGTGCTGCAGAACGACCAGCTCATATATGTGCCATCCCAAAAACCACAACTAAATTAATGTTCACTTTTATGCACATTACTGTATGTACAGTATTTTACAGCATATTTCTGTTGTTTATTTTAAGTTGTTTAAATTTAGTCTGTAAACATTAAACAAAACATTTGTCTTCCTCAATAAGTTACTTTTTTTCATTTCTTTACATTTTCTTACCTTTCCCATTATCTTTTCTATTTTACAAAAAATAATCTGAACTTGTTCGGATTACCCGTGTTCTGAAGTGTAATTATATATTAGAATTCTGCTTTCTCAAGTCACACAATGTGCAATACAGTATTTGTTACTTTCCACAATTTGATGCTACAGACTGTAATAGCCATTTCTCATAACTTGCAATCACAATAACTCAATATTCTTCTCTTATTTGCTGGCGGCTTATTAGAAGATCTGGAAGGTTTTTCTTTATTATCATTCTCGTGTTTATTAAAATTAACCTTTAGATTGATTTTTCAATTCCAACAATTTTTTTTTCACCAAGCCTTAAGATTTACATATTTATTGATGACATAATTTCAAGAAATCTTACTTGCAGCCTTTTTCACCCAAGTTTTGAACCTCTCATATCAAAATGTAACCATATATTAACCTGTTGATGCAGTGTACACTTATTAAAAGGATTATTTTATCCTCGTAATTCTAATCTAACGAGCATATGAATTTAATACAAGGTTGCCATCCTTGATGGTCATGTAGCATTTGTACACAAATTGGCAGAGTGTATCGATTTAATATTTAGCTTCACATCCTTGTTACATGCATATATCAATTAGATATATCTCACCATCCCTATTTGTCATAAGCAATTTGGTTCATAGTATGCTTTACCTTTTGTTTTTTATTGCATATTGAATATACTAGAACTGTTGTTTTTTCACTAATGTAATGTTACTAGCTGACCCTAGTGGCGGACTTCCCATTAGGCACACTAGGCACGTGCCTATGGCCGCAGCCTCGAGGGGGCGGCAGGGGGCAGCTGTTTTTTTTTGTACCGATGAGTTTTAGTGACAATAGTAATAGTACCTAGTTAAATTTGGTGAATGTCATAATGTGAACCTCAGTTAAATCAGTAGCTGATCCAGCAGGGCTCCCCCCTGATAATAGAAAACTTCCTTTTATTTTATTGTTTTTTTAATTTTATCGATGAAACCAAAATAAGTTTTCTAATTTAGTTTTATAAAAAGTCTTTAAATAATATCTTATCTATATTTCTTTGAACAGGCATGAAAACGGATTCTTATGGTGAAAAATTAAAAGCATTATACAGTATTACGTTGGGACGTTTTTAATAAATTCACGAACAGGGCGCAAAGGGGCGGCCGACCGAATTGTGCCTAGGGGGGGCACCATGGCAAAGTCCGCCACTGACTGACCCTACGAACCTCGTATCGCCTAAAGGTTAATGAATGGCGTATTGACATTAGCTAAACTTAATCTAGTATTTTATTACCATAATAATAGCTGAACTTATAGTAGTCGATCGAGAAAAGTGTGACACTAAAAGTTCTTGCTTGAATGTTATTTATTGAAGTGCATTCTGATTTACAATATGTTTTGTATATTGTTTGAAATGTGTTGGAAAATAATTTTAGATTGTTGAGTGTTGCCTAGCAACTAAAATTTGAAATTAATTCAGTGAAATGTCTTAAGATAAAATAGAAAGTAATATTTTTAAGCTATTTTGGCACTTAAATATTACATGTGGAAGAAATTATGTTTTTTATTCATGTTTATTTCTGCCAGAAATCTTCCCAGGAATGTATTCAACAATTTCCTAAAGTTTCATGGTGATCGGATCAGTAGTTTTAATGCACACGTCTCATAAAATCATTCAAATTGCATTTTTATGCAATATATATATATATATATATATATATATATATATATATATATATATATATATATATATAGAGAGAGAGAGAGAGAGAGAGAGAGAGAGAATCTTAATATGGAAGTGCCTAAAATTATGTGGCTAACTTAGGCATAAATGGGGATTTTGTTGGACTGGGACATGGTTCAAGTCCATATAACAGGTATAATAATTTGTGTAACCAGAGCAATTTGGCTTGAGGACAAAGCACTCGGCTACGCATCAGCTGATGAGAGTGGTGGAGCGTGCAACCAAGGGTATCAGCAATTACTGCTCGACTGGGGTAGTCTTCCTGGACATTGAAAAGGCCTTTGATCGGGTCTGGCACAACAGGCTCTTACTGAAACTACGACACTATGGCTTTCCAGACGGACTTACACATCTAGTTAGCTCATACCTGTCCGGCCGTAAGTTCAGGGTTGATGCAGACCAAGCTCAATCTACACCACAGACTATACGGGCCGTAGTCCATCAGGGCTCAATTATTGGACCCATATTGTTAAACATCTACATCAACGACATACTGACAACACACAAGTAACAATATTTGCAGATGATATCGCGTTATTCCGCTCAGTCATGGGAACCACATCTAATACACTCAAATTAACAGGTTCACCTTACACCACTGGAACCATGGCTGAGCTACTGGAGAGTTAGGGTGAACGAGGCCAAGTGCCAGGCTCTGCTTCTCTCCAAACGTAGGACACACAAACTCAACACACCACTAAAGCTATTAGGCGAGGACATCCACGGGGGGAACCAGGTCAAATATCAGGGAGTCATACTCGACAGAGGCCTGACTTGGGATCCTCACATTACCAACACGTTAAAAAAAAGCAACAATTAGATTAACACAAGAATATCCTATGCTTAACAGAACAAACCCACTTTCACTCTGGGAGGCCACTATTATATATGTATCTATGTTGCGCAGTATACTCACGTAAGCTTCACCCGACTGGAGCATGCAGGCAACTAACGCACAAGCAGACTTCAGTTATTCCAAAACATGGTTTTGCAAATAATCACGAAGGCACCTAGATGTATAAGATTAACACTGCTTCACACTGATTTGAAGGGACCTTTTATCAAACAGCACCTCCGACACTTAGCAACAAGGTTTTACAAACAGGCTCACGCACATACAACATGCAAATTCATTTCCTCACTGGGTAGATACGATCCCACCCACGACACACACCGACAGCCGTTGTTCCTACACAAAATGAGCTTTGTACATGGGCAATCAATCCCGATTCCTTCACTCACAGTAGGGATACTAACCGCATGCGCATGAGAGATGGAGACAGCTTGTTAGAGGTTAGGTGCCACGAGGGCTGAGCAGGTTTTGGAGTTCCAGACCCGGGTTGGAAAAAAAAACAATTTACTTAAACAAAAGTGTAAATGACTCAAGAGTTGGACTAAATTTTGAAAATCATTTGGCTCCTTGTTATTCTACATTAAAATCTGCTACAATCTATGTATATAACCAAAACATTTTCATTGATGTTTAGGGAGAATTGAAAGCTACCTTCTCATTTCGCAAAGATCAAAAATTACTCGTTTTCTCGGGCCAAGTACTTGAAGACTGTTTAAGGTATATATATATATTTGAACTATAAAACAGCGGATGAAAATATAGACGGCTTTCTTTCATTTCATATAAGAAACATCTTGTAGGCTAAATATTAACAGAGATCTGACGGTTTTAAAAAAGGCTTGCATTGTGCAAACCTGGAAATGTAATATCAGGCTGTATTTTTATCATTTTAAATGGGTATAATTCTTAAATCGTTCAAGATATCGAGCTCAAATTTTCACAAGTTGCTTCGTTTATGATTTCCGATCTTGCGATGTAAACTTATTGTTTTGAACAACTTTATTGTTTTGAAAAAAATATTTACGTTACTTCTTACACTTTTCTACAACTATAAAGATGGAAAAATCAAAAACCAGTTGTGTGAAAATTTAAGGTTGATATATATTTAACAATTTGGGAATTTTACGCTTTTAAAATGATAAAACTCAACCCGTCTACATATTGAGGCTGCAAAATGGGAGGCAGTTTTAAAACAATCATATATTCTTAAATATTCATAACAACTAGCTTTTTTATATACCAAATGAAAGCAGAAAGCCTATATTTATATTTGTAGAATTGAAAATACATAACTTGTAATTATAGTTATATTGAATTATTTGTATTGTATGAAGCAAAATTAAATATATTGATATATTTAATTACTGCTATCAACTATTTAATAATAACATTTTTCGTTAAACAATGTAACAGAACCTAAGTGTTTAAAAACAATTGCTTTACAACATAATGTATAACACAGAATCAGCTGATGCATGAAATCATCTATTGTCATTTAATTCACTTAGAAGAGGCTCAAAGTTTAACTGACGGAAATATACTAATGTGAAATCATGTGTTATATATCTCCAATATGTTTATGTAAGTGTCGCTATAAACGTTTTCACTTAAAAAAGGTATTTTTAACAATATGTAAACAATATTTATTTTTTTCTAAAAATCAAAAAATAACAGTCAAGATGTCTTCAGCTATAGTTGCAGAAAAATATTGCTTCAGGGTAGAATAAAGAGGGATGATGACACCACTTGGGGAGGATCGCGTACTTGTTAATAGTTACACTCTCTATCGGAGGCTTTAAGAGGGATAAAATATATTTTCGTCCATGTTTTGAAAACATTTTGTTATGGACGAAACCAATAAAGTCAAAATTATAACAATGTTGTGTGAGAACTTGGTTTCTACATTTACTCAAGATGCAGAAGCTAGGTGTTTGAGTTCATCGTCCTAGATTCATGGTTATTGCAGCCAAGTTTTATAACACATTTCTGCCCTTTCCCCTACTACTTAATTGAGTATGGAGACATTTCTGTTTTGTCCTGGTTAAATCGTGCTTCTTAACACCGTTATAATTGTGTCTTTTCTCAAACTCCTATAATTTTGTATAACGTTTAAGCTTCTAATGTGTTATTGACCTGTTGATTTATTTGTTAGCTTAGGTTTGTTGGATTCTGTATGTAATTTTTGTTTTATAAAGTTTTTTCCTCAGTTACATAAACAATATTACACCATATTCATGTATATTTCTTGTAATAAATGTTTATCGTCAACAAAGCTGTCCGGCTACACAGGTGAGGAAGTACATAAAGAATGAGGAGAGAAAGAAAATAGAAGGTTCATCCATCAATAGATGAGGATGTCCCAAGCCCTTCACAGGTAAATAAGAAATCAAGGTTAGGAATTTTATAAAAATATTGTCTATTCATTCACTATTTTCTGATTTATAGATGAGTTTAATTGATTAAATAAAAGGTATTTTAAAAAGATAAATTTAAATAATTTTTGTTTCTGTTTTTATATAACAAAAAAAGTAAAAAAACATCAGGGAAAGAATTTGTGAAAATTTTAGCTCGATATCTGGTACTGTTTAGGAGTTACACGTTTTTAAAGTGATAAGTACAGTCAGAATATATTTCCAAGGACAGAGGTTCAGGGCACTTTAAACACAGTCATATGTCTTCACATTTTTATCACAACAAGTTATGTCATATACCAAATATAAAAAGAAAGTCTATATTTTCAATTGTAGATATCGGTATCTAGTAATATTTTACAGTATTCATTTGTATATTTTCATTTGTAGGCTTCAGGTTTTAATTATATTTTACAGTTAACGAGTAATAGGTCTAAAAAAAAACCCCAATAATATCACAATTTGAAACGCATATAGCTATCTCGGTTTTACTAGTTCGCCGTAAACCCGCTAGGTGGCTGCACCTGACGGTATCTCGTGGCAGTAATTTACTTACACATAAATGCAAATAACTCAAAAACTGTGCTAAATTTTGAAAAACTATTGACACCACGGCATTCTACGTTAAACGCGGCTACAATTTATGTATGTAACAGAAAATCCGATTTTTCATCGAAATCTAGAAAAAATTGAAGGGATACCCCTTCTCATTTTGCAAAAGTCGAAAATTACTCGAATTCTCGGGCCAATTACTCAAAGACAGTTGAAGATATTTTAAAAATAAAACCAGTGGATGAAAATATGGACTTTCGTCTTTTGTTTTTTATAAGAAACAACTTATTTGGCTGAATAATAAGAGAACTATGACTGTTTTAAAAAAGGCTTGCATCGTGCAAACCTGGAAATGTAATATCAGGCTGTATTTTTAGCACTTTAAACCAGTGTATTTCCTAAACCATTCAAAATATGGAGCCCAAAATTTCACAAGTTGTTTCTCCTATGATTTCCCATCATCACATCTATATATAACCAATTTTTTTTGATTATAGGCATTTTGAAAAAAAAAGTTAAATTTCTAATTTTTTCAATATTATATAATTTTAAAGATGGAAAATGAGTAAAGAAACAAGTTGTGAAAATTTGAGGCTGATATACATAACGGTTTAGGAGGTATGCCCATTTAAAGTGATAAAAACAGCCAGACTCTATTCCAAAGTTGCATGATACAAAGTTTTTTTTTGAAACAGTCATATATTCCCAAATATCATCATTACAAGCTTTTTCTTATACAAAACAAAAGAAGAAAGTCCATATTTTCATTTGTAGGCTTCAGTTTTTAATTATATTTTACAGTTAACGAGTATTTGGTTCGAGAAAAACTAATAATATCCTAATTTAAAATACGAATAGCTATCTCGTTTCTACTAGTTCGCCGTAAACCCGCTAGGTGGCTGCACCTGACGGTATCTCGTGGCAGTAATTCACCTACACGTAAATGCAAATTACTCAAAAACTAGGCTAAATTTTGAAAAACTATTGCCACCACGGCATTCTACGTTAAACGCAGCTACAATTTGTGTATGTAACCGAAAATCCGATTTTTCATCGAAATTTAGAAAAAATTGAATACCCCTTCTCATTTCGCAAAAGTCGAAAATTACTCGTTTTCACGGGCTAATTACTGAAAAACTGTTGAAGATATTTTAAAAATAAAACCAGTGGATGAAAATATGGACTTTCGTCTATCGTTTTTTATAAGAAACATCTTATTTGGCTGAATAATAACAGAGATATGACTGTTTTAAAAAAGGCTTGCATCGTGCAAACCTGGAAATGTAATATCAGACTGTATTTTTAGCACTTTAATCCAGTGTATTTCCTAAACCATTCAAAATATGGAGCCCAAATTTTCACAAGTTGTTTCTCTTATGATTTGCCATCATCGCATCTATATATAACCAATTTTTTTTGTTTATAGGCATTTTAAAAAAATAAGTTAAATTTCTAATTTTTTCAATATTATATAACTTTAAAGATGGAAAATGAGTAAAGAAACAAGTTGTGAAAATTTGAGGCTGATATACATACCGGTTTAGGAGGTATGCCCACTTAAAGTGATAAACGCAGCCAGACTCGATTCCGAAGTTGCATGATACAAAGTTTTTTTGAAACAGTCATATATTCCCAAATATTCATCATTACAAGCTTTTTCTTATACAAAACAAAAGAAGAAAGTCTATATTTTCATTTGTAGGCTTCAGTTTTTAATTATATTTTACAGTTAACGAGTAATTGGTCCGAAAAAAAACTAATAATATCCTAATTTAAAATACATAAAGCTATCTCGGTTCTACTAGTTCGTCGTAAACCCGCTAGGTGGCTGCACCTGACGGTATCTCGTGGCAGTAATTCACCTACACGTAAATGCAAATTACTCAAAAACTAGGCCAAATTTTGAAAAACTATTGGCACCACGACATTCTACGTTAAACGCAGCTACAATTTATGTATGTAACAGAAAATCCAATTTTTCATTGAAATTTAGAAAAAATTGAAGGGATACCCCTTCTCATTTTGCAAAAGTCGAAAATTACTCGAATTCTCGGGCCAATTACTCAAAGACAGTTGAAGATATTTTAAAAATAAAACCAGTGGATGAAAATATGGACTTTCGTCTTTCGTTTTTTATAAGAAACATCTTATTTGGCTGAATAATAACAGAGATATGACTGTTTTAAAAAAGGCTTGCATCGTGCAAACCTGGAAATGTAAAATCAAGCTGTATTTTTAGCACTTTAAACCAGTGTATTTCCTAAACCATTCAAAATATGGAGCCCAAATTTTCACTAGTTGTTTCTCCTATGATTTCCCATCATCACATCCATATATAACCAATTTTTTTTGATTATAGGCATTTTGAAAAAAAAAGTTAAATTTCTAATTTTTTCAATATTATATAACTTTAAAGATGGAAAATGAGTAAAGAAACAAGTTGTGAAAATTTGAGGCTGATATACATACCGGTTTAGGAGGTATGCCCACTTAAAGTGATAAACGCAGCCAGACTCGATTCCGAAGTTGCATGATACAAAGTTTCTTTGAAACAGTCATATATTCCCAAATATTCATCATTACAAGCTTTTTCTTATACAAAACAAAAGAAGAAAGTCTATATTTTCATTTGTAGGCTTCAGTTTTTAATTATATTTTACAGTTAACGAGTAATTGGTCCGAAAAAAAACTAATAATATCCTAATTTAAAATACATATAGCTATCTCGGTTCTACTAGTTCGCCGTAAACCCGCTAGGTGGCTGCACTTGACGGTATCTCGTGGCAGTAATTTACTTACACATAAATGCAAATAACTCAAAAACTGGGCTAAATTTTGAAAAACTATTGACACCACGGCATTCTACGTTAAACGCAGCTACAATTTATGTATGTAACAGAAAATCCGATTTTTCATCGAAATCTAGAAAAAATTGAAGGGTTACCCCTCCTCATTTTGCAAATGTCGAAAATTAATCGTTTTCTCGGGCCAATTACTCAAAGTCTGTTGAAGATATTTTAAAAATAAAACCAGTGGATGAAAATATGGACTTTCGTCTTTCGTTTTATATAAGCAACATCTTATTAGGCTGAATAATAACAGAGATATGACTGTTTTAAAAAAGGCTTGCATCGTGCAAACCTGGAAATGTAAAATCAAGCTGTATTTTTAGCACTTTAAACCAGTGTATTTCCTAAACCATTCAAAATATGGAGCCCAAATTTTCACAAGTTGTTTCTCCTATGATTTCCCATCATCACATCTATATATAACTAATTTTTTTTGATTATAGGCATTTTGAAAAAAAAAGTTAAATTTCTAATTTTTTCAATATTATATAATTTTAAAGATGGAAAATGAGTAAAGAAACAAGTTGTGAAAATTTGAGGCTGATATACATAGCGGTTTAGGAGGTATGCCCACTTAAAGTGGTAAACACAGCCAGACTCTATTCCAAAGTTGCATGATACAAAGTTTTTTTGAAACAGTCATATATTCCCAAATATTCATCATTACAAGCTTTTTCTTATACAAAACAAAAGAAGAAAGTCTATATTTTCATTTGTAGGCTTCAGTTTTTAATTATATTTTACAGTTAACGAGTAATTGGTCCGAAAAAAAAATAATAATATCCTAATTTAAAATACATATAGCTATCTCGGTTCTACTAGTTCGCCGTAAACCCGCTAGGTGGCTGCACCTGACGGTATCTCGTGGCAGTAATTTACTTACACATAAATGCAAATAACTCAAAAACTGGGCTAAATTTTGAAAAACTATTGACACCACGGCATTCTACGTTAAACGCAGCTACAATTTATGTATGTAACAGAAAATCCGATTTTTCATCGAAATCTAGAAAAAATTGAAGGGTTACCCCTTCTCATTTTGCAAAAGTCGAAAATTAATCGTTTTCTCGGGCCAATTACTCAAAATCTGTTGAAGATATTTTAAAAATAAAACCAGTGGATGAAAATATGGACTTTCGTCTTTCGTTTTATATAAGCAACATCTTATTAGGCTGAATAATAACAGAGATATGACTGTTTTAAAAAAGGCTTGCATCGTGCAAACCTGGAAATGTAAAATCAAGCTGTATTTTTAGCACTTTAAACCAGTGTATTTCCTAAACCATTCGAAATATGGAGCCCAAATTTTCACAAGTTGTTTCTCCTATGATTTCCCATCATCACATCTATATATAATCAATTTTTTTTGATTATAGGCATTTTGAAAAAAAAAAGTTAAATTTCTAATTTTTTCAATATTATATAATTTTAAAGATGGAAAATGAGTAAAGAAACAAGTTGTGAAAATTTGAGGCTGATATACATAACGGTTTAGGAGGTATGCCCACTTAAATTGATAAACACAGCCAGATTCTATTCCAAAGTTGCATGATACAAAGTTTTTTTGAAACAGTCATATATTTCCAAATATTCATCATTACAAGCTTTTTCTTATACAAAACAAAAGAAGAAAGTCTATATTTTCATTTGTAGGCTTCAGTTTTTAATTATATTTTACAGTTAACGAGTAATTGGTCCGAAAAAAAACTAATAATATCCTAATTTAAAATACATATTGCTATCTCGGTTCTACTAGTTCGCCGTAAACCAGCTAGGTGGCTGCACCTGACGGTATCTCGTGGCAGTAATTCACCTACACGTAAATGCAAATTACTCAAAAACTAGGCTAAATTTTGAAAAACTATTGGCACCACGGCATTCTACGTTGAACGCAGCTACAATTTATGTATGTAACAGAAAATCCAATTTTTCATCGAAATTTAGAAAAAATTGAAGGGATACCCCTTCTCATTTTGCAAAAGTCGAAAATTACTCGTATTCTCGGGCCAATTACTCAAAGACAGTTGAAGATATTTTAAAAATAAAACCAGTGGATGAAAATATGGACTTTCGTCTTTCGTTTTATATAAGAAACATCTTATTTGGCTGAATAATAACAGAGATATGACTGTTTTAAAAAAGGCTTGCATCGTGCAAACCTGGAAATGTAAAATCAAGCTGTATTTTTAGCACTTTAAACCAGTGTATTTCCTAAACCATTCAAAATATGGAGCCCAAATTTTCACAAGTTGTTTCTCCTATGATTTCCCATCATCACATCTATATATAACCAATTTTTTTTGATTATAGGCATTTTGAAAAAAAAAGTAAAATTTCTAATTTTTTCAATATTATATAATTTTAAAGATGGAAAATGAGTAAAGAAACAAGTTGTGAAAATTTGAGGCTGATATACATAACGGTTTAGGAGGTATGCCCACTTAAAGTGATAAACACAGCCAGACTCTATTCCAAAGTTGCATGATACAAAGTTTTTTTGAAACAGTCATATATTCCCAAATATTCATCATTACAAGCTTTTTCTTATACAAAACAAAAGAAGAAAGTCTATATTTTCATTTGTAGGCTTCAGTTTTTAATTATATTTTACAGTTAACGAGTAATTGGTCCGAAAAAAAACTAATAATATCCTAATTTAAAATACATATTGCTATCTCGGTTCTACTAGTTCGCCGTAAACCAGCTAGGTGGCTGCACCTGACGGTATCTCGTGGCAGTAATTCACCTACACGTAAATGCAAATTACTCAAAAACTAGGCTAAATTTTGAAAAACTATTGGCACCACGGCATTCTACGTTAAACGCAGCTACAATTTATGTATGTAACAGAAATTCCAATTTTTCATCGAAATTTAGAAAAAATTGAAGGGATACCCCTTCTCATTTTGCAAAAGTCGAAAATTACTCGAATTCTCGGGCCAATTACTCAAAGACAGTTGAAGATATTTTAAAAATAAAACCAGTGGATGAAAATATGGACTTTCGTCTTTCGTTTTATATAAGAAACATCTTATTTGGCTGAATAATAACAGAGATATGACTGTTTTAAAAAAGGCTTGCATCGTGCAAACCTGGAAATGTAAAATCAAGCTGTATTTTTAGCACTTTAAACCAGTGTATTTCCTAAACCATTCAAATAATGGAGCCCAAATTTTCACAAGTTGTTTCTCCTATGATTTCCCATCATCACATCTATATATAACCAATTTTGTTTGATTATAGGCATTTTGAAAAAAAAAAGTTAAATTTCTAATTTTTTCAATATTATATAATTTTAAAGATGGAAAATGAGTAAAGAAACAAGTTGTGAAAATTTGAGGCTGATATACATAACGGTTTAGGAGGTATGCCCACTTAAAGTGATAAACACAGCCAGACTCTATTCCAAAGTTGCATGATACAAAGTTTTTTTGAAACAGTCATATATTCCCAAATATTCATCATTACAAGCTTTTTCTTATACAAAACAAAAGAAGAAAGTCTATATTTTCATTTGTAGGCTTCAGTTTTTAATTATATTTTACAGTTAACGAGTAATTGGTCCGAAAAAAAACTAATAATATCCTAATTTAAAATACATATAGCTATCTTGGTTCTACTAGTTCGCCGTAAACCCGCTAGGTGGCTGCACCTGACGGTATCTCGTGTCAGTAATTCACCTACACGTAAATGCAAATTACTCAAAAACTAGGTTAAATTTTGAAAAACTATTGGCACCACGGCATTCTACGTTAAACGCAGCTACAATTTATGTATGTAACAGAAATTCCAATTTTTCATCGAAATTTAGAAAAAATTGAAGGGATACCCCTTCTCATTTTGCAAAAGTCGAAAATTACTCGAATTCTCGGGCCAATTACTCAAAGACAGTTGAAGATATTTTAAAAATAAAACCAGTGGATGAAAATATGGACTTTCGTCTTTCGTTTTATATAAGAAACATCTTATTTGGCTGAATAATAACAGAGATATGACTGTTTTAAAAAAGGCTTGCATCGTGCAAACCTGGAAATGTAAAATCAAGCTGTATTTTTAGCACTTTAAACCAGTGTATTTCCTAAACCATTCAAAATATGGAGCCCAAATTTTCACTAGTTGTTTCTCCTATGATTTCCCATCATCACATCTATATATAACCAATTTTTTTTGATTATAGGCATTTTGAAAAAAAAGTTAAATTTTTAATTTTTTCAATATTATATAATTTTAAAGATGGAAAATGAGTAAAGAAACAAGTTGTGAAAATTTGAGGCTGATATACATAACGGTTTAGGAGGTATGCCCACTTAAAGTGATAAACACAGCCAGACTCTATTCCAAAGTTGCATGATACAAAGTTTTTTTTGAAACAGTCATATATTCCCAAATATTCATCATTACAAGCTTTTTCTTATACAAAACAAAAGAAGAAAGTCTATATTTTCATTTGTAGGCTTCAGTTTTTAATTATATTTTACAGTTAACGAGTAATTGGTCCGAAAAAAAATAATAATATCCTAATTTAAAATACATATAGCTATCTCGGTTCTACTAGTTCGCCGTAAACCCGCTAGGTGGCTGCACCTGACGGTATCTCGTGTCAGTAATTCACCTACACGTAAATGCAAATTACTCAAAAACTAGGCTAAATTTTGAAAAACTATTGGCACCACGGCATTCTACGTTAAACGCAGCTACAATTTATGTATGTAACAGAAATTCCAATTTTTCATCGAAATTTAGAAAAAATTGAAGGGATACCCCTTCTCATTTTGCAAAAGTCGAAAATTACTCGTATTCTCGGGCCAATTACTCAAAGAAAGTTGAAGATATTTTAAAAAAAAAACCAGTGGATGAAAATATGGACTTTCGTCTTTCGTTTTATATAAGAAACATCTTATTTGGCTGAATAATAACAGAGATATGACTGTTTTAAAAAAGGCTTGCATCGTGCAAACCTGGAAATGTAAAATCAAGCTGTATTTTTAGCACTTTAAACCAGTGTATTTCCTAAACCATTCAAAATATGGAGCCCAAATTTTCACAAGTTGTTTCTCCTATGATTTCCCATCATCACATCTATATATAACCAATTTTTTTTGATTATAGGCATTTTGAAAAAAAAAGTAAAATTTCTAATTTTTTCAATATTATATAAGTTTAAAGATGGAAAATGAGTAAAGAAACAAGTTGTGAAAATTTGAGGCTGATATACATAACGGTTTAGGAGGTATGCCCACTTAAAGTGATAAACACAGCCAGACTCTATTCCAAAGTTGCATGATACAAAGTTTTTTTGAAACAGTCATATATTCCCAAATATTCATCATTACAAGCTTTTTCTTATACAAAACAAAAGAAGAAAGTCTATATTTTCATTTGTAGGCTTCAGTTTTTAATTATATTTTACAGTTAACGAGTAATTGGTCCGAAAAAAACTAATAATATCCTAATTTAAAATACATATAGCTATTTCGGTTCTACTAGTTCGCCGTAAACCCGCTAGGTGGCTGCACCTGACGGTATCTCGTGTCAGTAATTCACCTACACGTAAATGCAAATTACTCAAAAACTAGGCTAAATTTTGAAAAACTATTGGCACCACGGCATTCTACGTTAAACGCAGCTACAATTTATGTATGTAACAGAAATTCCAATTTTTCATCGAAATTTAGAAAAAATTGAAGGGATACCCCTTCTCATTTTGCAAAAGTCGAAAATTACTCGAATTCTCGGGCCAATTACTCAAAGACAGTTGAAGATATTTTAAAAATAAAACCAGTGGATGAAAATATGGACTTTCGTCTTTCGTTTTATATAAGAAACATCTTATTTGGCTGAATAATAACAGAGATATGACTGTTTTAAAAAAGGCTTGCATCGTGCAAACCTGGAAATGTAAAATCAAGCTGTATTTTTAGCACTTTAAACCAGTGTATTTCCTAAACCATTCAAATAATGGAGCCCAAATTTTCACAAGTTGTTTCTCCTATGATTTCCCATCATCACATCTATATATAACCAATTTTTTTTGATTATAGGCATTTTGAAAAAAAAAAAGTTAAATTTCTAATTTTTTCAATATTATATAATTTTAAAGATGGAAAATGAGTAAAGAAACAAGTTGTGAAAATTTGAGGCTGATATACATAACGGTTTAGGAGGTATGCCCACTTAAAGTGATAAACACAGCCAGACTCTATTCCAAAGTTGCATGATACAAAGTTTTTTTGAAACAGTCATATATTCCCAAATATTCATCATTACAAGCTTTTTCTTATACAAAACAAAAGAAGAAAGTCTATATTTTCATTTGTAGGCTTCAGTTTTTAATTATATTTTACAGTTAACGAGTAATTGGTCCGAAAAAAAACTAATAATATCCTAATTTAAAATACATATAGCTATCTTGGTTCTACTAGTTCGCCGTAAACCCGCTAGGTGGCTGCACCTGACGGTATCTCGTGTCAGTAATTCACCTACACGTAAATGCAAATTACTCAAAAACTAGGTTAAATTTTGAAAAACTATTGGCACCACGGCATTCTACGTTAAACGCAGCTACAATTTATGTATGTAACAGAAATTCCAATTTTTCATCGAAATTTAGAAAAAATTGAAGGGATACCCCTTCTCATTTTGCAAAAGTCGAAAATTACTCGAATTCTCGGGCCAATTACTCAAAGACAGTTGAAGATATTTTAAAAATAAAACCAGTGGATGAAAATATGGACTTTCGTCTTTCGTTTTATATAAGAAACATCTTATTTGGCTGAATAATAACAGAGATATGACTGTTTTAAAAAAGGCTTGCATCGTGCAAACCTGGAAATGTAAAATCAAGCTGTATTTTTAGCACTTTAAACCAGTGTATTTCCTAAACCATTCAAAATATGGAGCCCAAATTTTCACTAGTTGTTTCTCCTATGATTTCCCATCATCACATCTATATATAACCAATTTTTTTTGATTATAGGCATTTTGAAAAAAAAGTTAAATTTTTAATTTTTTCAATATTATATAATTTTAAAGATGGAAAATGAGTAAAGAAACAAGTTGTGAAAATTTGAGGCTGATATACATAACGGTTTAGGAGGTATGCCCACTTAAAGTGATAAACACAGCCAGACTCTATTCCAAAGTTGCATGATACAAAGTTTTTTTTGAAACAGTCATATATTCCCAAATATTCATCATTACAAGCTTTTTCTTATACAAAACAAAAGAAGAAAGTCTATATTTTCATTTGTAGGCTTCAGTTTTTAATTATATTTTACAGTTAACGAGTAATTGGTCCGAAAAAAAATAATAATATCCTAATTTAAAATACATATAGCTATCTCGGTTCTACTAGTTCGCCGTAAACCCGCTAGGTGGCTGCACCTGACGGTATCTCGTGTCAGTAATTCACCTACACGTAAATGCAAATTACTCAAAAACTAGGCTAAATTTTGAAAAACTATTGGCACCACGGCATTCTACGTTAAACGCAGCTACAATTTATGTATGTAACAGAAATTCCAATTTTTCATCGAAATTTAGAAAAAATTGAAGGGATACCCCTTCTCATTTTGCAAAAGTCGAAAATTACTCGTATTCTCGGGCCAATTACTCAAAGAAAGTTGAAGATATTTTAAAAAAAAAACCAGTGGATGAAAATATGGACTTTCGTCTTTCGTTTTATATAAGAAACATCTTATTTGGCTGAATAATAACAGAGATATGACTGTTTTAAAAAAGGCTTGCATCGTGCAAACCTGGAAATGTAAAATCAAGCTGTATTTTTAGCACTTTAAACCAGTGTATTTCCTAAACCATTCAAAATATGGAGCCCAAATTTTCACAAGTTGTTTCTCCTATGATTTCCCATCATCACATCTATATATAACCAATTTTTTTTGATTATAGGCATTTTGAAAAAAAAAGTAAAATTTCTAATTTTTTCAATATTATATAATTTTAAAGATGGAAAATGAGTAAAGAAACAAGTTGTGAAAATTTGAGGCTGATATACATAACGGTTTAGGAGGTATGCCCACTTAAAGTGATAAACACAGCCAGACTCTATTCCAAAGTTGCATGATACAAAGTTTTTTTGAAACAGTCATATATTCCCAAATATTCATCATTACAAGCTTTTTCTTATACAAAACAAAAGAAGAAAGTCTATATTTTCATTTGTAGGCTTCAGTTTTTAATTATATTTTACAGTTAACGAGTAATTGGTCCGAAAAAAACTAATAATATCCTAATTTAAAATACATATAGCTATCTCGGTTCTACTAGTTCGCCGTAAACCCGCTAGGTGGCTGCACCTGACGGTATCTCGTGTCAGTAATTCACCTACACGTAAATGCAAATTACTCAAAAACTAGGCTAAATTTTGAAAAACTATTGGCACCACGGCATTCTACGTTAAACGCAGCTACAATTTATGTATGTAACAGAAATTCCAATTTTTCATCGAAATTTAGAAAAAATTGAAGGGATACATACCCCTTCTCATTTTGCAAAAGTCGAAAATTACTCGTATTCTCGGGCCAATTACTCAAAGACAGTTGAAGATATTTAAAAAAAAAACCAGTGGATGAAAATATGGACTTTCGTCTTTCGTTTTATATAAGAAACATCTTATTTGGCTGAATAATAACAGAGATATGACTGTTTTAAAAAAGGCTTGCATCGTGCAAACCTGGAAATGTAAAATCAAGCTGTATTTTTAGCACTTTAAACCAGTGTATTTCCTAAACCATTCAAAATATGGAGCCCAAATTTTCACAAGTTGTTTCTCCTATGATTTCCCATCATCACATCTATATATAACCAATTTTTTTTGATTATAGGCATTTTGAAAAAAAAAAGTAAAATTTCTAATTTCTTCAATATTATATAATTTTAAAGATGGAAAATGAGTAAAGAAACAAGTTGTGAAAATTTGAGGCTGATATACATAACGGTTTAGGAGGTATGCCCACTTAAAGTGATAAACACAGCCAGACTCTATTCCAAAGTTGCATGATACAAAGTTTTTTTGAAACAGTCATATATTCCCAAATATTCATCATTACAAGCTTTTTCTTATACAAAACAAAAGAAGAAAGTCTATATTTTCATTTGTAGGCTTCAGTTTTTAATTATATTTTACAGTTAACGAGTAATTGGTCCGAAAAAAAAACTAATAATATCCTAATTTAAAATACATATAGCTATCTCGGTTCTACTAGTTCGCCGTAAACCCGCTAGGTGGCTGCACCTGACGGTATCTCGTGGCAGTAATTTACTTACACATAAATGCAAATAACTCAAAAACTGGGCTAAATTTTGAAAAACTATTGACACCACGGCATTCTACGTTAAACGCAGCTACAATTTATGTATGTAACAGAAAATCCGATTTTTCATCGAAATCTAGAAAAAATTGAAGCGATACATACCCCTTCTCATTTTGCAAAAGTCGAAAATTAATCGTTTTCTCGGGCCAATTACTCAAAGTCTGTTGAAGATATTTTAAAAATAAAACCAGTGGATGAAAATATGGACTTTCGTCTTTCGTTTTATATAAGCAACATCTTATTAGGCTGAATAATAACAGAGATATGACTGTTTTAAAAAAGGCTTGCATCGTGCAAACCTGGAAATGTAAAATCAAGCTGTATTTTTAGCACTTTAAACCAGTGTATTTCCTAAACCATTCAAAATATGGAGCCCAAATTTTCACAAGTTGTTTCTCCTATGATTTCCCATCATCACATCTAAATATAATCAATTTTTTTTGATTATAGGCATTTTGAAAAAAAAAAGTAAAATTTCTAATTTTTTCAATATTATATAATTTTAAAGATGGAAAATGAGTAAAGAAACAAGTTGTGAAAATTTGAGGCTGATATACATAACGGTTTAGGAGGTATGCCCACTTAAAGTGATAAACACAGCCAGACTCTATTCCAAAGTTGCATGATACAAAGTTTTTTTTGAATCAGTCATATATTCCCAAATATTCATCATTACAAGCTTTTTCTTATACAAAACAAAAGAAGAAAGTCTATATTTTCATTTGTAGGCTTCAGTTTTTAATTATATTTTACAGTTAACGAGTAATTGGTCCGAAAAAAAATAATAATATCCTAATTTAAAATACATATAGCTATCTCGGTTCTACTAGTTCGTCGTAAACCCGCTAGGTGGCTGCACCTGACGGTATCTCGTGGCAGTAATTCACCTATACGTAAATGCAAATTACTCAAAAACTAGGCTAAATTTTGAAAACCTATTGGCACCACGGCATTCTACGTTGAACGCAGCTACAATTTATGTATGTAACAGAAAATCCAATTTTTCATCGAAATTTAGAAAAAATTGAAGGGATACCCCTTCTCATTTTGCAAAAGTCGAAAATTACTCGTATTCTCGGGCCAATTACTCAAAGACAGTTGAAGATATTTTAAAAATAAAACCAGTGGATGAAAATATGGACTTTCGTCTTTCGTTTTATATAAGAAACATCTTATTTGGCTGAATAATAACAGAGATATGACTGTTTTAAAAAAGGCTTGCATCGTGCAAACCTGGAAATGTAAAATCAAGCTGTATTTTTAGCACTTTAAACCAGTGTATTTCCTAAACCATTCAAAATATGGAGCCCAAATTTTCACAAGTTGTTTCTCCTATGATTTCCCATCATCACATCTATATATAACCAATTTTTTTTGATTATAGGCATTTTGAAAAAAAAAAGTTAAATTTCTAATTTTTTCAATATTATATAATTTTAAAGATGGAAAATGAGTAAAGAAACAAGTTGTGAAAATTTGAGGCTGATATACATAACGGTTTAGGAGGTATGCCCACTTAAAGTGATAAACACAGCCAGACTCTATTCCAAAGTTGCATGATACAAGTTTTTTTGAAACAGTCATATATTTCCAAATATTCATCATTACAAGCTTTTTCTTATACGAAACAAAAGAAGAAAGTCTATATTTTCATTTGTAGGCTTCAGTTTTTAATTATATTTTACAGTTAACGAGTAATTGGTCCGAAAAAAAACTAATAATATCCTAATTTAAAATACATATAGCTATCTCGGTTGTACTAGTTCGCCGTAAACCCGCTAGGTGGCTGCACCTGACGGTATCTCGTGTCAGTAATTCACCTACACGTAAATGCAAATTACTCAAAAACTAGGCTAAATTTTGAAAAACTATTGGCACCACGGCATTCTACGTTAAACGCAGCTACAATTTATGTATGTAACAGAAATTCCAATTTTTCATCGAAATTTAGAAAAAATTGAAGGGATACCCCTTCTCATTTTGCAAAAGTCGAAAATTACTCGTATTCTCGGGACAATTACTCAAAGACAGTTGAAGATATTTTAAAAAAAAACCAGTGGATGAAAATATGGACTTTCGTCTTTCGTTTTATATAAGAAACATCTTATTTGGCTGAATAATAACAGAGATATGACTGTTTTAAAAAAGGCTTGCATCGTGCAAACCTGGAAATGTAAAATCAAGCTGTATTTTTAGCACTTTAAACCAGTGTATTTCCTAAACCATTCAAAATATGGAGCCCAAATTTTCACAAGTTGTTTCTCCTATGATTTCCCATCATCACATCTATATATAACCAATTTTTTTTGATTATAGGCATTTTGAAAAAAAAAAGTAAAATTTCTAATTTTTTCAATATTATATAATTTTAAAGATGGAAAATGAGTAAAGAAACAAGTTGTGAAAATTTGAGGCTGATATACATAACGGTTTAGGAGGTATGCCCACTTAAAGTGATAAACACAGCCAGACTCTATTCCAAAGTTGCATGATACAAAGTTTTTTTGAAACAGTCATATATTCCCAAATATTCATCATTACAAGCTTTTTCTTATACAAAACAAAAGAAGAAAGTCTATATTTTCATTTGTAGGCTTCAGTTTTTAATTATATTTTACAGTTAACGAGTAATTGGTCCGAAAAAAAAACTAATAATATCCTAATTTAAAATACATATAGCTATCTCGGTTCTACTAGTTCGCCGTAAACCCGCTAGGTGGCTGCACCTGACGGTATCTCGTGGCAGTAATTTACTTACACATAAATGCAAATAACTCAAAAACTGGGCTAAATTTTGAAAAACTATTGACACCACGGCATTCTACGTTAAACGCAGCTACAATTTATGTATGTAACAGAAAATCCGATTTTTCATCGAAATCTAGAAAAAATTGAAGCGATACATACCCCTTCTCATTTTGCAAAAGTCGAAAATTAATCGTTTTCTCGGGCCAATTACTCAAAGTCTGTTGAAGATATTTTAAAAATAAAACCAGTGGATGAAAATATGGACTTTCGTCTTTCGTTTTATATAAGCAACATCTTATTAGGCTGAATAATAACAGAGATATGACTGTTTTAAAAAAGGCTTGCATCGTGCAAACCTGGAAATGTAAAATCAAGCTGTATTTTTAGCACTTTAAACCAGTGTATTTCCTAAACCATTCAAAATATGGAGCCCAAATTTTCACAAGTTGTTTCTCCTATGATTTCCCATCATCACATCTATATATAACCAATTTTTTTTGATTATAGGCATTTTGAAAAAAAAAAGTAAAATTTCTAATTTTTTCAATATTATATAATTTTAAAGATGGAAAATGAGTAAAGAAACAAGTTGTGAAAATTTGAGGCTGATATACATAACGGTTTAGGAGGTATGCCCACTTAAAGTGATAAACACAGCCAGACTCTATTCCAAAGTTGCATGATACAAAGTTTTTTTGAAACAGTCATATATTCCCAAATATTCATCATTACAAGCTTTTTCATTACAAGCATACAAAACAAAAGAAGAAAGTCTATATTTTCATTTGTAGGCTTCAGTTTTTAATTATATTTTACAGTTAACGAGTAATTGGTCCGAAAAAAAACTAATAATATCCTAATTTAAAATACATATAGCTATCTCGGTTCTACTAGTTCGCCGTAAACCCGCTAGGTGGCTGCACCTGACGGTATCTCGTCTCAGTAATTCACCTACACGTAAATGCAAATTACTCAAAAACTAGGCTAAATTTTGAAAAACTATTGGCACCACGGCATTCTACGTTAAACGCAGCTACAATTTATGTATGTAACAGAAATTCCAATTTTTCATCGAAATTTAGAAAAAATTGAAGGGATACCCCTTCTCATTTTGCAAAAGTCGAAAATTACTCGAATTCTCGGGCCAATTACTCAAAGACAGTTGAAGATATTTTAAAAATAAAACCAGTGGATGAAAATATGGACTTTCGTCTTTCGTTTTATATAAGAAACATCTTATTTGGCTGAATAATAACAGAGATATGACTGTTTTAAAAAAGGCTTGCATCGTGCAAACCTGTGTCGTACACTTGCGTCGTACACTTTAAACCAGTGTATTTCCTAAACCATTCAAAATATGGAGCCCAAATTTTCACAAGTTGTTTCTCCTATGATTTCCCATCATTACATCTATATATAACCAATTTTTTTTGATTATAGGCATTTTGAAAAAAAAAAGTTAAATTTCTAATTTTTTCAATATTATATAATTTTAAAGATGGAAAATGAGTAAAGAAACAAGTTGTGAAAATTTGAGGCTGATATACATAACGGTTTAGGAGGTATGCCCACTTAAAGTGATAAACACAGCCAGACTCTATTCCAAAGTTGCATGATACAAGTTTTTTTGAAACAGTCATATATTTCCAAATATTCATCATTACAAGCTTTTTCTTATACGAAACAAAAGAAGAAAGTCTATATTTTCATTTGTAGGCTTCAGTTTTTAATTATATTTTACAGTTAACGAGTAATTGGTCCGAAAAAAAACTAATAATATCCTAATTTAAAATACATATAGCTATCTCGGTTCTACTAGTTCGCCGTAAACCCGCTAGGTGGCTGCACCTGACGGTATCTCGTGTCAGTAATTCACCTACACGTAAATGCAAATTACTCAAAAACTAGGCTAAATTTTGAAAAACTATTGGCACCACGGCATTCTACGTTAAACGCAGCTACAATTTATGTATGTAACAGAAATTCCAATTTTTCATCGAAATTTAGAAAAAATTGAAGGGATACCCCTTCTCATTTTGCAAAAGTCGAATATTACTCGTATTCTCGGGCCAATTACTCAAAGAAAGTTGAAGATATTTTAAAAAAAAACCAGTGGATGAAAATATGGACTTTCGTCTTTCGTTTTATATAAGAAACATCTTATTTGGCTGAATAATAACAGAGATATGACTGTTTTAAAAAAGGCTTGCATCGTGCAAACCTGGAAATGTAAAATCAAGCTGTATTTTTAGCACTTTAAACCAGTGTATTTCCTAAACCATTCAAAATATGGAGCCCAAATTTTCACAAGTTGTTTCTCCTATGATTTCCCATCATCACATCTATATATAACCAATTTTTTTTGATTATAGGCATTTTGAAAAAAAAAGTAAAATTTCTAATTTTTTCAATATTATATAATTTTAAAGATGGAAAATGAGTAAAGAAACAAGTTGTGAAAATTTGAGGCTGATATACATAACGGTTTAGGAGGTATGCCCACTTAAAGTGATAAACACAGCCAGACTCTATTCCAAAGTTGCATGATACAAAGTTTTTTTGAAACAGTCATATATTCCCAAATATTCATCATTACAAGCTTTTTCTTATACAAAACAAAAGAAGAAAGTCTATATTTTCATTTGTAGGCTTCAGTTTTTAATTATATTTTACAGTTAACGAGTAATTGGTCCGAAAAAAAAATAATAATATCCTAATTTAAAATACATATAGCTATCTCGGTTCTACTAGTTCGTCGTAAACCCGCTAGGTGGCTGCACCTGACGGTATCTCGTGTCAGTAATTCACCTATACGTAAATGCAAATTACTCAAAAACTAGGCTAAATTTTGAAAAACTATTGGCACCACGGCATTCTACGTTGAACGCAGCTACAATTTATGTATGTAACAGAAAATCCAATTTTTCATCGAAATTTAGAAAAAATTGAAGGGATACCCCTTCTCATTTTGCAAAAGTCGAAAATTACTCGTATTCTCGGGCCAATTACTCAAAGACAGTTGAAGATATTTTAAAAATAAAACCAGTGGATGAAAATATGGACTTTCGTCTTTCGTTTAATATAAGAAACATCTTATTTGGCTGAATAATAACAGAGATATGACTGTTTTAAAAAAGGCTTGCATCGTGCAAACCTGGAAATGTAAAATCAAGCTGTATTTTTAGCACTTTAAACCAGTGTATTTCCTAAACCATTCAAAATATGGAGCCCAAATTTTCACAAGTTGTTTCTCCTATGATTTCCCATCATCACATCTATATATAACCAATTTTTTTTTGATTATAAGCATTTTGAAAAAAAAAGTTAAATTTCTAATTTTTTCAATATTATATAATTTTAAAGATGGAAAATGAGTAAAGAAACAAGTTGTGAAAATTTGAGGCTGATATACATAACGGTTTAGGAGATATGCCCACTTAAAGTGATAAACACAGCCAGACTCTATTCCAAAGTTGCATGATACAAAGTTTTTTTGAAACAGTCATATATTCCCAAATATTCATCATTACAAGCTTTTTCTTATACAAAACAAAAGAAGAAAGTCTATATTTTCATTTGTAGGCTTCAGTTTTTAATTATATTTTACAGTTAACGAGTAATTGGTCCGAAAAAAAACTAATAATATCCTAATTTAAAATACATATTGCTATCTCGGTTCTACTAGTTCGCCGTAAACCCGCTAGGTGGCTGCACCTGACGGTATCTCGTGGCAGTAATTCACCTACACGTAAATGCAAATTACTCAAAAACTAGGCTAAATTTTGAAAAACTATTGGCACCACGGCATTCTACGTTGAACGCAGCTACAATTTATGTATGTAACAGAAAATCCAATTTTTCATCGAAATTTAGAAAAAATTGAAGGGATACCCCTTCTCATTTTGCAAAAGTCGAAAATTACTCGTATTCTCGGGCCAATTACTCAAAGACAGTTGAAGATATTTTAAAAATAAAACCAGTGGATGAAAATATGGACTTTCGTCTTTCGTTTTATATAAGAAACATCTTATTTGGCTGAATAATAACAGAGATATGACTGTTTTAAAAAAGGCTTGCATCGTGCAAACCTGGAAATGTAAAATCAAGCTGTATTTTTAGCACTTTAAACCAGTGTATTTCCTAAACCATTCAAAATATGGAGCCCAAATTTTCACTAGTTGTTTCTCCTATGATTTCCCATCATCACATCCATATATAACCAATTTTTTTTGATTATAGGCATTTTGAAAAAAAAAGTTAAATTTCTAATTTTTTCAATATTATATAATTTTAAAGATGGAAAATGAGTAAAGAAACAAGTTGTGAAAATTTGAGGCTGAATTACATAACGGTTTAGGAGGTATGCCCACTTAAAGCGATAAACACAGCCAGACTCTATTCCAAAGTTGCATGATACAAAGTTTTTTTGAAACAGTCATATATTCCCAAATATTCATCATTACAAGCTTTTTCTTATACAAAACAAAAGAGAAAGTCTATATTTTCATTTGTAGGCTTCAGTTTTTAATTATATTTTACAGTTAACGAGTAATTGGTCCGAAAAAAAAATAATAATATCCTAATTTAAAATACATATAGCTATCTCGGTTCTACTAGTTCGTCGTAAACCCGCTAGGTGGCTGCACCTGACGGTATCTCGTGTCAGTAATTCACCTATACGTAAATGCAAATTACTCAAAAACTAGGCTAAATTTTGAAAAACTATTGGCACCACGGCATTCTACGTTGAACGCAGCTACAATTTATGTATGTAACAGAAAATCCAATTTTTCATCGAAATTTAGAAAAAATTGAAGGGATACCCCTTCTCATTTTGCAAAAGTCGAAAATTACTCGTATTCTCGGGCCAATTACTCAAAGACAGTTGAAGATATTTTAAAAATAAAACCAGTGGATGAAAATATGGACTTTCGTCTTTCGTTTAATATAAGAAACATCTTATTTGGCTGAATAATAACAGAGATATGACTGTTTAAAAAAAGGCTTGCATCGTGCAAACCTGGAAATGTAAAATCAAGCTGTATTTTTAGCACTTTAAACCAGTGTATTTCCTAAACCATTCAAAATATGGAGCCCAAATTTTCACTACTTGTTTCTCCTATGATTTCCCATCATCACATCTATATATAACCAATTTTTTTTGATTATAGGCATTTTGAAAAAAAAAAGTTAAATATCTAATTTTTTCAATATTATATAATTTTAAAGATGGAAAATGAGTAAAGAAACAAGTTGTGAAAATTTGAGGCTGATATACATAACGGTTTAGGAGGTATGCCCACTTAAAGTGATAAACACAGCCAGACTCTATTCCAAAGTTGCATGATACAAGTTTTTTTGAAACAGTCATATATTTCCAAATATTCATCATTACAAGCTTTTTCTTATACGAAACAAAAGAAGAAAGTCTATATTTTCATTTGTAGGCTTCAGTTTTTAATTATATTTTACAGTTAACGAGTAATTGGTCCGAAAAAAAACTAATAATATCCTAATTTAAAATACATATTGCTATCTCGGTTCTACTAGTTCGCCGTAAACCCGCTAGGTGGCTGCACCTGACGGTATCTCGTGGCAGTAATTCACCTACACGTAAATGCAAATTACTCAAAAACTAGGCTAAATTTTGAAAAACTATTGGCACCACGGCATTCTACGTTGAACGCAGCTACAATTTATGTATGTAACAGAAAATCCAATTTTTCATCGAAATTTAGAAAAAATTGAAGGGATACCCCTTCTCATTTTGCAAAAGTCGAAAATTACTCGTATTCTCGGGCCAATTACTCAAAGACAGTTGAAGATATTTTAAAAATAAAACCAGTGGATGAAAATATGGACTTTCGTCTTTCGTTTTATATAAGAAACATCTTATTTGGCTGAATAATAACAGAGATATGACTGTTTTAAAAAAGGCTTGCATCGTGCAAACCTGGAAATGTAAAATCAAGCTGTATTTTTAGCACTTTAAACCAGTGTATTTCCTAAACCATTCAAAATATGGAGCCCAAATTTTCACAAGTTGTTTCTCCTATGATTTCCCATCATCACATCTATATATAACCAATTTTTTTTTGATTATAAGCATTTTGAAAAAAAAGTTAAATTTCTAATTTTTTCAATATTATATAATTTTAAAGATGGAAAATGAGTAAAGAAACAAGTTGTGAAAATTTGAGGCTGATATACATAACGGTTTAGGAGATATGCCCACTTAAAGTGATAAACACAGCCAGACTCTATTCCAAAGTTGCATGATACAAAGTTTTTTTGAAACAGAAATATATTCCCAAATATTCATCATTACAAGCTTTTTCTTATACAAAACAAAAGAAGAAAGTCTATATTTTCATTTGTAGGCTTCAGTTTTTAATTATATTTTACAGTTAACGAGTAATTGGTCCGAAAAAAAACTAATAATATCCTAATTTAAAATACATATTGCTATCTCGGTTCTACTAGTTCGCCGTAAACCCGCTAGGTGGCTGCACCTGACGGTATCTCGTGGCAGTAATTCACCTACACGTAAATGCAAATTACTCAAAAACTAGGCTAAATTTTGAAAAACTATTGGCACCACGGCATTCTACGTTGAACGCAGCTACAATTTATGTATGTAACAGAAAATCCAATTTTTCATCGAAATTTAGAAAAAATTGAAGGGATACCCCTTCTCATTTTGCAAAAGTCGAAAATTACTCGTATTCTCGGGCCAATTACTCAAAGACAGTTGAAGATATTTTAAAAATAAAACCAGTGGATGAAAATATGGACTTTCGTCTTTCGTTTTATATAAGAAACATCTTATTTGGCTGAATAATAACAGAGATATGACTGTTTTAAAAAAGGCTTGCATCGTGCAAACCTGGAAATGTAAAATCAAGCTGTATTTTTAGCACTTTAAACCAGTGTATTTCCTAAACCATTCAAAATATGGAGCCCAAATTTTCACTAGTTGTTTCTCCTATGATTTCCCATCATCACATCTATATATAACCAATTTTTTTTTAATATAGGCATTTTGAAAAAAAAAGTTAAATTTTTAATTTTTTCAATATTATATAATTTTAAAGATGGAAAATGAGTAAAGAAACAAGTTGTGAAAATTTGAGGCTGATATACATAACGGTTTAGGAGGTATGCCCACTTAAAGTGATAAACACAGCCAGACTCTATTCCAAAGTTGCATGATACAAAGTTTTTTTTGAAACAGTCATATATTCCCAAATATTCATCATTACAAGCTTTTTCTTATACAAAACAAAAGAAGAAAGTCTATATTTTCATTTGTAGGCTTCAGTTTTTAATTATATTTTACAGTTAACGAGTAATTGGTCCGAAAAAAAAATAATAATATCCTAATTTAAAATACATATAGCTATCTCGGTTCTACTAGTTCGTCGTAAACCCGCTAGGTGGCTGCACCTGACGGTATCTCGTGGCAGTAATTCACCTATACGTAAATGCAAATTACTCAAAAACTAGGCTAAATTTTGAAAAACTATTGGCACCACGGCATTGTACGTTGAACGCAGCTACAATTTATGTATGTAACAGAAAATCCAATTTTTCATCGAAATTTAGAAAAAATTGAAGGGATACCCCTTCTCATTTTGCAAAAGTCGAAAATTACTCGTATTCTCGGGCCAATTACTCAAAGACAGTTGAAGATATTTTAAAAATAAAAAGAGTGGATGAAAATATGGACTTTCGTCTTTCGTTTTATATAAGAAACATCTTATTTGGCTGAATAATAACAGAGATATGACTGTTTTAAAAAAGGCTTGCATCGTGCAAACCTGGAAATGTAAAATCAAGCTGTATTTTTAGCACTTTAAACCAGTGTATTTCCTAAACCATTCAAAATATGGAGCCCAAATTTTCACTAGTTGTTTCTCCTATGATTTCCCATCATCACATCTATATATAACCAATTTTTTTTAATTATAGGCATTTTGAAAAAAAAGTTAAATTTCTAATTTTTTCAATATTATATAATTTTAAAGATGGAAAATGAGTAAAGAAACAAGTTGTGAAAATTTGAGGCTGATATACATAACGGTTTAGGAGGTATGCCCACTTAAAGTGATAAACACAGCCAGACTCTATTCCAAAGTTGCATGATACAAAGTTTTTTTGAAACAGTCATATATTCCCAAATATTCATCATTACAAGCTTTTTCTTATACAAAACAAAAGAAGAAAGTCTATATTTTCATTTGTAGGCTTCAGTTTTTAATTATATTTTACAGTTAACGAGTAATTGGTCCGAAAAAAAAATAATAATATCCTAATTTAAAATACATATAGCTATCTCGGTTCTACTAGTTCGTCGTAAACCCGCTAGGTGGCTGCACCTGACGGTATCTCGTGGCAGTAATTCACCTATACGTAAATGCAAATTACTCAAAAACTAGGCTAAATTTTGAAAAACTATTGGCACCACGGCATTCTACGTTGAACGCAGCTACAATTTATGTATGTAACAGAAAATCCAATTTTTCATCGAAATTTAGAAAAAATTGAAGGGATACCCCTTCTCATTTTGCAAAAGTCGAAAATTACTCGTATTCTCGGGCCAATTACTCAAAGACAGTTGAAGATATTTTAAAAATAAAACCAGTGGATGAAAATATGGACTTTCGTCTTTCGTTTTATATAAGAAACATCTTATTTGGCTGAATAATAACAGAGATATGACTGTTTTAAAAAAGGCTTGCATCGTGCAAACCTGGAAATGTAAAATCAAGCTGTATTTTTAGCACTTTAAACCAGTGTATTTCCTAAACCATTCAAAATATGGAGCCCAAATTTTCACAAGTTGTTTCTCCTATGATTTCCCATCATCACATCTATATATAACCAATTTTTTTTTGATTATAAGCATTTTGAAAAAAAAAGTTAAATTTCTAATTTTTTCAATATTATATAATTTTAAAGATGGAAAATGAGTAAAGAAACAAGTTGTGAAAATTTGAGGCTGATATACATAACGGTTTAGGAGATATGCCCACTTAAAGTGATAAACACAGCCAGACTCTATTCCAAAGTTGCATGATACAAAGTTTTTTTGAAACAGTCATATATTCCCAAATATTCATCATTACAAGCTTTTTCTTATACAAAACAAAAGAAGAAAGTCTATATTTTCATTTGTAGGCTTCAGTTTTTAATTATATTTTACAGTTAACGAGTAATTGGTCCGAAAAAAAACTAATAATATCCTAATTTAAAATACATATTGCTATCTCGGTTCTACTAGTTCGCCGTAAACCCGCTAGGTGGCTGCACCTGACGGTATCTCGTGGCAGTAATTCACCTACACGTAAATGCAAATTACTCAAAAACTAGGCTAAATTTTGAAAAACTATTGGCACCACGGCATTCTACGTTGAACGCAGCTACAATTTATGTATGTAACAGAAAATCCAATTTTTCATCGAAATTTAGAAAAAATTGAAGGGATACCCCTTCTCATTTTGCAAAAGTCGAAAATTACTCGTATTCTCGGGCCAATTACTCAAAGACAGTTGAAGATATTTTAAAAATAAAACCAGTGGATGAAAATATGGACTTTCGTCTTTCGTTTTATATAAGAAACATCTTATTTGGCTGAATAATAACAGAGATATGACTGTTTTAAAAAAGGCTTGCATCGTGCAAACCTGGAAATGTAAAATCAAGCTGTATTTTTAGCACTTTAAACCAGTGTATTTCCTAAACCATTCAAAATATGGAGCCCAAATTTTCACAAGTTGTTTCTCCTATGATTTCCCATCATCACATCTATATATAACCAATTTTTTTTTTGATTATAAGCATTTTGAAAAAAAAGTTAAATTTCTAATTTTTTCAATATTATATAATTTTAAAGATGGAAAATGAGTAAAGAAACAAGTTGTGAAAATTTGAGGCTGATATACATAACGGTTTAGGAGATATGCCCACTTAAAGTGATAAACACAGCCAGACTCTATTCCAAAGTTGCATGATACAAAGTTTTTTTGAAACAGTCATATATTCCCAAATATTCATCATTACAAGCTTTTTCTTATACAAAACAAAAGAAGAAAGTCTATATTTTCATTTGTAGGCTTCAGTTTTTAATTATATTTTACAGTTAACGAGTAATTGGTCCGAAAAAAAACTAATAATATCCTAATTTAAAATACATATTGCTATCTCGGTTCTACTAGTTCGCCGTAAACCCGCTAGGTGGCTGCACCTGACGGTATCTCGTGGCAGTAATTCACCTACACGTAAATGCAAATTACTCAAAAACTAGGCTAAATTTTGAAAAACTATTGGCACCACGGCATTCTACGTTGAACGCAGCTACAATTTATGTATGTAACAGAAAATCCAATTTTTCATCGAAATTTAGAAAAAATTGAAGGGATACCCCTTCTCATTTTGCAAAAGTCGAAAATTACTCGTATTCTCGGGCCAATTACTCAAAGACAGTTGAAGATATTTTAAAAATAAAACCAGTGGATGAAAATATGGACTTTCGTCTTTCGTTTTATATAAGAAACATCTTATTTGGCTGAATAATAACAGAGATATGACTGTTTTAAAAAAGGCTTGCATCGTGCAAACCTGGAAATGTAAAATCAAGCTGTATTTTTAGCACTTTAAACCAGTGTATTTCCTAAACCATTCAAAATATGGAGCCCAAATTTTCACTAGTTGTTTCTCCTATGATTTCCCATCATCACATCTATATATAACCAATTTTTTTTTAATATAGGCATTTTGAAAAAAAAGTTAAATTTTTAATTTTTTCAATATTATATAATTTTAAAGATGGAAAATGAGTAAAGAAACAAGTTGTGAAAATTTGAGGCTGATATACATAACGGTTTAGGAGGTATGCCCACTTAAAGTGATAAACACAGCCAGACTCTATTCCAAAGTTGCATGATACAAAGTTTTTTTTGAAACAGTCATATATTCCCAAATATTCATCATTACAAGCTTTTTCTTATACAAAACAAAAGAAGAAAGTCTATATTTTCATTTGTAGGCTTCAGTTTTTAATTATATTTTACAGTTAACGAGTAATTGGTCCGAAAAAAAAAAAATAATATCCTAATTTAAAATACATATAGCTATCTCGGTTCTACTAGTTCGTCGTAAACCCGCTAGGTGGCTGCACCTGACGGTATCTCGTGGCAGTAATTCACCTATACGTAAATGCAAATTACTCAAAAACTAGGCTAAATTTTGAAAAACTATTGGCACCACGGCATTCTACGTTGAACGCAGCTACAATTTATGTATGTAACAGAAAATCCAATTTTTCATCGAAATTTAGAAAAAATTGAAGGGATACCCCTTCTCATTTTGCAAAAGTCGAAAATTACTCGTATTCTCGGGCCAATTACTCAAAGACAGTTGAAGATATTTTAAAAATAAAACCAGTGGATGAAGATATGGACTTTCGTCTTTCGTTTTATATAAGAAACATCTTATTTGGCTGAATAATAACAGAGATATGACTGTTTTAAAAAAGGCTTGCATCGTGCAAACCTGGAAATGTAAAATCAAGCTGTATTTTTAGCACTTTAAACCAGTGTATTTCCTAAACCATTCAAAATATGGAGCCCAAATTTTCACAAGTTGTTTCTCCTATGATTTCCCATCATCACATCTATATATAACCAATTTTTTTTTGATTATAAGCATTTTGAAAAAAAAAGTTAAATTTCTAATTTTTTCAATATTATATAATTTTAAAGATGGAAAATGAGTAAAGAAACAAGTTGTGAAAATTTGAGGCTGATATACATAACGGTTTAGGAGATATGCCCACTTAAAGTGATAAACACAGCCAGACTCTATTCCAAAGTTGCATGATACAAAGTTTTTTTGAAACAGTCATATATTCCCAAATATTCATCATTACAAGCTTTTTCTTATACAAAACAAAAGAAGAAAGTCTATATTTTCATTTGTAGGCTTCAGTTTTTAATTATATTTTACAGTTAACGAGTAATTGGTCCGAAAAAAAAATAATAATATCCTAATTTAAAATACATATTGCTATCTCGGTTCTACTAGTTCGCCGTAAACCCGCTAGGTGGCTGCACCTGACGGTATCTCGTGGCAGTAATTCACCTACACGTAAATGCAAATTACTCAAAAACTAGGCTAAATTTTGAAAAACTATTGGCACCACGGCATTCTACGTTAAACGCAGCTACAATTTATGTATGTAACAGAAAATCCAATTTTTCATCGAAATTTAGAAAAAATTGAAGGGATACCCCTTCTCATTTTGCAAAAGTCGAAAATTACTCGTATTCTCGGGCCAATTACTCAAAGACAGTTGAAGATATTTTAAAAATAAAACCAGTGGATGAAAATATGGACTTTCGTCTTTCGCTTTATATAAGAAACATCTTATTTGGCTGAATAATAACAGAGATATGACTGTTTTAAAAAAGGCTTGCATCGTGCAAACCTGGAAATGTAAAATCAAGCTGTATTTTTAGCACTTTAAACCAGTGTATTTCCTAAACCATTCAAAATATGGAGCCCAAATTTTCACTAGTTGTTTCTCCTATGATTTCCCATCATCACATCTATATATAACCAATTTTTTTTGATTATAGGCATTTTGAAAAAAAAAGTTAAATTTTTAATTTTTTCAATATTATATAATTTTAAAGATGGAAAATGAGTAAAGAAACAAGTTGTGAAAATTTGAGGCTGATATACATAACGGTTTAGGAGATATGCCCACTTAAAGTGATAAACACAGCCAGACTCTATTCCAAAGTTGCATGATACAAAGTTTTTTTGAAACAGTCATATATTCCCAAATATTCATCATTACAAGCTTTTTCTTATACAAAACAAAAGAAGAAAGTCTATATTTTCATTTGTAGGCTTCAGTTTTTAATTATATTTTACAGTTAACGAGTAATTGGTCCGAAAAAAAACTAATAATATCCTAATTTAAAATACATATTGCTATCTCGGTTCTACTAGTTCGCCGTAAACCCGCTAGGTGGCTGCACCTGACGGTATCTCGTGGCAGTAATTCACCTACACGTAAATGCAAATTACTCAAAAACTAGGCTAAATTTTGAAAAACTATTGGCACCACGGCATTCTACGTTAAACGCAGCTACAATTTATGTATGTAACAGAAAATCCAATTTTTCATCGAAATTTAGAAAAAATTGAAGGGATACCCCTTCTCATTTTGCAAAAGTCGAAAATTACTCGTATTCTCGGGCCAATTACTCAAAGACAGTTGAAGATATTTTAAAAATAAAACCAGTGGATGAAAATATGGACTTTCGTCTTTCGTTTTATATAAGAAACATCTTATTTGGCTGAATAATAACAGAGATATGACTGTTTTAAAAAAGGCTTGCATCGTGCAAACCTGGAAATGTAAAATCAAGCTGTATTTTTAGCACTTTAAACCAGTGTATTTCCTAAACCATTCAAAATATGGAGCCCAAATTTTCACAAGTTGTTTCTCCTATGATTTCCCATCATCACATCTATATATAACCAATTTTTTTTGATTATAAGCATTTTGAAAAAAAAAGTTAAATTTCTAATTTTTTCAATATTATATAATTTTAAAGATGGAAAATGAGTAAAGAAACAAGTTGTGAAAATTTGAGGCTGATATACATAACGGTTTAGGAGATATGCCCACTTAAAGTGATAATCACAGCCAGACTCTATTCCAAAGTTGCATGATACAAAGTTTTTTTGAAACAGTCATATATTCCCAAATATTCATCATTACAAGCTTTTTCTTATACAAAACAAAAGAAGAAAGTCTATATTTTCATTTGTAGGCTTCAGTTTTTAATTATATTTTACAGTTAACGAGTAATTGGTCCGAAAAAAAACTAATAATATCCTAATTTAAAATACATATTGCTATCTCGGTTCTACTAGTTCGCCGTAAACCCGCTAGGTGGCTGCACCTGACGGTATCTCGTGGCAGTAATTCACCTACACGTAAATGCAAATTACTCAAAAACTAGGCTAAATTTTGAAAAACTATTGGCACCACGGCATTCTACGTTAAACGCAGCTACAATTTATGTATGTAACAGAAAATCCAATTTTTCATCGAAATTTAGAAAAAATTGAAGGGATACATACCCCTTCTCATTTTGCAAAAGTCGAAAATTACTCGTATTCTCGGGCCAATTACTCAAAGACAGTTGAAGATATTTTAAAAATAAAACCAGTGGATGAAAATATGGACTTTCGTCTTTCGTTTTATATAAGAAACATCTTATTTGGCTGAATAATAACAGAGATATGACTGTTTTAAAAAAGGCTTGCATCGTGCAAACCTGGAAATGTAAAATCAAGCTGTATTTTTAGCACTTTAAACCAGTGTATTTCCTAAACCATTCAAAATATGGAGCCCAAATTTTCACAAGCTGTTTCTCCTATGATTTCCCATCATCACATCTATATATAACCAATTTTTTTTGATTATAGGCATTTTGAAAAAAAAAGTTAAATTTCTAATTTTTTCAATATTATATAATTTTAAAGATGGAAAATGAGTAAAGAAACAAGTTGTGAAAATTTGAGGCTGATATACATAACGGTTTAGGAGATATGCCCACTTAAAGTGATAAACACAGCCAGACTCTATTCCAAAGTTGCATGATACAAAGTTTTTTTGAAACAGTCATATATTCCCAAATATTCATCATTACAAGCTTTTTCTTATACAAAACAAAAGAAGAAAGTCTATATTTTCATTTGTAGGCTTCAGTTTTTAATTATATTTTACAGTTAACGAGTAATTGGTCCGAAAAAAAACTAATAATATCCTAATTTAAAATACATATAGCTATCTCGGTTCTACTAGTTCGCCGTAAACCCGCTAGGTGGCTGCACCTGACGGTATCTCGTGGCAGTAATTCACCTACACGTAAATGCAAATTACTCAAAAACTAGGCTAAATTTTGAAAAACTATTGGCACCACGGCATTCTACGTTGAACGCAGCTACAATTTATGTATGTAACAGAAAATCCAATTTTTCATCGAAATTTAGAAAAAATTGAAGGGATACCCCTTCTCATTTTGCAAAAGTCGAAAATTACTAGTATTCTCGTGCCAATTACTCAAAGACAGTTGAAGATATTTTAAAAATAAAACCAGTGGATGAAAATATGGACTTTCGTCTTTCGTTTTATATAAGAATCATCTTATTTGGCTGAATAATAACAGAGATATGACTGTTTTAAAAAAGGCTTGCATCGTGCAAACCTGGAAATGTAAAATCAAGCTGTATTTTTAGCACTTTAAACCAGTGTATTTCCTAAACCATTCAAAATATGGAGCCCAAATTTTCACTAGTTGTTTCTCCTATGATTTCCCATCATCACATCTATATATAACCAATTTTTTTTGATTATAGGCATTTTGAAAAAAAAAGTTAAATTTTTAATTTTTTCAATATTATATAATTTTAAAGATGGAAAATGAGTAAAGAAACAAGTTGTGAAAATTTGAGGCTGATATACATAACGGTTTAGGAGGTATGCCCACGTAAAGTGATAAACACAGCCAGACTCTATTCCAAAGTTGCATGATACAAAGTTTTTTTTGAAACAGTCATATATTCCCAAATATTCATCATTACAAGCTTTTTCTTATACAAAACAAAAGAAGAAAGTCTATATTTTCATTTGTAATCTTCAGTTTTTAATTATATTTTACAGTTAACGAGTAATTGGTCCGAAAAAAAATAATAATATCCTAATTTAAAATACATATAGCTATCTCGGTTCTACTAGTTCGTCGTAAACCCGCTAGGTGGCTGCACCTGACGGTATCTCGTGGCAGTAATTCACCTATACGTAAATGCAAATTACTCAAAAACTAGGCTAAATTTTGAAAAACTATTGGCACCACGGCATTCTACGTTGAACGCAGCTACAATTTATGTATGTAACAGAAAATCCAATTTTTCATCGAAATTTAGAAAAAATTGAAGGGATACCCCTTCTCATTTTGCAAAAGTCGAAAATTACTCGTATTCTCGGGCCAATTACTCAAAGACAGTTGAAGATATTTTAAAAATAAAACCAGTGGATGAAAATATGGACTTTCGTCTTTCGTTTTATATAAGAAACATCTTATTTGGCTGAATAATAACAGAGATATGACTGTTTTAAAAAAGGCTTGCATCGTGCAAACCTGGAAATGTAAAATCAAGCTGTATTTTTAGCACTTTAAACCAGTGTATTTCCTAAACCATTCAAAATATGGAGCCCAAATTTTCACAAGTTGTTTCTCCTATGATTTCCCATCATCACATCTATATATAACCAATTTTTTTTTGATTATAAGCATTTTGAAAAAAAAAGTTAAATTTCTAATTTTTTCAATATTATATAATTTTAAAGATGGAAAATGAGTAAAGAAACAAGTTGTGAAAATTTGAGGCTGATATACATAACGGTTTAGGAGATATGCCCACTTAAAGTGATAAACACAGCCAGACTCTATTCCAAAGTTGCATGATACAAAGTTTTTTTGAAACAGTCATATATTCCCAAATATTCATCATTACAAGCTTTTTCTTATACAAAACAAAAGAAGAAAGTCTATATTTTCATTTGTAGGCTTCAGTTTTTAATTATATTTTACAGTTAACGAGTAATTGGTCCGAAAAAAAACTAATAATATCCTAATTTAAAATACATATAGCTATCTCGGTTCTACTAGTTCGCCGTAAACCCGCTAGGTGGCTGCACCTGACGGTATCTCGTGGCAGTAATTCACCTACACGTAAATGCAAATTACTCAAAAACTAGGCTAAATTTTGAAAAACTATTGGCACCACGGCATTCTACGTTGAACGCAGCTACAATTTATGTATGTAACAGAAAATCCAATTTTTCATCGAAATTTAGAAAAAATTGAAGGGATACCCCTTCTCATTTTGCAAAAGTCGAAAATTACTAGTATTCTCGTGCCAATTACTCAAAGACAGTTGAAGATATTTTAAAAATAAAACCAGTGGATGAAAATATGGACTTTCGTCTTTCGTTTTATATAAGAATCATCTTATTTGGCTGAATAATAACAGAGATATGACTGTTTTAAAAAAGGCTTGCATCGTGCAAACCTGGAAATGTAAAATCAAGCTGTATTTTTAGCACTATAAACCAGTATATTTCCTAAACCATTCAAAATATGGAGCCCAAATTTTCACAAGTTGTTTCTCCTATGATTTCCCATCATCACATCTATATATAACCAATTTTTTTGATTATAGGCATTTTGAAAAAAAAAGTTAAATTTCTAATTTTTTCAATATTATATAATTTTAAAGATGGAAAATGAGTAAAGAAACAAGTTGTGAAAATTTGAGGCTGATATACATAACGGTTTAGGAGGTATGCCCACTTAAAGTGATAAACACAGCCAGACTCTATTCCAAAGTTGCATGATACAAGTTTTTTTGAAACAGTCATATATTTCCAAATATTCATCATTACAAGCTTTTTCTTATACAAAACAAAAGAAGAAAGTCTATATTTTCATTTGTAGGCTTCAGTTTTTAACTATATTTTACAGTTAACGAGTAATTGGTCCGAAAAAAAACTAATAATATCCTAATTTAAAATACATATTGCTATCTCGGTTCTACTAGTTCGCCGTAAACCCGCTAGGTGGCTGCACCTGACGGTATCTCGTGGCAGTAATTCACCTACACGTAAATGCAAATTACTCAAAAACTAGGCTAAATTTTGAAAAACTATTGGCACCACGGCATTCTACGTTAAACGCAGCTACAATTTATGTATGTAACAGAAAATCCAATTTTTCATCGAAATTTAGAAAAAATTGAAGGGATACCCCTTCTCATTTTGCAAAAGTCGAAAATTACTCGTATTCTCGGGGCAATTACTCAAAGACAGTTGAAGATATTTTAAAAATAAAACCAGTGGATGAAAATATGGACTTTCGTCTTTCGTTTTATATAAGAAATATCTTATTTGGCTGAATAATAACAGAGATATGACTGTTTTAAAAAAGGCTTGCATCGTGCAAACCTGGAAATGTAAAATCAAGCTGTATTTTTAGCACTTTAAACCAGTGTATTTCCTAAACCATTCAAAATATGGAGCCCAAATTTTCACTAGTTGTTTCTCCTATGATTTCCCATCATCACATCTATATATAACCAATTTTTTTTTGATTATAGGCATTTTGAAAAAAAAAGTTAAATTTCTAATTTTTTCAATATTATATAATTTTAAAGATGGAAAATGAGTAAAGAAACAAGTTGTGAAAATTTGAGGCTGATATACATAACGGTTTAGGAGGTATGCCCACTTAAAGTGATAAACACAGCCAGACTCTATTCCATAGTTGCATGATACAAAGTTTTTTTGAAACAGTCATATATTCCCAAATATTCATCATTACAAGCTTTTTCTTATACAAAACAAAAGAAGAAAGTCTATATTTTCATTTGTAGGCTTCAGTTTTTAATTATATTTTACAGTTAACGAGTAATTGGTCCGAAAAAAAACTAATAATATCCTAATTTAAAATACATATAGCTATCTCGGTTCTACTAGTTCGCTGTAAACCCGCTAGGTGGCTGCACCTGACGGTATCTCGTGGCAGTAATTCACCTACACGTAAATGCAAATTACTCAAAAACTAGGCTAAATTTTGAAAAACTATTGGCACCACGGCATTCTACGTTAAACGCAGCTACAATTTATGTATGTAACAGAAAATCCAATTTTTCATCGAAATTTAGAAAAAATTGAAGGGATACCCCTTCTCATTTTGCAAAAGTCGAAAATTACTCGTATTCTCGGGCCAATTACTCAAAGACAGTTGAAGATATTTTAAAAATAAAACCAGTGGATGAAAATATGGACTTTCGTCTTTCGTTTTATATAAGAAATATCTTATTTGGCTGAATAATAACAGAGATATGACGGTTTTAAAAAAGGCTTGCATCGTGCAAACCTGGAAATGTAAAATCAAGCTGTATTTTTAGCACTTTAAACCAGTGTATTTCCTAAACCATTCAAAATATGGAGCCCAAATTTTCACAAGTTGTTTCTCCTATGATTTCCCATCATCACATCTATATATAACCAATTTTTTTTTTATAGGCATTTTGAAAAAAAAAAGTTAAATTTCTAATTTTTTCAATATTATATAATTTTAAAGATGGAAAATGAGTAAAGAAACAAGTTGTGAAAATTTGAGGCTGATATACATAACGGTTTAGGAGGTATGCCCACTTAAAGTGATAAACACAGCCAGACTCTATTCCAAAGTTGCATGATACAAAGTTTTTTTGAAACAGTCATATATTTCCAAATATTCATCATTACAAGCTTTTTCTTATACAAAACAAAAGAAGAAAGTCTATATTTTCATTTGTAGGCTTCAGTTTTTAATTATATTTTACAGTTAACGAGTAATTGGTCCGAAAAAAAACTAATAATATCCTAATTTAAAATACATATAGCTATCTCGGTTCTACTAGTTCGCCGTAAACCCGCTAGGTGGCTGCACCTGACGGTATCTCGTGGCAGTAATTCACCTACACGTAAATGCAAATTACTCAAAAACTAGGCTAAATTTTGAAAAACTATTGGCACCACGGCATTCTACGTTAAACGCAGCTACAATTTATGTATGTAACAGAAAATCCAATTTTTCATCGAAATTTAGAAAAAATTGAAGGGATACCCCTTCTCATTTTGCAAAAGTCGAAAATTACTCGTATTCTCGGGCCAATTACTCAAAGACAGTTGAAGATATTTTAAAAATAAAACCAGTGGATGAAAATATGGACTTTCGTCTTTCGTTTTATATAAGAAACATCTTATTTGGCTGAATAATAACAGAGATATGACTGTTTTAAAAAAGGCTTGCATCGTGCAAACCTGGAAATGTAAAATCAAGCTGTATTTTTAGCACTTTAAACCAGTGTATTTCCTAAACCATTCAAAATATGGAGCCCAAATTTTCACAAGTTGTTTCTCCTATGATTTCCCATCATCACATCTATATATAACCAATTTTTTTTGATTATAAGCATTTTGAAAAAAAAAGTTAAATTTCTAATTTTTTCAATATTATATAATTTTAAAGATGGAAAATGAGTAAAGAAACAAGTTGTGAAAATTTGAGGCTGATATACATAACGGTTTAGGAGATATGCCCACTTAAAGTGATAAACACAGCCAGACTCTATTCCAAAGTTGCATGATACAAAGTTTTTTTGAAACAGTCATATATTCCCAAATATTCATCATTACAAGCTTTTTCTTATACAAAACAAAAGAAGAAAGTCTATATTTTCATTTGTAGGCTTCAGTTTTTAATTATATTTTACAGTTAACGAGTAATTGGTCCGAAAAAAAACTAATAATATCCTAATTTAAAATACATATTGCTATCTCGGTTCTACTAGTTCGCCGTAAACCCGCTAGGTGGCTGCACCTGACGGTATCTCGTGGCAGTAATTCACCTACACGTAAATGCAAATTACTCAAAAACTAGGCTAAATTTTGAAAAACTATTGGCACCACGGCATTCTACGTTAAACGCAGCTACAATTTATGTATGTAACAGAAAATCCAATTTTTCATCGAAATTTAGAAAAAATTGAAGGGATACATACCCCTTCTCATTTTGCAAAAGTCGAAAATTACTCGTATTCTCGGGCCAATTACTCAAAGACAGTTGAAGATATTTTAAAAATAAAACCAGTGGATGAAAATATGGACTTTCGTCTTTCGTTTTATATAAGAAACATCTTATTTGGCTGAATAATAACAGAGATATGACTGTTTTAAAAAAGGCTTGCATCGTGCAAACCTGGAAATGTAAAATCAAGCTGTATTTTTAGCACTTTAAACCAGTGTATTTCCTAAACCATTCAAAATATGGAGCCCAAATTTTCACAAGCTGTTTCTCCTATGATTTCCCATCATCACATCTATATATAACCAATTTTTTTTGATTATAGGCATTTTGAAAAAAAAAGTTAAATTTCTAATTTTTTCAATATTATATAATTTTAAAGATGGAAAATGAGTAAAGAAACAAGTTGTGAAAATTTGAGGCTGATATACATAACGGTTTAGGAGGTATGCCCACTTAAAGTGATAAACACAGCCAGACTCTATTCCAAAGTTGCATGATACAAAGTTTTTTTGAAACAGTCATATATTTCCAAATATTCATCATTACAAGCTTTTTCTTATACAAAACAAAAGAAGAAAGTCTATATTTTCATTTGTAGGCTTCAGTTTTTAATTATATTTTACAGTTAACGAGTAATTGGTCCGAAAAAAAACTAATAATATCCTAATTTAAAATACATATAGCTATCTCGGTTCTACTAGTTCGCTGTAAACCCGCTAGGTGGCTGCACCTGACGGTATCTCGTGGCAGTAATTCACCTACACGTAAATGCAAATTACTCAAAAACTAGGCTAAATTTTGAAAAACTATTGGCACCACGGCATTCTACGTTGAACGCAGCTACAATTTATGTATGTAACAGAAAATCCAATTTTTCATCGAAATTTAGAAAAAATTGAAGGGATACCCCTTCTCATTTTGCAAAAGTCGAAAATTACTCGTATTCTCGGGCCAATTACTCAAAGACAGTTGAAGATATTTTAAAAATAAAACCAGTGGATGAAAATATGGACTTTCGTCTTTCGTTTTATATAAGAAACATCTTATTTGGCTGAATAATAACAGAGATATGACTGTTTTAAAAAAGGCTTGCATCGTGCAAACCTGGAAATGTAAAATCAAGCTGTATTTTTAGCACTTTAAACCAGTGTATTTCCTAAACCATTCAAAATATGGAGCCCAAATTTTCACAAGTTGTTTCTCCTATGATTTCCCATCATCACATCTATATATAACCAATTTTTTTTGATTATAGGCATTTTGAAAAAAAAAAGTTAAATTTCTAATTTTTTCAATATTATATAATTTTAAAGATGGAAAATGAGTGAAGAAACAAGTTGTGAAAATTTGAGGCTGATATACATAACGGTTTAGGAGGTATGCCCACTTAAAGTGATAAACACAGCCAGACTCTATTCCAAAGTTGCATGATACAAAGTTTTTTTGAAACAGTCATATATTCCCAAATATTCATCATTACAAGCTTTTTCTTATACAAAACAAAAGAAGAAAGTCTATATTTTCATTTGTAGGCTTCAGTTTTTAATTATATTTTACAGTTAACGAGTAATTGGTCCGAAAAAAAACTAATAATATCCTAATTTAAAATACATATAGCTATCTCGGTTCTACTAGTTCGCCGTAAACCCGCTAGGTGGCTGCACCTGACGGTATCTCGTGGCAGTAATTCACCTACACGTAAATGCAAATTACTCAAAAACTAGGCTAAATTTTGAAAAACTATTGGCACCACGGCATTCTACGTTAAACGCAGCTACAATTTATGTATGTAACAGAAAATCCAATTTTTCATCGAAATTTAGAAAAAATTGAAGGGATACCCCTTCTCATTTTGCAAAAGTCGAAAATTACTCGTATTCTCGGGCCAATTACTCAAAGACAGTTGAAGATATTTTAAAAATAAAACCAGTGGATGAAAATATGGACTTTCGTCTTTCGTTTTATATAAGAAACATCTTATTTGGCTGAATAATAACAGAGATATGACTGTTTTAAAAAAGGCTTGCATCGTGCAAACCTGGAAATGTAAAATCAAGCTGTATTTTTAGCACTTTAAACCAGTGTATTTCCTAAACCATTCAAAATATGGAGCCCAAATTTTCACAAGTTGTTTCTCCTATGATTTCCCATCATCACATCTATATATAACCAATTTTTTTTGATTATAAGCATTTTGAAAAAAAAAGTTAAATTTCTAATTTTTTCAATATTATATAATTTTAAAGATGGAAAATGAGTAAAGAAACAAGTTGTGAAAATTTGAGGCTGATATACATAACGGTTTAGGAGATATGCCCACTTAAAGTGATAAACACAGCCAGACTCTATTCCAAAGTTGCATGATACAAAGTTTTTTTGAAACAGTCATATATTCCCAAATATTCATCATTACAAGCTTTTTCTTATACAAAACAAAAGAAGAAAGTCTATATTTTCATTTGTAGGCTTCAGTTTTTAATTATATTTTACAGTTAACGAGTAATTGGTCCGAAAAAAAACTAATAATATCCTAATTTAAAATACATATTGCTATCTCGGTTCTACTAGTTCGCCGTAAACCCGCTAGGTGGCTGCACCTGACGGTATCTCGTGGCAGTAATTCACCTACACGTAAATGCAAATTACTCAAAAACTAGGCTAAATTTTGAAAAACTATTGGCACCACGGCATTCTACGTTAAACGCAGCTACAATTTATGTATGTAACAGAAAATCCAATTTTTCATCGAAATTTAGAAAAAATTGAAGGGATACATACCCCTTCTCATTTTGCAAAAGTCGAAAATTACTCGTATTCTCGGGCCAATTACTCAAAGACAGTTGAAGATATTTTAAAAATAAAACCAGTGGATGAAAATATGGACTTTCGTCTTTCGTTTTATATAAGAAACATCTTATTTGGCTGAATAATAACAGAGATATGACTGTTTTAAAAAAGGCTTGCATCGTGCAAACCTGGAAATGTAAAATCAAGCTGTATTTTTAGCACTTTAAACCAGTGTATTTCCTAAACCATTCAAAATATGGAGCCCAAATTTTCACAAGCTGTTTCTCCTATGATTTCCCATCATCACATCTATATATAACCAATTTTTTTTGATTATAGGCATTTTGAAAAAAAAAGTTAAATTTCTAATTTTTTCAATATTATATAATTTTAAAGATGGAAAATGAGTAAAGAAACAAGTTGTGAAAATTTGAGGCTGATATACATAACGGTTTAGGAGATATGCCCACTTAAAGTGATAAACACAGCCAGACTCTATTCCAAAGTTGCATGATACAAAGTTTTTTTGAAACAGTCATATATTCCCAAATATTCATCATTACAAGCTTTTTCTTATACAAAACAAAAGAAGAAAGTCTATATTTTCATTTGTAGGCTTCAGTTTTTAATTATATTTTACAGTTAACGAGTAATTGGTCCGAAAAAAAACTAATAATATCCTAATTTAAAATACATATAGCTATCTCGGTTCTACTAGTTCGCCGTAAACCCGCTAGGTGGCTGCACCTGACGGTATCTCGTGGCAGTAATTCACCTACACGTAAATGCAAATTACTCAAAAACTAGGCTAAATTTTGAAAAACTATTGGCACCACGGCATTCTACGTTGAACGCAGCTACAATTTATGTATGTAACAGAAAATCCAATTTTTCATCGAAATTTAGAAAAAATTGAAGGGATACCCCTTCTCATTTTGCAAAAGTCGAAAATTACTAGTATTCTCGTGCCAATTACTCAAAGACAGTTGAAGATATTTTAAAAATAAAACCAGTGGATGAAAATATGGACTTTCGTCTTTCGTTTTATATAAGAATCATCTTATTTGGCTGAATAATAACAGAGATATGACTGTTTTAAAAAAGGCTTGCATCGTGCAAACCTGGAAATGTAAAATCAAGCTGTATTTTTAGCACTTTAAACCAGTGTATTTCCTAAACCATTCAAAATATGGAGCCCAAATTTTCACTAGTTGTTTCTCCTATGATTTCCCATCATCACATCTATATATAACCAATTTTTTTTGATTATAGGCATTTTGAAAAAAAAAGTTAAATTTTTAATTTTTTCAATATTATATAATTTTAAAGATGGAAAATGAGTAAAGAAACAAGTTGTGAAAATTTGAGGCTGATATACATAACGGTTTAGGAGGTATGCCCACGTAAAGTGATAAACACAGCCAGACTCTATTCCAAAGTTGCATGATACAAAGTTTTTTTTGAAACAGTCATATATTCCCAAATATTCATCATTACAAGCTTTTTCTTATACAAAACAAAAGAAGAAAGTCTATATTTTCATTTGTAGGCTTCAGTTTTTAATTATATTTTACAGTTAACGAGTAATTGGTCCGAAAAAAAATAATAATATCCTAATTTAAAATACATATAGCTATCTCGGTTCTACTAGTTCGTCGTAAACCCGCTAGGTGGCTGCACCTGACGGTATCTCGTGGCAGTAATTCACCTATACGTAAATGCAAATTACTCAAAAACTAGGCTAAATTTTGAAAAACTATTGGCACCACGGCATTCTACGTTGAACGCAGCTACAATTTATGTATGTAACAGAAAATCCAATTTTTCATCGAAATTTAGAAAAAATTGAAGGGATACCCCTTCTCATTTTGCAAAAGTCGAAAATTACTCGTATTCTCGGGCCAATTACTCAAAGACAGTTGAAGATATTTTAAAAATAAAACCAGTGGATGAAAATATGGACTTTCGTCTTTCGTTTTATATAAGAAACATCTTATTTGGCTGAATAATAACAGAGATATGACTGTTTTAAAAAAGGCTTGCATCGTGCAAACCTGGAAATGTAAAATCAAGCTGTATTTTTAGCACTTTAAACCAGTGTATTTCCTAAACCATTCAAAATATGGAGCCCAAATTTTCACAAGTTGTTTCTCCTATGATTTCCCATCATCACATCTATATATAACCAATTTTTTTTTGATTATAAGCATTTTGAAAAAAAAAGTTAAATTTCTAATTTTTTCAATATTATATAATTTTAAAGATGGAAAATGAGTAAAGAAACAAGTTGTGAAAATTTGAGGCTGATATACATAACGGTTTAGGAGATATGCCCACTTAAAGTGATAAACACAGCCAGACTCTATTCCAAAGTTGCATGATACAAAGTTTTTTTGAAACAGTCATATATTCCCAAATATTCATCATTACAAGCTTTTTCTTATACAAAACAAAAGAAGAAAGTCTATATTTTCATTTGTAGGCTTCAGTTTTTAATTATATTTTACAGTTAACGAGTAATTGGTCCGAAAAAAAACTAATAATATCCTAATTTAAAATACATATAGCTATCTCGGTTCTACTAGTTCGCCGTAAACCCGCTAGGTGGCTGCACCTGACGGTATCTCGTGGCAGTAATTCACCTACACGTAAATGCAAATTACTCAAAAACTAGGCTAAATTTTGAAAAACTATTGGCACCACGGCATTCTACGTTGAACGCAGCTACAATTTATGTATGTAACAGAAAATCCAATTTTTCATCGAAATTTAGAAAAAATTGAAGGGATACCCCTTCTCATTTTGCAAAAGTCGAAAATTACTAGTATTCTCGTGCCAATTACTCAAAGACAGTTGAAGATATTTTAAAAATAAAACCAGTGGATGAAAATATGGACTTTCGTCTTTCGTTTTATATAAGAATCATCTTATTTGGCTGAATAATAACAGAGATATGACTGTTTTAAAAAAGGCTTGCATCGTGCAAACCTGGAAATGTAAAATCAAGCTGTATTTTTAGCACTATAAACCAGTATATTTCCTAAACCATTCAAAATATGGAGCCCAAATTTTCACAAGTTGTTTCTCCTATGATTTCCCATCATCACATCTATATATAACCAATTTTTTTGATTATAGGCATTTTGAAAAAAAAAGTTAAATTTCTAATTTTTTCAATATTATATAATTTTAAAGATGGAAAATGAGTAAAGAAACAAGTTGTGAAAATTTGAGGCTGATATACATAACGGTTTAGGAGGTATGCCCACTTAAAGTGATAAACACAGCCAGACTCTATTCCAAAGTTGCATGATACAAGTTTTTTTGAAACAGTCATATATTTCCAAATATTCATCATTACAAGCTTTTTCTTATACAAAACAAAAGAAGAAAGTCTATATTTTCATTTGTAGGCTTCAGTTTTTAACTATATTTTACAGTTAACGAGTAATTGGTCCGAAAAAAAACTAATAATATCCTAATTTAAAATACATATTGCTATCTCGGTTCTACTAGTTCGCCGTAAACCCGCTAGGTGGCTGCACCTGACGGTATCTCGTGGCAGTAATTCACCTACACGTAAATGCAAATTACTCAAAAACTAGGCTAAATTTTGAAAAACTATTGGCACCACGGCATTCTACGTTAAACGCAGCTACAATTTATGTATGTAACAGAAAATCCAATTTTTCATCGAAATTTAGAAAAAATTGAAGGGATACCCCTTCTCATTTTGCAAAAGTCGAAAATTACTCGTATTCTCGGGGCAATTACTCAAAGACAGTTGAAGATATTTTAAAAATAAAACCAGTGGATGAAAATATGGACTTTCGTCTTTCGTTTTATATAAGAAATATCTTATTTGGCTGAATAATAACAGAGATATGACTGTTTTAAAAAAGGCTTGCATCGTGCAAACCTGGAAATGTAAAATCAAGCTGTATTTTTAGCACTTTAAACCAGTGTATTTCCTAAACCATTCAAAATATGGAGCCCAAATTTTCACTAGTTGTTTCTCCTATGATTTCCCATCATCACATCTATATATAACCAATTTTTTTTTGATTATAGGCATTTTGAAAAAAAAAGTTAAATTTCTAATTTTTTCAATATTATATAATTTTAAAGATGGAAAATGAGTAAAGAAACAAGTTGTGAAAATTTGAGGCTGATATACATAACGGTTTAGGAGGTATGCCCACTTAAAGTGATAAACACAGCCAGACTCTATTCCATAGTTGCATGATACAAAGTTTTTTTGAAACAGTCATATATTCCCAAATATTCATCATTACAAGCTTTTTCTTATACAAAACAAAAGAAGAAAGTCTATATTTTCATTTGTAGGCTTCAGTTTTTAATTATATTTTACAGTTAACGAGTAATTGGTCCGAAAAAAAACTAATAATATCCTAATTTAAAATACATATAGCTATCTCGGTTCTACTAGTTCGCCGTAAACCCGCTAGGTGGCTGCACCTGACGGTATCTCGTGGCAGTAATTCACCTACACGTAAATGCAAATTACTCAAAAACTAGGCTAAATTTTGAAAAACTATTGGCACCACGGCATTCTACGTTAAACGCAGCTACAATTTATGTATGTAACAGAAAATCCAATTTTTCATCGAAATTTAGAAAAAATTGAAGGGATACCCCTTCTCATTTTGCAAAAGTCGAAAATTACTCGTATTCTCGGGCCAATTACTCAAAGACAGTTGAAGATATTTTAAAAATAAAACCAGTGGATGAAAATATGGACTTTCGTCTTTCGTTTTATATAAGAAATATCTTATTTGGCTGAATAATAACAGAGATATGACGGTTTTAAAAAAGGCTTGCATCGTGCAAACCTGGAAATGTAAAATCAAGCTGTATTTTTAGCACTTTAAACCAGTGTATTTCCTAAACCATTCAAAATATGGAGCCCAAATTTTCACAAGTTGTTTCTCCTATGATTTCCCATCATCACATCTATATATAACCAATTTTTTTTTTTATAGGCATTTTGAAAAAAAAAAGTTAAATTTCTAATTTTTTCAATATTATATAATTTTAAAGATGGAAAATGAGTAAAGAAACAAGTTGTGAAAATTTGAGGCTGATATACATAACGGTTTAGGAGGTATGCCCACTTAAAGTGATAAACACAGCCAGACTCTATTCCAAAGTTGCATGATACAAAGTTTTTTTGAAACAGTCATATATTTCCAAATATTCATCATTACAAGCTTTTTCTTATACAAAACAAAAGAAGAAAGTCTATATTTTCATTTGTAGGCTTCAGTTTTTAATTATATTTTACAGTTAACGAGTAATTGGTCCGAAAAAAAACTAATAATATCCTAATTTAAAATACATATAGCTATCTCGGTTCTACTAGTTCGCCGTAAACCCGCTAGGTGGCTGCACCTGACGGTATCTCGTGGCAGTAATTCACCTACACGTAAATGCAAATTACTCAAAAACTAGGCTAAATTTTGAAAAACTATTGGCACCACGGCATTCTACGTTAAACGCAGCTACAATTTATGTATGTAACAGAAAATCCAATTTTTCATCGAAATTTAGAAAAAATTGAAGGGATACCCCTTCTCATTTTGCAAAAGTCGAAAATTACTCGTATTCTCGGGCCAATTACTCAAAGACAGTTGAAGATATTTTAAAAATAAAACCAGTGGATGAAAATATGGACTTTCGTCTTTCGTTTTATATAAGAAACATCTTATTTGGCTGAATAATAACAGAGATATGACTGTTTTAAAAAAGGCTTGCATCGTGCAAACCTGGAAATGTAAAATCAAGCTGTATTTTTAGCACTTTAAACCAGTGTATTTCCTAAACCATTCAAAATATGGAGCCCAAATTTTCACAAGTTGTTTCTCCTATGATTTCCCATCATCACATCTATATATAACCAATTTTTTTTTTTTATAGGCATTTTGAAAAAAAAAAGTTAAATTTCTAATTTTTTCAAATTAGTTCCATCAAAAGGATGTATGCTGAACTATTACAAGCAAGACTGCTGTATGCAGCAATTTATTCCCCAATAGCAATTCAGGAAGAAGCACTCTACCATCCATCAGCTGATAAGGTTCACAAACTCGGTGGTGGTTGTATTCATTAACCACCGGTGGTGGTGGGTGGTCTGCCTGCAGAACTCTGGTAGCGTTTGTGTGAACTATTTGTAATATTAATGACAATGACTTTTCACAGAATACTGAATAATAAATCAAAAGCAATGTGGCTAGGCACTCTTACCAAATAAAATTGAATGTTATAAATTTATTTATTATCTCTTCAATTTTACAGATATTTACAAATTGTTTTACAATATAAAACTTGATAAATTATTTCATGACATAATACAACTATTTATATAAGCAAGGCTTGGAATGACAAACTTTATTGGTAAGCAATCCAGCAGACTTTCCTGAAACATTAATTTTATTTTAAAAATTATGTCTAAACAATTTTGAACTATAGTTATAACAGCAATGAGAATACGCCATAACATTTTTATTATAAGTAAAAAATTATAAAAATATTAATAATAAATATAAATTAGTAAGATAAATAACCTAACACTTAAATACTAATTATATTGTGTAAAGTCAACAATGTTTTGGAAGTTTTGTTACTGATAAAATCATTTAAAAGAGCTTACCACATTGACTGCCAAGAAATATTTTTAAACTTTTCAAAACACATTTTGTTTGTACTTGCCCAATTACAGTAGAGTCTCGAAAATGTGAGTTACGATATTTCGAGCTTCCGTATAATTCGAGCCTATTTCAACTATTTGAATGGAAATGAGTCGAGGATCTAAGAAATTTTTTTAGCCATAAAGAAAATGAATCGGGCATTCAAGAAATATTCATAGCAATACGTCATGTAAAGGAAATGAGTCAATGAGGCTTCCAAGATATGTTTATATCAATACGGTATTTTTTTCTTCCTCTTAATTCTATTGTTGTGCTGTCGCTCATGCTCCTCGCTGTTATGTTGTGTTTGAATGTCTGCATCAGTTATGTTTACATGACAGAAGGTCAATGGACCATAAATATCTTTCCTTATTTACGCTGTAAGTTTTGACAGTCAACAAATATCCCTGTACAAATATTAAGCCTTGTATATGCATATCAGAATATAAACTCTCTTGAACCAAACAAATCAAACAATGATGACACTCACGATTAGCTGGACTGGTCCTTATTTCCGCTATTAATAAATCTGGTTCGGGCAGTTGCCACATTGATCTGGATATGAGGGGTTTACCATATTAGGGTTCATTAGAAGTCTTATTTTTCTAAAGCTCAGGAAACGTTTTCCGTGTAATCCGAGAGGGTTTGGGTCCCATTCACTTCGAATTATCGAGACTCTACTGTAATGACAAAATATAAAGATATTTGGTCTTACAATGTGTTTATTTATTTAAACTAGCATAATGTTGTCGGACATCGGTGACCATCATGGTACAACGTAAATATTTATATTATGAGGTGCTGAGCAGGTGGCCTGTTAGTCATATTTTGTTGAAGGCACATCTTCCAGATGAGTATTATAGCAAACTCATTTCAAAAGCGTGATTTTACATGACATTCTAATGAAAAATACAATCAGTGGTTCAGTTTAGAAAAGCTATTGTCGACCACTTATGGAGCTACACAAATGTACATGAAACTGTTCCCACTTCATCAATACTAAAATGATTCAACTGTGAAGTAAAGTAGGTATTTTTTCAAGCAATATAAATTAAAGTATAAAAATATACTATAATGCATTCCCACATTTTATTATAACTACTAGATGCTTCTCATATATTTTATAGATACACAATTTTCAATATTTTTTCTGAATAATTAGAATTTAAATATAATCTTTCACATTTGTTTGTAATGTTTCAATACAAATGTTTTACACTGATCTGTTTTTATGAATTTTATACAATTTTATAAATAGGTCAGAAATTTAAAAATAAAGTTTTTAGTATTCGAACTGTTCAGTTTTTTTTTGGCATAATTTAAATGTAAATTTGTTTTAAAAGGTATTGTTTTTCTATAAAGAAGTGTAAATAAAGCTATTTCCTTGTATTATTTCTTGTAATTCCTAAACTCTAGTATCCCAATAATTATAATCTTGTAATAGAAAAAAACAATTTGTTCTAAATGCCAAGCTGCATACACGTGTGAACATACACAGAGGCCATGCCAGACACCTCATATGGTAAAATATGATGTGTATGTGCCCGGCAGCGTTGTTGCGTGATGTAAAGCTACAGACTACTGGTCACCGATGTCTCCCCGTGGCTTTATAAAACAATACAGAATTGGAAAATGGTGACCCCATGGCAGTCAATGTGTTAAAAACTAATTGGTAACTTTGGTGAAATATTACATCAAGGAAACATAAGAATAAAAAACTGAAAAAGATGGATGATTTCTTCACAGAAAAATAAATACTACAATTAACATATAATGATGAAGAAATTTAAAATACTTTAACAATTATTGTACCATTATAAGTTTGTGCTAGGTTGTATGTAATTATTTTTATCTACAATCTGCCACTCATAGCATTGTCTCATTAACTTTTACTGACAAATTACAGAGAACCTCCATGAAGCATGACTTTCTATAAACTGCAATGAGAATTGCCACTCAAAATGTTCATAACACTTATCAGTACTATTAAATTTGAAAAATAAAATCAAAGTTGCTTATATCTAGCGATATTAAAATTATTTGGTTGGTGAAGTACCTACATCTCTGTATATTGTTACTGTCAGAGAGTGGTGAGACCCACAAACAATTGAAATAATATCCTTAAATGCAAGAATCATACGAGTTGTGCTGAATAAGCTCAAAGCTTTGTCCCAAGTTCTGAGAAATCACCATTCAAAAACCTAAAACCAATACAACACTATTACTTTCACAGAAAATTCTGTAAAATAAATGCAATAAACATAGTAAAACATATTGTACACTAAAATGATACAAAATTTTAAAAAGATTAAAAAATTATTTACAAGTGTTGCTAGAAAGAAATAAAAAATGTCATATATTGTTGCAGTCATAAACAAAAACACCCAATCAAACTTTGTTGAACTTCTCATATCCACAAGCCATAACTACACAAACATAACATCTAACCTACAAATTCTTCACAAATAAAACAAAACTAACAAATATACACAACGAAAATATATGAGATATACAAGCATTTCAAACTACACCCTACACACATACTCAATACCCAATTACATTATAACTCGCACGCACTTTTTGACATCATAACCCGCAATACTTACCAAAATACACCTATATTACTGCCCTAACCTGCAAAAATTTGGATGTCAGTTATCGTCCGAGTTGACGGGGGACACATCTTCCGAAATGGCCGTCCTCAACAATTATAAAAGTAAGTGCTACTATAGAGAAGTGTAACATATTATCAAGTGTTTTTAGTTAATTTGCTTTATTTTATATTACTTAAAAATGCATTTTAAACAAGAAAAGTATTTTAAACATAATAAAATATAAAGAGTGCTTAAAATTAAAGTATTTAAATAAAATTTGTATCTATTGTGAATTGCATTCTTTTTACTTTTCATATTTTGTTTATTTTTGTATTCAACAATTAATTACAACAATTTACAATGTTTTAATTTAATGTCTGTTAATACCTATAATTATTTATATACGCTAATGACAGATCACAGACAATCTTGCTTTTTAAAACACTCATGCTTATAAATCGTAAGTTATGTTGTATAGTTGTTTAATTAAAACTGAGCTCTTGGAAAGGAATTTCAAAAAGAAATTCGTAACATTGAGTGTTTAAAAAAGCAAGATTGTGATCTATCATTAGCCTATATAAAAAATTTACAATGTGTTTTTCCAACTTTTTTTCTAAATAAAAATGACTAAAATGAATAACTACACTGAATTAGATGTGAAGAGCTTTAATTTGATTAGAAAATTTCTTAATAATGGTTTATTGTATTGCTAGTTAATGCTAATACTTTTCATGCCACTATTTTCGGCATAAATAAATAATTGGTTGTCAATATAACTTAAATTCTGCAAATAATTCACAATAACTATTATTTGACAATTCAAAGAATTATAATATTGACCTATCAAACAATTAATGCATTTTTTTATTCATTTTAATTTTGACGTGAAAATGTCTATAGCGACCTTACAAAAACTAATTGGATAGACATAAACATACAATTTTAAATATCGAAATCTTGTTGCTATTCATGACGAGCTGGTTGTTAATTCTTATTACACTTTTGCTATTACTTGCGACCTGACTTTTTAATAACTAAAAGTTGTTAAATTGTTAACTTATACTTGGAGGAAACATTTCCGTTTTACGACTTCTTCAGCCTCGTATTTTTGCCGCTAGGAATGCTGCTGTTGTGCTTCCTCGGTACCATTATTTTGAAAGTTAGAAGTGATGTGATCGAAGAGTATGTGTGATCTGTGCCGTGTTTGTTCATTTAAGATGTCATTTTTATGTGTGTTGCTATGTCTATATATTTCATATTGTTCTAGTGTGTTTAATTTATGGCCTTTGTTGCATGTGCGGAGGATGCTCATGTTATTTTCCATACTTTTGCATGAGTGTTTAATGCCCATGAGGTGATTTGCGAAGGTGGATTCAATAGTAGTGTGCAGTGCGCTTTTGTGCTCTTTATATCTTTCGGCAAAAGATCTCCCTGTTTGTCCAATATAGAACTTATTGCAGTTGTTGCATTTTAGTTTGTATACTCCTGGGTTATTGTATGTGTTGGTATTGTTATTAATGCTGTGTCTGATAGCCGTTTGGCTTTTATTTGTTGTTCTGTAAGCTACATTGTATCCTGATTTTTTGAACTGCTGTGCTATTTTATTTGTGATTTTGTTTATGTATGTGAGGGTGATGAATTTGTTTGTGTTTGTGTTGTTGTTACTGTTCTTGTTGAGTATTTTTCTGTGTAGTTTGTCTATTAAATAATTGTCATATCCATTTTTGTGAGCTAAATATTTGATTGTGTTTAGTTCCTTTGTGTAGTTAGTTGTGGACATAGGTATTTTATTTAGTCTGTGTAGTAAATGTTTAAATGCTGCGTTGTGTTTATGTTGTATTGGGTGGTTCGATGAATTGTGTATCAGTGTGTCTGTCATGGTTGGCTTGCGGTATATGTTGAATTTATGTTTGTTTTGATTTTTATGGTGATGTCTAAGAAATACAATGTTTTGTTGTTTTCAAACTCTGTGTTTGGAGTTGTTGGCATTGTCTTATGTTTCCTCGGTATAGTATTATAACGTCATCTACATATCTGTACTAATATATTATTTTTTCTGCTGGTTTGTTGTTATTTATGATTTTATTCTGTTCTGTTCTATGTGTTGTCCAATTTTTCAAAATGTTATTCTTATCATTAAATCAATATACAATTTAAATTTTAAATAATTACATAAATAGGTTTCATTTTTAAATATCTAGACTTGAGCGCTACAAATCAATTTTAACGTTTATTAATGCACTCCTACTCCATCTACTGTTGAAACCTTTTTTTTAAATGCCGTTCTTGGCATTTCAACCATTCAACGCAAGAGAGCAGGCGGTCACAGTCCATTACGCTTGTTTAGTAAAGGGGAGCAAGTTAAATCGTCAACAATGCCGTTACGGTGCAGATGGCCCTGCAGATAGTAGTGGCCAGCTGCTATTCAGAATCTGGTGACTGCCTCATCCGGGGTAAAAATCTCGAAATCGGTCCCTCGGTTTCTAGAAACTCTCATTTTTTATTTTTGGCCACTTCCGCTAAATCTCTTTGGTTGGAGGCGCTTACAAGAGTGTCAATGTTGCTTTTGGCTGAAATTAGGGAGCATTGGACTTAAGGTGGTTCAGCGGTTAAAACTGACATGTGGTATAGATCTCAAATGACCCATTCATTCGTAAGATATAGTCAGACCGACACAAATACTTTTATGTGATAAAATAAAGAATCTGTTATACTTATATACACAAAAATCTCTAATTTAAAGCAATTATTAAATAATAGTTTCTACTAAATTTATTTTCTGATAATGCCATAGACACTGCAAAGACAATTCAAGAACATCATGCAAATTTGATTCTAAAGGGATACAACAATCAAACCACCAACAAAATTAATTAATTTTTCATCCTTTATAATTATTTTACTGTTATTTAATTTTTTTAAAATATTAACAATAAACATTAACAACACAAAAGCAGCTACAATCACTAAACAAAAAGCAGAAATCCTTTACATAAAACAAAGCATTAAAACTTTATAAAAAAATAAAGACTCACTGAACCAAAGGTTATTCCAACTTCACCTAAATCTCGCCAACACAATCGGAGATGAACTCACAACAAATCATAATAGACAGTAATAACTGGGCAACAAATAAACTAACAAACATTGAAAATAAAAACAACAAAAAGATTAATCAACTATTATGTAAAACAAAAAACACAACATACTCTCAAACACACAAAAATTATATCCCTATATAGTTAACCTCACTAATACTAAATTCACACAACCGAAATGAATTTAATAAACAAAGGCTTAAAATACAACTTACATTATAAATCAAATAAAATAACAATTAGAAACATTAAACTACAAACTGAAACAGCCATACAAAAAACCGACACCAAAGACAACTTCGATATGACACAAAAAACTTAACCAAACATTACACAAAAACAAAACTAAACAACATCACACTCACCACAGCAGACAAAGGCAACACCACAGTAATTATTAATAAAAACATCCTAAATGACAAAATCAATGAATACATAATAAAAAATAATATAATACAATTACATACAGATACAACTGAGTAATACCATAGAACCATCAAAATACTAATTAAAATATCCAAATACATTATCAGGAAAAAATACCACCTAAAACAAATCCACCCTAAAGAACTTACCCTCCATGCTCTCCCTAAAATTCACCGACCCAATGTCTCCATCCGAGCCATCATCAACTACCAAAATGCCCCTTCACATAAACTAGCAAAATACATGGACAAAATAATCAGACAATCTATTAACTTCAACACAGATACACACATAAAAAACAGAACACATCTCATAAATAAAATAAAAGACATAAAAATACCACACAATTCAACACTACTATCACTCGACTAACAAACATGTACCCCAACATACTCGTATTTGAAGCCCTCAACATCTTAAAGACCCAATTAATACAGATAAAACATAAAAAACTCATGTCACCAAAATCCTAAACATCATCCAAACAATCACCAAACAAAACTATTTCACCCACAACTCAAACCTTCTATTCACAACCAGATGACCTACCCATGGGAAACCTATCAGCAGTGTCCTAAGTGAAATTTTCCTACAGCAGATAGAAAACACCAAGATATTCATGAACAATACACAAAATCATTTACTGGCATAGAAACATCGGTGATATCATAACACTATACAGAGGCTACACCAGACAATGCGAAAAACTCCTCACCTACACTAATAAAATACACCCAAAACTACACTACACTTCAGAGATTGAAACCAACCGATACCTAAACTTCCTCGACCTCACCATAACAAAATACCACACACTAAAACACAGCTACAACATTTACAGTAAACCCCTGACAGACACACTTATTCACAACATCTCAAACCACCCTATCCAACACAAACACTCTGCCTTCAGATCCGTGCTCCTTAGATTTAAAGAAGTTCCAATGACCACAAAAAACATAAACAAAGAACTAGACACTATTCAATATTTAGCATACAAAAAATTGATACAATACCACAATAATAGACAAACTATGCCACAATAAAAAAAAACACACTAAAATTAACACAACAGAGAAAACAAATACATCACAATACCATACATAAACAGAACATCAAATAAAAAAGCCACAAAATTAAAAAAAAAAACAGGATAGTAAATAGCATACAAAACTAATAACAATTCACAATACAAAATACAACACAGCACCAACAACAAAGATAAACTACAAGCACGAGGCACATACAAATTAAACTGTAACAAATTCATCAAATTCTACATTGGGCAAACAGGTCGCAGCTTCAAACAAAGAGCCGAGGAACACAAACAGAACACCAATTCAGCCTTTTACAGTCATATGAAAGAAACAGGACATAAATATACAGACATTTACCACAACCTATAAATCTTACACATCAGAAAAAAGAACCACACCTCAACACACCAGAACAATATGAAATTTACAAACACACAAAATACAAACATTAAAAGAATAAAGCCAATACAAATCATACATACTCTTTGATACTATCGAAAACCTGTCTTTAAAACCACCACTTGTTAAACTAACAACTACAAGCAGAAGACACTGATGAAGATCGCCATGAAAATGTTCTGTTGTAGTAAGTTTTTACCAATTTACAAAATTTAAAGTTTGGACAGTCATAAACTAATGTAAAAGTGATTAATTAAATTTAGATTTTTTTATATATATTTACATTGTTATATATAAATTATTATTTGTACTTACCTAATATTTATGTATCACAAGTTTCAACTTTCCACAGTGTTTTCACTGTAACACTTTAAACAAATATAGGTTTTAGAACCACTTGTAAATTCTTTCAGTTGCTTTTCATTACCACACCATGGATATAACTTTTTACACGTACAGCACTCAAGTTCTTTCTCAATCATAGGAGTTGTATTAAAGTGATCTATGATTTTATTTTCAAAAATGATATTTTCTTTTGTTAATTTGCTAAACTCTACTAAAGACTCGTCAGTATTACATCGCCTGCATTTAAAATCTCTCACACCGTCTAGATCATTTCCCCAATATCCAATTTTATTGCAAATTTTGCAGACAAAGTCTTTAATTGGAGCGTGGCACTTTATATGTGTCAGAAAACTTGTTATATCAGTGAACGATAACTTTCCAATAGGCCTACATAAATCGCAAATCAGCGTTACTTCTTTTGGTGTCAATGTCTTGCTACACGGCTCACAGATAAACTCATTATTTTTTGAACAACATTTACAACTGATTTCTTTGAAAGATTTATTGCACTTCAAATCGAAACTTTTGTCTACTTTAACAAATCTCTTTTTACATACTTTACAAGATAAACTCTTCCTAGTTTTTTGTTTCACTTTAGGCAGTTTAATACTGACTTCGGCTGATTTTTGACAAACAGGACATATAACTTTACTCTTGCCTGACATAATCCCAACCAGCAGTGAAAACGTTCCATTCCATTGGAACATTCTCTGACAATTAGTACAAGTGATATTTGTTTGGACACGCTGTTCTGCATTTTGCACTAAATTTCTATTTATAATCCTCACTGAATTTTCACAACTTTCACAAATTATTTTCTCTAATTTTGAAGTATATTTTTCAAGCTGTGCCAAAGTACCAACCCACTTTATATTCACAAGACAATTGTTGCATGGAACACTGGCATGAACATATTTTGGATTCTGTTTATTTTCTGCAGTCACATTTAAACTAACACATTCTGTACAAATAATTCTTTTTGTTCCAGAAACAAAACCTTCTAAGTTAGCTAGACTGCCGAACCATTTAATTACCTTTTTACAATCAGTACAATGGATCTGAGACTGAACCTTATGTATTTTTTTATGAGACTGTAACTTTAGAAAACTTTCAAAAGTTGCGTTACATAAAATGCAACTGTTTTCATGTTTTTGAGATACTGGCATTGGCTGAGTGACAGAGGCGTTAAGGTTAATAACTTCAGGCTGTTTAGGTAGGATAGACTTGTAAGCCTGCGTAATAAACATACTTGAACCTGGGTCGGGAGAAGTGTTTGTAACTTTTGACATTATATTACATGGTAAACAAACAAACTGTTGCTCATGTTGCTGAGTATTGTTAACAATGTTTGTATATAACCGTATTGTTCCACTAAAATAATTTACTACTTGTTTACAGACAGCACATTTCATTCCTTTACTAACGAGACACATTGTGCAAATGAACTCTTCTTCACCTTTAACAAATTTATTACATTGACCCAAAGTTCCACTCCAACGAGTCATCCTTCTACAAGACGAACAATGTAAATCTTTCTCGACTTTGTGTTCTGACTGATGAACCAATAATTCTGGATAGCTATAAAACTTTAGATAACAAATGGCACAAGAAACAATAGGCCCTTGAATACTCTGGTCAGTAACTGTTGCAGATGCAGATAAATTTGATAGAATTGAACTCGTAATTGTCGCAGTAGCAGTTGAATTAAAAACGGGAATTTCAATTTGAGGTTTTGTTTTTCTGGTAGAAATTATCTCAATTAACTTTGTCATTGTAATATTGTCACATGACTGGCAGACAAATGATTTCTCCCCATTCTTATACATATTAAACTGTTGTAAACTGCCAACCCAATGTATTATGTTCTTACAACTGGTGCATTGTAGCTTCCTTTCAACTTTATGAAACAATGTATGACTTCTTAAAGAACTCAATGATCTATATTTTTTTTGGCAAATTTCGCAAGACAATGCGTCTCTGTGTAATTCTTTTAGGTGTTTTATCAAATGTGATTTTGTGAATTTGTTGGAACAAATGGGACAGGAATGCAACTCACTGCAGTTATGTGTTAACTGATGTTCTTCCATTTTGTGCCTAACACTAAATGATTTTGCACAATATTTACATTTAAACTCCTTTGATATGGTGTTTGGCAATTGTATTGTCCCTGTAGTACCATCTCCTTCATTCCAGTCCATCTGAAATAGAACTTAATTTGTTTAAAAATGTTCACTACCTATCAACTTTATAGAGTTAACAGTTATCATGCATTTGTTAAATCTATTTATTAATTATTGGTCATTATTCAAATAGCGCAATAATAATACAAGAGTTGTTTCAAAAATAAGTTACACTACCATTTTAAAACAAATTTTTAAATTTAAATATTGTAACACATTTTAGATGGAGTTACATATTAAAAATAAGATTCAGAAAACAAATGTGAATTTGTAAATTTTAATCTATGGGGATACTGACCTCTAGCTATAAATTCTGGAACTATAATATATGCGCAAAAAGGTGCGCGTAAATTAAGATGGGTGGGTAACGCTCGCAACTCTGTCTCTTTCCGATTTTAACCATGTAGTCAACTGCACGTATATTAAGACCAAAGAACGAAAAGGAATTTAATTTGAAGACATGTAACAGTTATTATTAATTTTTTTGTTTGTTTAGTAGAAGAAATGTTGCGTTAAGGTACAAGGCCGGGAGCAGATTTAAAATTACGAGCGAGCTGATACAATATGCAGAATCAGGGAATCTAACAATCAAAGCACGGGATGGCTTCGCCAGTTTGTACGAAACAGCTAAGTTGTAAAATTTAAGAACTTTAGTGTGCAAATTGCAAATTAAATCTTTCGAACAATAACCATTCAAAATTTAAAGAAAAACTTTAAAAGTTCAGTGCTATGTTTCTCTTTCTAAAAATGAAGTAATTATAAATTCTTTGCATCATGTAGTAGATTTTATAAATTGAAATCATAAGTTTAAATGTAAAATTGAATACGCAAGCGACCTCGAAAAAAGGGTCATTATCTCAGCCTTAGATATGTTGTGTGTAAATCTCTAAATTAAAATTAATCTGTAACTAGCGTAGTACTTCTCTGAATGATTTATTTGTAATACAATACATATTTTCTTCTAAAGCTTGATTTGTTTAAATTAAAATTTGTGTCTTGAATTATTTAACAAACACAATTCTTATATTTCAATTATAATTAACTTTGCAGGTCAATCATCTTATTATGTAGCAATTACTGCAATATTTTACATCAACCTTAATTCCTCAGGAATGAAAGTTTAAAATAAATGCGTTACAATATATATTTTAAAAAGTTTATTAAAAAACCTATTTTTCTACACAATTGTCTTATTTTTGAATACATTTTTGATACCGTAGTAAACATTTTGTCGACCCAGCGTCAAAGCAGTTAGCCATTTTTCAATATCTTGCTTTAACTCACCCTCGTTTTCAAAGCGTCTTCCTATAATATGTTGCTTCAGCTGCAGAAACAGGTGGAAGTCACTTAGTGCAACTTCAGGGGCGTAAGGCGGATGTCTGAAAACATTCCCTCGAAAATCCTTAATTAGGTCTTGAGTCTGACAAGCAGCATGAGGGCGGTCTCATTGTTGTTCAATAACATCATTGTATTTATCAGTTTTGATAGATGTAGATGCACGGCTTTTTTCCACAACAGTTGACAAAGGATTTCATCAAGTGTTAGGTGCCGATTGGTGTGAATGGCTCGCCAGATATCTTTAACAACTCTCGGAGCACGAGAACAGGAAGGGTGGCCACCTTGTGTAATGTTGTTCTCCTTTCAATGAATCACCAGCGCCAACGAGACACCATTGGCCTTGATATAATATCCTCACCATAAACAGTAAACAACGCTCAATGAATTTCAGTAGCATTTTAATTTTTTGTGTTAAAAAAACGAATAACACACAAACTTTGCAATCAACGGCAAGAACAAGTACAACCTCCATAAGCTACAGGCTAACTGCTTGCTCGATCGACACATGGGCATAGGAATTTTACAGTGCTGCCCCTACACCCAAACGCAAATTCTTCATGACTCCCAAATGTTTTCCGCCTACCACACAGATTTTAAAAAATAGTGTAACTTATTTATGAGACATCCCTAGTCTTAATAAATATCTTATATATAGACACTTTCATAAAAATAGATTAAAAAAAAAAATAAGTTGTCACATATTTTCAGATACATATTCACAGCAGATCTTGCAGAATAAACTGGGCACCCAGAGTGTTCTAACTCCACAACTCATAACATCACTGTTTGTGCTTTAGACCAAAGTTTTTGTACATGATTGTCAATACTATTTTATAAACAAGTAATATAAAATTATTTTTTAAAATTCAATTATTACTTAAACCAATAAATACAAATTTAATTTTAGTTTCTTTTTATTTTATAATTACAATTAATATAAATAAGTATTTACATATGTCTGAATATCAATGTTAAGTGTCAAAATAGAAAGCGAATTTCTATGCAATTTTCCATTTCCCTTATAGCGTTGGACTATAATTTCCTTTTATAAGGCGTTGGACTATAATTTTTGTTTGTTACTATTTATACACTTTCTTCTTTTTGTCCCTTGCATTGGGTTGTAGTTTCTTTTTGTTTCTCTTTTGTATTGTCTGTTTGTAAAGCAAGGTTCGATAACGGTTTTCAGTTTGTATGTTTATTTTCATTTCATTCATTTTTCCTCACTGGATAAATTCACTAATTGGTGCTCTAAATGGTCTCTAACTATATCAGCGGAGAAGACCGATTGCACATTTTTCACCCGTCGAAATAAATTGGGTTCTTTCGCTCCCGAACTCAAAATACTTGGCAAGCGATTGAAATATAATAGGTCCCCTAAACTACTAGGGATCCTTTTGGATCCGAAACTGCGATGGGGTAGTCATGTGGAGTATGTTATGGAAAAATGTGTATCAAGACTTAATGCCCTCAAAGCCGTGGCCAGCCCCGATTGGGGCGCCGATACACTACTCTAAAGATGTTTTATATTGCCTTCTTGAGATCTAAGGGAACCTATGCATGTGAAGTGTGGGGGGTTCGATGGCGAAATCTCACCTGAAAAGACTGCAAACTCTACAATCTGCTGCAATTCGTTTATGCTTGGGGTGCACCAAAACCACCTCTATAGCAGCCATGGAAATTGAATTGGGAGTTGAACCTATTGGACTCTATATCGATAAAAAAATATGGACCAAATACTTGTCAATAAAGGCTCTTACACCAATCCACCCATTAAGTAACATGGTGTCATATGATTCCAACATAAAGCAGTCATTCAGCTATAAAATTAATCAACTGTCCACCAAAATGCCTTGTTTTGTCCCTGTGAAAATTCCGACTTACTATATGGAGCCCCCAAGTAGATGGCCCGAGATAAACATTGCACTCAACCTGCCACATGAGGTGAGCAAGAAAGATCATTTACAAATATTAAAAACAATAACATTAAACATGATTCAATCTCAATACAAAAGCCACATAAAAATATTCATAGATGGGTCACTCGACCGGGGGCAGGCTACTATAATGAATCGAACGGAGACTGTTTTTACATTCCAGCCAATTCCAATTCCAGCATGGATACTGAGCTTTTGGCTATAAGTGCAGCCCTGACTAGCTGTGTGGATTTAAAGGGCAATTCAAAAATATGCATCCTATCGGATTCGAAAGCCGCCCTTCACTCATTGTTAAGTAATTCTACAAGTTCATACTCATTTCGAATATCAGACATAAGAAAAACCATTCTAGAACTAGTGGACTGAGGGAAGGAATTAACTCTTGAATGGGTACCTGCCCATTGCGGAGTACCCGGAAACGAAAAGGCTGACAAAATTGCGAAAATAGCCTCAACCATGGGACCTACAGATGAAGGCAAACACTCCCTGCTACATTGCAAAAATGTAAGCAGGGAAGTTTTCCGAAAACTTTGGTGTGAAAATTGGGAAAAAGAGTCTACCGGTCGACACTTTTACCAGCTCCAACCAGAACCACCAGTCGAGGACAAATATAGGGAAGTAGCACGATCAACAGCATCTTTTGCTGCCAGAGCAAGAACCTGCCATCTGGTGACACAGGAGTACCTATTTCGTTTTAATCTCACAGAGTCTCCGTTGTGGAAAGTGAAACAATTGAACACATCCTGCTGAACTACCCTTACCCATTACCTACAAGAGACATCCTCAGACCAACTGTGACAAAGTGGCAAGATAATCTAGTTAAGAAGAACCTGTGGGCCATAGCATCATATATATATCGTGGACATCGGGCCATCGGCTATAGTTAAGCTGGACGCCTGCACGAAGAAGTAAGTTTTCATTCATTTTTAATCCCAGAGCATTATTTATGATATTAAGTGGTAACCTTGACAACAATTTACGGTTGTACAGTGGAGGTTTTCCATATAGATTTTTGATAGTTTCATTTCTAACTTTGGACATTCAGCTCAGTGACAAAATGCGCTAGACTTCAAACTTTAGATACTCGATTTGAATCTGACCTAGCCCCTCAAGTTTTGATAATTTAATTATTGAATAAATATTTTTTAAACTGGATTAACATCAATTGTCCCCCACTATAGGTTAAAAAAATGTATTTGAACTTGATTGGATGAATAAAAACGTATTTTACTAACAATTGAAATTTGAAGATATCAGGAGAGTGTGAACTAATATAGAAGGAATTTTTTAAAAAAATATAAAGTAATACACAGCTGTACTCTGGACTCACTATTAGAAATCTGTGACAATAACTTACACAGCCCAAGAATGATTACAAAGATATAAATCTGTGGAGAGGTAATGTAAAATTAGCAGTATAGACATGTTTAGTTGGATAGATGTCAAACAATATAAATAAACAAATAAATGGGTTAATCCCCTGGAGCAGGCACTAACAAAAAAACTCAATCCAAAGCCAGGGCATAATTCTACACAGGACCTACCTTATCACAGGAAAAATATAAAGTTAGTAATCCGTCATTTGTATCACTGATAATACACATACAACTTGCACCAGTCACTGTGTGTAACTCCAGTACAACAGCAGCCGTTGTGTTGACGAGACACAGACAACTCTCAGATGATATGTTTTATCATCTCGAGAAAAATAAAAATTAATCAAAGAAGAATAAACAGGACAATTATAAAAAAAATCCAACTTCGATTAGATGAGGACAGATCTGATTTCAATTAAAGTTTGTTACATATTGGTTTTAGAATGTTGACCACAGTAAGTATTTTTAAGAATAGACATTGAAAGGTTTGGAACAAGTGTCGTGTGAATAACGTATGAAGTAAATTTTACTTAGGAACTAAAAATCAAATACATTTAGGGCTCATTTATTAACCGTTTGATTTGCATTCACGCGAGATCAAGGTACGGCCAGCGGGAGCATTTGGGTATATGTGCATTCTACCATTTCTCTCAGCTTAACATTTCTGTACGTTTACAACTTTGTTTTCCTGTGTATTATGCTGTATTTTAGGTTAAATATTTGCAACTGTCTCAACAATAAATACTACACAGAATACATACTCACTATTCTTTTTTGTCCAAAGTCTATGGGTTTACTCACGTATTTACAGATCGCTTCGAAGTTTGCATGGTATTTTACAATGAATAGGGGATTGAATAATGAAGTTCTTTTGTTTCCAAAGTCTATGGGTTTTCCCACGTGTTTACAGATTATTTCTACGTCTGTGCGATATTTCACAATGAATAGGTAATTTTACAAGAAAAAAGATTAATAGATGATAATTTTTAGCAAAGAAATTGTCAGTAAACAAAGTGAAGTTAGGTTAACACAAAAAAATAAGTAAATAAAAAAAATATTAAGAAATATAACAAATATTAATATGATTTAAAAAATTAGAGAACAAAATTAGAATAAAGACAAGTATAATAACCTTTCAAGAATATGTTGCTACCAACTTATATATCAGGGCAGGCAAATATTGATAATCAAAGAGTTAAATACATATTCAAATTATAACTTGAAAGTATTTTTCAGTGAAATTGCCACCAATGTCAAACTACATTAAGTAAGCACGTAACAGTGACAAAGTTGTGGGTTTTCTTGCCATTAAACGATGCAACCATATTATCATCTTCTCATCATTTTTCAAACCACTTTATCGCTAGTCACTTTTAATTTGTAGGAAAATGGGTAGAGCTAAATTAAGGCTGTATAGGGCATGATCAAAAACATTTCATTTTAAATACGTTGTTTGTACGGTATAAGATTTGTTATACTGGAACCTAGCTATAGAATTATAAATATGTCGTTTATCCTGAAGAAGATGCCTTAGTTATTGAAAAATTTTATTTTAGATATATACAATTAACCCTAGAGGACTCGATCAGTGTAATTATTCTCCCAGTGAGTTTTCAACAAAGATTAAAAAACAGTTACAAATCCTGAAATTCTTCCACCCCCTACATACCTTCTAATTGACTCGCCCTGTATCTATTTCTGTCCCTACATCAGGTAGTTTGACAGTTTTTGTTTACTTATAGCTGTGAAAGTTTTTACCCCATGCGAGTCCTCACGTTACAATATTGGTCCCTCTAAGTGAAGTCTATTTCTATTTGTATTTTGCTAGGATTTTATAAGTGGAGTCGATTTCTATTTGTATTTTGCTAGGTTTTTATAGGTGGAGTCTATTTCTATTTGTATTTTTCTAGGTTTTTATAAGTGGAGTCTATTTCTATTTGTATTTTGCTAGGTTTTTATAAGTGGAGTCTATTTCTATTTGTATTTTGCTAGGTTTTTATAAGTGGAGTCTATTTCTATTTGTATTTTGCGAGGTTTTTATAAGTGGAGTCTATTTCTATTTGTATTTTGCTAGGTTTTTATAAGTGGAGTCTATTTCTATTTGTATTTTGCGAGGTTTTTTATAAGTGGAGTCTATTTCTATTTGTATTTTGCGAGGTTTTTATAAGTGAAGTCTATTTCTATTCGTATTTTGCGAGGTTTTTATAAGTGAAGTCTATTTCTATTTGTATTTTTCTAGGTTTTTATAAGTGGAGTCTATTTCTATTTGTATTTTTCTAGGTTTTTATAAGTGGAGTCTATTTCTATTTGTATTTTGCTAGGTTTTTATAAGTGGAGTCTATTTCTATTTGTATTTTGCTAGGTTTTTATAAGTGGAGTCTATTTCTATTTGTATTTTTCTAGGTTTTTATAAGTGGAGTCTATTTCTATTTGTATTTTGCTAGGTTTTTATAAGTGGAGTCTATTTCTATTTGTATTTTGCTAGGTTTTTATAAGTGGAGTCTATTTCTATTTGTATTTTGCTAGGTTTTTATAAGTGGAGTCTATTTCTATTTGTATTTTGCTAGGTTTTTATAAGTGGAGTCTATTTCTATTTGTATTTTGCTAGGTTTTTATAGGTGGAGTCTATTTCTATTTGTATTTTTCTAGGTTTTTATAAGTGAAGTCTATTTCTATTTGTATTTTTCTAGGTTTTTATAAGTGGAGTCTATTTCTATTTGTATTTTGCTAGGTTTTTATAAGTGGAGTCTATTTCTATTTGTATTTTGCTAGGTTTTTATAAGTGGAGTCTATTTCTATTTGTATTTTGCTAGGTTTTTATAAGTGGAGTCTATTTCTATTTGTATTTTGCTAGGTTTTTATAAGTGGAGTCTATTTCTATTCGTATTTTGCGAGGTTTTTATAAGTGAAGTCTATTTCTATTTGTATTTTTCTAGGTTTTTATAAGTGGAGTCTATTTCTATTTGTATTTTTCTAGGTTTTTATAAGTGGAGTCTATTTCTATTTGTATTTTGCTAGGTTTTTATAAGTGGAGTCTATTTCTATTTGTATTTTACTAGGTTTTTATAAGTGGAGTCTATTTCTATTTGTATTTTGCGAGGTTTTTATAAGTGGAGTCTATTTCTATTTGTATTTTGCTAGGTTTTTATAAGTGGAGTCTATTTCTATTTGTATTTTGCGAGGTTTTTATAAGTGGAGTCTATTTCTATTTGTATTTTGCTAGGTTTTTATAAGTGGAGTCTATTTCTATTTGTATTTTGCGAGGTTTTTTATAAGTGGAGTCTATTTCTATTTGTATTTTGCGAGGTTTTTATAAGTGAAGTCTATTTCTATTCGTATTTTGCGAGGTTTTTATAAGTGAAGTCTATTTCTATTTGTATTTTGCAAGCTTTTTATCACATAAATTAATTTTTATTTGTTTTTTTGCAAGATTGTTATGAATGAATTTTATTATGTTTTGTATTTTGTGAGGATTTTATAACTGAAGTTCGTGTTAATTTATAAATTTAATAATCTATTTTAAATTAAATACGTTCATATTTTGTCATGATGATAAGAGACGACACCAATTTTATAAATCGCTTGTTACAAGAGATGGAAAATAAAGTATATGGAGGATCTTCAAGAAGAAAGTGATAATGTTGAGAGAATATAAAATAATATTGACCACCATGGCAAAAACATTGCTCTAATGCACAAACAATGACACAGAGAAGGAAATAGTAAGTAGATATTGACTGGCACTAAAACCTGAGTACACGCAGTATTTCTCAGTATGTTTCCTCAGTCTCTTCTGAAAATAATACTGTACTCCCACAAACATTTTGTACCAATTTAATTTGTTTTTTTCCATACAACTGGATAATACTGTACAGTTTAGATTTGAATTCAGGTCGATTAACTGGATAATGAATATTTCAGTAAAATAAATAAAACTTTTCAACACCCCTTTCAATATTTATAAAATATTTAACCTGTCTAGGGAGGCATTTATACTCACAACACACTGTATGTCGTCGATAATCACTTCATCTTCTTCCTTCACTACAACGACATCTTCATCTTCAGGGATTACATAATCTGTCAAATATCCTTCTAATGCAGCTTCAGGAATTTCCTAGTGATTAGAGTTAAAATCATTTAATCAGAAACAGGTGATATAAACAAACATGTTTTAAGTTCAATTGCTACTTAAGTCAACATAATAAATTTTATTTCAGTTACTTTTTATTAAATACAGTAAACTCCCAATTATCCGTGGGCGGATTAACCAGTTTGCGGATTATCGGGGGTCTGCCATTGTTTTACAAATATCTAATTTTTATTCCAATCAGATGCATTATTGTTTTTTTTAACCACTCAACACGGCACAATATCCGGTAAAAACAACGATCATAAAAATAAACTAAGCTTTCTCAAATAACGCAAGGATAAACGATAACTGTCCTTTTAGAGTGAATGAACCAACTCGAGGTGGGAACAGACCACTGTTAAGAGACAATGACAAAATGCTTGGACGCCCTAAAACCTAATGTGTATCATAAGATTGTAAACAAATGTAAGCTAATCTCGACTATAAATAGTCTAGGACGTGACATATGCATTATCCATGTCTATCATATACATTATCGATCTTTATGGCTTTGTGACACAAGTAGAAACAAACATTCCGAATTGAACGTTGAGTGGTTATTTTAGTAGTAGGTAGTTTGAATTTTTATTTCTCTGTCTTTTTTATTGAATTTTATTTTTTGTCATGCAGTATTTTATCATTTGTATTAGTTGATATTTTATGTAAATTTCCTTTTTTTAATTGTAAACCGATAAATAAAACAACATTTTAATGCCTAATACACTGTTTTAATGTCCCAAATAAACTTGTATATGGTAGAAATAAATTTTTTGAGATGAAAACAACGGACACAATAATTAGAGCAAGACGACTCTTCACTGTGCGACAAAATGGTTCTCAAGGAACTTAGATAGCACATTAAAGCTAAATCAATGCTCACAAAAAAACAGACGAAAGTGACAGATTTTTTTGTTAAAAAGTGAAAGTATTATGTGAAAAGGAAATTACATATGTACATACATACTTACTTTTGGCATATACTTATGTACGTATGTAAATAGTTAGACATATAAATGTACATGTTATAATCTGTCAAATACATAAACATTTAAAATTATTTTCTGTATTTATTTTGTCCTCTGGAGATTATTTATGAATTGCATTAACCGGGGTCATTATTTGTGTAACTTATGGTATAATAATCGATTATCGATCGTTTTGCATATTCTTCGTTCATAGCGGATTTTCCGGGGAATTCGGTTACCCGGCGTTGCCGGGCCATCCTATTCCACGGATAATCGGGAGTTTACTGTAATTATAATTAAAATAAACGAAGTAACATGACCTTTGCGTTAAAATACCTGTTCTACCACATAACCTATAACATAAAATCAGTTGTTTTATGAAAACATATGTTATCACTTATTTTAAGCCAAATAGAACGAAATAACTATATTGCATACCTTGTCCATTTTGGGAAAATTTTTTCTCCCATATAAAACTAAAATTAATTAATATTTGAAAAAAAACTGTATCGGCATCAAGTACCATCCACTATAACTTTAAAAATTCAAACAAGACGTGTATGAGGAGAGAGAATGAACTAATAGAAGGAATTGAAAAAATTGGTAAAAACAGGCTCTTCCATTTAAAATATAATACAGATATGTGTAGAAATGGAAACAATGTTAATTTTAAAGGACTTAATTGCACAATGAATAATTTATAAATTTTCGCAAGGTTAAATGACGAAAATAAAATTTTTGTAGTGCGAAAGTAAAGCACATACTTATTAGACTACAATAATTCAAAAGGACTCATTTGCTCTCAAAACCCTAACACTACATTCTGAAATTAACAACATCTGGACCACAGGAAACATTGCAAGATATAAAACTAAGAAAGGATTTCAGTATGACAACTCTGGGATATTACGCTATTGGTGAGGGTAAAGTGTTAGAAATAGTCCTGCACAACGATGTGGCAGATTTGAGCATGTGCTGCGAACGCAGCTGTGGATCTTGGGACACCACGATAGAATGGTGGACTAGTGGGTTCCTTTTGAATGATAAATAATGATCTACCCGTAGGTTCTTGTGTGGTCATTTCATATGTTTTCTTCATCTGTTGAACAACATACACAAAAAATAATTTATTACCATAAATATGTAGACGACATTTTAATATTATACAACGGCAACAAACAACTACACAATTACATTAATACCATACACCTAAACCTTATATTTACCCTCGAATTAGAAGAAAACAATAAAATAAACTTTCTAGACCATACCATCACCAAACACAATTTCAAACTATACAGAAAACCAACAACCACCGATACTGTCATACTTAATACATCTAATTACCCCACACATCACAAACACGCTGCATTTAATTATATGTTACACCGCCTAACCAATATGCCAATGCTACAGGAAGACTATGACGAAGAACTTGACACAATAAAATACATGGCTCAACAAAATGGCTCCTAACATACATTCATAGACAACATAAACATGAAAATTAAACATAAACAACATCACCAAATGTGCCAAACCACACAAAAAACAACAAATACATATCTCTCACCTACCACAATAAAACACACACAAAATAGCTTCCACATTCAAAAAACTTCATTAGCAAATATCTTACAAAACAACAAACACTTTAAGAACATATAAAACCCTTTCAAAAACAAACAGACAAATACAATTTATCCAGTATTTACAAATTAACATGTAACGATTGTACCAGACACTATATCTGCCAAACCGGTATGTCATTCTACAGATGTTTCGAAGAACACATCACTTAAAGAAACGGCAGAAACTCTAAATCCTGCTATGCAACACACCTAAAGAACACGCAACTCACACACACAGACACACGGATATACATACTAATTTAAACATTCTCAACATACGAGGGGAATCCAAAAAATAAGTTTCCCTAATTTCTGGGGGAAATAAAAAAAACATAATTCCACAATAAACACATGTATTTTATGATCTCAAATCATATTCTATTTTTCTACATAACTTCCACCCCTATTCAAGCACTTTTCATACCGAAGCTTCAGTTTCTTTAAACCATCTGCATACCATTCAGCCGCCATACTTTTAAACCAGGTATTCACTTCACTTTCCAAGTCATCATTGTTAGCAAAGCGTCGACGCCGAGGTGATTCTTGAGCTCAGGAAACAAGTGAAAATCACTGGGAGCAAGGTCTGGGGAGTATGGAGGGTGATCAAAGATATCCCACTTAAATTTTTCAAGAAGCTCCCTTGTTGCACGAGCGGCATGTGAGCGGGCGTTGTCATGAAGAAAAAACACCCCCCGTGACAAAAGCCCACATCGTTTGTTCTGGATGCTCGACGAAGTATTAGGAGAACGTCACAGTACCGTTCCGCATTTATTGTTTCACCCCAAGGTAGGTAATCGATCAATAAAACTCCACGGCAGTCCCAAAACACTGTAGCCATCACTTTCCCTGCCGACTGAATCACTTTGGCGTTCTGTCGTTTTGTTTCGGGTGTTGAATGGTGAATCCATGTTTCATCACCAGTGACTATTCTTAAAAACAGATCATCACCTTCGTCCATAAAAGATTACAAGAAAGATTGTGCAGCTGCCACATGTTGTTGCTTCTGGCCGTCAGACAGTAAACGAGGAACCCACCTTGCACACACTTTCGACAGCTAAAGCTCTTCAGTGATGATGTTGTGAAGAGATGCGAGGCAAATTTCAATGTTTGGTGGAAGCTGATCCATAATTTTGTCAAGTGTCAATCTCTGGTCAGCATCAATAATGTCGCGCATCGCAGAAATGACGCCATATCGGCGGTAGCTGGGCGTCCATCTCACTGTTCATCATGAACATTTTCTCTTCTTCCAAAAACAATTTTTGCCAACGTGAACCATTTGTACAGTCATTACATGTTCACCATACACCTCACATAACTGACGATGAACTTCAACGGCAGATTCACTTTTTGCAGTCAAAAAACGAATAACACGCCGCACTTCACAACTGGCAGCAGATCGCAGTGGAGTCTCCATGTCGAATGGCCCGTTACTCAAGGTCAAACGGCGTACAGTCAAGCGTGTGGCGGGAATCGGTACCACTACACCCAAACTAAAAGTACCCGCTCTCGGGGAACTTATTTTTTGGATTCCCATTGTATTAAAACAAAGTAAAAAAACTATCAACTTTAGAAAAATACGAAATATACAAACACTACGCAACAGATAAAGAAAACATTAAATGACCACACATATTTCGAAGTCAACACCCTGTTCCATTACACAGCACATAACGAACTCAACCCACCCCCACTACACTCATAAATCTCAAACCTACAATCTTTGTACTTAACAAGACACCGCCAGTAGAGGCTTTGCTTTGTAAGAGGAATGTTTGTTTTGAAATGCGTCAGCAAGTAAGCCCTTATGTATGCACTTAGTTAAGTATCACTTAATTATAGTTTAATCAGTGAATTGAAATGTGAAATCAAGATGTTTAAAATAATCAACTCCGTACACTATTTTATTCAAGCTTGTTAAGACTATTGTGTAAAAGACTATCAAATATGGGCACCTAAATTTATAATTACCAAAAAAAAAAACTGTTAATGAAAAATAGATGCCTATGGCCAATAAAGTATATTTGTCAAATTGTTGTTTACTCAAAACAAATTGCATAGTTGCCAAATACTCAAAAGTAGTTGTGTCTTGAGGAGAATGAAAGTCAATATCCAACAATTAAAAGCGGTGGTCTGTACAATTAGCTGTGTCCATAACTAAGCTTAGAATCTTTTTATTAGAACAGAGGGTAGAGATAAAATTTGTTTAAAAATCTAAATAATTGTTCAAATGTTTATAAAAATAATTATTGTAAACAAATAAGACAAAATTTTCTTGTATATTCAAAAGTAAAAATTAAATAAAATATATTGGTGATCATGATTGTAAAATTAATGTTGAGTCCTGGTCTACTTGAAAGACAAGGAATACTATCATACAGAACAGATATGCTAGAAACATCTAGTGTAAAAAATATAGGGAAAATTTAAAATGACCATACATTCTTGTTCAAAATTCCAGAAAAACCTAAGGCTATAAGGGTTCAATGTTTTTTAATTTCAGTGGTCAAGTTTTTGCATCATGGTTTGGAACTTTGACTACAAATCGCCAAATACCCAATGTTGAGACAACACTCTCCTGGCTTTACTTTTCCGTTTTACCGGTATTTTTCCGAAAATAAGGCTCATCGGAAGTCCAATTTATAATGTACAGAGAAAGTAATAGTAACGTATTTATGATAACCTAGCCTATCCTAACTTTACCACTGCAGCACGATATATAATAATGGCCTCAGTATAAAACGTAAGTACCCGAAGATTTTATATTCTAAACATTTAATATTTTAATGTCTAAATGTTAGACATTTACAAACATAACGCAGCCTGTAAATTAATTGAAGAATAAATACTAATTATCTCAAAACTTATTAATATAATTTACTGAGTAGATAATAATTTATCAGCAATGTAGAACCAAATTACCATTAGTAAATTTGTCAACGGTCATCCGCATATTTTGCATATGAAGAAAAAATTAGTTACTATTATCAGCATTGACTGGCAGACTTATCTTGGTAATAGTGTAGTGCATAATCTTCAAATAGACACACAAACCTTAAAAATAATTATATGTTTCTGAAATACTGTATCCTTTGTCAATCACAGAGAGAAACTGAAGTGTGTGTATGCACATGTGTGACGGGTGACATAATTTATATAAATATAATTTATCTAGAAAGATAACAATATTTTATATAAATTTATAATACACCCCCAGCAAATAGTTTGAACAGCCAAACAACAAAAATGGTCTTCAAAATACAGGGCCATCATAATTGTACATCGAAAAATGTCATATACCAGCTACAATGTAAATTTTGCTCAGCACAGTACATAGGCCTGACCACGGATGGTCTGAATATCAGAATGAATGGCCACAGACATGATGTTAAAATTATGAATATGGATAGACCAACAGCTCAACATGCTGCGAGTCACAACATCACAACTTTTGATGACTGCTATACCACAAAAATAATTAAATCACTCCCCGCTGATTGCAATCCCTCAGAACTGAGAAGGTGGGAACTATCATACCAGTGGTATACCAAGTCCAGAGAATCCCCTAACCTCAATATCAGATAAATCCATTCACTTTTTTTTCCTAATAGTCGCATCAGACGTCTCCAATCTCTTTCCCCCTGACAGACTTATATAAACTATAATCACTCATATGCTCATAGAAACAATACATATATCTTTAATCTGCGCATCTGTGACATCTGATTTCTACACAATCTGTGATTACAACTTTTACTTTATTTTATTTCATTCTCTTATATTTCATTTTGTGTTTTCTCCTTGATTGACAAAGACCACTGTGTGGTTGAAATATTTCATTGGTTAAGTGCTTTTATGTGTTTCTATTTCAAGACTACAGAGTGGACTCTTACCAAGGTAAGTCTGTTAGTCTCCTAGTCCAAAAAATCTAAATAATCTTTACCAACCAAAACTAACCTAAAAGTATTTTATATAAAAGTGATAAGTTGTAGCTCAAGTCAAGAGGGCAAAAAAGAAGCTAACTTCTCTTGTCTATGTTCCACATTAACACTACCTTTGATTTTGCTTATTATCATAATTATCAAAAATATCTAATAACAGAAGTACCTGTTTAATTATCTCCTGTTCTCCCAAAGGATCCTTTTCAGGTTCTATGTCATTTCTGGAATAAAAAAACGAATCTACTTTATTTACTTACTTTAACTATGTCTTAAAATTGTATAAACTAAATTGGTAAGAAAGCTGAACGAGTAGCCTCCAGAATAACCAGAGATGGTCAATATTTTCTGTCTCGGTGGCGTGTCACTAATATTTGTCTGTCGGTGGTGGTACCAGTGACAAAATATGGAAAATGCCAGGTCCAGTGACAATGGATCGATCGGAAAATGTCTCTGTTGTGATTGGGCAAAAAGTCGCAGTCGCTGGATGAAACATTATTGATATTTTACTGCGGCTGTCATTGGTTGATTTGTCACTGTCACTGGCTCTGCTCTAACCGCTCGGTTCAAGGTGCTGATCATCGTGCAGTGTCGTTGACTAAAAGGGAGAGGGGGTTTGTCTCTGTTGTGATTGAGCAAAATGTCGCCATCGCTGACGAAAAAGTTACTGATATTTTACCACGACTGTCATTGGTTGATTTGTCGCTGTCACTGCTTCTACTCATTTACATCGTATGTGGGTGGACGATTTATGTTCGGGTTTCACAACAGTGACACTTTTGTGTACAGTAGACGCAATTTCAAGCTCAGTAGTTTGTTTTTATTTATGTGGGAGTTTATTTTTAAATAAAATGACCCTTCCAAATAAAACCAAGATTTGAAATCATTTCACCAGTGTGGTATGCTTGTTATTGGCACATATAGATCTGTCTCACTATCCCTTGTCACCGGTACTAAAATCACCGATCCTTTCAAGTCACTGGATTGACCATCCCTATCAAACACACAATTTTCAGGTAAAACAGAATTAAAATGACCAGAAATAAAATGAAAGATATAATTAATGTGCTAACACTAATCAAGTATAAAAGAAATATTTAAAATACTAAATACATTTTTATTAATGTTTAATAGACATAACAACATAAGAAACAACTTAGAATAAACAACAAAATCAATAAAAAAATCTCAGAATGGTAGACCCCTTCAATAAAATACAAAGCATATTAATGCTTGAAAACATGGTAATTTCATAGTTAATTGTCCAGCCCAGTTCAACTTCCAGTTTCTGAGGATACAAAAATAATTATGAGTTAAGATATGTAAAATAATAGTATGTAAAAAAAATAATAATGCTACTTATAGTTTAGAGCTTAGGGGTTGTTTCCCCAAATATTCACGCAACTAATTACTTACTTCACATTCAGAAAAAGTTCTTATAGCTAAAATAATTTTTAAAAACATATTTTTTTACTATTCAATTATTATTAACAATATATTATTTAATTGACAAGTAACGGCACAGATCTAGGGCCTAAATCTTAAGGTCACTGTGCCTACCCATTCACTGATGTTTCTAAACCACAACTGAATGATAAAGCTATAAAAGACTAAAGTAAGACCTAAATGATCTGCTGACACGTCAGTTGTAATCATCAGAATAAACATTAAAAACGCTATCTTATGTGTCCTGTCATTCCGAGAACACATTAGGATAGACGTAAATATCTTTCAACATGGTGACAGTTTCGAGAGGCAAGAGCAATTCCTTACTCATGAGAAATGTGTTGTACATGTGCCAAAGCATGGAGATGATAACACAATAACCAGGATCACGCAGAATAAACATTCAACAACAAAAAATGACATAATTTTTAGATGCAACAACAAAAATTCAAGTAGAAATGACCTCATCTTAATGCCCCCTAACAAAATTTTGTAAGGACAAGCTATGGTTGTCTAAAGGATGTGTTAAGGAAATTTGCAATAAAGACATTTATTCTAAAAATCTCACAAACTTTTTTGTGTGAGGTGAACTTCAAATATTGGTAATTAGTATTCCATACACCAGTTGGTAACAATATCAGATGGAATTTAGCCATTTTTCTTATGAATGTTACTAGAATGTCCTTTGTTTTGTTTATTAATATCCTTTTTAGAGTATTAGGGTATTACTCTAGTAATGTTTAGCAATATTAGAAGTACCCTTTTTTGGCCTAAAAAACAACTTTCTAGCCCCAATTATATATGGTTTGGAATTCTGAACCATAGGGATTTTAAAAAATTGATTGAAAACTAAAGACAGAGTGAATCAATTATTAAAAAGTAATAATTCTGAAATTCTTCTTATCTTATAAACTTTCAAATGATTATGTTAGCATATTTTGAGTCATACCCTGAAAATGTTATCAGAAATGTAGTGTGAGTATGAAGACAATCTGTCAGCCAGTTAATTTGTTATCTACTTGGCAAGTTCAAATACCATAATTCAAAAGACGAGTTTGATCAGCTGTTTATGGAAGGAAACTTAAGTTCTGCAACTAGAGCCCGGCTGAAAAACCCGTTGATGATCCTCATATGTTCTCAATATGGATTAGTAAACTAATTTATCGAACAACAGCGTCAGAACAGAAAAAAACTTTTATATTAGTAAATAAAAAAAACTCTCTGATAGTAAAAGAAGGTTAACCCAATCATGATCTAATTATATGCATGCAGCGGGCACTACCAGGTACAAATTCCTGGTGTCAAGTTGTATTTCGCTATAAAAATATTCTTAATTATAAAACACTAAATATTACATTTTTATACAGGTGCAATTTTTTTATTCATTATTTTATACCTAGTTAGTTTATTATTTGTCAATTGATTATTATGCATGTCATTATGCATTATTATGTCAATTATAATTAGTAAAAAAAAATAAAATTTACTCACTATTATTGTTCATTTTGTATGAACACAAGAGTACATTAATTATAAAAAATAATTATAATACTGACCGACACTGAGTAAAAGCTATATTCAGCTTCTCACTCCAGTTGACTTAAAAACTGCTGAAGCTTTCTATTATGTTTAGATGTCCGACAGAAAATCAATGGGCCATAAATATCTGTCTTAATTTATGCTGTAAGTTTTGAATATCCCTTAGAAAGCAGAAAATTCGAGTCTTGTAGGTCAGGGGCTCTCAACCTGTGGTATGTGTACCACTGGTGGTACATGGGAAGATTTCAAGGGTACGCGTCTCATGACCTCATCAGGAAGCTCACAAAATGAGTTGAACTTTAGGAAAAATTGAATAGATGACAGTTCCATGATAGATGTTTTTAAATAAAAATTAAGTATAGACTTCTGGATCGTGTGTAAATCCAAGTATCGAATGCTCTTCTAGAAAGCTGAGCTGTTTTTGATACCATTTGTCACAAGTTATTTGTGTGAGAGTGATTTTTCTGAACTGTTGCAAATGAAAAATTAATATAGGAACAAACTAAGAAGTGTTGAATAGAACTTAAGGACAACATTAAGTTCAATTACTCCTAGAATTGACTCCTTACTGACGCAGACAGCAACAATCAAAATAAACTTTGGCCTTCATTGATTTGTACATTTTTTTGCTGTTTTTTTTTACCATTCTTATAACATGTTTTTGTATAGATATGAGTATTAAATAAAATTGTATTGTGCATAATTGTTTAAATTTCCTTTTATTGCCTTATCGCTATTCAAAATAATAGAAAAGTGAATGAATAATTAAAGTTTTATTACTTATTTAATAAAAATTAAAATAAATAATGGATGTGTTTCTGACAGAAAATGGGTTTATAAAGAAATTAGGATCAGGGGGGGATTTCTTCCAATCTACACCCCCCCCCCCAGACCCCCTAGGGATGGTGGTACGTTAAAATCTACAAAAACCTTCAGGTGGTACGCAATTCCTAAAATGTTGGAAACCATTGTTAGAAAATAAACTCTCTTGAAGCAAACAAATCAATCAAACAATGATGGCATTCATGACTAGCTGGGCTAGTCTATACCAAGTGGTAATAAATTGTCGTGACTGGCTGACCTAGTCCATAAACCACAATGGATTAAGTTTTCCATAAATTGTTCATTTTTACAACAGGTTCTTGGTAGTATGTATTTACCGCGAAACTTTGATTAGTATCAGATATGATAAGTTACTTGAAGATAGGTTGTTAGAAATAATTCAAGATTTACTGAAATACAGTCGGCGCCGCTTATTGTGATCACGGTTAATGTTGTCATTCGGTTATTGTTATCGTTTCATTGAAAAACAAACACGGACGTATATTAATACATTGTAATTAGGCCGCTTATTGTAATCATCTGTTCGCTTATTATTATCATTTAATTTGTCATTCAAAATCTTATGCGTCAACGTATACTAGCATAGACCAAGTGAAAATGTCTACAAAGTAGTGTAAACAGCACGTGCAACACACAATGACGCCCAATTCATAGAATGTTTATTTTTAGAATGATAGAAATACTTTATAACGGTTTCAGCACTTAGCACAGTTCTCAGAATGCCTCCCTTACTCTTTGTTTACGCAAACACCGTAGCCTCGCTTGAGTCGACTTTAGTTGTTTGTTAACATTAGTTGATATTACTACTGAACCATTTACAGTACAGTCCCACTGTATTTTTAACAGTGAATTTTTATGAACGTTTATTACAGTATTTCAGTGTGATTTTACATAACTTAATTTTTAAAGATCTTTTTAGTTTGTTTTGTAGAGTTTAGTGTCACTTGAAGTCTCAAAGGACAGTATAGCAAGATGTCCGAATCTCAAAAGAAACGACGCGATTTAAGTCTTAAACAAAAACTTGATATTCTAGATAGGTACAGTAAATTACCAAAAATGAGTCAAAGAAACGCTGCTTCTCAACTTGGCGTTTCTCAACCTCTCTTATGTAAAATATGGAACAACAAAGAAAAAATCTTGTCATTATCAAAGTGTAATGCAAATGTTGACAACAAAAGACATCGTTCTGGGAAGGATCCGCAAGTGGAATCAGCTTTGAAATTGTGGTTTAAAAATGTTCGCAAAAAAGATGCTTGAGTTGACGGATCACTAATGCGTCTAAAAGCTGAGGATCTTGCCAAAAAAATAGGAAAACAGGATTTTAAAGCCACAGATGGATGGTTCAATCAATGGAAGAAAAGGGAAAACATTGTTTACAAGAAAACGTGCGGTGAATAAAGAAATGCTGATTTTGTTGGAGCTGAGGACTGGTTACAATATGAATGGCCAAAGATTTTGGCCGAGTATTCTCCTAGCTGCATATACAATGCAGATGAAACAGGACTTTATTTACGTGCTTTACCCGAACATACTTACTTTTTTAAAAATGAAATTGCTAACGGCTGTAAAATATGTAAACAAAGAATAACTGTTTTGTGTTGTGTTAACATGGTTGGTCATAAAGAAAAACTCTTAATTATCGGTAAATCTAAAAATCCACGTTGTTTTCAAGGTATCAAAAAGCTACCGGTTGAATATCATTCAAACTCCAATGCTTGGATGACATCAAACATTTTTAATGAATGGCTGACTAAATGGGATACCAGCCTCAAACTCAAAATTGTCCTTCTACTAGACAACTGCACTGCACATAATGACATAAGCACTTCGCTAAGACACAACAAAGTGATTTACCTTCTGGCCAATACTACATCAATTATTCAGCCATGTGACCAAGGCATAATTAAAAATCTCAAAAGTTTTTATCGACGAGAGATGCGTGCTAGAATTATAGAAAATATGGATGAATTTCAAACCCTTACCTCAAATGAATTGGCTAAAAAAACTTCTTTACTCGATGCTATTTATCTGATAGCAAAATCTTGGAATGAAGTTTCTGAAAAACTGTGAAAAATTGCTTTAGAAAAGGTGGTTTTTTTGTTGAAGAAAATCAAGAACAAGCTACATCTGAGGAAGACTCTGAAGAGAACTTGAAGCCTTTCGATTTGTCCTTAAAAGAATATACTGAGTGGATGGAAATTGACGATAGTATTGAAACGGCAGCGGAAATGACTGAAGACGATATTTGTGAGGTAGTTGCTTCAACATCAAAAGTTACTGAAGAAGAAGAAGGCACCGATGATGACGAAAATGATAAATGTGTACCGCAAAGATCTAAGCAGGAAGTTCACCAAGCTCTTGTGATTCTAAGGCAGTTTGTTCAACAAAAAGCAGAAAATTTCAACAAACATTATGAATATGAACAATTTATAAACAATATTTTACGAGAAGACTACAGACAGTCACATATAGAGGAATTCTTCGAGAAAAAGTAAATGTAAATTTGAAGTGTAAATAAGATTGAAGTGTTTTATAATGAAGTTTTATGTGTTACAATGTTTTGATCAAGTGTTTTACGTAGTTCTATATACTGTATTTCTTTTCATTTATGCTAGATTCAGTGTTTAAAAACAATCTACAGTGGAATAAAATAAACTGACATGAAATATGCCCACTAATTTTAACAAGTAGAAAACTAAATTACAGAAATTCTACTACTGTACATAAAACTGTCCGGAATAGCATCAAAATTTGGTAAGTACAGTTTAATTATAGTGTTACAGAATTAGAATTACTTGATGTAATGATAGGCTTACATATCGTTCAGAACAAACAGTTGTGGCAATAATACAGTGAGTTCAATGCAGAACGGCTGTAGACTACATCGTGATTAAGCGTTCGGTTATTGTTATCAAATATGCTTCTGACAAATATGATCACAATAAGTGGCGCCGACTGTATATATATAAATATATATATTGATATTGATATTTTACGTTGTCCATTATTTTTCTGTTACACTGACTTTATGAAGTTAATATATTACTATTGTAAATACTTTTATCCACCACTAAGTGCAATAATTTTACCTTGTGTGATGAGGCACTTTTCGGTCATTTGACCATTGTCGAATCACTCATGGATTTTTCTCTGTTTTTCTGGTGTGGATGTTCGGTCCGTGATGTTGGTATTTGTTAACGTTATACGCATTTTCTCTTGTGTTGCGTGTATAATGTTTTGGAATAGTATGTCTTCTGTATATTTTGTCTGTAGGTTCATTAAATTGTTGTGTATGTTTTTATAAATGTGGTATTTTTCTAGTGAGTTTAGTTCTATTGGGTTATTATTTATTTCAAGTATGGTTAGGTTATTTTCGTAATTTGTTAGTTCATGTTTATGTGATATTAGGTGTGCTGCAAGAATTGATGTTTTTGTATTTTTATTTTTGAAGGCTCTGTAATGTTTTTCAAACTTTATTTTAAATGTTCTGGTTGTTTTCCCTATGTAAAATGCGTTGCAGTCGTTACATGTAATTTTGTAAATATGCCCACGAATTTTAAGAAGTAGAAAACTAAATTACAAAAATTCTACTACTGTACATAAAACTGTCCGGAATAGCATCAAAATTCGGTAAGTACAGTTTAATTATAGTGTTACAGAATTAGAATTACTTGATGTAATGATAGGCTTACATATCGTTCAGAACAAACAGTTGTGGCAATAATACAGTGAGTTCAATGCAGTACGGCTGTAGACTACATCGTGATTAAGCGTTCGGTTATTGTTATCAAATATGCTTCTACAAATATGATCACAATAAGCGGCGCCGACTGTATAAGTAAGTTGATAACTAGCAGTAGATGTCAATTGTTATTTTGCAAAATACTTTCTTTCAATAGTCACGTTGCAAAATAATTTCTCAACCCAGATTTCCCTGGGGCTGCCCTACAAGGATCTCTGTTTTGATATCGCAGGATCTTTTCCTCTGAGAGAATTCAAAGAAGCAAATGCATTTAACCTGACCATACAGTGGAAGAGATATAAAATCGTAAAAATATTTTACAGTAATTAAGAAAGCAATGATAAATGTTATGAAAATTTCCCATGCTTGCATTTCGAAAGATGGGGAGCACATTGACCATATGCTTTCAGAATACTGAAGAAGATTCAGTAGCCAAGGTGAATCTTGTAGCTAAAGGTAAATAAATTTGTAATGTTTGTTTTATTAAAAAATCATTATTAGTGACAAAATGATTTTTTTAATAGATTACCTATAGATGAAAGATGAATTTAGATTGATCTTTATCTCTTTATGATGTAATTTATAAAAAAATTCAAGAACAAAATTATCTTAAAATTAGTTACTTTGTAGAGTTTAGTTTTTATATACCTGGAGCTTGGGAGTTTATCTTTGGGTTACAGTTTGTTGTTTTAAATGTTATATTGTACTTATTATTATTATTACTATAAGTAATTATTGCATAACTGAATGAATACTTTGGAACTTACATGTTAACACATTTCGAAACAATTGTTTCATTTACAAAGCTAGCAGTCTACTCAGAGTAGATAACTTCATATATGGAACGATTGTTTGGAAACGCATCAGCAAATAAGTTCTAAATTATTCACTCAGTTAATAATTACTTATATTTTAATCATTGAATTCAATATGATTACAACAAGCAACATTGTTATTAATTTAACATTATTCAAGTTTCACTGAAAGTCAGGGAGAAAAACATCTACAAAAGTTTTCCTTTGAGATAACTCACACTGTCACAGGTTCAGGTTCATCCTTAACATCAATAAAGTTAGCGTCCTCCTCAATATAAAGACACTCTTCATCGTATTCCACTTTGACGTTTCCTAACGGTGTCATTTCTTCAAGTTCTTCTCCGTCCATGTGGTCCAGTTTTAAAACAAAGAGCTTAAATCGGGTTAAATCCTGTAAAATATTTATTAGCTATTATTATGTAGACAAAAATTCTTTCCATACCCATAATTTTAAACTAAAAAAATTACATAAACAACTGAAAATACTAAGTTTGTTTATAATTTTAAACAAATATATTATTCTTGAATTTTGTTGTCTGTTACGTTCGGTAAATATTTGTTAAAGTGATTTGTTAAAGTATTTGTTAATTAAAATGTATTATTATTGCAAGAGCAAATATTTTGTGAATACTAAGCTAAACTCTTGAATTTTGTAGTCAATTGCGTGAAACTTAATTAAACACTTTAAAATTTGTAAAACTACAAGCTAATATAAAAGTGATTAATTATTAAGTCAAGTAACAGAATCTTTCACTTTTATTTTTAAAAAAAATGTCTTATCATGAAATCTTTCAAGAATACTATTCAGAAATAATATCTTATTGTCAAAGACAAATTTTTATGACGTTTTTAAAACAATCAAAAAAGGTTGTTTCCTTTAAACAAACTAAAACTAATAAAAAGCTAAAAAGTAATCAAAACAAAAACTTAAGACCAAAATATCTAGCAGTAATAAAGGTATAAATGGTAGAAAAATAGTAAGGATGAGCCGATTCCGATTCTCGATTCCAGGAATCGTCGATACTCGATTCTTCATCATAAAAGTGTCGATTCAGATTCCTATGTTGGGAAGTATTGGGCAGTACAAAGTGCCAAATACCCTCATTTAAATGGTTTGGCAATAAAATACCTGTCTGCCCACTTGCGACAGTGTTTTCTGAAAAACCTTTCTCAACTTCAGGAGTTATATATGACAAGCGATGAAACTAGCTTGACCCACAACGTGTTCAAATGCTTGTGTTTTTGAACAGAAATGTACATTACCTGCCAGACTTTTAAATATTAAAACCTATCCTATTTGTATTAATTTTTTACTTTTTATGTTGTTCGTTTGTTTTTAATGGTGGTTTTGTTTTGAGAGACAATGTAAATAGGCTTAGGTATTTTTTCAAACATCATAAAATAAGTAAAGTTCACATTCTTAACTTTAAAATAAGTCATTACTTTTATCTGATATGTTTTTATGCTTTTAAAAATTCCTATTCATAAATCAAGGTTGAAGGTTTTGTGTAGCCTATTACATTAAAACAGAACTTTTAAAAGGTTTTGCCATATGACCAAGATGTTAACTAAATTTATTATTAGAGAACTAGCATGTAAGCTAATATAACATGAAAGAATCGAGAATCGAATGGAAAATTTTAGAATCGGAATCGAAAATTTTAGGAATCGGACCATCCCTAAAAAATAGAATCAGTTGAATTAATAAAAAAAAGTGACAAAACTGGCAATTGTTCCTTTATTCTGTTTAAACTTCCTTGATCATAATTTATTGTTTTAAATGAAAAACTTTAAATGTCTTGGCTTGTGTGAAGGAGGATAAGACAGAAACCTAGAACACAATTGCTCTATCTATACCACAATTGGGAGCACTCAGAACTGTTAACATACTCTTTCATTGTTCATTCATTTCAGGGGTGGATAAAAGATTTACTTGAGGGCACAGGATTGAAAGTTCCTTAATAAGAAAAAACCTAAAGTATATTTAAGGAAAACTCAAAGTAAAAAAAATTAGGATATTATTATTAAATATTAAAAAAACACAGAGATAATTATTTATAGTTTTAAAAATGAGTTAAAAAAAAATCTAAATAAAAACTTTAAGCATTAATTATTCATTGTTTCAATTTGACATCCTCAAATACTGAATACTCACTTTAATATTGCAATGACTATGAATGACCAGCAATAACTGTCAGTTGATCTTCTGTCTCTCTAGATCTGATCCTTCTTTTCAGTGTCCACAGTGTAGAAAATTGCATTCCCCTAAACCCCAACATCAATAAGACATGCTCACAATAGTTTTAACAATTTGTTTAAAACAGGATTTTTCATTTCAATGGTCAAATGACATTTTACTTCCGTTTATTTTTTTTTTGTGTACTCCTGATTTTTACAACTTTATAATGGATAATATTTTATTTACAGATATAATTTTTACTATATAAGTTTTAAACAAAATAACAGAGGATACCAGGAATCTTTTGGCAATCCCGTAGAACTGGCAAGACTTAATTTTAAATTCACTTGAATGCATTAAAAATTTTACATTTTATTCCTGAAAATTCTAATTAAATCAAATATTATTTCCATGACAAATATTTGTTTTAATGATATTTTTGCTTAAAAGATTTATATGTAGGTCAACAATTTATATAGAACAAAACTAATTACAAGGGCTGATAAAAATAAATAAATATTGACAGTTTATCAGGGGTAAGAATTTGTTATATACAAACATAACTTCAATATCCTATCACAATCCTTCATGAAGTAACTGATAAGAAATATCTACATTAATTAGTTACATTATTATAAAAAAAATACAACTATACAGTTCCCGTTTCGGATAAAATTGGTTATATAAAAGTTTAGTTTAGTAAAATATAAACACTGAAAGCAAAGTAAATAATATAAATATTTGGTGTATATTTTCATCTTTCTCGTTAACAAAAATTGACTTGATAACATTGTAGTCAACACAGAAGTACTATACAGTAAAGATCTTATTGATAATTTTTATTATCAAGCAATGTAATTTATATTACTTTTCTATTTTATTTCTATATATCTTACTTTTATATCAGAGATAACTATAACAAGATATTAAAAACTATTTGGTGTTGAAAAATATTATAAATTTATTATCGCCAATGAATTTTTAGTAACTCTAGGTATAACTAACGAGGTATATGAAATCGTGTTGTCACTGGATGAATAATTAATACCTGGAGAACATACGTTTGTTTTTTCTATCCATGAAGGAATTTTATATGTATATATGTAATTCTTTACTTAAGCCACGTAAGCGATTTTGGCCAAAACATTTTACCCATATATATGGGTGGAATTACAATTTTCCAAAATTGTTAATTTTTGGGGTGTGAGCGAGAGTTGTAATAAATTTTTTTGTATCCCTGGTGACTTTCAGCGTCATCCGGTATAATTTTTTTCGCTAAAATAGTACATGTGGGCACGGGAAATAAATACCATTAAATATATCAATTACATCTGGGATGCATATAATTATTAAATTATGAAATCACACATTCATGCAGAGGTAATGAACAACAGTTGATTGGGGGGAAAAAAACACTAGCAATTTCAATAAACATATGAATAAAAAAAAACAGCAAAATCAAAGATTGACAATAGGTTAGAAAATCTGTTAACTTTACAAAGCAACCAGAGGATTAAGTTTACTACTGTATTGCAATAGAAGTATGGTAATTGTTTAGTTTGCTAAACCGGACCTATATTTCATGAAACATGTATAAAGGTTATTTTCATTGAAATTATTTTTTTCTGTTCCTAGGAACATTATTTTTTCTTAAATTAAAGTTGGGTAAAATTTTCAGAGCGGATATAGAAGTTGTGAATAGGCGCGGATTGATACAAATGTTTTTTTACGTCACAGTGCTGCACATAAGGTTGTACGCATCCCGGTACATCACGCAACCTTACGTGTGTATATATTTGAGAAATGTTTTGGCTTAATTTGTATACATATATTTAAATATACTTATAAAGTCTCCAGTTAGGATAGATTTGGTTTTATATTTATACACTACTCTATACCTATATTAAAATATACCTAAATAGTGTCCAGTCAGGTTAGATTTGGTTTTAATTTTATACATTACCTAAATGGTTACATTTATACAATCAGAACCAAATCCATCCTGACTAGATACTTCATATTTTATACTTTTATTTTGTTAAATTCATTAAAATTATGCCAAAACGTAATGCTACACATTATCCAAGTGTAACGGTTAGTACATTTGTGATGTCGTGTATCCCTCCACGAGGCAGGCAGCCTATTCACAACTGCTACATCCGCACTGAAAATTTTACCCAACTTTAATTTAAGAAAAAATAATGTTTCTAGGCACAGAAAAAATTATTTCTATGAAAATAGTCTTTTTACATGTTTCTGCAAACTAAACAATTACCAGAAGTATAAATCCTCTAGTTAACTATTTTATTAAATTAGAAAATTAATATTAAATTAGAAAAGCACAATAAAATACTAAATCATAATTTATCTGTAAGGTTAGCTTAGGTTATAAAAATTCTTTACTTGCTTTTTGCGTCCAAATATCATTTACATTACTGAAATATCATTTATAAATACAAACATTTATTTAAATCTTTTTTTTGTAAGTACCATAAATGTTTCTCCACAATACAAACCTGAGTAAGCTAATGTAAACATTTGTTAACCATATTCAACCTCTGCAGATAATCAATTTTCAACCTCGAGCATGGGCAAAAAAATTTAAACGCTTAAACCTTATATACGTTTTGAAATATGATTGAAATAAACAATACAAACTTTAACGTCCAGAACAAACCTATTACTTTTGATTTCTATAGCGTTTACTCAAACATCCATAGTCCTCTAAAACATAGATTAAACAATTTCCTTCTTCCGGTGATTACATTAAGGCAATTCTATAATAAATGAACGAAGATTGCTCGACACACACAGAGGGATATATATATATATATATATATAAAACAATTGTATTTAAAAATAAGCCAAATACAAGACTAGTTTATATACTATTAAAAACTTTTTGGCAATAAAATAAGTCATTAATATAGTCATAAACTATTGTTTAAGTGATTAATAATAAGTATTAGCATCTTCAGGAAAAACAATGATATGATGGTTTTTCATCATATGATCTATATTACAAGAACACGTATTTCATATATACAGTGCAGTATGGTAGGTATAGAATATTGAAATATAGACATTCTATCTCAGTTAAGTTTTTACAAATTTACAAAATTTAAAGTTCGGATATTCATAAACTAATATTAAAGTGATTAATTAAAATATGGATTTCTAATATCGATATTTTTGCACTTTTAAAAATTAATCAGTGGACAAAACAGCAATGCAATTTTTATTGGAATGGCTAGTGATAGGATACCCTTTTCTCCAAAAGTATTGTCTTGAATGTCATTGGGCCAAGTGCTTGGTTCAACTATACGGGCTGAATAAGCCAAAACCGTTTCTTCACCATTATCTTTTTATTTGCGTCTGATTGTTCCTCATAAAAAATTACAGAAGCAATGAGTAGTTCATTATTTATTCAAAAAGTTCATTTCCTGTAAATATTTTATTGTTCAGAGATGTCACAACTTTCTCCTAAGATATTCCTGGGATATTTTTCCTGTCAATAAATGTTTGCTAAAGTCTGTCAACATTTGTTAGCTAGGAACAAATCTAAATCTTGATTATGCAGTTCTTCAATAACTTCTGATAGTTCTTGGAGTGCATCATACATTAGAGCTAAATATAGAATAAAAGCTGTCAATTTAAGTTTCTTAAGTAGACTTTCATAATTGGATCTGTCCGAACTATCATGGGTCTGGTCTTGAATTTCTTAGTTTTCTTAAATTGTTGAAAGTGTTTGGAAGCTAGAGGCTAACAAACATGTGTCAAACACCCTTCCAATTTTCAACAGTTGAACTCCAAGCTCATAAGTATTTGACAAATGCAACTCTATGCTGTTCTTTGTCGAGGCGTGGTACAAAACGTACTGTTTACCAAAAAAACACTTTATATAAATAATATTCGAACTATATTAAAAATATTTAAATATAAATAATATTTAACTATATAATAACTTGCACTGTGAGTGAAAGTTATAATTAAAGTCTTAAATTTTTATATTTGTGAGTTGTACCATATTTTTATTCTTTAATTACATTTAACTATAGCTTACAAATTCCTGACGTCACACTGTTAAGCTCAACCCGGTCCAAAAATAAATTCACAGGAGATTCCTCAATTAAATCTTTTATGCAAACTTAAATTATTCTTTACCATCCTTAAATTTTGTAACGCTAAAATGGATGATTTTTAACCCTCCTTCCTAACGAACCGGTAAAGTTAGTACCAACCCTCCCCATAAATACGTAACGTCTTATCCTCCTTCTTTACTGAGTAAATTGTTTTGAATGCCGAATTTTTGGCCGATAAAGAAGTACATCAAATGTGCAAATAAATATTATGGTAATAATATAATGAAAATTTAAAAAAATTAGTTAAACAAATAAACAGGAAAAACAATAATTTTTTTTTAATATGTGGCATCATGTGTACTGGAGAACAAACAGATTATAAAATCAAAATAAACTTTAGGTTTGTCTAAAGCAGGGGTTCTCAACCTTTTAGGCTCTGAGCCCCCCTTCACACTTTGGTGTGAGGTCACGCCTCCCTTCACGGATCAAGTTAATTTAGACTTATATATGATAAATTTACTTACAATATGTTTAAGTAATAACCAGAAAAATGTTCGCTACTTTTGTAGTGCTAGTGTGAGGGCTGGCACTGTTTCTCGTTAACTATTTTTTGTATGTTTGGATGAAATTTTGACAAAGAACACCGCAGGTCACTTTCCACATCTAGTCTGGCTGGATGTTTAGATTTTATATTAGCCAGGGCTGAAAATCCTGTCTCGCATAGATAAGTTGATGAAAATTGTACAAGCAACTTGACTGCCTCCATTGCTACTTCTGGGTAAACAGGAAGATATATTAGCCAGAAATCTTCGAGATCCATGTTTGGGAAATCCAATTTAGCTTTGGAATCACATTGCAAGTCAATTGTTTGTTCTTGAATGTGATCAGGAGGTATATCAATGTTGATTTGAAAGGGGTCTCTTGTTAACTTGAATTCCCAGTTTTCCGAGCTTATATCTGGGAAATAGGCTCCAATTTTGTTCTTCAGAGACAACAAATGCTCAGATATTAGGTCCTTCATTTTATTTACTAGGTATTTTGGAAGACTTTGGGTATCATTGACGAGATTTTGGAAAGGAAGAAAAGTTCGTTGAGTAAAGAAATAGAGCTTTATAGCTCTATTAAGCTATAAAGAAATTTCAATGATTGTGTTTTTGTGTCCAACATCAAATTCAATTTTTTTAAAAAGTTGTTGACGCCTCCCCTGGAATTCTTCTACGCCTCCCCAGGGAGGCGCACCCCCCAGGTTGAGAACCGCTGGTCTAAAGTCAAGACAATATTAATTTAAACATAAATGGAAAATATTGTTTTTCAAAAATGTGATTTTAATTAATTTAAACGCAAAGTGATCAACCAATTTGTAACATTATCTAAAATCTATTCATCTTCACATGGAGTAGTCATGAGTGTCTGCAACACTGGTACTGCGAGCTAGAGAAAAAGATATATATATATATATATATATATATATACATAATAAGCCTAATTTTAAAATAGATCAAACTCCGCACATTGATTACTAATACTACAATTTTCAAAAATTTATATACAATTTAGTGTTATGTCGTGTTTGGCCAGGGAACTCAGAAGTTCATCAAACTCGGTCATGCACAGTATGGCGCAATACAAATTTTGTACCTCTCATGATGAGTCATGACCGAGAGTGATAAAGTTTCGGAGAAGACCGCTGGACATGTCTTTACATGCCGCCTTATCGTCGTACTGTGTACTGTGGCGATACCGGGGTCGAGGTTTCGGTTCCTCACATTTATTCTCCAATAATGCTCATAAATAGGAACTTTAATAGAGTACTTTGAATTCATGGGTTTTTTTGGTGAAAATTTTTATTTGATTTCATTATTAATATTAGGTATATTTTACTTACTCAAAAGTTTAAATACGGCAATTTTATTTATTAAATAAAAAAAGGATTTTAATGTAGTCAAAACTAAAATTTCTAGTTACGTGACACTACTGCATACCCCCCTCCCCCCTTGAGCCTTTACGTAATTTAGGAATGACCCAAATGTACAAAATCAGAGATGTTTTGCTCAAAGTTGTTGATTCATTTATGATGATCACAAACTTATCAGTTGCTTTGATTATCTCCTGTACAATGTCTTTTCTCATTTCTGCATTTATGTGGTTTATGATTTTCACACAAGCCTTATTTGAATGTAGGATGAAACCTTTATATATATATATATATATATATATATATATATATATATATATATATTACATCGATTTCTGACTCAAATTCATTGAAAGAGTGATTCTGTTTTGCAACCTCATAAAGCAGTAAGGAAAATTCTCGCTGTAATATCTTTTTCTTTTGATACTGTATTTAAATACACGTTTTCTAAAGTTTCTTTATGAGACTCTGCAACAAATTTTAAAGCTGTTAAATGTGCAAAACTGTCTTTGTGATCATATATTTTCTTCCTTAAAGCTATTTGCTGCTAGGCTCGAGTTTCCCCAAAACTAGTAATATCACATCCAGTCAATGTTTAGACACTTTCGTACCCAATTTTTTTCTGTGCCTAGATAATCTAATCTTCCGACTAACCTCACACAAGCTTTTTACCACAAACACAAGCCAACTGTATTTTTCCAAAAAATAATTCTTTTGTTCTAAAATCCAACAGTCTCGCCACTGTTTATCACCTTATCGGCTTTAGGTTGGACAGTTCGGGAGATGTGTCCCATTAACTCAGAGAGAAAATTTAGTTATGGACCGTGTTGATAATAGAAATCTCTTGAAACAGCCATACTTATTTAACAAGCAGTAATTTCTACTACAGGCAATCGTTCACTAAACAAATCAACTACAGTTAGATTAATTAGCTCGGCAAGTCATTAATATTCGCAATAAAAACATTATAGTTTTCTTGGTTGTCTGAATAATAAAATGAATAAAAATATTTGAATGAAGAAACATCCGAGCATATACCAACTTTTTCTTGGACGTTTCAATTATTGGTACTAACTTTTAATGCTTGATAAATAATAAGAAGGTTAATACAAGCTAAATTAAATAACCCCAATAAAACTATTAAAACAATTATTGTTTTTCATTTATTTATTTTACATATTGGCTGGAAATAAATCCCCAATTATAAAAACAGGAGTAGAGCACAACCTTAAGTAGAAGTAATAAGTAAGTTTTCTGTTTTATTAGAGTGAGCATTGTTAGTTATATTCTCTTTATTGCTTCCCTTTTTCTTATTCTTGAATTTTGTAGTCCATTACGTTCGGTGAATCTTATTAATCACTTAAACAATATTTTATGTCTATCGGAACTTTAAATTTAGTAAATTTGTTAAAACTTACTGAGACAGAACGTTTTCTATGTGCCGATCTTCATCAGTGTCTTCTGCTTGGAGATGTTGGGTCAAGCGGTGACGGTTTTAAAGGTAGGTTATTAATAGTATCAAAGAGTATGTGTTTGTTCGTTTAATATGTTTGTACTTTGTGTTTTTGTGTGTCTGTAAATTTCATATTATTCTGAAATCACATAAAAGAAACAGGACACAAATACACAGACATTTACCATAACCTAGAAATCCTACACATCAACAAAAAAGGACCACATCTCAACAATATGAAATTTACAGACACAAAGTACAAACATGTTAAACGAACAAACACAATACAAATCACACATACTCTTTGATACTATCGATAACCTACCTTTAAAACCGTCACCGCTTGACCCAACATCTCCAAGCAGAAGACACTGATGAAGATCGGCACATAGCGAACGAAAATGTTGTGTCTCAGTAAGTTTTAACCTTTTTCTTTTAAAATACTACCTAGTAGTGTAGTTTGTTTATTAAATTATCTCTCAGCATGATTGCTGTGCAATCCAAATGTACATAAGGTGTTAAATAAATGGAAAACTTATTTGTGCTATATATAACACATATATATATATACGCCTCGGTTGATTTATGTAGCTATAGCAACTTTTTGTAAATTTGTACCACAGGGACTAAATATGCTGTTAATTTTAAAGTGAGGTAATACTTTGGAGCAGGAATATTTTTTGTGACAATTTTTTTATTTTTCGTGAGCAGAGATTCATTCTGTGAATCATCTTTCTCAAGAGGAATAGTCAGCACCTCCTTGTAAATATTTACGCATGCCGAGTAAATACAATCATTTAAAGCACTATCTAACCAGTCATTGATTTTTTTTTCTCAAACAGCATGCTAAGTCCAAATCCAAGATTAAACGGGTTGTAATTAAGAATTAAACAATATAAATACATAGAGGGCCACTGTAATAGAAACATACAGGATACAAATTTGCAGAGCCTAATCTAACTTACCTTTAAGAAAAATAAGCAGAGTATAATACACAATACAACAGAATCTCTCACACCATGAGGCCCTCCAGCAACGGAACAAGAAGCATCAGCTTCTAGATTGTAATTATATGGTCCTTATTGTTGTTTCTCAGCCTAAGACCGCAGACCTGGCTAGAAGGGTTAGATCTTTTACGTGCACAATTGGTTCCTCACTGAAAAATCTTCTGAGACAGATTGTATAAAATGACTCCAGTGCAGTTTTTAAAGCCAGCTCCAAGAAAGGGCTAATATGCTTCCTTCGCAAACCTAAATCCCTCAAAAATGTGTAATGATTGGTAGTTGACTTTCTGGCACCAACTAACTGCATAAGTGTAGCACTTTTAATCTTTTATGCAGAGGCGAACCTAGCGATGCATACTTATTTAGTGTCAATTCGTACTACTTAGGAATCTTGGTATAGTTTGGATGTTCGTGAAGTTTATTACGGTCTTCTATGGTCTAAAAGAGGTAATTCTGCTTATTTATATATATAACCAATAAGAGGCAAATGTGTTTTAATGTTCATCTATAACTTATGAATAAGTTGTACGTCTTCTCTAAAGAGCTGTAATATTTTCTCTCAAAAATGAACTAGCAAGCAACATAATCATCAGGACATCATTTGACGTATCGTGAGATGGGTGCATTTTTGGCATTATTATATCAAGCATCAACAAAATATTGCAAAATAATTTGGCCATAAAAAGTTTTCTTCTCATTGGATTCTGCATACATAATCTGACAATCAGAAAACGAACCAGATTGTACAAGGAAATGTTGAGCATATTCGCTCAAGTCGCATCAACAGGTGTATAACATTTTCACAGATGACAAATCATGGATGTTTGAATATGAGCCCCAAACAAATAAGCATCGACTGTACCAGACAGATCCAACAAAAAATGTTTTTAGAAGAAGCACATTGAAGCAAATGTTTGCCTATTTCTTCAGCATTACTCATGTGGCGACAGTGATGTTTAGAGCAACGTAGGATGATCAATTCTGAATTGTACATGACCATGTTTGCCAGAGGTCTCTGAAAAAACTTTCAAGTCAATAAAGAGATGCATAACTCTTCCTATTAAAGAGGCATCCGAAATATAGCCGATTTGCTACTTACTGACTTTTCTTTGCAGACATTAAAAACAAACTACATGATCAACAATTTTTAGCCTCTGACGAAGCAGATGTGCATTCAAAATGAATATTTTAGAGCTGCTTTGGTCAGATTGGGTTGAATATTTGCAAGAATGCATTGATCGTTATTAAGAAAATTTTTTAAAACAATGGAACTAATTTTATTTATGAATATTCGATCTTTCAATGTTATCTCAGAGACATACGAGGTGTGGCTAGAAAAAAACCGAACTGATGCTATAAAAAAATTTTATTTTCCATTATTTACAATTTGATGTTATCTCCTTCAAAGTACTCTCCTCCTCGGTCTATACACCGCTCCATACGAATTTTCCACTGTTCATAGCAATGCTGCAGATCATTTTCGGTAAGTCCATACATTACTTCCGTCGCTTTTTCTTTTACTGCTTCAACACTCTCAAATCTAGTTCCTTTCAAAGCTGACTTGACTTTAGGGAAAAGAAAAAAATCACAGGGGGCCAAATCAGGTGAGTAGGGTGGATGGTCTAAGATGGGAATGTTGTGATTGGCTAAAAAACTCTTTACTGACAACGCATTGTGAGCTGGGGCATTGTCTTGGTGCAGGATCCATGTCTTTTTTTCCACAAATTGTTCCGTTTTCTCCGTACTCGCTCATGTAGGGTAGTCAGGACGCTAATGTAGTAATGCTGATTCACTGTTTGTCCCTCTGGTACCCAATCAATGTGTACAATCCCTTTGACATAAGAAAAAACAATCATCATTGCCTTGAATTTCGATTTTGACATTCGTGTTTTTTTTTGTCGTGGAGAGTCAGGAGATTTCCAATGCATCGATTGGCGTTTGGTTTCGGGATCGTAAGTAAAAAACCACGATTCATCACAAGTAATAACATTTTGTAAAAAGGTGGGATCACTTTCAATGTTTTCTAGGATGTCAGAACAAATCATTCTTCGGCGTTCATTCTGTTCAATTGTGAGACACTTTGGACCCATTTTTGCACACACTTTGTTCATGTTGAAACTTTCATGAAGAATCTGCCTAACACTTTCCTTATCAATTCCTGTCAACTCAGACATTGCTCTGATTGTTAAACGGCGATCTTCTCGAACAAGTTTACCGATTTTTTCAATGTTTGCATCAGTTTTTGCTGACAATGGTCTGCCAGTGCGAGCGTCATCACTTGTGTCTTCCCGGCCATCTTTAAATCGTTTAAACTACTCAAACACTTCTGTTCGCGATAAACAATCATCGCCGTACACTTGTTGCAACATTACAAACGTTTCACTTGCAGATTTTCCAAGTTTGAAAAGAAATTTGATGTTAACACACTGTTCTTTCTGTACACTCAACATTTTTCCGACGCACAGACAAAACGTCAACTACTTAGAACAGACGCCACGGGCAGACTGTGCAGGAGGCAGATGAAACTCGAGCAGTAGGCGGAGCAAGAGTCACGTGACAGGCCAGGCGACTTTCAGCTTTATTGCATTCGTTTTATTGTTTCACCTGTGCTAGTTCGGTTTTTTTCTAGCCTCACCTCGTAAATAGCGAATTTCATATGTTAACTCTTCTCTTGCCTCATCTATATATAATCATAATGATTGCTCTCCTCAAACCAAGGAGAATTAATCATACCACAACTGCATGACTTACAAAAGATTTTTGAGTGAATAACAAAATTGTTTATTTTCATTGGATAGGTTAAAGTGAACAGTACACTGGCATAAACAGTCCAAACATTTTTACAGGAGACAGTTCTTCTTAAAGAATTCTCATATGTATTTTAAAGTTACTTAAACAGTGAATATTTGTAAAAATTTCTGTAGAATAAGATTTTATGTTGACTTGAAGATTATTTGAAGATAAATCACTACCACTATCGTTCTCACCAGTTTTGTTACTTACAAATTACAAGTTTTTCAGGGATTAGAAAAAATTTCAACTTTAAATCCTTCTGTGTTTTTTATATTGCACTATGATTTACAATAACAAAATCTAAAATTTTATTAAATTCTTACTCTTTTCAATAAAATATTTGTTTCACATTACAGTATTTATAACTGTTATAAAAAAGACAATCCACTATTAAATACACATAAATAGATATTAATACATTGTAAACAAACTCCCATGTTATTTGATATCTTAAATTGACATTTTACACTGTATATATAGTCAATTTTTCAAAATAAATTTACTAATTTATCTTATCTACTATTTACCATATTACACCACTTATAAATAATGTTCTTTGAAATAAAAAGAAATTTCAACAATATGAAATAAAGTATGCAAAGGAAATGAGTCAGGCTTCCAAGATATGTTTATATTAATATAGTATGCAAAGGAAAGGAGTCGGGCTTTCAATAAATGTCCATATATAGTTCTATAAACTGATTGTGTAAATTTTTAGTTATAATACTATATTAGGGTTCATTAAAAAACCTACTCTTTTCTAATAAGCAGGAACGTATTTCTGTGTAATCCGAGGGGGTCTCGGTCCCATCAACCTCAAATTATTGAGACTTTTCAGAATTATTGAGGATGTGCTAAATTGTTTACCACACTAAGTAGAATAACATTGTACAAATTCAAAACACTTGGCCTCAGAAATGAGTTTTCATATGCTGAATATTTTTAATATGATGGGGAATATAAAACTCATGATTTTCATGGGTTCATTATATGAGTAGGAATACCCCGAAAGGTTTTATTTGCCTATCAAATGATGCAGGAGGTCTTAGAGTTTTGATTGAATGTCATACACTTGTCAGCAGTGAATTTGACATTTGTCAACAGTGAATTTGCTGATACCGAGTTTGGTGCAAAATATCAGCAGAGAGAATCATGGGTCCAATTTTTTTTCACAGTGAACATCGAAGATGTACAGACGCATTTTGAGTGATTTTGTTAAGCAATTAGATGCAACTGAGCTGCATCAAGGGTACTTTCAACAGGTCGGGGCTACTTGTCATACATCACGTGAGTCTAATGCGCTGATCCAAAATTACTTTGAAGACTGCATTGTTTACAATTTGTGGGCCCAAGATGACCGTACTTGGCCACACCAGACTTCTTCCCGTGGTGTTTGAAGACTACATTGTTTACAATTTGTGGGCCCAAGATGACCGTACTTGGCCACACCAGACTTCTTCCCGTGGTGTTTGAAGACTACATTGTTTACAATTTGTGGGCCCAAGATGAAAGTACTTGGCTACACCAGACTTCTTCCCGTGGTGTTATCTAAAAAGAAGAAGGACTCACTACACACTCTTTGAATTTGGATGATCTGATCGACAATATTACACTCAAAAGCAGCACTACTGACAACATAACGCTCCAGCAAACCACCAAAAATAAGGAACATGATCTACCTGCGCCTAGAGGTGGATGGAAGAAATTTTCAACTCAACCTTTTTACGACCAATTAATCTCCCAGAGTACATGTTACTTGTAATTTTCTTCTTAAAATAAACATAAAATGAAACTAATGAGCTTTATATGATCACCCTATATTATAAATTCTTGGTAAGGTTTTATTATGCAATGTTGTATAAGTCTGTATGACCATAAAGCAGAATAATTAATTGCACTGTGAACTTTTGTAAGAACTTTCTCAGGAATGAGTTTTCTTATGTAATTTAAGCGAATTTGGATATGCAGATGAATAATTACATTGTGAACATTTGTAAGGTTTTTCACCAGAATGAATTCTTGTATGTACTTTAAGTGACTTTAAGAGTGAAGCTGAATAATTACACTGAGAACATTTGTAAGGTTTTTCTCCTGTATGAGTTCTCATATGTAATTTAAGATAGTATGGCTGTGAAGCTGAGTATGTACATTGTGAACATTTGTGAGGTTTATCTTCATAATGCGTTCTCATATGTATCTTAAGATTTGCTGACTGCGATGCTGAATAAGTACATTGTGAACATTTGTAACGTTCTTCATTGGAATGAATTTTCATATGTAATTTAAGTTTATTTGGATATACAGATGAATAATTACATTGAGAACATTTGTGTGGTTCTTCTCCGGAATGAATTTTCATATGTAATTTAAGGGATGATGATCGTGAAGCTGAGTAAGTACATTGTGAACATTTGTAAGGTTTTTCGCCAGAATGAGTTCTCATATGTATCTGAAAATTAGTAGACTGTGAAGCAGAATAATTACATTGTGTACACTTGTAAGGTTTCCCTTCAATATGGGTTTTCATATGTGTTTTAAGATTAAATGACTGTGATGATGAATAATTACATTGTGAACATTTGAAAGGTTTATCTCCAGTGTGTGTTCTCATGTGAAGTTTAAGGGAAGACGGCCGCGAAGCTGAATAACCACACTGAGAACATTTGTAGGGCTTTTCCCCAGAATGAATTTTCATGTGTGTTTTAAGATTAGTTGATTGTGAAGACGAATAATTACATTGTGAACATTTGTAAGGTTTTTCTCCGGTATGAGTCCTCATATGTGTCTGAAGATTTCTTGAATGTGAAGCTGAATAATTACAATGTAAACATTTGTAAGGTTTTTCTCCGGAATGAATTCTCATATGCAATTTAAGTTTACTTGAATACGCAGAAGAATAATTGCATTGAGAACATTTGTAAGGTTTTTCTCCAGAGTGAATTCTCATGTGTAATTTAAGTTTACTTGAATAAGTAGATGAATAATTGCACTGAGAACATTTGTAAGGTTTTCCTCCAGTATGAATTTTCATATGTGTCTGAAGATGTCGTGAACGTGAAGCTGAATAATTACAATACGAACATTTGTAAGGATTTTCTCTGGAATGAATTTTCATATGTAATTTAAGTTTATCTGAATATGCAGACGAATAGTTACATTCAGAACATTTGAAAGGTTTTTCTCCGGAATGAATTCTCATATGTAATTTAAGTTTATATGAATAAACAGATGAATAATTACAATGAGAACATTTAAATGGTTTATCTTCTGAATGTGTTCTCATGTGTAATTTAACTTTGTTTGAATATGGAGAAGAATAATTACATTGCGAACATTTGTGAAGCGTTTCTTTGGAATAAGTTTCCACATTTATTTCAAGGCTATTTGATAATTCAGCCAAATAATAACATTGCGAACATTTGTAAGATTTTTCATCAGAAAATGTTTTCACGAGTGTTTTAAGAGTATCTATACAAGGAACTATACAATTACATTGTGAACACTTGAAAGGCTCTCCACTAGAAAGTCTTTTAAAGCAGTTTTTAATTACTTTTGAATGCAATGCAGACCTTTTATGAATATGGTTTCTAATGTGGGTTATAAGTTCAGATAAATCTGAAGCTACATGGGCGCAATGTTTACATTTGAACTGCTTTGTAACCTTTCTTACCACCTGTAATGGAGACTTTACTGAAGATGTGTAATTACATTTAATGTTTCCACTGTCATTACAGATTTCAGGGTCATCACAAACTGAAGAACTTTGAGTGTCTTCTCCATCTCCTTCTAATGCTAACAATTCCTTGTCACAAAATGGAATATCTGAAACTTACAAATTTGGTCTATTATCTTTCTTCTTATTTTTAATTAAGTTTGACGTTATTTATTAATATAGCAGCCCCTCTATAATCCGGCATATAAAGGGTCAAAGCACTACAGGACATCCCATGTTGAGACCCTTCCCAATGTAATGAAATATAAAAATACTGTTTTCACTTACCATTGTAGTTTTATATACATGTAAGCAACCAAGAAAATGTTTTAATGTGATATAAGGCATTGTAAAATGATATCGCTGGTGTTTCATCTTCTCCTTGCGCCAATACTGTACTAACTAAACCAATGTTTTGAGCATTATTGTTTCTATTCATATTTTATGAAATATTATGATTACAAAGTAATATATGGGTATACTGGAAGCAATATTGCCATGATAATGTTACTGTGGATGAACGCCTTATAAGAATTAACTCATTACATCCTACAGACGAAAGATGTCTGTCATAACACATAAGTGGTAGAGATCACAAATATGTAATTAACCTCATCGTTGTTTGATTGATTCAAGAAGTTAATTTTGTTATGTATTATGTACAAGGCTAGCTGTCTGTGCTGTCTAAGGATTATTTATTGCCTCTTGAAACTTGTAGCATAGATAGAGATAGTAACTTATAGCCCTAAAGTTGTCATTTTATTAGACATTCTAGACATGGCAGAACTGTAAAAAATTTCTTGCTGTGGACTTTTTCGCTCAGTTTTTACTCAGGGTAGGTCAGTACCCCTGATGTTTGTTGTGTCGTTTCAACATGTATTTTTTTTTTTTTTTGTACATCTGTAAAGAACAATAATAGTGGGAGCTAGAATCTACTGCAAACTTCAAACCATAAGTAACTTATAATTTATTTTTACTAATTATAATTACAAATAATAATCGATTAACAAATAATAAACTACGGTACAAAATTATTAATAAAAATTTGCGCCCATGAATAAAATATATATTTAGTACTTTATAAAAGAAAACTTTTTTGTAACGAAATAGAATTCAATTGATGGAAGGAATTAACTCATGGCAGTTGGATCGCAAAGAATTTACTCCGCAGTGGGTTGAATGTTTTGAAAGGTGAGACCAAACTGAGATTTGTAGACCTTTGTGTGATGACAAATTGTTCCTTAAATAAGTGACAAGTACCATAAACAAACAAATTAACAGCTCCGTCACCATAAAGCTGGAGCAGGTATATTACTAATAACAAAAACTGAATTAATAATTATGTATTGCATTCAGCGAGAGCCAAAAGCTACAAGACTATACTTCTAGCAGAAGGCATTCTTAAAACAGTTGAATTAATAGGAGGGCCAGAGAAGTGAAGTGCCGGGATATTGAACGACTGCCGTAATTTTAGACATATATATTTCACTATTAACGAGAAATACAACGTTAAATATTAGGAATTAATTCCCTTGTAATTGGATACCTTAAATTTTGCAATTTCTACAAATAAAAAAAAAATTATTTACCAATATTGCTTACGTTTTACCTACAAAATTACATTAAATATTTGTTAGATTTTATTTCTTTTTCCAAATATATATATAAAATTTTAACAAAGTTATGTTGTATATTAAATTAACCCAAAATTTTAATAAAAAATATGTTTTTCCTTTTTTTTACCTAACCTTACAGATTACAAAAATGAATTAAGAGTATTAAAAACACATTAAAACAATTATAACTTAAAATATAACATCTACTTAATTTAAAAAATGGTTTAAATTCAAATCTTTTGCTTTGATATAAATCTAATAGCTCTCGGTACTAGGTTTTTTTTCTGTATAAGATTTTTTGTTAAAGTACATTGAAGTGTAAGTGAAATATATGTAATCTGTTTGGAAATTATATTGCGTACATTTTTATGGTTTCCTTTCAAATGCATTTTAAAATGTTCTCTAAGACTGTTTCACTATACTAGCAGAATAACTGTAAAAATAAATTTGCTCTTTACCTCACAATTGACTTTTGTAGAATAATTTACCTAATTGACCCTGCAGTACGCAGCGTACATAAATAATTAAGGCTATTCTTCTGAACGCGATTTCAGAAGCAATATAAGACTATGAAGTTGAATAATTATAACTAAAAATATTTAAGAGGTTTTTTCACATGTAATTTTTAAATGTTTTAAAGAATCGGTAATTATTAAGATCAGCCACTACTGCTCCGATTGGCAACATTTTTTTCCTGATCAATTTGACCTTGCTGAACACGAGTCTGAAAGTTTTTTTTTATTGCAAACACATTTTTAAAAAAATAGCCTGACCTAACCTGACCTGACCTGGTTTTCTTTGGTTAATATGTGTTTGTCGTTGAAAATAACTTCAGATTCGTGATCAACAAGGTTAAATCTATCAGGTAAAAAACATTTCACCGATCAGAGCATTAGTAAGCACCAAAGTCAGGTCAGGTCAGATTAGGTTAGGTTATTATTTTTTTTAAAATGTGTTTGCAGTAAAAAAAAATTTAGATTTGTGTTCAGGAAGGTCATATTGATTAGGAAAAAAATTTTTGCTGATCAGAGCGGTAGTCGCCGATCATAATAATTACCAAAGAATCTTGAGAGTGCAGTCCAGTGGCAGATTTAAGGAATGGGGCTTAGGGGCTCAAACCCCCCTCAAACATGAAAATTTTTAAACTTTAAAATAACACTTTAGATGTAAAATAAAATGCCAATTCCGATGTTTGCATTCGTGCCTGATTTAAATCTACTTATTAATTAGTAGAATATGTTTACACACCCATATTAATCACTATAATTCCATACTATAATCATTAATAAATACACAGTGTAATAAATTGCTGGTTTATTTTGTAAATATATTTTAAATGAGGCTAATTAATGATTGTATAACGTCACAGAGTAGGCCTATACTATTTCCGTCAGATAGAAGGCCTTTAGAGTTTACACTGTAGTTACCATATTTCCTAAATATTTTCCAGGAGGGAGAACCCCTTCTCCTATCAGCCAACCCCTAAATATTTTTCTGGATCCGCCACTGGTGTAGTCACAAAAATGAAAGGCAAACACCTGTAAGGGTTTCCATTAACAACTGCTTAACTTAATGTAATATATTAATCGGGTTAAAACACAAACAACTAGACTCACCAATTTTTTGCAAGTGAGCGGGGTCGACCTCACTTGTGGAGGGGTATCTTCCAAGTTCAGGGTCAACATCCTGAAATGTTATACTATGGAATTATAAAGTTTAGTTTTATAACTAATATAAGTTACTAAGCAGTGAAATAGTATCACCAGTTACATAGAGCATTCCTACAGACTGAAGAAAGCTATATAAACTATTCTGAAACAAACATTGCTAGGAGAAATACACACTGAATTTAAGACTTAAAGTTGAAAGGACAACTCAAAAATTTAAATATTATGAAGCAAAAAATTAGCTACTTTTAAACATTAAAAAAAAAAATACATAAATTAGAGTTTTATAAAATGTATTATCATTATATTACATTATACAGTAAACTCCTGATTATCCGTGGAATAGGGTGGCCCGGCAACGCAGAATAACAAATTCCCCGGATAATCCGCTATGAACAAAGAATACGCGAAACAATCGATAATCGATTATTATACCATAAGTTACACAGTAAGTGTAACTTCAGAGGACAAAATAAATACAGAAAATAATTTAAAATGCTGTTGTATTTGATGGATTATATAACATGTACATTAATATGTCTATCTATTTACAATACGTACATCAGTATATGTCAAAAGTAAGTATGTATATACATGTAATTTCCTTTACACATAATACTTTCACTTTTTAACAAAAAAATCTGTCACTTTCGTCAGTTTTTTTTGTGAGCATTGATTTAGCTTTAATGTGCGATCTAAGTTTCTTGAGAACCATTTTGTCACACAGTGTCTACTTGTGTCACAAGGCCATAAAGATCGATAATGTATTTGACAGACATGGATAATGAATATGTCACGTCCTAGACTATTTATAGCCGAGATTAGCTGACATTTGTTTACAATCTTATGATACGCATTAGGTTTTCGGGCGTCCAAGCATTTTGTCATTGTCTCTTATATACAATAGTCTGCTCGCCCCTTTTATTTCGCTGGCCGGCGTCGGGATGCTTCCCTTTCAATGTAAAAATTAGTACGTACATATTTACATATCTATTCCCTTCATCTTAACTTCTATTAAGCCTTATATGTATTTACGTCGTAATTCACCGTTTGGAAATTTAAACACATGAATCTGATTGGAATAAAATTGGATATTTGTAAAACAATGGCAGACCCCAGATAATCCGCAAACCGGTTAATCCGCCCACGGATAATCGGGAGTTTCCTGTATTATCATATATATATATATATATATATATATATATATATATATATATATATATATATATATATATATGAAGTTAATATATTACTATTTTTGAGTAATTTTATCCACCATTAAGTGCAATAATTTTACCTTGAGTGATGAGGCACCTTTCGGTCTTTGACCATTGTCGAATCACTCAGTGATTCGACAATGGTCAAAGACCGAAAGGTGCCTCATCACTCAAGGTAAAATTATTGCACTTAATGGTGGATAAAATTACTCAAAAATAGTAATATATTAACTTCATAAAGTCAGTGCAACGGAAAAACAATGGATAATAATAAATATATATATATATATATGCTGATTTGTATTCCTTCATGGATACAAGTGTATTGGGAAGAATTTATGTCACATGCAGTTTTTTGAGTGGTATAAACGTATTACACTTTTGCTATTACTTGAGACCAGACTTTTTGATAACTAAAGGTTGTTAAATTGTTAACTTACAGTTGAAGAAAATTTTTTCGTCTTACGACTTATTCAGCCTCGTATTTGTGCCACTAAGAATGCTGCAGTTGTGCTTCCTCGGTACCATGTTTGTTCATTTAGGATGTCTTTTTTATTTGTGTTGCTATGTCCTATATTTTTATACTGTTCTAGTGTGTTTAATATATAGCCTTTGTTGCCTGTGTGGAGGATGCTCATGTTATTTTCCATACTTTTGCATGAGTGTTTAGTGTCCATGAGGTGATTTGCGAAGGTGGATTCATTAGCATGTGCTTTTGTGTTCTTTATATCTTTCGGCAATAGATCAGCCTGTTTGTTCAATACAGAACTTATTGCAGTTTTTGCATTTTAGTTAGTATACTCCTGGGTTGTTGTACATGTTGGTATTGTTATTAATGCTGTGTCTGATAGCAGTTTGGCTTTTATTTGTTGTTCTGTAAGCTACATTGTATACTGCTTTTTTGAATTTGTATGCTATTTTATTTGTGAGTTTGTTTATGTATGTGAGGGTGATGAATTTGTTTGTGTTCGTGTTTTAGTTGTTTGTGTTGTTGTTACTGTTCTTGTTGAATATTTTTTTGTGTAGTTTGTCTATTAAATAAATGTCATATCCATTTTTGTGGGCTAATTATTTGATTGTGTTTAGTTCTTCTGTGTAGTTAGTTGTGGACATAGGTATTTTATTTAGTTGGTATAGTAAATGTTTGAATGCTGCGTGTTTATATTGTATTGGGTGGTTCAATGTGTTGTGTATCAGTGTGTCTGTCATGCTTGGCTAGCGGTATATGTTGAATTCATGTTCTGTTTTGATTTTTTGTAATGGTGATGTCTAGGAAATTCAATGTTTTGTTGTTTACAAATTCTGCAGTGAACGGGATATTTTTGTGTATTTTGTTTATGTGTTTGGATTCTTGCATTTTGTAGTCCATTACGCTCAGTGGTCAAATTTACTAAAATTAAAAGTTTGGATAGTCATAAACTATTGATTAATGTATTTGGAGTTGTTGGCATTGTCTTATGCTTCCTCGGTACAGTATTATAAAGTCATCTACATGGATAGTGGCGGGAAAGTCATCTACATGGATCTTCTGGATAGTGGCAGGGGAAACATTATGTTTCCATACTTTATCGATTCTGAAACACAATAACTTGAGCGAAATTAAACGTTTTTACAGATCCCTTCTACTACTGAAAGGTTTATTATTAATATGCACTTTGATGTTTTTATTATTCCTGTTGAAGTTTTGACATCATATTTGGGGGAAAGATCAGTTGTAAATTTTTCAATTTACATTGTACCAACGGTGAGTGAGCTGGTCAGTTATCGATGAAGAAAGCAATTTTACATTTTTGTTGTAGCATTGCTTTATCCGACTTAATTACAAAGTCTTTGATAATTATACTGCTCATCCAAGCTTTTATCGTACATTACTTCTAAAGATTTAATATGACAGACATCTCTTGTTTTACTTTTTCCTATAACCATAAGTTTTTATTTTTCACTTATATCTATGCTTGCTCCTATCATGGTGGTTACTCGTTCATTCCTTTGCTTTCCTCCAAAACTATTATTGTTTTTGAAAGTTATTGTTTATGTGGTAAATATTTAAAAAAACAAACCAGTCTCGTTAAAATTCATATTTTAGCAAATTTTTTTGTCAGATTTTACAGTCTATTTTTTTATTACTTTTGCACTTTCACCCAATATGGTTTTTTGAACAATGCATTGTTTTAAATTTATTTAATCAACCTGTACTTGCTGTAAAGTCGTCATACTCAACTTTATTCTTTTCTCGTATTATTATTCCCATTGAGGCAAAGGGAAAAGATTTCTGAACTAAAAAAATTTTACATGTATTTGTTTTGGGTCTAAGTCACTAGAACATGTTAGGAACGCTATCTGACTTTCAAAATTGTTGATAAACTCCTTGACAGAAAACAGTATTTCAAAGCAACATCCTTTTTTGCATCCACTATCAACTTCTTTCGTACCTTTTCTAGCAAACTTGGCGAACTACGCTACCGCTTGTTTTCTGAGATGATTTCATACAATTAAAATGCTTTTCTTGTTTCAATTTTTGTGTAAATTTCAGAATTTCGGTTAATAAAAAAAACTGTACAAATAACACACACCTTGTTACCTGAAAGGCTTTTACAAGAACTCTAAACCCATATGTTTACCCTACCTAGCCCACATAACAAAGGGATGAATCACTAGAGCCCTCTCCATATGGATTACTATATTGTTGTATCCTGGTTTTCTCACAACTTTACTTTCAGTACCTAAATAGTTGTTAATGGTTTTCACGTCTAACTGCAAGAATTCTGAAAAGGCCAATATTTTTCCAATTTTTTATGATTATTTTGTTTTATTTTAGTTTTTAGTTCGTTGAATAGAATTTTATTTCATAAAATAGTCTAAAAATAGTACGGTAAATTACTCCAGTCTCAAAATCCCGTACAAATTTCAATGACTAAATATAATCCCAAAACTATTTTATAAACTGATTGTAACAAAAATTAACTAAAGAAAAATAGTTAATTTGATAACTTGACTATTAAATTTAATGAATCCTTGGAATAAATTAACAAAATCCTTAAAATCTACCCACCTTAAAATATATAACCATTTTATGACTATTAATGCCAAAAATATTCAATTGTCGGCCAAGTTAAGCAGAAAAGTCAACATCACCAGCTATCAAGAATACTATCGATAAATAAATCGGAATTTTAAGAAATCATTAATAAAATAATAATTTTGTTCATTATATCAAATAACCATAGTAATTTTACTTAGTAGAGGCTCGATAAGTCGAACTCCGTTAACTCAAGACCTTTGGATAACCCGGATTGATTTTGATGTAGAATAAAAACCAATAAATAAGAAATAAAAACAAACAACTACAGTACATACATAGAAAGTCTAACACAACAATAAGATTGTATAAGATCTACAGACAGACAAAATAACGAACGTAATGTTTTGTGCTTCTTTAGATGAAAAGCCTACAGGATCGCACAGCATGAATGCGGCTCACAAAATTGCAATGGAGATTAACTGTATATACAATATGTAGGTTCATATACTGCATAATACTCTTTGTTTGATAAATATAAAGGAGTTTTTCTGTAAGTACAATGTCTTCTTTTAATGTTTCCTTAGTGTCTGGCTAACCCGGATGGGCCACGATCCCAGTTAGTCTGAATTATCAAGGTTCTACTATACACTATTGTTGCTTTTGACCAAACAAATATCGTACAAGTTCAGCTTTGCGTGGTGATAACCCACAGACCACATCCTAACCTCAAAATGTTATATCGAGTAACCACCTGCAAAAGGTTTTCTTTCATCTGGGTCGACTTAATTTTGAATAAAATACAAATTGAAAAAGTTTTGATAAAACTCTTGCCTGTTATTTTTATTGAAACAATGTTTTAAATTTATTGTACATAATAGTTGATTATGATGTAATACATAACTTTTTTTTAAACGTGCATTTCCAATACAGTTTTATAAAATATTAAATTTAATACTATTAGGAACATATTTTAAAAACTGAAAGAGCTACGGCGACATGTAGCTTTGAGAAATACAGATTTCAACAAAGCAATAATCCACTCATCTGTTCCAACTATTCTTGTGAGGTTATACTATTTATTAGGAATACACTGTGGTTGAATATTAATAATAAATACCCAGAAATCTTTTAACCACAACACTTTTATTTTACGCTTATGCACATTTCAGTTACCAAGTAACCATCCTCAGAGGGATAACATACAAATCAAAAAGTGTTGTGGTTAAGAGGGTTTTGAGTATTTATTGTTGATAATGTATTTATTATTGGTTATTTAAATAACAAATAAAAGACATACACAAACTAATAATTTATTCACTCAGACGCATTTCAATGACAAAGTCATCATCAGTGAGTACTGACAGTACAAACTCCAACTTACAACCGTTGTACTGATTTGTATTGCTACGCGAGTACTAAGGCAGCACGGAAAGGATGGTCGGCCGTGTCACTGATTTAAAAAAGTTAATATCCTTGAATGAAATGTGTATGCGCTCACTTGGCCGGTACGGCCGGCTGGGTAGGGTTTTCCCACCTTCCGCCGTTTGAAAAAGTCGGAGAGGAAGAACTTCAGGACATTTCCAAACGGATGACCCATCGACACAAACGAATCATTTATGTTTGCCCACAACTCATGAATGTTTGCTACTATTTCATTCTGTATACAGGTTTTAAAATTGTGCAAAACCTGGAGACTTTATACATTATTTGGCACATAAAACCTGGAATAATATTTGAAGCATTATTCTGGTCTTCAAAATGTTTATACAGAATAGATAGTATGTTTAAAATGTCTAAAAACTTAATCAGTTCAAATAAGATTATTTGCAATAAATATGTAAAACTAAAAATTCATTAGCTAAAAAAGGACTATTTACAGCAAAAGTATGAACTAAAAACTGATCATGACGATGTGTAAACTCATAAATTTTTTTGTTGAATAAAATACGGTTGATGCATGAGTCAATAATACTTAATTTATTAAAAATTCAGCAACGCTTTGACAACTATATTGTTGTCCTCATTCATTGTGTCTATAAATAGTACACTGGACAAAATTAACTATAATGTCAACAAAATTCAAATACAAAATTAATATAAAATAAATAACATTACAATATCATTTAAGTTGTTAATACTAATAAATTAACATTACAAACAACAAAAATAATCAAATTAAATTATTAAAAGGACACTATAGTTTCCTTTTAATTTTATATTTATCTATGTTGTCTTTGTAAATCATTTTTGGTTTTTGTGTATTGCTATAGTTAAATTAGTCATATTGTGTGTTCTTTTATACTATATTAAGAAATTGTAAGGTTAAATAATTGGAACGTTGGTTTGTGTGTAAATTTTAATAGGTTGTTGATGTTAATTGATAAGATGTTTAGGGATGTTTTTTGACATATTTTTATTATTTTATTTTATTGTTTTATAGATTTTATTCTCATGAAACATCACTTTTATAGTATGGAATAATTTAATTTGATTATTCGTGAAGTTTGTAATGTTAATTTATTAGTATTAATAACTAAAATGTATAATGTAATGTTATTTATTTTATATTAATTTTGTACTTGAATTTTTTAGAAATTATAGTTAATTCTGCTTATTGTACTTTAGGCCTGAATGAGGATAGCAATAAAGTTGTCGAAACGTTGCCGAATTTTAAATAAATTTAAGTATTATTGACTCATGAATTAACCATATTTTTATTCAACATAAAAACAAATCAGCTCAAATAAAACTATTTACAGTGAATATGTGAAACTAAAAACTCATCTGCTCAAACAAGACCATTTATTAAACCAAATATGTGAAATTAAAAATACATCAGCTCAAATTAAACTATTTACAACACAGATAGCAGTAATCAAATGTCCAGATGGCGGGAGTTCGAGTCTACCTTCAAAAATCTCGTCTGTGCCTTACCAGGTGTCCATACGGTGCCGTCCTAGTGCGCGCTTAGCTTATGTTGGCGATTTTAGTATCAGTACACACTGATGATGATGACTTTGTCATTGAAACTTGTCTGAGTGAATAAATTATTAATTTGTGAGTTTGTGTCTATCTTTTATTAGTTATTAATCTATCTGTTGCTCCAAGTACACAATCAAGGAGATGTTTCCTGCAAAATCGAAGTACTAAAAAGCATAACTAATTGTTCAAAATGGTGATTAAGCGCATAGTTGACAAACTAAAAATAAAGTCAAAGCAGAACATGAGATCTCAGTACAGAAATAGATGTGCTTCTATTATTACAGAACGTGAGATCTCAGTACAGAAATAGATGTGCTTCTATTATTACAGAACGTGGGATCTCAATACAGAAATAGATGTGCTTCTATTATTACAGAACATGAGGTCTCAGTACAGAAATAGATGTGCTTCTATTATTACAGAACTTGAGGTCTCAGTACAGAAATAGATGTGCTTCTATTATTACGGAGCATGAGGTCTCAATACAGAAATAGATGTGCTTCTATTATTACAGAGCGTGAGATCTCAGTACAGAAATAGATGTGCTTCTATTATTACAGAATGTGAGATCTCAGTACAGAAATAGATGTGCTTCTATTATTACAGAATGTGAGATCTCAGTACAGAAATAGATGTGCTTCTATTATTACAGAGCGTGAGATCTCAATACATAAATAGATGTGCTTCTATTATTACAGAACGTGAGATCTCAATACAGAAATAGATGTGGTTCTATTATTACAGAACGTGAGATCTCAATACAGAAATAAATGTGCTTCTATTATTACAGAATGCGAGATCTCAGTACAGAAATAGACGTGCTTCTATTATTACAGAACGTGAGATCTCAATACAGAAATAGATGTGGTTATATTATTACAGAACGTGAGATCTCAATACAGAAATAGATGTGGTTCTATTATTACAGAACGTGAGATCTCAATACAGAAATAGATGTGCTTCTATTATTACAGAATGTGAGATCTCAGTACAGAAATAGATGTGCTTCTATTATTACAGAACGTGGGATCTCAATACATAAATAGATGTGCTTCTATTATTACAGAACATGAGGTCTCAATACAGAAATAGATGTGCTTCTATTATTACAGAACGTGAGATCTCAGTACAGAAATAGACGTGCTTCTATTATTACAGAACGTGAGATCTCAATACAGAAATAGATGTGCTTCTATTATTTAAACATTCCAAGGATGAATGAATTGCAATTAATATCTAAATATGAAATAACTTCTCAGTTTGCAGACAGTTTATTCTCAACATAAAATTTTATATACACAGGCAAAAAATTTATTTTAGTTATATGAATGATGATGCCAAATGTAGCGTCATATTTAAGAATGTCCATTTTATTATATTTATTAATAAAAGTTAAGTCTTGAGACCAGGATTTGAAAAATTAGTCTATAAACTAAGGGTTTGTATAACTAGAGGTGTCTATAAAGAGATGTTTACTAAATTACCAAATCAGTGAAATTACTTGAAAAATATTGCTAGTTTTATTTGCTTACGGGCGATACCTTGTACAGATCGTTTAGATTACGCAGGTGGCACTGTCAAATCACTGAAATTATTTTGCTGATGAGGCTTTCCGATCCATGATGTTGGTACTTTGTAGCTGACGTCATGCATTTTGTCTTTGTATGATATTTTTGAATATTGTGTCTTTTGCATATGTTGTATGTTGGTTAATTATGTTATTGTTTTTGTTTTTATAAATATGGTATTTTTCTAGTGATATTAGTTCTTTTGGATTATTTATTTCAAGCAGGGTCAGGTTATTTTCATAATTTGTTATTGTATGGTTTTAAAAACACATCAAATGCAGCAGAACACCTAATATAACACAACCATTTAATAACAAATTAAGAAAATAACTTAACCCTACTTGAAATAAATAATAATCCAAAAGAACTAATATTACTAGAAAAATACCACATTTATAAAAACAAACACAATAGCATAATTAACCAACATACAACATATGAAAAAGACACAATATTCAAAAATATACAAAGAACACACGACAAAATGCATATGACGTCAACTATGAAGTGCCAATATGACGGATCGGAAATAGCCAACAGCAAAATAATTCAGTTATTCGATAATGGTCAAGCTATCGAAAGGTGCCTCATCACAAGGTAAAAATTAATTGCCCTTATTGGTAAAATAATTGTTTACAACTAATGCATAACAGTTAATGCAAAATAATAATAATGGAGAACATTAATACGTTCATTTCCAATCACGCAATATCGCGTGATAGTTCTTACTGGACGGCTGATCACGTGTAATCGAATGGCCGTTGCTATCCAAATTCTAATTATTATAGTGGTTACAGCAAAATTGTGCGTAATACTTTGGCCACTAGGGATGGGATTGACATTCTTGTAGTGGGGATAGCCAGCAGCCATTTTGCTTTGTTCTTATCAGTCAGTGCACACTGGTAGCGTTCGGATAAGGCAACATCCTAATAATTTTGTTTAGTTATTTGTTGATTACCGTTCTGAAATTAGGTTTTTATTTTTTAATTATGAGTGACCAACCAGGACCCTCAAAAAGGCTCAGTGAAATGTTTCGTCCAAAAAAACATTTTTTTAAATTACAGAGGTGGAAGTGTTATTACTAGATTCTGACCCACAAACAACACAGAAGACACGAGGAGACCGAGTCCAACACAAGCTAACTAAAATTGAAAAAGCTAAACAGCGATGTCTCAGCACTGGCAAAAAAGTTAGATTGCAGAAATTGCTATAAAAATAAAAAGAGGATAAACACCACAACTGAGTATACAAACTGTCCAGGTGCTCCGCCATTATGTTTTGACTGTTCTTTTGAATTGCATGATTGCAATGCTAAATAGTTTTATATTTTGAAACCATTTTGTAAATTTTGAATGTATAAATGAATTACAATCTAGAGCGAGTTTTTCAAATTTTGCCTGATTATAAATGTCAGCTTATTAAAGTCATTACAATTGATATGTTTAAATGGCTTTTATTTGTAAACTATATACCCTTTTTGGCCGAATTATATATCACCTGATATAGTTTTTTTCGAGCATATGGGCAAAAATGTATGGCCAATCACGCTATATCGCGTGATGGATATTAGAGACCATAATTCCTAAGAACTTAATAATAAAAGTTTGTAAATATTATATTTACCTACTTTGAGCACTATATAACTAAATAAAACAAAAACATTTGGCCACCACACAAAATTCCAATATTAAGAAATAGACTTTAGTAACTGAAAATCCATCCAATCCAGTACTTATCAAAAAGCTTTGAGTTCTAACCAAGTTTACCTAGCATTGAGCTAATTCAAACACACACACACACACACCCAGATACGCACACACACACACACACACACACACACTGTTGGGTTGTGTCTAGTAGGGCTCAAAGCTTATTTGAGATTCAGATTCCACAGGAGAATAGAAACTTGCCTTAGAAATAGTTCCAAGTGTCTTAATATTAAAGAAACACAATAAAACAATAATATATTTCAAAAGCTCCGTTCTCTTCATAAATGAGATGGGAGTGTGTAATGTGTAATTATAATTAACATAGAATAGTTCAGGATATGTGAGAAAGAATAGGCTTAATAAATTACTCATTTAACATAATTTTAAAATATTTAATAATAATAATGATGATAAATAATCTCAAGTTGTAAACCATGTACAAAAGTGAAAAATATATTACAAATCAATTAAAAATAAGAAATCCAGCTGAACATAAAGTAAAATATGAGAACTTTGATTTAAAAATAAGGCAGTGGAGACACAATTTTTAAAAAACTAAGGTAAATATGGGATATAACCTTGCTGTCATTTACTAGAGACTCAGGACTATTAGACCTAATTAAAACTGTTAGGAAGCTTTAAAAAATGTAAAGTGTGTAAATAATAGTAGCCATAAAAGTATGTGCAATAACAGTTATTAAAGTGTAAAATTGCCATATGATTTATTGAACTTCTGCGAGAATATAACAACTGTTGTTAGAAGTGAGGTAATACAATAAGAAACATTGACAAAGTAAGATGCCCATAAAAAGTATAAAATTAAATGAACTCAAAGAGGTAAGCTTAAAATGGGAAATCGAGAAGTGTTTTGGAAATCATACAAATATAGGTTTAATTTTTATTAACATTTTAAAATTATTTGCCTTAACAGACTATTTAAATAAACTTTCAAGTTGCAACACGCAAGTTTTACTTTACTTTTTAGTGTTGTATTAAAATGATCTATTACCTTTTCAAAAACATAATGAATATGTTAACTTGCTACATTCTAAAACACTTACCAAAATTACATATTCTGCATTAAAAAATTATTTACTGTGCCTAAATCACTTCCCCAATATCGAATTTGATCACAAATCTTATCAAATTCTCTGATAGTAATATGGCCCCTTATATGCATCAAAAAACTCGTTAAATCTGTGAACGACAACTTGCCAACAGGCCTACATAAATCACAAATTAATGTTATACCTTTTGCTGGGAACGTCTTGCTACACGGTTCACAAATAAATCCATTAATTTTTGCACAGCAGTTACAATTGAATTCTTTAAAACTTTTAATACAACGAAACTTAAAACTTTTATGAAGAGCAATAAATTTCCTTTTACATATTTTACAAGAGGAACTATTCTTTGTATTATGTTTTACTTTAGGCATAATTTGGCTAGTTTCGGCTGATTTCTGACAAACAAGGCACAAAACTTTACTCTTGCCTAACATAATTAAAGCTAAGCGTGAAAACGTTCCATTCCACTGGAACATTCTATGACAACTGGAACAAGTAACATTCGTTTGAACAAGCTGATTCTCATCATTTACCAAGTTTCGATTTATGGTCCTTACTGAGCTTTCACAACTTTCACAAATTATTTTCTCTAATTTCGAAGTATATTTTTCAAGTTGATCTAAAGTGCCAACCCATTTTATATTCACAAGACAGTTACTGCACGAGACATTGGCATAAACATATTGATTCTGCTTATTCTCCTCTGTCCCGCTTAAACTGACACATTCCGAACAAATTACTTTCTTCTCTCCAGAAATAAAGTCTTCCAAGTTAGTTAGACTGGCTTTACATATAATTACTTTTTTACAATTTGTACAACTTATCTGAGACTGAAGTTTGTCTAATTCTTTATGAGAATGTAACTTATTTAAAGTTTCAAAATTTGTAATTGACTGAGTAAAAGGGACAATATGGTTTAAAACTTCAGATTCTTTAGGAGGAACAGGATTATAAACCTGTGTAATGCGCATATTTAATCCTGCATCAGATGAAGTGTTTGTCATTTCATTACATGGGGCACAAATAAACAGCTGTTCTTGTTGCTGAACGTTGAGATTATATTTTGTATTTAATCGTATTGTTCCACTAAAACGAGTTATTACTGTTTTACAAACATCACATTTCATCTCTTTACTAACAACACACATTGTGCACATAAATTCTTCTTCACCATTAATATATTTATTACACTGGCCTAGAGTTCCACTCCAATAGTTCATTGTTCCACAAGACAAACAATGTAATTCTTTCTCGACTTTGTGTTCTGACTGATGATCTAATAATTCTGGATAGCTGTTAAACTTTAGGTTACAAATATCACAAGACACAGCAGGCCCTTGAATCACGACATCAGCATTAGGAACTGCTGCAGCTGTAGATAAATTAGAACTCTTGGGGACCGAAATATCAATTGACTTTAAAACCGGAACATGGAAATCGGGACGTTTCTTCGTAAATAAAATCTTAATTAATTTTGACATTGTAATATTGTCACATGACTGACAAACAAATGATTTCTCCCCATTCCTATACATATTAAACTGGTGTAAACTGCCGACCCAGTGTATTACATTCTTGCACTTAGCACAACCTATCTTTCGTTCAATTTTATGAAACAAGGTATGAGTTTTAAAAGAATCTTTTGTTCTACATTTTTTGTCGCAAATTTCACAAGTTAATTTACATTTGATCTTCTTTGATTTGGTTTTGGGCCGCTGTGATGTCCCTGCAGTGCTATTTTCTTCATTCCAGGTCATCTGAAATAGTATTTAATTTCTTTAAATACTTATGAAGTTTATGGGATTAATATTTAGCTTGTATTTATTATTGCATTGTTTTACTTTTTCTATTAAATTAGAATACAGGATTTATAAAGAGAGTAATGGGAAAGGTCTGTCAAAGATAGTGATTAAAGGAAAACAAATAGGACTCAAAAAAAGGTTATCCAATTTAGAGCTAGAAAAAAAAAGTATTATTTCCAATAAGGCATTTAGGCTTGTTTATACTTGAGTTTGGAAGATTCAACCTAAAACACTTTCATAACAATAGAGGTAGATCCAAAAATGTATAAAATAAATAATATTTGTTTACTTTGTTTATTTCTCATATTAAAATAGCATCTAAGAGACACAAAGAAAGGCGGACAGTTTCAAAGAATTGTAGGGGAAGATGAAACATTAAACATAGCAAAAGAAATAACCTAATCCAAGACTAAGGGAAAAAATATTAACCAGATAAAGTATTTGGGTTTGCTAAAGAAGTATTTGGAATATTCATCACAGTCGGTTTCCGTAAAGATAGAGTCGAGTAAGCAATGCTACTTCCACTTGATTACTGAATAAATACTAATATGCAGAGTTATTCTAAATGATGAACCCAATTTTATAAATTCGTATTTAAGTACAAATTCAAAACGAATACTTGACACACCAATGGAAAAAGAAAGTTTCAAAGTTTTTTTTTTAACCTTTACATGCGCGTAATTGAGCAGCGGTAGTTCCAGAAACAGTCGACAGAGTTCTCACATCAATGGGCTGCCAGCTGCCATTGTGAGTGAAATGGCTACTGTGTAGCACAAGGTTTTCTGCGTACTTGAGTTTGGAAAAAGTGAATCGCCATTTACAGTGCCACGGGCATTTTGTTCAAAAATTCGGTATAAGCATATACTGAACTATAACGACTACGACCGAAGCATATACCAACTAGAAAAAGCATAAGCCGTAGGTTTACGCAAGGAAAGAACTGTCACTGGAATGACACACCTGGACATGTTAGAAAAATGACTTCCCTCAAGTTATGGAAGATTCACAGGACTTCATTTTACAAACAGGTCCTTCCCTCTGTCACCTTGATATCGAGACCTTTTGAATCGGTCCTTTCCCAAACGCTGGATATGAAGCAAGACATGGCTCTAAACTTCTGGCCACTGGGATTCCTGATCTAACCCTATGTGTCTATTTCTTATAGATTTAAGTCAAGGAAGCTCTTTGGGTCCCGCCTCTACAAACAACTCTGGCCAATCTGTTTAACCGTATCAAACTATAGTGCACTCAATAACAGAAGATATGCTTTCTTTGGGTAGGATAAGTTTAGCTATAGATTAGATGTTTGCTGTGCAGCACAAACATTTATAAAGGTGTAGGAAGAAACTCTGAAACTTCCCCTTTCCATTGATGTATCAATTATTAATTTTAAATTTGTACTTAAATAAATACGAATCTTTCAAATTGGGTCCATCATTTAGAATAACCCTGTATTTTAAATATTTTATTAAATATATACTAACACGAGCACGAGCACGCACACACACACACACACAAACATATGCACACACAAACACCCACACACGCACACACAAACACACATACAGTGAAACCTGTCTTAGACGGACCTTGTGTTAGTCGGGAAAAGTCCCGACTGTCACCTACTGTTTTACCTAGTTAATAACTTTCAAAAGACAGAACCTGTCTAATGCGGAAGCGGATTAGACAAAAGTATGAGTAATATGTATTTGCTACATTTTATTTCTGCATAAGCCAGAAACTTCTGATAACATACATTCTGTAAAAAGTAAAAATTACAATGACTTAGGTTAGATGAGATACAGTTTATAACCTATTTTTTACAATGGCAAAATAGACAGATCTTTCTGTTTATTTGTGACGGATCATACTATATTGAATCCTGAGAATGCTTTGCAAAGTCACGCACATTGTCCCTCATTTACCCCTCCCGCTTATCAGCCTGTTGTGTACATGTAGCTGATGGTGTATAAATCAAATTCGTGATGAAGCAAAAGAAGTTAATCAGGAAACAGTTGATGATTGGAAGCATAAATTTTGTGAATTAACAGTTGGGTATGAAGCCAAAAGTATTGTAAACTGTGACGAGACGGGTTTGTTTTTAAGAGCTCTCACAAATAAGACTTTTAATTTTAAATTTGAAAAATTTATGAGAGGTAAGCAGTCAAACGTAAGGCTTACAGTTTTAGTTTGCGGTTTTGCAGATGGAAAATTAGAAAAACCTTTAGTAAGTAGGAAATCATGAAAGACCCGATGTTTCAAAAGTTTAGGCCAGATACCAGTTCAATGGCATACTAACAAGAAGGCTTGGATGATGTCAGCCATTATGGAAAATTGGCTTCAAAATTTGAATGATACAATGAAGCATGACGGTAGAAAAAATTATTTACAAGTAATAATAACTTCATAAAGTCAGTGCAACGGAAAAATAATGGACAGCATGAAATATCACGATATATATATATTCTTGATATTTAACGTTATCCATTGTTTTTCCGTTGCACTGACTTTATGAAGTTAATATATTACTATTGTAAGTAATTTTATCCACCATTAAGTGCAATAATTTTACCTTGAGTGATTCGACAATGGTCAATTGACCGAAAGGTGCCTCATCACTCAAGGTAAAATTATTGCACTTAATGGTGGATAAAATTACTTACAATAGTAATATATTAACTTCATATATATATATATATATATATATATATATATATATATATATAGGAATTTTTGGACTTGATAGGAGACTGACAGACTTACCTCAAGGCAATAGTCCAAAACTGCAATCTCTTGGAAATAAGCACATATAAAACACATATAAAACACTTAATAAACTTTTATTTGAAATATTTCGATCAACATGATCTTCTTCAGTCAAGAAAGAGAAAAAAAAGAGATTTTTTTCTCTTTCTTGACTGAAGAAGATCATGTTGATCGAAATATTTCAAATAAAAGTTTAGTGTTTTATATGTGTTTTATATGTGCTTATTTCCAAGAGATTGCAGTTTTGGACTATTGCCTTGAGGTAAGTCTGTCAGTCTCCTATCAAGTCCAAAAATTCCTAAATAAGCTTTAAGCTCTACTAGAACTAACCTAAATATATATATATATAGTTTTGTTGAAAGTAATATTTTTAAGCTACTTTTCAACATCGTTACAATCTTCAGTATGGAACTAAATATTTGTATTGTCATACATTTCACCCTTTTTATGATAGGTAGGAGTCCAATTTGTTATTTCTGCTGCAGAAAAACACTACTGACATAACCCCTCTATATCACTTTTTTATTAGAAGCAAGATCGCCATGTTTTTTCTCAAATTACATAAATATGTCTAGGTGTAATTCCCTGTGCCTCTCATATGTTTCATGTATTGATACATCACTTAATTCTTGTAATGGGACGCCTAATAGTTTAGATTAAGAAGTTAACTCACCCATGCAAGCAAGACATACAAACCAAATTGCAAATTTTGATGTGACTAGTAAAAGTATATAGTCGGTATACTGTTGATTACAACATGAAATAGTTTTGCATATATGAAATAATTTGCTTCCACTGTGATACAATACACTGTTCAACGAGCCAAGCAACCTATTTCAATTACTTCATCTTAAAATGTAAATATGAACTCTGAATTACATGTAGAAAAATTTCCGGTCTTCTGATTAAATCCTTTTTTCCTACTTTTTGAATCCTTACATTTTGGTTTAATCTGGCTAAATGTTTTATAGATCTCGATTCCATTAATAAACCATTTTGAGACAGTAATTTAATTTCAAAGAAAAATATTTCAATGTTTTAAATAAGAAGTTTTTAACATGGGGCCTACAAGAATTTTGAAGAAAGTATAAATGAATTTTGAAAAATAATATTATAATGCAGTAGAGTTTTGATAATTTCAGGTAAATGGGACCGAGGCCCCTTCGGATTACAAAAAAACTCGGATTTTGCGGAAATACGTTCCGGTGCATCACAAAAAATAGGAGTTTTAAGAACCCTAACACTATAATTAGGAATGCACAAAATAATTTTATAGAGCTTAATATGAAGATTTCTTGGAAGCCCGACTCATTTCCTTTGCATACCATATTTATATAAACATTTCTTCAAAACCCAACTCATTTCTTTACATACAGTATTGATATAAACATTTCTTGGAACCCTGACTCATCATTTTCTTTAAAATAGAAATAACCTCAAATTTAACAGAAGCTCAAAAAATTAGGAATTTCTTTTACAAGGCATATTTATCAGATTTTTAAAACTCCCAAATCAGAACCTGAACTACAAGACAAGAAAAATATTCTGGAAACATTATGATACAGAATTCATAGAATAGATACCTCTTTAGCCAGGTCATCTTTATAGTTCCCAGTCAAACTTTTCATGCTTTCCAAGATTGAACCAACTCTTCTACGATACAAAAAATATTTTATTACACGTAGTAAATGAATTCAAGGAACTTGTATTAGAGTACTTGTTAACAACAAAATATGAAACTGGAGACTATTTTTCACATCACAGTTCAAGATAATAAGATTTAAGTTGGCAAGAGATATCTTTAATATATGAAAAACTTCCTGATCATGAAAAAACATTTAAAGGAGGTATTGATATATTTAATGTTTATATTCAGAAACAGGTAATTGATCTAAGCTGTGATTCTCAAGCAAACACTGAAATCCAAAACATGCATGGTGAAGTTATTTTCCTTTTACCCACAAGTTCTTTTGAAACCGCCTTTGCAAATTCTTAGTACAATTTTTAATGTACTTTGTTGTGAATCTTAATTTTCTTCAAACATCAAGCCAAGATATAGTGCAAGGTGGACGTTGAAAATGACCTAAAGTAGGCTTATTTACGACTATAGTAACAACCACATATTTAGAAACTTGTCAGAACAGTGGCAGGCATAATTTATTTTGTGAAATTGACTGATAATCCACTATTTCAATAATTTGTATTTAATATTGATTTCAAAAATAAATCAAGATATCTACAAATATTTTATTGAGCCATGCTGATTCCTATGATTCTAATGTAAAAATGACGTAATGAATCCAAAGAAATCCCCTATCTTTCTCTCAACAACCATTTCTGGGGGAAACCTGTTATTTTAATCATTTTTGTACAATAACTACCATGAACTTGATTTGGAGTAGAGAATAGGATTAGAAAGAAAAAGGTAAAATAATAAATGTAAAGAATATGATAAGTACCTTAACTTTGTGCTTGCTTTCCTTTTGTACTCTTTTACGCCTTTTTCCAAAATATTCCACTGCTGAAGTCAAAATCTATGAGGTAATATTTACTTTCATGTTGTATCATGTTCTTCACGATATCTTTCAATTCAACTACATATCAAGGTGAAGCTGTCAAACTAAATCAGATGAATACTTTATCATAGGAATACAGTGTGTGAGGTTTAACTGTGTCTCTCGTTATACTCTAGCATCTGACTACTAGCGTAACTGAAAACATAGTGCAACAGATATTTCGTTTCTTTCTTTCCAGAAGCAGAGCAACACATTTAAAGATCATGTCTGCATCAAACTATTATTATCATTTTAATTAATTCTTTTAATAAATTTTTTTTAAAATTTTTATTTCTAAAAAACTTTTTTGCAAACAGAATTCCAAGCGTTTCCGTCAATATCTAAGATGGCTACTTTTGTAAGTTTTAAAACTTCTTCCATTTCAAAAGTAACATTTTCCGTACTACATACCCTTTAACTTGAGCCCATATTAATTCTATGGGATTCAATTCAGGGTGAAAGGGTGGTAATCTAACGCCGACGTGTTCACTATTTTTCAACAATTCGTCAAATTCATAAAATTTATAAGGCGGTTTATTAAGTTTAATAATCTGGTAGAGTTTGGGTTTCAGCATATAGTTAGTAAACGGAATTTTTCTTTCACTTAGTCATAGAGTAATTTCACATTTTTTTGCAGAAGAGACAGGAGCCTTGTTCAATTAAACATTATGGTACGGTGCGTTATCAAAAACTATCACAGAATTTGGTGGAAGATTTGGTAGTAACTGTTTTAGCCCATTCATGATCGTGATAATCGCCAGTTGAAGTTCCTGCTTTCCACACCAAAAAAGCATTTGGAATGAACCCAATTGTGTAGCCAGCAAGGACTAATATTAATCATTGTCTTTTAGAAATTGGAGTTGTGAGTCCTTCCTGAGAGTTGTCCGTCCATGTTTTCCTACTACGTGAGATGAAAGGACGTACGATTCATCAATGTAGACAATTACTCTCTTCTCTTGCCGGCATCTTTTAATTGAGTTCTGTAAATTCAATAAAATTTTCTTCAATGTTGGCAATTCCTTTTCTGTCTTGTAGAATGGACAGCCCTTCTAATTACCGTCCCATTGAAATTGTTTATGTCTGTGATTGTGCATTTCAATCTTTTTTTTGTTAGAGTTTGAAAAGAGCATTCACCTTTTGATGACAGCAGTACTTTTTTTCTTTCCTAATGTTTTAACTGTGCCTACAGGTACACCACACGCTCGAGATGTGCGTTTATCACATTGTTGTATCGGCATTGAAAATGTTTTATGTTCACAAAAATACTTTGATTCACTAATCATAAAACCGTTACATCTGAAATAATTTCGCTTCCTTGACTATGATTTTTTTTGCAATTTAGTTTTAATTGTTCTACTTTCCATTTTGTAAAAACAATCAAGTTACTTGTATGTATTTTACTATACAAACCAAGTAGAACTTAACTCTGAAACACTGGCCCTACACTAGCAAGAACTTAATGTAACTAGCTTAAGAATCCGGTTACCCGTAAACCATACTATTTACACATTAAATATGACACAATTGTCTTGAGCTGAAACCAAATGCCATTACAACATATTCAACTTTGACTATAGGCAGATGTTTTCAGAAGTGATGGATATTTACCCTGCACTGCAGCCCAGTCCACCCTAGCGATCTCAAAGTCAGAGATACGGTTAAACCTCACGCACTCTACACATCATTTCATGATCCAGACATTAGAGAATAATTTCTGAAGCATTGGGATTGGCAACCACTGATCTTAGAGCTTAAGGGATATTATTAAAATTCAATTGTATCCTTATGATTGCTAGAAAACACGACAGTAGATGTTAAACAAAAATAAAAACTCTCTGACATAGAAGAAGCTATCACGACGATTTTATACTCATATGGCCTAATTAAACAGTAAATCAATGCTCAATATTAATAACTCACTCACTATTAAAAAAGAATTCTACCATTTTATAGCATTTAAAAAATTGGAAACACAAACCTAGAACTTCAACAAGTTGAATATATAATCACGATAAACATTCTGACAGAAGTAACCGATTCAGTCCAATACCATAGTTACAAGAGGAATGAGTTTAACCTTGTTAAAACATTCTAGTTAAAATCGTTACAAGCATGATATTGACAGTGCCAAGATAATAAAGGGAATTATAAATATCTTGCAATGTCCTCTGATGCTTACACCTCATCAACTTCTAGTCAAAATTGTTGTTGAATATTTTTTAAAGCTACTTACGGGGAAGAAATGAGGTGTTGGAAACTGGGATATGTACGGAATAAGTGTGAACATTACAAAAAAGGAAAAATATTCATTTTTAATAATACATTTTTACAATCCTACATCTCTCCATCCCTTCAAATCTACCTCCTTAATGCATGTATTGTTTTAGAACTCTTCCCCTTTCTGTTTATTTAAATGATAAAATCAAGTTCATGGTTTTAAAATATACTAAAAAAATAAGTAGAGGCTTAGACCAAAATAATAGGCCTGTCATAATTGGGAGCAAATAGGAGTCATATTTGGATTCAAAAGACCTGCATAAGAATTGATTTCATATTGAACGGTGTTATCTTTAATTTAATAGAATTAACCAGCGCCATCTAAATAAACTCAACAGTTTTAGTATCATATTCTGATTTTGTTACTTGTGATTAAACACAAATGGTGTGGTAGGAGATGTGAATTCAGAGGAATGTTCAGAAGGGGGCTCAGAGCCTGAATGGTCGAGAACCCATTTTATAAATGAGTCCCATCCTGGACTGTCTTTAGAGAATTGTTTTCATGTGTTGCTGGTGATTTTAACTCCAGTTCTTGTTTTCCAACCAGTTGTTTCAAATATCAATAGTGCTTTTATGGTTGAGTTAACTCGGTTTATTATTTATTTAAATTCAAATTATCTTTCCATTAGCTTATTGTGAGAGCTCTTCTCTTATTACTATGTTTTATTGATAACTTCTCTATTGTATCTCTTTAATTGGTTGTTAAATTCATCAAAACGTTTTACAAAATTTTGATGAAATTCTTTCACGACCTTGCAGCTTACGTATCAAAGCTTTCCACTCAAAATTTAGAAACTGTTGATAGAGATTTCAGGACATACAGTCTCTCAGTTCAGATTCGTACATGGTCAACCTATAGGATTGAAATAAAGGAGAAAAACTCAATGTCTAAAATATTTTGGAACATATCAGTGCTAAAACTAATAAAATGTTATGAAATCATTGCTAATAAGGTTACTTTGTCAACAAAGATTTTATGATCTTTACGTTTATGTCTCACATATAGTAGACAAATGATTCTCCTTGGAGGAACCTACTTCCCAATTGGCTTCTCTAATGTCTTTGTTTCCTCCTAGGCACCAGCACTGTTGAACCCATTAACTTCCAAAATTAGATCTCAAATAAATACGTTTCAACTAGGGATGGGTCGATACCTAAAATTTTCGATTTTGATTTTAATTCTCAAAATTTTCTTTCGATTAAAGTTATATAGGCCTACATGGTATTCCCTATAAATAAAGTTAGTTAACTTCTAGGTCATGTGGCAAATCATTTTAGAAGTTCCATTTAATGCAATAAGGAGCACGAAAAGTTCAACTCTGGTTTAAGAGTAGGAATTTCTGAAAGCATGACAAACATATCGGATAAAAGTAATTTAATGTTTGTAACCCCCTCCCCCATATGTGAGAGTTAGAGAGAAGACTGCAAAGAGCAGACCAAAAATGCTTCTGGTCGTCTTTGTTGTTGCGTAATAAATAATTATAATATTTTCGCTTTAATCATTTAATTCATTCAAAACAACTAATATAAATAAGGCATAGTTGGTAATTAATTATTTTTCCAATTAATTACTTGCACACGTCTTATAATAGTCTTAATAAAAACAAAAATCAGAATCAGCACTTTAATCAATAGAGAATCGAGAATCGGAATCGGTCATCCCTAGTTTCAACACTTCAGATTTAAACTGACTCGAACAAACAAAACATGAATGACAAAACAATAAACTGATTCGAACAAATGAAAAAGCAATAAACTGACTTCAACAAACGACAATGAACAATTGCAAGTCGCAACTCCAACTGCCCTATCTGTTGACAAATTCCTACAGCTCCAGCACGACATGCAACGCCATCTGTGGACAAATGCTCGACATGTAATTAAAACTCCAAGGCCTCCTGCGTCATCTGATAGGCAAATGAAACCTTTCGGCATATTCCTATTTAAATAATGGTCTAATGAAAACCACGAATTTTATATGAATCACCCTATATTTCTGCATTTGCTAGAAAGCCATCTAGAAAGTTCATTCACTTAAACTTTCATAATGGTAAAGCCCTAAACTGTGAAATAGCAAGTAACCAATCTTCTGCTCCTATTTCGTACCATATGGATCACAAACTTACGAAGATAGAAGCTTACTACTATTCAACATATATTTGGAATGTTGATATGTTTACTCATTTCGTCAACATGGACCACAATTAGATATAAGATATTAATTTACTTAACAAGCTAGGATTCAACTTGACTCTCTTAGCAACTCTTCTTAGGATAGGCATAGCTTGTAAGATGGACTAACAAAATAAACATATCTATTTCTCTTATTTAGTGAATAATGAAATGCATATATTTCAAGCCATTCATACTATTTTTAGTTCTGACCATGGATCAAGCACGAAGTGTATTTCCGCTCATCATCATTCTTTGTCTCTTCAATTTCTAGAATTTCTTTCCATCTACAAGCGATTATGATATACAATATCAAGAGCACAATGGTCCAACCATTATTATACACATAAAATATCAGCATTTAACAGTTTGATTAACAGAGCGATCAATGTAACACTTAGTTTTAGACGTTTTTATAAGGAAATTAATTATATCAAAGGAGTGGCTAGATATAACGATTTTGATACCAAAATTGTAGATAATATTGTTAGGAAACAAAGAATAAAATATGTTTTAAGCATATCTACCACTTTTCAAAACGAAGTTAAAAAATGTAATTATATTAGTTTACCATTTGATAATATTTTGACAAAAGCGTTAGACTCCATTTTTAAAAAGGTAAATGTTAAGATAGCCTACAAAACTCAAAAGTTTATTATGTAACCCAAAAGATAAAATTCCAATGCTGGAAACATCAGGTATTTATAAGATAATTTGTAGTACTTGTGACGAGATTTATATAAGTCAAACAAAAAGAAAATTGTTGCGCATATTAAATATGATAGATCTGAAAAATCAAGTGTAGCAGAACATGTCCTTAATAATCAGCATGATTTAGATAAAAATGTTATTTTAGCTAAACGTATCAACTCAAAAAGTTACGTGACAGTTATGAAAGTATTTTTATAGTTAAATCAAATTGTAAATTAATGAATGCAGGGCCTATCCCTAACTCACCTTTATATACTTTATATGCCTTCTTCAAATACGACACATTAATTTAATTAGTTTTATTTTATTTATTGTTATTGCTGTAGTTTTTATTACATATGTATTATTATAATGTACTTTTTGACATAACCTATTTGGTTTCTGATGGCCGATCATTATTTGTTGGTCGAGGGTGGAGAGGGGGCGGAGCTTACCTCACGCCTATATATAGCAACTTTAGAGAACGATTAGTATCATTCTAGTTTGTAACTTCTTGTGTGCTAGATTGTAATTTTGTAATAAGACCCTCTGATGATGAGGACATGGTCATTGAAATGTACATAAGGGTTTAATCTTAAGCAACTTGTTTTATTTTTGATTATTTTTATGGTATTGGGGTTCTTTCCAATATTTTCATTGTAAGCGATTATGAACTTTCTTCAAATGTTTAAGAATTACTCAGTTTGCCCCAATATTGACTGTTAATTTTCTAATTTCTCACTTGAACTCTCTTTTGTTTACTCTCCATCTTTATTGAACAATTTAATCATTCACCTAAAATATGATATCTAAGTAGTTACAAACTCTCTTTACGCACTGTATCAATGTCGTCTGTCATTCATTTCTTTAACCCTTTCTCTAGACTTTATATTTATTTTGATTACCAATTAAATGGTGGTTTTTTTAAGCTCAATATTGCTTTAAGAGGCCCGGTATTATATCCAGGATAAAACTCAATTGACAATATTTTGTGCATTAGTAGTTAACGAGTGTTCAGTTACGCTCGTGGTTTACTATCTAGGATCATCTGCTACAAGAGTATTTTTGTTGCCAACAGTATCTCCTTCAACTCTCTCCTTAGTTAAAAGTGAATGCAAGAGGTCATGTTTCCTAGATCATGTTCAATTAATTTTTGCTCCTTCACTGTCTCCATTTAATACTTACTTTACTTTACTTTATCCAATGCCCGCCCTTGGCTGTTGAACCATTCGGCGTCGAGCCTCCCAGTAACGCCCGGTTCTGGACAGCTGGTCGTCCAGTTCAGGACAGGTTGAAATGTGGTCCCCATTCATGACACCACTGAGACAGAGCGGACACGTATCGGATTCCGCTAGGCCAAAACGGTAGAGGTGGGCCTGGAGATAGTCGTGTCCTGTCAGAAGTCGAAAGTCAGCCATGGCAGTTGCTCTATCGTTTGTGGGCACCAAAGGACCGCGACTGCTAAGTGATGCCCACTGTTTCCCCCTGCTGGCTTCCTCATGATCTTTTTTAATTGAGCGTTTAAGGATTGCATCAATAAGGTGTTTGGCAGAGGTGAGGCTGGTTTCTGCATATGGTTGTTGCATCTGCGTTCCATTTTTTGCAAGGTCGTCTGCTCTTTCGTTACCTGTGATGCCAACGTGACTTGGGATCCTCTGAAGGCTAATTGACCATTCATTTTGCAAAAGATGTGAGATTGCTTCTCGGCAGTGGAATATGTTCGAACAGTCTGTTGAAGAGTTGTCGGCTATTGCAATTATGGCGGCTTGGGAGTCTATAAAGAAAACAGCTCGTTGGTGGTTCGTTGCTGGGTGATGCGCAGCAAGAGCCTCTGCGGCCATTTAATAAATGTACATAATGTTTGGTTCTATTCTTCCTCATGTATGTAAGATTCTCATATTCTTGAATATATATTGATAAATAGAGTTATTACATGTTAATTGTAAATAAATATTCCACCATAAAGTGCAATACATTTTTACTTTATGATGAGGCACCTTTCGGTCACTTGACCATTGTGTAAGTGACATCACAAGGTAAAAATTGATTACACTTAATGGTGGAATAATTATTTACAATTAACATATAATAACTCTATAAAGTCAGTCCAATAAAATAATAATAGATAACATTAAATATCTATACATATTTGATATATAACTAAACACTTGCAATATAATACTGATCTAGTTTAAATAAAACGTAAACAGTTGTCCTTGTTAGTGTAAAACTTACGTGTTATTAAGTGATTCTAGAAAATACTAATTGACTCCCATTTCAATTGGATAATTCCGTATATTATCACACTGAATATTCATATGTTTGGAACAAAACAGTGTGTATATGTGGAATACATCAAGATTGTACTCTACCAGACAATAATTCCTCCCATCTCGTCAAAAATAAATAAGAAGAAATTGTACACTAAAAATTACGTGCCTTAATTCCTTTAGTTTAGCTGACAAGATGTTATAAAAACAGATAATTCAACTATATGAAGCACAGTACAATACAACCAATGATATAATAGTATTAACTTGGTGTTCAAAACAAAGATTGAAAGGCTCTTAAACCTATAATGCCTAGTTTTTGTACAGAAGTATACCACTTGAAATTTTTATTTTATTTCATCACTCACCGTACAATGAAAATGCACACAGTAGACTACACACAACAACATTGCTCAATTGAACAACATATATTTTTACTGTACATGAAACTCACAAATATTTCTACAAGTAGCGACTTGTCTCTAAGTGTAGGATAAGAGACACTTGTTATCGTGTCTTAAGACCAATGCCTATTCAACTTATTGGTTGCAAATACGAGGTCTGTTAAAAAAATACGCGGACTGTTTGAATTTTGCGGCTCAAGTTAGTTTCAGGAGAATCCGCTTGGTGTCGCTAGGTTTGTATAAATCAGCTGATTAAAACACGGTATTTCAGTCGCAGATATCTTCATTTGTTGATGAGTTACACGCAGTTTAGTAAAGGGTGTTTTTTTTCGTTTGTCGGATTGTAAAATGGACAGCCTAAAGGAGCAACGAATTGCTCTGAAATTTTGTGTAAAACTAGATAAATCTGCAACAGAAACATTTGCCATGCTTAACACGGCCTATAGCGATGTTGCCATGAAGCGTACTGCATATTTCAAGTGACATGAACGTATCAAGGGTGGCCGACAGTTGATTGATGACGATGAGCGTCCTGGACGTCCTTCAACGTCAACTGACGACCCACGCGTTGACAAAATCAACACCCTGGTGAGCAAAAATCGACATCTGACCATTAGGGAGCTTTCTGAAGAGTGTGGAATATCAGTTGGATCTTGTTACGAGATTTTGACCACAAAATTGAAGATACACCGCGTCGCTGAGAAATTTGTGCCAAGCCTGATGACCGACGACCAAAAAGCCAATCGCGTCCGGGTTTGTCAGGAGCTGCTTGATCGTTTAAATGAAGATGAGAACTTTTTGTCAAGAATTATAACTGGTGATGACATTGAAACAAAGGTCCAATCATCCCAATGGGTGAGTCAAACGTCCCCTAGACCCAAAAAAACTCGCCAAGTTCGGTCGAATGTCAAGGTGATGCTGACAGTTTTTTTGGATGCTAAGGGTGTTGTTACTATGAGTACCTCCCTGAAGGCTCTACAGTCAACCAGATTACCTACATTGAAGTACTGAAACATCTGAGGGACGCAGTCCGACGCAAAAGGCCAGAACTGTGGAGAAGAGATAACTGGTTTTTCCATCACGACAATGATCCAGCTCACTCAGCACTCAGAACTCGTGAGTTTTTGGCCAAACACTCGATCACAGTTCTTTCCCCCCCCCCCCCTACTCACCTGACCTTGCTCCTTGTGACTTTTTCTTATTCCCAAAACTCAAAAAACCCCTCAAAGGAAGAAGATTTGAAACGATTTCGGAGATTAAGGTAAATGCGACGAAGGATCTGAACGCCATCACAAAAGAAGCATACCAGGACTGTTTTAACAAGTAGAAACACCATTGGGATAAGTGTGTGCATTGGGGAGGAGAGTACTTTGAAGGAGACACCAAGCGGATTCTCCTGAAACTAACTTGAGCCGCGAAATTCAAACAGTCCACATACTTTTTTAACAGACCTCGCATAAACAGAGCAAACTAGAGGGGGTGCACTGTATACAAATTTCTGGCCCTTTGGTTTCATATCTACAACATACCATTAACAATCCAAGCACTTATCAAAAAGTTTAGAATTTTCTTGATATATAACCTTAACACTTGTGCTTGATCGATGTGTAACAATATCCTTTAGTTTTTAATCCCCTATAAACCCTTTAAACGGTTTCATTTGTAGAAAACTTTTGTGTTAAAAAATAGTTATAATGAGGAGAGTTACATAATTATTTTTAGTTATTTACACAGCATTGAAAATTTGTTTCATAATTCAGCAGAATGTGTACAGTCCCAGTAAAAAATACAATTTCATTCATTATTTAAAAAGTATCTAGCATGACAAGTAAAAATAGGAAGTTGATTATACTCACATGATGTTTGTCATCTATTATAATTTCCTCTTCTTCCTTCGTTCTAACCATAGCTGGATGATCGGGAATTATGTAATCTGTCAAGCAATCTTCTGCAGCTTCTGGTATTTCCTAATGATAACATTAAAAAAAAAATAGATCAAAATAATTTTATGGAAACCGACTTATCAATATTGTAATATGTGAAATATGAGTGTCAATTTGTTGAGGTTATCTCAAATTAAAAGTTCAATTAAAAAGCTACCTTAATTATAAGTTTGTGTAGGTTGTTAGATTACAAGGTTTTAAAAAAATCAATATCTGAGGCCGTTACTTTATGATAACTCAATGTATAGTTATAAAATAAAATAAAACAATTGTTCCAACTTTCATTAATTAACTTTTATTTGACAGCGGTTTCAACAGCATCGTGTCTTCATCAAATAATATTAGTGCTGACAGAATACAAGTCAAATGCTATTGTTTTAAAAACTGCACGTATACCAACAAGCTTAATACATTGATTTATATAAAAAATCATTATAATTATTTGAAAAAAAATTCAATAACGATGACAAATTTAAATCTAATTGATCGAAAAGAGAGTCTTAAAAAGTGATGTGTATTCATTTATGAATGTCATGTTAATTCTTTATATATAATGTGGAATCATAAATTCCCCATACTTTACTCACAAAAACTGTTTCATAAGAATGTACAAATCATTATGATGGTGTCCAATAAAACATTATTGTAGGGAAACACGAACTGATCTATTGATTTAATATATCACTAAAAATATAAAAGCTATTTTTACAACCTCAAATGTTTTTATTAAACATCAGAAAGAATTTTAATTGTGATAAATCAATTACAAATTTATAATTATGTCTGTAACCAAACTAAATATTATCTAAGTATATATAAATTTTTGTTTATTATGTACAGTAATCTGGCAGATATTTGGCGGGGAGATTTCTGGATTACTGAAAATGCCAAATTACTGAAGAATCCAATAAAAACATAATATACATTGTACAACATTTATGTGTAATGGCCAAAAACACCAAATAGTCATATATTTTACTTGAAATGATAAAAGTACTTGAGAAATGATAGTCCTATACTTAATTGAAAATGAATGTACTGGTCTGTATATTACAAATTAAGGTTACCTGATCTTTAACATTTAAAACAAAATGTTTTTTAAAAGGACATGTCCTACAGCACAGTTTTTAAAAGTCATTTAAACTTACATTATTCGCAATTGATTAGCAGGCTTAAAAGGTTTGTCTATTTTCTTCTGCTTTTCGGGATGAAATGACACTTTTAAAACTTTTTCTTGCAGTCATTTCAACATTAAGATGACACTTGCTGAAACACCGTTTTCTTCTGCCCAAGTAATGGATATTGTGAATCCAGCCACTGCCTTACACTGTCTGCGGTCATGTTGTCTGATGCGAGCTTGTACATTGTCGAAATAACTTGTATATCACGAACTACACAACTAGAACCAGGCGGTGTGAAAGTTATTCAGTCACTGACATCAACTTGCAGTAGAAAATATATAAGTTATATTTACATACTGATTATGTTCACATCTTCCGTCCTTGACGAAAACACTAGATTACTGGAGGGGGCAAATTATAAAGAGTTTAATATACATAAAAATCTATAGAAATCTATATTAGAAAATCAATTCGAAATCTATACTGAAACAATAATTTCTTCAAAAAGTCTTTGTTTAGATCTGTTTTTTTATTATTGTTACTTTTACCCTTCAATTTGTTCGACTGTGAACAAAATTGTTTGTGTTGAGGAGTTCCAGGAATTAGGCTTCTGCTTAGTGTTGATCTCAAATTACCACTTGTACCTAGCGGAGATAAGAATCGATATTTTTCTACATTTAAACTGTTATGTTCAAAACAGTGTCTTAGAGATCTCCATATTTGGTGCGAGAGACTCCCCAGACTCACTGAATAGTTGTTGCGACCTCTGGTCTACTTCACATACAAATGTAGTGTTGAACCATAATTCAAACTTGGAATGTCCTGACTGATGGGTAATATTTTGCAGTGTACGACTTGTAGAGTATAAAGAAATTGTACCCGTGACAAAAGTCACTTAGAAATGGTGCTATTTGTAACTCCCTTTTTTATAACATTAGAAGTTATTTTCAGATACTTCAATATCTGTCTTGTTGCCTTGGGTTTGTGTGAGTCTTAAATATATATAATAGAAATATTAAGGATGAGCCAATTCCGATTCACAATTCCAGGAATTGTCAATTCGAATAATATCAATCAATCGTTGATACTTGATTCGCCATTGATTAAAGTGCCGATACTTGTTTTTAGCGGTATAATTCATAGGGAAAATAATTAATTATCAACTATGTCTTATTCATGTATTAGTTGCTTTGAATGAATAAAACTATTTTAAAAAATTCGAATTTGAGATAACGGAAATATTATTATTATTAATGAAGCAAAAATAAAGATGATCGGAAGCATTTATGGTCCATTTATTTGTCACTTATTCCGAAGTATTTGTCATGCTTTCAGAAATTCCTATTCACAAATTAAGGTAGAAGGTTTGTGTAGCTTATTATATTGAAACGGAACTTTTAAAAGGGTTCTACATTTGACCGAGATGTTATTCATCTCTAAATTCATTATTAGAGAATCATGTAGACCTATATAACTGAAAAGAATCGAGAATCAGAAAAAAAATATTAGAATTAAAAGCAGAATCCAAAATTTTAGGAATTGGCCCATCCCAAAAAAATATATTAAACCTACCTGTTTGATGGCCTGGTCCGCCAAAGGGTCTTTATCTGGAGCAATTTCACTTCTGAAAATAAAACCACCAGGCTTATTTCTCTATTTTCACGCAACTAAAAAACTAAAGAATAAAATTCTTAAGGAAACTAAACAAAAATGCAATATAATTTCTAACATAGTTAATTTTATTTACACTTTTTTAAAAAATGTTTTAACTTGCCTATAGTAGCACTTACTTTGCTTGTTGAGGACGGCCGTTTCGGGAGATGTGTCCCTTTGTCAACTCAGACCGTAACTGATCTCAAGGTTTACGTAGGTTAGGGTGGGGGGTGGGATATTTTGGTGGTGTGGGTGTATTTTGTGTGTATTAGGAGTTATGATGTCAAAAAGTGCGTGTGAGTTGTAATGTAATTGTGTATTGAGTATGTGTGTAGGGTGTAGTTTGAAGTGCCTATATATTTCGTATTGTTCGGTTGTGTAGCGTTGGTTATTTCTGTGTTGTTTATGAAGAATTTGTAGGTTAGATGTTATGTCTATGTAGTCGTGTTTAGTGGAGTTGAGATGATCTGCGAAGTTTGATTGGTAGTTATTGTTTTTTAGTGCTTTTATATGTTCTTGGTAACGTGTGTAGAAAGACCTCCCTGTCTGGCCTATGTAAAAACTAGGGCATGAACTGCAAGTTAGTTTGTAAACTCCAGTGGTGTTGTAAATGTCGTTGATTTTGCTGTTGGGTTTATCAACGACATTTACAACACCACTTCGCAGATTATCTCAACTCCACTAAACACGACTACATAGACATAACATCTAACCTACAAATTCTTCATAAACAACACAGAAATAACCAACGCTACACAACCGAACAATACGAAATATATAGGCACTTCAAACTACACCCTACACACATACTCAATACACAATTACATTACAACTCACACGCACTTTTTGACATCATAACTCCTAATACACACAAAATACACCCACACCACCAAAATATCCCACCCCCACCCTAACCTACGTAAACCTTGAGATCAGTTACGGTCCGAGTTGACAAAGGGACACATCTCCCGAAACGGCCGTCCTCAACAAGCAAAGTAATTGCTACTATAGGCAAGTTAAAACATTTTTTAAAAAAGTGTAAGTGATTACTAGTAGCACACGTGAAGATGGAATCAACAAATGTTGATAGTTAATTTTGCTAGACTAAACATTTTATAATGTACGGCAGTCCCTCTATAATCTGGCATTTCATTATTCTAGCCTCTCCAGTAAACGGCTATTTTCTACTATTAGCTCCGATACATGCAACAGCTATGTTACAATTTTCAGCTTAGATAAAATGATAAGATTATATGGTTCTCGGAAAACAATGACAGTTTGACAAGTGAACATTAAACTTTGTAAAGAAATGTTCTATAGATATACATACAACAAGACTAAATATACAAAAAAAAGATATATGAAAAATATCAAAACTATGTATCGGTCAGCTGCGGGGTATTTACTTAGTTCAAATCATTTTAAATTACTTTCTTTCGTTCTAAACTTGTTGAATTTATTTATAACCACTGATTTATTAGCCTCCAAGGTACTTTGGCTTGTTATTATCTTATCTTCTATGTGACAACCATCTGTAAGACAAATAAATTGTAGGAAGACAACCAAATGTCTACACAAAAAATCATTTTGCTATTGAAAATTAAATATTATTTTTGAAATATTAATTTTTTTAATACCCTTGTTATTCCATTAAGAAATAAATTATTAGTGTTTTGAACAGCACACTGGAATCAAATTAATTCCGAAATCAGTGGTCACAGCAATTGATTGTCGCTCTAATTTATTTTTTAATTGATTATTTGTAACCACTATTACTAAACAAAAAAGAAATATGAAGTAAAATTTATAATAAATATGTAAACAAATAAATAAAATGCTATTTATGGTAGCACAAGAGGCCAGATCTAATGTACGGCCCTACACACTCTCCGCAGTCTCTAAAGGACAACTCAAGGATAAAGTAAGTCAACAGAGTAAGAGGTTGACCTAAATGACCAGCTATGTTAGTTATAAACACGGAAAGCAATGAAAACCATACTTTATGCACGGTGACAGTTTCAAGAGGCAAATACCATTCCTTAGACTTGAGGAATGTGTTGTACATACTCACCTGAAGCATGGAGATGATAAAATATTAGCATGGGTCAAGCAGACTAAACCTTCAACAGCAAAAGGAAAACAGTACATGACATAGTACATTGTTACCTGAGGTAAACTTGCTCTCATTATATTTACCTGAGGCAGACCTACTATCATTACATTTACATTGTTACCCGAGGTAAACTTGCTCTCATTATATTTACCTGAGGTAGACCTACTATCATTACATTTACATTGTTACCTGAGGTAAACTTGCTCTCATTATATTTACCTGAGGTAGACCTACTATCATTACGTTTACATTGTTTCCTGAGGTAAACTTGCTCTCATTATATTTACCTGGGGTAGACCTACTATCATTATGTTTACATTGTTACCTGAGGTAAACTTGCTCTCATTATATTTACCTGAGGTAGACCTACTATCATTACGTTTACATTGTTTCCTGAGGTAAACTTGCTCTCAATATATTTGCCTGAGGTAAACTTGCTCTCATTATATTTACCTGAGGTAGACCTACTGTCATTACATTTACATTGTTTCCTGAGGTAAACTTGCTCTCATTATATTTACCTGGGGTAGACCTACTATCATTACGTTTACATTGTTTCCTGAGATAAACTTGCTCTCATTATATTTACCTGGGGTAGACCTACTATCATTATGTTTACATTGTTTCCTGAGGTAAACTTGCTCTCATTATATTTACCTGAGGTAGACCTACTATCATTACATTTTTTTATTGTTTCCTGAGGTAAACTTGCTCTCATTATATTTACTGAGGTAGACCTACTATCATTACATTTTTTTATTGTTTCTTGAGGTAAACTTGCTCTCATTATATTTACCTGAGGTAGACCTACTATCATTACATTTACATTGTTTCCTGAGGTAAACTTGCTCTCATTATATTTACCTGAGGTAGACCTACTATCATTACGTTTACATTGTTTCCTGAGGTAAACTTGCTCTCATTATATTTACCTGAGGTAGACCTACTATCATTACATTTTTTTATTGTTTCCTGAGGTAAACTTGCTCTCATTATATTTACCTGAGGTAGACCTACTATCATTACATTTACATTGTTTCCTGAGGTAAACTTGCTCTCATTATATTTACCTGAGGTAGACCTACTATCATTACGTTTACATTGTTTCCTGAGGTAAACTTGCTCTCATTATATTTACCTGAGGTAGACCTACTATCATTATGTTTACGTTGTTTCTTGAGGTAAACTTGTTCTCATTATATTTCCATGTTTAGCTTCTGGTCAGTGACCTCTCCGTCGTCTGTCAGACTATGTGTTACCGTCAGCCAACTTTTTTTAATTTGTATTAATATTTGTTTAAAAAAATTTTATTACTTATATTTATACATTTTAATAGTTTTATTCTTAGTATCAGTGTAGATATATTATTATTATCATTAATGACATTTTAAATACCAGTTTTGATATAAATGGGGTTTTATCGCAACTAGAAGAAAATTACTGTAGAATACAATAGTTGTGGTGATGATAGTGATTTGAATAGTGGTGGAGAGGGAGAAGGTGAAGTTTCTGAGTACAAAGGAGCATACTGAAGCTGAAAATATGGTTAAAGACCCAAATATTATTCCTTTAGACGTTGAAAATGGAATGATAAGTCAACAAGGTTGGAGGGAACCAACTTGTATTAGTCAATTTTTAAGTAAATAAAGCCTCTAAACCACAAATAACTTTTATTTAAACCTTATGTACATTTCAATTGCGCAGCAATCATCTTCAGAGGTATTTAAAAATACAACAACTACTACAACAATACTACAGTTGTATTTTTAAATACCTCTGAAAATGATTGCTGTGCAAGTGAAATGTACATAAGGTTTAAATAAAAGTTATTTGTGATTTAGAGGCTTTATTTATTTAAAATAAACATTACACCACAGTTGCTTCATACAGTATTAGTCAAGATAGCTAGAGTGATAATGGCATTCAGAATACTGATGCTGAACAAGTTATGCATCCAAATACTATCAAATTTAGAAAGACTAAACCAGATATCATCGAATTTTACAATGCCACTAAAGGCGTTGTATACACTTTTGATGAAATGACAACTTTGACGTCATGTTCCCAAAAAATCAGTCAGTCCTGTGAGTGTTTTCTATGGAATGGTTTTCTACATCATGCTCATAAACTCATATGTTATCTATATCCAAAAAACCAGAAACCTAAGTCAAGAGTGCGTTTGCGAAAGACATATGTGTAGAGCTCACTACTCCTCAAGTTTTGTAACGACAAACACAACATAGTCTCTATAGAAATCTCAAGCGACATATTGAAAATATTGGTAGACATTAAACCCTCCCTCTACTCAAGAGGTTCCCATGAACCAATTTCAAGAGAGCTTGGAACATGAAAAATTCGAGTTATTTGTCCAACCGACAAAATATCACGACTCGTTTCCAGTATCCTATCTATTTACTTGGAGTACCGAGAAGTGTATGTAGAGTGTGAGAGAAAAGTCTAAATATCTCAAAAAATTTAGAAAACCTGTAAAACATTGTAGTTTATTATGTTCATGTGTAAATTAAAGATAACCCTTATGTTTAATTAATTTTTTCATGAAGTAATCTGAGAGACTACGCTTAACCATTAACGTGTGGAGTAGGGGTATTACCATTCCCAGGATAAGAGTAAAAGAAAGGTGCTTATTCACTACCCAAGAAAAATTTTTGAATTAATTTTTGCAAGTTTATGAAACAATGTCTTTTTTATACATAACTCACATTGTCGTAAGTTCAGGTTCGTCTTCAGGATCAATAAAATTAGGTCCTGTAACTTCAATATAATGAGTGTCTTCATCACATTCAACCTTGACATTTTTTAATTGTTTCTCTTCATCATTTGATGTTTCTTCTTCACTCATTTCTTCCAATTTTACCCCAACAAACGTAAAATTACTGTCCTAAAAAAAATTAACAATCATTATAAATAATAAGATATATAATTTTAAGTAAAGTTTTTTTCTATCTGTACAAAATTCCAATTTCTCAATGCTAATCGCAATGCTTGCAAGTAAATATGATTTTTAAAGTCCGTTACAGCTATAAATGTATGAACCTCTATTCAATAAACATTGAACAGTAATTCAAATTTAAAAGATATAACATTCAAAACTGTAATAGTGGCCTGCAACAAAATAAATAGCACTAAAAAAAAATGAAACAGAAACCAAGCATAAATTGGAATATTCAGAAATTTAAAATAAGATCAACAAATGAATCTGCCTGTAGGTAGCGATGCATTATATGGGTAGGCTTTGAAATCATGCTTCACAGGTAGGTGCCCAGGTACATAAATCATGGTAACAGCCTCTATGATCAACCTTACATATAGGTTCAACATTCTTATTCTACATCAGAAATAACATACTATGAAAAAAGAGCCAGAAGAAGATATATCCATTCATATCTAACAACCAGAAGAGATGACGCACAAAATAAATCTAGCAGGCAAAATGATTTATGATCGAATGTTCATTACAAAAATTTTAGTTATTGCCAGATGACTATTAACAATTGTTTAATGCAAGGGACTCAGGATTGCCAAGAATAGCACAAAAGATAAACAGCTTAGAAGTTTGGCAATGCGATAAATAAAGGATAGAGACGAGATTACTAAAAATGGACTCTTGACAGGGAAGCTACAAACTACATGTGATAACGTGTCCTATCCAGGCAGTATCTGAGCTAGGATATTTGACCAACAAAAAATAATAACTCAACTATCATTTAAATTGAGAAAGGTTTAAAAATAAATGTTTCCCAACATGGAAACTGGCCATAATTTATCTCTTACACCTTTATTAAATGTGAATACTTAACAATGAGAGACTTTCTTCAGTGATAATTTGACACTTTATAACTCAATGTTAAATATTTAAATTAGGTTACTGCCTAATTTACTAACCACATTATTCACTTATCCCACTGACAAAAGATGTTCATTATGACACATTAGAGGTACAGACCATACAAACGTCAGTTTTTTTTCTCAACGTTGTTTGTTTGCTTTAAGGGTTTTTATTTTTTGATGTGTCATGAACAAGACTAGACGTCTATGCTGCCTAAGGGATATTTATCAGCTCTGAAAACTTGCAGCATAGATGAGGATAGATATATATTAAGAATTTACTAGGCCTCCAATTTGGTATTTTTTTCTCATAGAACGACAAGGTTATGATTCATTTTTAATGCTATTTATCTTGTGCATTAATAAACTAAATTTTTTAATAAAAACCAAACACATTCTACCTGGATACTTTGTAACTATATTCTGCTCTGTTTTATAAAAACCATGATTTTTTAAGTTTTATGAAATAAGTTTTGTTAAATTATTCAATGTTTGAGATGCTGCCACCGACATTTATTATTTTTTCTTTGTTGTTAAAGAAAATAATTATATACATTTGGAAGCTATGTAGTAGTCTGCTTCTGCGGAGTGATACCTTTGCCAAGTGATCTCTATTCTTACCTTACATGTGTAAATTTGTTTGGTAACAAGTTATATAAAATCAAAATTAAATGTATTCTGACTGGAAAATTTTTACCAAATTTTTGCATTTCCACATATATATTTTTTTCTCAGTATCGATGTAAAATATAGAAATACCCTTTTAATAACCTAATCTGTCCTTGAAAGAATACTATGTAGCTATATTTTTGTCAAACAACTATTTAGTACAGCTGCATTATAATTAATTTATGACTCTGAGGTTAAATTTCTGTGAAGTAATATAATATTAACCACCATTATCTATGGTTTATGAGATTTAAAATAATTTTGATCTAATTTTGAATGTGTTTCAAAAGTAAAATGAATGCAAAAAATCTATGGTATTAAGGATTGAGGTGTTAAGGATTAAAAATCTAAGGTTGAACTATATATTTACAATGAACTTCCTATTTCTATCGTAAGTCTCCAGTTACACTTTTTGAAAGGATATTGTCATTTTAAAAAAATGTAGGTGAAGCAGACTATAAATGTAATTGAAAAATAAATTTAGAACCTAACTATTAAGATCAGCGACTATCGGCAAAAATTTGTTTCCTATTCAATATGACATTGCTGAACATGGATCTAAAGTTCTTTTATTGCAAACACATATTTATATTTAAAAAAATAACCTAACCTAACCTGACTTTAATGCTTACTAACGCTCTGATCGGCGAAATTTTTTTTCCTGAGAGATTTAAAATTGCTGAACACAAATCTGAAATTATTTTTAACATCAAACACATATTAACCTAAGAAAACTAGGCCAGGTCAGGTTAGGTTATTATTTTTTTAAATGTGTTTGCAGCAAAATAACTTCAGATTCGTGTTCAGCAAGGTCAAATTGATCAGGTAAAAAAAATTACTAAAAATTGTTATGCGTATGGCCTTATGACATGTTTAATGTAGTTATTTTTGGAGCCTGATAAGGAAAATCCCTCTATAACAGTACTCTTCGTATAATACGTAAGTACAAAAAGAATTTTTTAAACCAACGTCAATAAGGCTCAATATTAACCAATTTAAAAGTAAGAGTATAAATTAATATTTATTAATATTTCTATCATATTACGTATAGGCTGCAAAAACATTTGATTAATTTTACAGGCTGGGTTGTTGTTTATAGGAGCGGCCATGGCTGTAATTTTGTCCCTTAAAGGTAGAATTATTCTTTTGAAAATTATTTCTTCGTGGAAAATTACATTTAAAACTACTGATAATAATAGTTTAATTTTAATGGAAACAAAGCATACTATTTAGTTTTACCATGTTTTAAAAAAGCAATCGATAGTTTAATTTTAATGGAAACAAAGCATACTATTTAGTTTTACCATGTTTTAAAAAAGCAATCGAAATGTCAAAGCTCAACTTTAAACCTTGATAATAAACTCAAACACAACACTCCTTTTAAATACAATATTTATTAAAACCTTTTCTTTTAGTTAATATTTCAGGTCAATCGTAGTAGTAATAAACGATAGAACTTGAAAAAATTCATGTTTTGCTTGAGTCAATAAAAATGAACTAAAGTTCTCTTTCCAGTTGAGTAGGACTACGGTAAATGAACCGTGTTGGTGCTAAGCATCGTTCAATCAATAGCAGAATACAAAGAGAATACCTGAACTGTAAATGATTCTGTTCAATGTCGTAAATTTCAAAACATGAAACCCAGATATCATTTGCACCAAAAGCAAACAAATACATATCCACTTATACTTACAGTTTGGATTAACTAATTGGGTAAAAATATAAAATATTTTGTTTGTAAATTCATAAATTTCTGATTCTATTCGTTTACTTGAGTTTTTTATATTAAACAAGAGAGTAAGACCATATATAACAAAATTTATATACCTGAAATTTTGTTGTAAAGTTGACAAAATTTATCATAACTCTATATGGTTATATTCAAATAAGGATAAACAAACTATTGGATTTAAATACATTCCTTTTATTTAATAAAATCGAATGCTGAAAAAAGATAAGAAACTTCTTCCATACTGAAAAACTATCTAGTCCGCTTTGTAAGGCGTTGTCCCGCTATTCTCAAGTTTAAAAAGGGAACGCCACTATGTCAATAATTGAACATTTACCGAAAATATAAAATAATGTTCCCTAATTTACACACTTTTTATTTACCTACATGCATAATATTTGGTCTGAAAATAATTCTCAATTAAATGTCATAATATTAAGAGCAATGCTTATATGCAATATGACTAAACTGCGATAAAGGTCATGGTAAAACAAAAAGATCTTATTAAAGAAATACATTTTTCAAAGAAAACCTTTGGAATGTGAACGTGTACATATATGCAAAGAAATTGGAATTATTTAAAGAATAATTCATATATGTAATTCTTCACATATAAAGTTGTTTAATGTAATCATCTTGAATTCACTGATTAAACTATAATTAGAAATTACTTAACTAAGTGAATACATAGGGCTTACTTCCTGACGTGTTTCGAAACATCGTTTCTTTTACGAAGCAAAGCCTCTACTGGCTGCATACATGATAGGTACAAAGGTTGTCAGGATGGATTTATGACTGTGGAAGGGGTGGGTTATTATGGTTGTGCACTAGACAACATTCTCATGAAAATTAAACACAAGCATCATCAAACGGCCACACAGACAAACCACACAAAAAACAATACATATCCCTCCCCTACAACAAGAAAAACACACATAAAATAGAACACATTGCACAAAGAAACTAAACAAACCCAAAATCCAGCTACACAACACATCTAAAAACATGCAACACACAATAATTTAAACATACTCCACACAATAAAACAAAGTAAAAAACTAACAATTTTAGAAAAATACGATATATACAAACACTCTGCAACAGATAAAGAAAACATATTAAACAATCACACACGTTTCGAGGTCAATTCCCTTTTCTATTACATAGTGTACAACCAAAATAATCCACCCCTTCCACAGTCATAAATCCACCCCGACAACCATATTACCTAACGCGTATGCCACCAATAGAGGCTTTGTTTCGTAAAAGGAATGATTGTTTCGAAACGCATCAACAAGTAAGCCCTATGTATTCACTTAGTTTAGTATTTTTTAATTATAGATTTTCAAAAAATAATTATCTCTCTAATAAACAGCGATAGTCTGATTTCTATTATATGTTTTACATTTATTATTGGATTGTTTTGGCTTTCTATCAGGGGCGTAGCCAGGGGGCACGTGTCCCCCAAACCAATTAAGTTTAGCAGACAAATATTAACCTATAAAACAGCGCTAGGTTTTTAGCAAAACAGACCCGAAAACTGTGTAATTTCAAGTGCTAAAATATGATTTCAGGGATAAAAATTTCCCCAGAAGGGTTCCACCCAGCTGACCCGCCCCCAAAAACATCATCCTATCTACGCCATAGCTTATTTACGTATGTATTTTAACCCAATGCTGATTACATTACTTGTGATCTAGTGGTACCAGTTAATGTGTCAAATCAAATGAACACACCAACTAAATTGTTGCGCAAAAAAAAACAATTGGTTAGAGATGAGAAACTTGTTGCTGTTGTATCTAAAGTTTGGAGACAATAACATATTAACAAGGGTCATGCAAACTAACTATTTGAGAAAATATGACATATTTTCTTCAAGCAACAACAAAAATTTATGAGAAACCCTTGTCTCTATGCTCACTAAACTTCTTGTAGGGATGAGATAGTTTTGTCCGTCATGGGCAATGAGTTGAGCTAGAATAATGTGCAATATTATTTTAGGTATGAAATTTTTAAACACCCCTCCTTAGACCCCCCGTCCAAGTGTTACCTCAGTTATAGTCACCTTACTTACTATAGCAGAACGTACTTTATTGTTTAATAAAAACAGCCGTATCAGGAGACACATTTTGAAACTGACTTATTAAACAAAAAAGTAAGATACATAGAAAGTACAGATAAATAAAGAGGGTTGTTGTAATCATCATGATTTAACTGATTAATTTAATAGTTTTTTCCGTAAATTGAAAACTATAACAACTTACTGTGTTGGTGTGTTTCAAAACCATCATTTCATTACCCTATCAACTAACCATAACAAGAAACTAACCAAAATTTGATACACAACAGCCCTAATACCTATATATCACACACCTACAACCTCGAGTAAAAGCCATAATTAGCAGGTTAGCTTCATCAATGAAACAATTTCAAAATGCGTCATCTCAGTAAGTTGCTATAGTTCTTACTTATATAATTATTTATGAATACAGGCAAACATTATTTATTTATGTGTCCAAGTATTTAAGTGTAAACTAGTAGCTCTAGTTAAAGATCCAATCAAAAATATCTCTTATACTTACCTTATGCCATTTTAAAATGTCCTCCAAGTTCTTCCTAAGCATAATATGGCTGCCGAGTGATCTACTGCATAGAGCACTTGATTAATATCCTAAAAGTCAGGATTTGATCCTTGATAGTGGCAAATAATTTCTAAGTACTTCTCTAACAGCTTATAACAATGAGTACCTATGGTGATCATGAGAATTATGACATACTGATGGCTACGTTTTTACTTCCCTGAATAGCTCTACCCTGTACGACGAACTACTCTACTTCTAAATAAGACAACTCTTCCCTGTCTCTTCTATGACTTCTTAATGGTACAAAGGAGTTATTATCATAAACCATGGAAAACTGAATCCCACAGTATCTCTTTCTTGCAATATATTTTGATAAATTGTAGAAATGATCTTTATTCTAATTCAGCTTTTTTTAATTGGTTAAGCATTTCTTTGATATTATGCTGAAATTGTATCGAGGGAAGAAATAGTCGTCCTGCCGAAAATTTAACACTAAATAGTTTTTACATTACAATATCTTATTGTTTGGTGTGATGTACCTTATCAGATCCCCTTAAATAAGAACTTTGCAACAGCAAAGAACTATCAGAGAACTCTACAAGTAATTAAATAAGACAATTATAGATTTTGGGAATATTTTGAACAAATTCCACAAACATCTATGAAATCAGGTAGTTTATATTCTGAAAAGCTACACAGGGCATTTTTCTGTCGATATAATTTGATTCTGAAAGTATTTGTCATTAAATAAAACTTAATTACTGGGTAGAATCAATAGATGAACAACTGCCAAAATAAATACAATAATTAAGGTTATACTCACACAGATAGAAATAAAAAACAGCTGTTTTGCGAGTCAAGTATATTATTGTATTTTGGTACGGAGACGTTTCAATAACTAGATCTTTATCGTCAGGCCTCTCGAAGAAAATGACTCTTTTCATAATCTTAAAACTCCCAGATATAGCAATGAAATGTGTTGTACATGATAATTATAGGGAGTTGAAGTCAGTAAATATCTAATAATTAATGGAAACAATTTTTATGTGTTCTTTATAAACAAAATGTATCAACTCTGCTAGGTTTCTATTAAAAGTTAAATTGAAATAAGCCCAAGAAGTTACATATAGTCAAAATAAAATTTGATTACAGAATTTTAATCAAGAAGATAATCTAATGCAGTGGTTACAAATTTTATGATGTATATATATTGGTGTTAATTAGTGAAAGGTGAAGTGATATTGTGAAAGGTTACAAGTTTAATGTGGAATTAGTTGCTGAAAACTGCATTAAAACTACTTCATCAAGTATACAAAATTTCATTGCTATGATGTCTGAAAGTACTTAGATTATGAAAAAGCTAGGTGTCATTCTCTTCAAAAGGCCTGATGATGAGAACGATATAGTTATCGAAACGTCGTCATAGCAGAATAGAATATTATAATTACAATTGTTTGTATTATCTTGGAAAAAAACCACTACTTACTAATTTATTCAGCATTACACGTTTGGCATGAAGTCAGCGCTTTTTCCATGCTGTGAATTGCTGACAAGACTGTTGCTCAGGTGTGTTTTGTTTGTGTGTGTGTGGTGTATTTTTGTTCTGTGGTGTGTTATTGTTCATAGAGTAGTTGTTAATTATGTAGTGTTTGATTGGGAGTGTGTTTTGTCATTTAGAATGTGTTGTGGATAGTATTTATATATCTCATAGTTTTCTACTGTGTAAAGTTTTTTGCTTTTATTGATGTAATTTAGGATTTTTAGATTGGTGTCTGTGTCAGTCTGTGAGTGTAGTGTGTTTTGTATGTGTATGGGAAAATTTGATGTGGGTTGTCTTTCTTATCTGTTTTACTATTCTTCATGTCTTGTGGTAAAAGCTCTCCCTGTTTGTCCTATGTAAAAGCTGGGGTAGTTGTTACATGTAATCTTGTATACGCCTGCCCTGTCGTGTTTATCCTGGTGTGTTTTTGAACTGTGTAGGTGTTTTTTAATTGTGTTGGCTGTTGTGAATGCTATTTTGTATTAAAGTTTGCAGAATGTAGAAGCTATTTTTGTGATGTGTTGTCGTGATATGTGTTATATATTTTTTGTGTTTGTGTGTTATTGTTTTTTGTTGTTATGTGTGCATAACATTTCTATAAAAACCTCAAGATGTACAACACAAAAACTGAAAGTTTTAGAATATTATACTTGACTCGCAAAACAGTGGTCTTTAATTTTATAATACTGGTTGCTGTAAAGAGGATGAGGATTAAATCAATGCTATTAAAATTGTACCTTCATTCCAATGGAGCGTGAGTAAATACACAATGGAGGCCAGTAAGGTAATAATCTAAATTTGTGTGTATAGATAAAATTGTTGATTTATAACTGATCAGTGCTGCATATAATACACCAAATGGGTCAGACTGAATGTCAGGTGGAAGTTCAACATGGCTAACTTAAGAAAATATGTACAGACAATGAGCTTTATTTCATGAAGAATCAATGTGTAGATTGTGATAGACAACAGGAGATAAGACATGACAATAGTTTTTTAGTTCTTATCCCTAAAAGTCCATGTAAAAATATCTCTCCAAATTTGTTTTTAAAGCTATCTGTATTACATTCTATAATTATAACTTATTTACAGCACATGAAAGATATTTAAATCTTTGTAACTGAAGAACTTACTATTCTAATAACAAGTTTTTCCAGTTCTTAAATGACCACATGTATTATGTATATTCACATCTTTTTAATTTTTATTAATTCAGGCCGATGTAATAATTTCCTAATAAATAATTTTATTCAATGTCTGTTAATAACTATTAATTTTTTATATAGGCTAATGACAGATCACAGACAAAAGCAAAATTATCTGTGACCTGTATATAAAAATTTCCTGTTATAAAAACTGTGAATTTTGTATTATTTCCCTTATTATAATTCTTTCTTTATTTTATTCTCAAACATATTTTTAATAAATTCTGAATGAAAATAACGAATAAACAAATATTACCACCACTGGTAGCTTTGCTTTTGAGAGGTGAGTTGGAGACTGATAAGCGGAACACACATTAGGAGGGTCAGACCCCCCTCGATACCATGTGAAAGATATTTTCTAAATTGACACAACTAAACGTCCTAAACTCATTATTTTATCTATTTTAGCACTTAAATTTACAGAAATAAGCATAGGAAAAACTTTACTGTTCAGGTAGTAAAAGTAGCACAATTACACTAATCAAACCATCAGTTAAATTAATTTATTAATAATGAAACAAACAAATATACACATTTAACAATTGAAAATATTGTAAGTTACACAGTAAAATCAACTGAATGAAGTGTACTGTCCGACCGCGAGGAGAAAATAATTGGAAAACTATGTAGACAAGTTTGTGAAACATCTTTTACCAGACTTGTTGTAAAAAGGTTAATTGGCAAATTGGTAAAGTTGCAATCTCAACACATTTCAATATAAAAACAAGAGTACAGTATGTCCACTAGCCTACACGTTCACTCATTGGCATACGTTTTTGATGAGTATATGTCTTTAAGGAGAGCTGGTTCTCCTTTTATTTTGTCATGAAACTTATCACAAGTTAGTCTAACATTGTACTTCAGCATAAGCATTGCTGTTAAAGTTAGAACGTTCAATTGAGATTTATTTTCAGTCCGTGGTGTCGAGATGTCTCTCATTCTCTCTCTCTCCCTGGTCCCTAGGTCACTCCCGTAACAATACAAAGGTAAAAAGTTGCGAACTTACTCACTGAGATAACCTATGCTACGCGATGACAGATTAATTAATTAGCAGAATTGCCAATCCAAAACTACAAAATTCCCCGATGCAGGTATAATTTACAAGGAACCAAATAAACAACACGTTTAAGTGTATGCAATGTCCTTGTTGCTTTTATATTGTGAAAGAGTCAGTCAAGAACGTTTTATTTTGTTTATCTTTATCCTGCCAAAGCAGGACATAATAGCGTCCCCCGAGTAAATCTGGGGACAGCGGGACACTAACCTAAAAAGCGGGATGGATGGTCACCTTACTATAGCAACACTTCACAGTTCTAGTCAGTGTAGATAATTTTATTTCATACTGGAAATAGCATTAAGTTGTTTATTCCACTAATATGCAAGCTTGGTTGTTTTTCATATGTTCTCTCTTTTAATAAATTTGAACAACTGACATTATGGTGTTTATTGAGAAAAAGAAATTTAAGTCTTGTGTCCGAAATGTAGATTTGTGAACATCAACAAATTTCTAGGAAATAAATTCATAAACAATATTTTATTGTGCTACATATTTGATAGTTAAGGATTGTAGCTTTGGTGTAAATTATAAAAATTACTAGTTTTAGATTGTTTATGATTGTTATAACTTGACTACAGAGGATTTGTATAATAATTGATTATGGTTTCTCTTTCATTTTTTATTACATAGAAGCTAAATATTTCACAGAAATATACTGTTGCATATAATGAAATGAATAGGGGAATCATACTGAAATTTGTTAACTTAAAACTCCTTATTACATAATTGAGCGAATAAACTTAGTAAAATTTAAAAAAAAATTACCTTTATTGAAACAAGAATCATTCAACTAACAAAAAATACTTTAAAAGTTGAATTAAAAGCATAATATTTTGTGATTTCATTACAGATCCACTTCTTATACTCTATGAGTCAATATTTACAATATTTTTACAAAAATAGTTGTGATAAATAGAATGTTTGATTAAGAATCATATTTAGATAGATAAGTTACTCACATTTGGAAAATTTATACTCACATACATTCTAGACTGATCTATCAAGCAATTTATCTACTTTATACAAACTTACACTATAGATCTGAAACGAAATTCTTTCAACATCCTTATTTTAAAGTCATCAAGAAATCAACTATTAGGAAAGCGTAACTAAACGCACATACATATACGTGTATACATAAAAGAATATCCTCAAGAGAGACTTTGCTGAATTGAATATTTTTAAAATTATATTACTTGGAGGATATGCATACATAAATATAAAGCTTTTAAGAATTTAATGCTAAATTCTTCATGGAGGTAAACTGTAAGGTCTTGAAGAAAATTCAACTATGTAGATTCAACTTCACAATTGATATTGAAGAAATTTGTGTTTCTTGGCTCAAAGTTGTGACTCTCTTGACTACATTTAACTTTTCTAAGGGTTAATCTTGTCAACGTATACTGTTCTTCTTCGACCAAGTGCTCAAATTACATTTAATCATATGCAAATTTGTTTAACTCCTGTAAGCAATTGAATAAGATTATTATTTCTTAACAAAAATTATTCAGTAAAATTTAGTAAAACTAAAACCATATCACTTAAATAAATATACTTGATAAACAATATCAAAAGCACAGTGGTACAATATATTACAATAAAAATATTGGCAAAAACCCCAATAGCACAAAAATAACTAATATAACAAGTTACCTAAGGTTAAACCCTTATGTTCATTTCAAAGATCATGTCATCATCATCAGAGGGTGCTATTACAAAATTAAAATCTATATTACAATAATTTACAAATCAGACAGATCTTTGTACTGTAAACTAGTCAGTCTAGTTTGTAAATTATTGTAATCTGTATTGTAATAAGACCCTCTGATAATGATGACATAGCCATCAGAGGTTTACTCTTAGGTAACGTCCTACTAGTTATTTTTGTAGTATGGGGGTTTTTACTAATATTTTTATTGAAAAAAACTAAAGAGAAATATCTTGTGTTAGTTACAAATTCTAATTAAAGTACAAAGAATGAAAACCATTTACAAAATTTAGAGTAATTGCTGAGAATTTTCTAAATTAGTAATATTCAAATATTTGAATAAGAACAAGATTTTTTAAATATTTATTCAAGAATAGTTTGTCCGTTACTTTATTAGATTGCATGCTGCTGGTTGTTTTTCAGAAAACCATGCAGTACCTCAAACAGTAATACATAGCCAAACCTATTATTCTTAAAAAATATTTTCAGCTAAATTGTAGAGAATATTTATATTTACACTGGTCCAAAAATCCAAATTAATTGCATCATGGCAAGGAAAAGTGAAAAAATCTTAAATTGGTAATAAAAGTCCACCAGAGCGTAATTTAAAGGTTCTTAATACATACATTTTCAAATAATTTACACTCAGTCCCATATTTCATAGATTTTGTGTCTCCCTCAAACACATGAACCTACAGTACAGCTCAAATTAATTAGAACACCAGGTAAATGACTACGATTCTTAAATGAAACACAATTTATTGACCACAAATATTACAAACAGCTCCCTAATAATTAATATGTCCTCCTCTGTTTTTTATAACCTCTCCCCATAGTTTTCGCATTGATTCTATGAGTTTTTTCCATATATTTTTAATTACGTCATCATACTACCATATTTTGATTACAGCAGTAATCATGGATGTTTTTGTTGTACAATCTTCTTTAGCAATCCTTTTTATACAAATAGCCCATAGATTTTCGATTGGGTTTAAATCGGGTGAATTACAAGGCCATTCCAGAACTTTTACTTTGTTCTCAGAAAAGAATTCCTTGCATTTTTTAGATCTATGGCATGGAGTCGAGTCTTGTTGAAAAATCCCATTGGCTTTTGGAAACATTTGCAAAAGGAGTGGGACAACTCTTCTTTGTAATAAAGTAATATATTTGTCTGAGTTCATCATACCTTCAATTGGAACTAATGGCCCTGAACCATTATAGGACATACAGCCCCAAAACATTTTTTTAGGTGGATGTTTGGGTTGTTGAAGGATGTGAGCTGATGTCTCAGCTTCATTCCCACTTCTGCGGACAAAGTTAACTTTATGTCCCTGAACAAAAAAATGTTTCATCAGAGAAAACGACGTTTTCCACTGTTCAACAAGAGAACTTTTTGTAGGTTATAGCCCACTGCAAGTGTTTCTTCTTCATTGCCACAATAAGAAGCTGCTTTTTCTATGGTCGGTAAGCTTTTCGCCCAACTTCTGCCAACCTTCTTTTAACAGTAATAACATGAATATTAACTCCGTTTTTGTTAATTTCTCGTGCCAAATATACAGCCGACAACCTGGGGTTGATCTTACTATTCCTAATTAATTGGCAGTCAGTTTGAGGTGTGGTTTTTTTTTACAACCACAATTTTTTATTCTGTTAGCAGAAAAGGAGCCAGTCTCATTAAATTGCTTAACAAGTCGGTTAACAGTAGCTAGGCCTACCTTACATTCTTCAGCTATCTTCCTCTGAGACATACTTCCATACTGATGTAGCGTAATAATCTTGCTACATTTTCTAGGTGTGGCATCCATCAATTGAGTTATTGTAAAACTAAAATAAGTTTGTTAAACAAACACACAAACTTGCAACAATAATAATACTTCACTGAAAATGTGTAAAACACAAAGAATCCCTTGTGCACTAATTGTTTGTGAGGTTAGGTTGTATTAAAACAAAAATAAAGTACTGTAGTAGTGATGTCAACTGTCGCATGATGAAAAGAGTGAAATTCCCTGTGTGTTCCAATTAATTTGAGCGGTACTGTATACTGCCTTCTATACTATTAAATGAACTATCATTATGTATATGTTTAAACTCTATACAGTAAAAACTCCAAATATATGGATTTAAATTTAAATGTGTACTGCTCTTCCTTTTTATCAGACTTAAAAAATTATTAACATGGTTTTGATTCTTCTGAAGGACATAATCTAGAATACAACCTTAGTATTCATTCACTAACACATTATACTGTACATATATATTTCCATATGCAGTAGAGTCTCGACAATTCAAGATAAATGGGACCGAGACCCCTCGGATTACACGGAAAAAGTTCCTGAGCATTAGAAAAATTAGTACTTCTAATGAACCCTAATACAGTAAAACCCCTATATCCAGATCAATTTGGCAACAGCCCGAACCGGATTTATTAATAAGGGGAATAAAGACCCGTTCAGTTAATCATGAGTGTTGTCATTGTTTGATTAATTTGTTTGCATCGAGAGAGTTTATTATCCGATATGTCACGCTGCTACATCGCCGTAGGAAGGTTGAATAACATAGTTATGCCCCAAAATAAAATTTACAAAGCCTCACTTCACAAGAGAAATTTACCTTAACAGCCTTCCTAGTGCCATGGGGGGTGCACATACTTATAATATATATTTTAACATATTGAAGACTTTACCGTTATGTTTTGTATAATTATGAAGGTAACCTTCTTAGCTGGATCCCTTTGGGATAAATCCGAGATTGATCTCTTGGTCACTGCTAGCACTGGCCTTTTCCTGCCTGGTCTCTTATGACACGCACTCAATCACTTCTCTTATTCAATTCTCCTACCTAACTTGCTATTTTAATTAGAAAACTCCAGGAATCACAAATACATAGTGATCAGCCAATAATACTCGGAGCCGTACTGTGCTGCCCTCAATCAAACTATTAGTAACTACTTGCTCTAAATACCAGCGGTTTGGCAGCAATACAAAAAAAAAAAACGTTATAACGCACAAGACCAAACTTTTGTGCAGGGATATTTGTTGACTGTCAAAACTTCCAGTGTAAATAAAGAAAGATATGGCCCATTGCCCTTCTGTCATCTAGATATAACTGATACAGACATTCAAACAGAACATAACAGCAAGCATGAGTGACAGCATAACGACAACAACAACAGAATGGGGAGGAAGAAAAATACCTTATTGATATAAACATTTCTTGGAAGCCAAACTCATTTTCTTTGCATGATATATTGATATAAATATTTCTCGAAGGTCCGATTCATTTTATTTATGGCTATAAGCATTTCTTAGACGCCCGACTTATTTCCTATCAAATAGATAAAATAGGCTCAAATAGAAATAGGTTCGAATTTTACTGAAGGTCTAAATATCAGGACTTAGATTTTTGAAACTCTACTGTACAATCTTGTTTTTTAATGACACTGAATATTTCTTAATAAATATACATTAAACGACAATGGATATGGTTCGAATCTGAAGTATTGGCTTTAGAATTTCCCCAATCGTTTGTAACCATCAAGTTTACTATTTGAAATTTGAAAATATTCTAAGAATACCAAAACAAAATTTTGTATATAGATTTCTTTTACTGTTTTGGCTTCAATCATTTAAAATAGAGTATATTTTTGGGGAAGTAAATAGAGATATTTATATTGTGAATTGAAGAAACCGGTATGTGGTCTTTAAAAACGTACAAAAATAATTTTTAGTAAAATAAAAGACTTTTGTATTGTGGTTTGTGGGTCTTTATTTATTTAGTTTAATTTAATTTAGCTCAAGAAACTTGTTAATTTAAAATTATGTAATTGAACACTTTATTTACTACAGACGTTTACTAACCCTAAAACTAAGTAAAATGAACTGAGTATGACGGAAAGTTAAAAGCTATAAATCTTATAGCCTTTTAAGCAATGTTTTCAAAAGACTCACTCTGTTGTAGGTTCAGATTTGATACTGATGAAATTTGTATCTGTTGACTCAAACTCATGAGCTTCTTCGTCCAGCTCCACCTTGACATTCTCTAAGGGGTTAATTTCTTCACTTCCTATTGTTGCTTCTTCTTCCTCATCTTCGCTCATTCGTTCAGTCTTAACCTCGACAAATGTAAACTCCTGCAAGGAATTAAATCAGATATAACTTCTTAAGTCTGAAAGTAATATTTTGTGACAGTGATTTGAAAATTATTAGTAAAACTAAAAATGATCTTAATTATTTAGCAACACAGAATACACATTGTTTATTATTATTTAGACACATACAACAGTATTTTGTATTTATCACACATAGAAAATGTGTCTAGAATAATTTCAATTAGTTGTAACTTTCTGATGACAGTAACTGTTAGTGAAATGTACGTTACCGGTTGTGTAACTATTTTAATCTGTCACTAAGTGTATGATTGCTTGTTAATTATAATTACACTACTGTGCACTAAATTGCTTTTCTATTTTATAACTGTCTAAAAAATTATTTTATATTACTTTATTTGTTTCCAACTTTAACTTGAGTTACTGGTATACACTTATAGGTACTCATTTTTATAAATTGATTAAATATGTTTTTATTTGTTTTAAAAATTACGTAAAAAATTATGTTGTCTAAAACAATTGGATCATTGGACAATTGGATTTTTTTAAAAAAATGGTCATTTTTAATTAATTACTGTATATATTTTTCAAACAGGAAAAAACTATATTTTTTATAGTTTTATAAGTTTCTGACCTTTTTCACAAAGAATTAGATCCTAAAATGGGTTTTCCATAGAACGTTGCTCCAAAATCCACTTGAAAACAATATCTTGTAATTCTTTGTTTTTTGCTGTCTTCATTGATTTTTTTAAAAGAACTTTCACCTTCATTTTCAAACACTGACATAAAGTTTAAAAGTATAGGTTTGCTCCCTTTAATGTCTGAAATCGTTGATTGTCCGACATAATACATCTCGGCCAACTGTTTACCCGCAAATCCTTAGACAACTCATTTTTGAAGGCATAGTAAACGGCAAAACTAACTCACAAACAAAGAGTTATGAAAGAGGAAAGACGCACTGACTGACTATTTAAAATAGTGGGTTGGGCCGGGCACCTGGGGATGGAGAACAGTCAACTATACGGAACTGCTCCGAAACGGTGAATCACCATCTACATAATGTTTGTGATGCACCTACAGTAGCTTCGCGGAGAAAAGGTTAATAGTACATGCAGAAAAATTGTTATTTTGGAAATCTCAGTACATTTCTGTCTTGAATGTTTTCCCTGAAACTCTGAAAGTGATTCGACTAGGTGGAGTTTGGATAATTGGAGCTCTACTGTACTTCAGTTTACTGCAACCAAATAATAATTTAAACATGTTGTTTCAACTTTTACGCATTTTTTTGTATAATGTAATAAACGAAATTAAACTAACATACTAACTACATTCAGATTAGTGCTACCTCACTGAGTAGACATTGCAGGCAAAGGGGTGGGATACTGGCAGGATATATTATCCATGCGATGTTTATTTGGTCAAGTGGTAGTTTATATTTTTTTCCACATGCAATGTTTACTCAGTCTAGTACTGAAGTCTCAAAAACTCGACATAATGTGGGCTCAACGGTGTTGAGTTTGCCAGAATTCGAGTTAAAAATGAAATAAAACACAAACCTTTTTTCTAAAGTGTGTAATATTTACAAGTTAAATTGACGAGTTGATTGACAAGCTTATGCAATGAGAAAGTACCCAGGCAGAGTGATTTAAAAAACTGTGGAATGTGTCGCAAATATAGGAACATGTTCGTAAATAATAATAGAGGCTGTCGCACTTCTTCTCACCAACTTTTCATGTTTTGCTTTCACATTCCACCCGCTGGCGGTTGGGGGAGACTGAAGTTTATTCATTCTCAGACATGAGAAGTTGTATGGAGTGTCGAGTTATTAGGAATCTAGTGTGGTATTTTTGAGATGTAAGGCTACTCTAATTGTATATTTCTTTTATATTTTTAATCATATAAATTTCTAAAGAAAATATATCACTTTGTCCTAATAATCATTGTTTAAAATGAAACCACCATAACATTTAAATAAATAAATATATATATATATATATATATATATATATATATATATATATGTGTGTGTGTGTGTGTGTGTGTTTATTGGGTTGTATATAAACACGTAACATTTATATTCTAGGACCCAATGACAATATTTGATAGTTCATACAATAAACAGTTTGTAATTTTCCATCAGCATGGAAAATATGTCAGAGACGGTAACATACATAGTGTTTAAATAATAAATAAATGACATATCGGTTGAATATCGAGTCAAAGAAGTTTATTAATTAGTGCAATGTTTCAGTAACTGGTTTGTTGCCCTTATCGAGCCTATTGTGCTATGAAAAACAAGGTCTTTACATTTAGGGTTCAAATGAGCAATGTGAGGAGGCAGAACAACAAGCCCTCTATACTTCACCAAAAGCTTCCTTTGAGGAACACTAATTTTTGTTCTGCATTACTATAAATACATACTGTTTAATTTTTCTTGGGCTCTGTTTATTAGAGCTTTTCCTTGAACTACTTTTAAAACAAATAATTTAAAAGGACTATACAAATAAAAACAAAATTATACATGTCAACCTTAGTCTAAACATTAAAAACTTTATTATAGTCAGTATATTTATAGGTTAGTAAGAAGATAGAGTGAACTGTTCTTTCCTCAGAACTTTGTAAAATCAATCATAAATTTAGACATGAAACAGCTAAAATAACAGATATAAAAACAGAAATATCTATGAATATTAAAATTGAAAATTTTTGATTGGTTGATCCTCGTTACTATAACATCATTATCACCAATCCATTAGGATAACTTATATAATACAAATAGATAAATTTTTATTAGCTTCAAAACAACCTACAAATAATAATTGATTTTGAACAATACCAAATCCAGTTACTCTAAAATTGTTGCCAAAATTAAAATGTGAAAGTTTATTTTAACAAATAATCTTCAATACACAAAAAAATATGGGCGTGTATAACGTGATTGAAATGTAGATTTATGGCAAAATTACCTCTGGATCATACAACTTATTTACTCGTGAATAGCGCACATATTTTTCCTTCAAGTTCTTTTTACAATATAAGGATGCACGTTTTACACAAATAGGCATAACTGTAATGACAAAAACACAGAAGTATAGGGTTTATCTTACTGGACTGGCTCGTTACCAATTCTTCAGGACAGAATACAACAAGGAAGGGTCATTGCTACCTATAAGCTAAATTTAAATCAAAAGTGATTCTTTTCCACCGTTGTTAAATTCATTTGTACGAGGAGGTACCATAACACAGTTCTTGCATCCGGGAAATTCCCGCTTACGGCATTCATTTTTACCTGCTCTATACTTCTTTAAAAAAGTTTTAGCTTGTAATTGCTAGTCGGCTTGAACAGTAGGTAGCTAGTGTTTATCGGTTAACTGATTTTTATTTAAAATGAGTGAAGAGACTCATTGTATACTCATTATGCCGTTCATTGTATACGACAAAATTTAAATTTTTACTAACAAAACATGCAGAAGATAATGGGCAATCGAGCCTCATCGCACAAATTTGATGTACCGGAAACAATTGTCAGAAAGTGGAAAAAAAACCCAAAATTACATCCTACAACTAATGATTGGCGGACTTTTTGTGGCTAAAAAGCGATGTATCCAAATGTAAAAATGCAGCTAGTTGAGTTTATACAAGGAAAGAGAAGTGCAGCTTTTGCGGTGACTATGGAAATGATACAAATTCAAGCAAGGTGAATTGCTGAATGTCTTCAGATCCACAATACACAATTTTGTGCAAGTCTTGGTGAATGTGCAAGGTTTCTTCGTAGACATGGTCTTTCGAATTGACTGTGAATCACTTTAGCACAACATTTACCTGATGAATATGAAATAAAATTATTGAGTTTCATCGATTTATCTTACAAGGGAGGACAAAGAATAATTTCAAATTGTCACCATCCGTACTTCATCCTCTAGATGTATCAGTTAATAAACCTTTCAAAGGCAGTTTTAGAAAACTGTACACCCAATGGATGTGTAAAGGGGAACATACATATACTACATCTGGGAAAATGAGAAGACCTTCCCTTTCACTTATTTTGGAATGGATTCTTAAAGCCTGGAATACAGTCAAATCCACCATCTTCGGAAAGTAATGATGATGAGTTCAAAATTGTGCTATTAAAAACAAACAAAATGAAGATATTTAAGTTTTGAATTGTATTGTAAGTTTCTTAACTGGTTGTGCTTGAATATTTCAATTAAAAATTTTGGTAAGTACACTTATTAGCTATTGATGTATTTATATTTTCCGCAACATATTGTAATGAAATATGGGTACTTGTTACACACAAATGCACGAGAATCACTGACAAGACTGTTGCTCAGGTGTGTTGTGTTGGTGTGAGTCTGTGGTGTATTTTTGTTCTGAGGTGTGTTATTGTTCATAGAGTAGTTGTTAATTATGTGTTTGATTTGGGAGTGTGTTTTGTCATTTAGAACAAAAATACACCCCAGACTCACACCAACACAACACACCTGAGCAACAGTCTTGTCAGTAAATTACAGCATTGAAAAATGTGCTGACCTAGCGCAAAACATGTCTGTTGAATAAATCAGTAAGTAGTTTTTTTTTGCCAAGATAAATAAACAACTGTAAGCCTTATTTATTTTACTGGCCTTCATATCGAAGGGAGATAAAATAATTCATCATTATAAAAACAAAATATTAAAGTTCATTAGGCACAACAGTTTTATACATTCAAGAAGTGAAATTTGAATTACAATTCAATTTGTTGAAAACATAAGTGACTGATGAATTTACTTTATATGCAAAAAATTATTATGAAAGTTTTACATTTGTTTTCACGACAAATTCTAAAACAATTATAAAAAAAACAATAAGTCAAACAGAACTGTCCGTACTGAAAATGCTAAAAATTAAAAAAATAAAAGGCAGGGACATGACTGACTGACAGAAATGACTACTTCTAATTGCAAGATATGTCTATATGTGGCTTGAAAAAATGTCACGTTTGCCAAATAATTGGTTTGTTAATATTTTATAATAAAATGAGGTATTTAAATTATTCCAAATAAAAACATTTTATTCAAATGGAACATCTAAACAAGACGGGCCTAGTATTTATAAATTTTGTGTTCTAAAATGATTTTCAACATTTACCGTTGATTGTTCTGAAATTGTGAAGTTACTACTGATATCTATAGTTTCTTCTTTTTTTTTGTCTCTGTATCTTTGTGAACGTATTCTTGATAATTCTTTTGAGCATTCTGTAAATACAATATTAATATTGTTTTTTGCTAGTTGAGTCTTTGATAAATTTGCATTAAATTTAATATTATGAATGTCAGTATTTATTTTTTGGACTTCTCTTTTTTTGTCTCTATATCTTTGTGAACGTATTCTTGATAACTCTTTTGAACGTTCTATTGATGACTTATTTATATTATCCTTTTTTGCATTATTTACTCTTTCTCTGTATCTTCTGTTGAGTGATTTAGTTAAACAATCTTTTTTGTGATTTACTTCGTCATTTTCATTACGTAATTTACCCACTTGAGAAATGTTATCTTCTGAATTATCAATATTAATACTGTTTTCAGGTTGTTGAATTTTTGACAAATGAACAAAATTTTGCAAATTTGAATCAGAATCTGAGTCATTAGAATGTTTTGAACTGACATTTAATTGAATATTATTAGAGTCTGTATTTATTTGTTGAACCTCTTCTCTTTTTTTGTCTCTATATCTTTGTGAACGTATTCTTGATAATTCCTTTAAACGTTCTATAAATAACTTATTTATTCCATTCTTTTTTCCATTATTTAACTTTTCTCTATATCTCCTGTTACGTAATTTTTTTAATTCATTTTTTCTATTCTGTTTTGCACCTTCAATCACCTTTTCTTTATCGCTTTTACCTATGTTTTTCCGTTTATTTATAACAAATTCTGCTTCACTATTTTTGATACTTTCATCATCATAACTTTTTCTTTTATTTGTTTTTGATGAATTACAAAAATTTTCTTCATTTTTCTCCATCACAGTGTTTCACTGAAAAAAAATTAAATCTTTATTACTAATATATATACATAATATATATATATATATATATATATATATATATATATATATATATATATATATATATATATATATATATATGTATATATATATATATATAAGAATAATATGCATATATGTATATTACATACACTCAGATATATATATAAATATATATACTACTGCATATACATATACTATCATTGGTATGCAATATTAAGCGTATCTTGTGATGAAATGAAGTGTCGGATAAGATGATTTTTTTCGCTTTCAAAACATTTTTTTACACAAAACATAAGCCATACCCAGCGATAAGAAGTAGTCACTTCGATATTAAAAAGATAAAATACGGAAGATACTTTTCAACAATAATAGAAAGTAATCTGAAAAGAAGACAAATAATTATATACTGTTACAAAATGTTTACAATATGATAATAATTACTTTTTTGAGAAGTTATCTAACAGAAACACTTACTAAAAAATTTTCTTCTCTACGGGTAGAAACATTCATTTCAGTTGGATTTTTTTTTCTACTGTATTTTTTTGTTATACCAGCAGAAAGTTGTTTAAAATCCTCTTGAGAAATTGCTGAACATCTGAATGCAAAATCTTGAAAACTTTCTTGTTGAGATGTTATTTCATCTTTAATCTCTATAGCGGATGTTGACTGAATTTCAGCTTCACCCTTTAATTTATAAGATGGTAGAGTAGGTACAGCATTTTTAAGTAATTTAGTTCGCATATCACTAAAAAAATATCTTCGCTCAAAATGAATATCGCACACACAACAGGTTGATAGTGTTTTTTCTTTAAGCAACATAAGTCTATCATTATTACAGTTCTGGATCCATAAACAACACACACTTGGTCTTTTTGTCGGAAACTTAAAGAAATGCCGACTAGGAAATTGTCGTTTAGAGGCCCCGCAATTAGAAAACTCACATTTACGATTGTTTGCCATTTCAAATATTATTTTTTATTATGCAGCAAAATATATATATATTTTTTTTAAAAACCCCTGTAAACGCAGAGTTTGATCTTATTAAATAAAGAAAAAGATAAAATTGTTTAAAACATTCTTATTAACTACATAAAATACACTTGCCTATATATGATTACACTTACATTTATATGACTGTTGAGGACAGTCGTTTGATGTGTTTCATTGTCAACTCAGACCTTAACAATGTCTGAGACCAGAGTTACAGTCTGAGTTGACAATGGAACACATCTCCCGAAACGGCCGTTCTCAGCAATTATAAAGTAAGTGCTACTATATTCAAGTGTAATATATCTAAAAGTATATATAGTTAAAAAGGTTAAATCAAGTAGACTAAGTTAAATGTATTTAGTTAAAAACTAGTAGTTGACGTGAAGATGGAATTAAGTCTCATTAATTTTCAAGTATAACAAATAATAATAAGCATTCAAAAGTTTTTAATTTTACGTAGTTTTTATTAGTAATGTGAGGTTGGTACAAATAATTATTCCCACAGTGAATTGTTTTTAGCTTTTAAAATGTTTTACATGATTAATAAAAACTACGCTGTAATGATAAACGTTTCACTCCTTCTTATGCCCTTAAATGGTTTCTAATTTATTATACTTTTTCCAACCAGAAAAAGTGGTAATTTATAGGTAACCTAGGAATGGTATAATAACGTAATTTTTATGAAGGCTAGTATCTTTTTTTAGACCTTTCTAAGGTCAGTACTGGCTGAGCTACAGTTGTATGAATATGAACGGGGTGATATCCTAAATTTTATAAATTTACATGTTATAGATTATTTTGTTTTCTGACAATTTATTTATTACGTTAATTTTGTTAATGTTTTATACGGCTCTTCGGTCTTTAGAAATTAACAAAATTCTTGATGAAAGTTAAAATAAAAACTATTTTAATAATAATAACCTCTGTTAATTTTTAATAATAAATATTATAAATTAGTAGGAAAAATTATCATTTATTTCAGATTCCAGTGCAGAGCTATAGCTGTTAATGATTACTCAGTAATCACGAGGAAAACGAGGTCGTTTTCCAGATTCTAATATATTTCCAGTTTAAGAAAAATCATTTAACTTATAATTAGTTAATTCCATTAGCATAAGAAAATTTAATAATCCATTTTTGTTCCATTTAACCTTACATCACTTATACCTCGTCAAAATGACAACGCACCATTTCAAAAATATCTGTATCTGACAAATGTGCGGTTTCCGCGTCAATCTTCTCAGTATTTACATACCTACTACTGCCGATGACAGTTTTGGTGCTAAAGTTCGTATGCGTCTTAGTAAAACAGAGCTTGCGTCGTCATTTTGACGATACATAAGTGATTGTGTCTTTTAAGATTGTGTTCTCTATACATATTTTTGTAAAAATTCTTTAATATAATTAAAACCTGTTCTACAACTCATTTGTTTGTTACATTCTGTTTTTTTTTATAAATAAAATGTTTTTAACATTATTTATAAAAGACTTTTTTAAAGATTTGTTTCACTATTCCATTAAAATGTAGTCATTGTAATTATATTTTTCTCTCTGATAGTAGGATTTGTAGCTACTATCATATTTTTTTCCAAGTGCTAAAGACGTATGGGATATTACAATGTTTAAAACATTAATTACAAACATTATTTTGGCACTTATTACACTTTTGCTTTACTTGCAACCAAACTTTTTGTTAACTAAAATTTGTTAAAACTGTTAACTTACACTTGGATGAAACGTTTTCATCTTACGACTTCAGACTACGACTATAAGAATATTATATATATTTACATATATTATATATATATATATATATATATATATATATATATATATATATATATATATATATATATATATATTCAAGGGGAGTGTGAACTTATAGAAGAAATTGAAAAAGCTTCTCCATTTAACTGCGCAAAATGTGTGGACTGACATTTATGTGTCAATTTGCATTTTTTAGGATGAATTTCATCAAGAACTAATAGAGATTTTGACTCATTGACATCACCTCAACAACTTGATGAGAATCAGCTGTTGTTTAACTCTGAAGTTTAAAAAAGTTGTTTGTAACAAAAAAAGGAGTTTATAATTCTAAAAACAAATTTTACTTTTGTTCAAAATATCGTAATTTTGTTTTAATAAATATTAATTTTCTTCATTATTTGTGTTATTATTTTTGTTATACCTCATGTCAGATTGAGACACTTTACTAGTAGTAAAGCAAAATATGTAAAATTTTAAAATGGGCCTATAGTAGTTTGGCCCATTACATTATGTAGTGTTAAAATCTTTTCAAAATACACATATCTCAATTTTTACATTTGATAAGTACAATGTTGGGAGTTTCATCAAAACTCTAAATGGACCTGGAATTTAAATATAGTTGATTTTCATAGCCATAGCTTACAAAGGCAGCCTCAAAAAATAGTAGAAATTTTACTTAAGGAATTATGGTATAAGAAATAAACTGTCCTGTCCAATTACTACAACATAAAGTTGGCAAATCAACTAGAACTCTCCAGTGAACTGCTAAACATTTTTTACAAAATGAAATAAAAAATAGTAACTTATCAACCAAATTATAAATAGTACAAAGATGTAACTGTAATACGGTAATAATTAATTTATATATAACTAGAAACTATTGCAAAAGGTGGAAGGCATAATCCTGTGTCACAAATTGTAGCATCAAAGTAAAGGGTATGGATTATCTCAACATGTTGTCATATTTCAAGTAAAAACAAAAATATTACACAAATGTATACCTCTTTCAGTCCAAGGTGTTTCAAAATTCTAAAAGGTCATTTTTGGTTATTGTGAATATCATTGTGTTTTTGAAAGCTTAATTGATTCGTTTAATCAGTACAAAAAAAAGTCTTGATCAAGACTGTTCACAAATTTATTCTTTTACTATTACTTTTTTCTATAAAAATCACCAAAAAAACTTAGAATTCAAAGTAGGATAATATAGTTTTTAACACGACTTTTTATATTTATTACTTTTAGAAAAAAAACTTTCCTAATATAATGCACGTTGAAAAACAAAATTTGTTAATTACAAAAAGGTTTTTCTAAACGAACTGGACTATTTTTGATACTTTGTTGATTTATTTTGTGGTGTATTTTTGATTATTGAACACCATCTTTTATAACAGTGAACAGACAATAAAATACTGTGTTTATAGCCAGCTAGATGAATGGCCAGATTATCCTTGTAACATCTTGAAAGTGAAGATATTTTAATTAATAATCATTGTTTCTGAATCCACAAAAAAATGTAAAAAGAAACGTGTAATCTTTTTATGAGAAGAAAAAAGGGTTAAAATTATATCCCCTTGAGAAATAAATAAATTACATAACTACAATATTAAAAGGTTAATAAATGCATGATGATTATCAAATATAATTATCAATGTATAACCTACAGCAATAGAAAATTTTATACTGTACAGTAGGAACTCCCTAATTTGTCATTTCTGGAGAGAGCGGTAGAATTTATAACAAAACGATAAATTACAGAATCACAAAAATATGCTTGTTAAATGTTTAAATGTAAAGAAATTCTAAAAGGAGAATAAAAGGTAGGTAAATTTATTACAAAACCATATATAGAGAGAGTGGAAGACACCTGGCAATTTTGTCATGTTTAGTTCTCAGATTTTGGTTCACACAAAGTATAGGGTCAAGATGGAGCATTAGTAATAGTATCATAAGCGTAAGAATTGTATTTATCATCCATTATCGATTACAATACTTGCTATAACTTTCCTAGAAGGTTGTTCTAGTCATACCCAATGCACCCCATTTTATTTGCCAGGAATTTTAAATAGGACTTTTTGATACGCTTTGAAGAAAATTCATTATGAGTCTATCAACATCCTTTATGCAGGTTTAAACTTATGTATGATGTGGTAATTTGGCATTTAGCATAACTGGCATGATTTTTTAAAAAATAGTGTTAGTGCTGCAGTAGCAATTAATTAAAATGCTAACCAAAATACTGCATGCACCAAAATAAACAGTACTGGAACTGAATCAGCTGCAGTCATTTTATAGGAGACCTCAGGAGATATTATTGTGCTTGAAACCTGCCTTTTCGTTCACAATGCTTCCAACAAGATGGCGCAGCCAGCTACACTGCCTTACACAACATTCCTTTCCTTGACAAAAATTTTGCAACCCCCTTAGAACAAACTTTCCTTACCCACTCTATTCCCCCGATCTTACACAACCTGACGTCTGGGGAATGGTGAAGGAGAAGATTTTCTGTGATGACCCACCAGCACTTGTCATTCAACTACAGGAAAAAATAACCAGGAAAAAATAACCATGTGTATAAAAAGCATGAAATTACCCCTCTTCGCCAAAATGATGGAAATCCTTCAAGAACAGTACGAGTGTTGCCTCAAATTGAACAGTGGTGACATAGAACATGTTTATATCCGAGTCTAAACGATTTAGCTTCTTTTTACTTACTACAATGTAAATAAAATAAAATCTTACAATGGTTTCAGTACTGTTTATTTTGGCACGTACAGTATTTCTCTGAACCCTTAGTGGTCATTTCACAAATAAGCTGTAGTTTCCAAAGCGTCAATGACTATTTTGCATAAACTGTTTTTTGATATATTAAAGGTTGCCAGCTTTACCATCCAGAAGTAATTCATGACAGTTTTCTATATGAAAGCTCTATTATTTTTTATACTAATAAAACTGAAGAAGTGAGAAACAAATGAAGGGTTGTATAATACCTGGGAAGAGTTATGTAAAAAGCACTTTTCTTATAAAAAAAAAATGCTAAATTCATTTTTTTGGTGTGACACTATGAGGTAGAATAAACAAGTTTCCAAAAACAAAAAATGTTTCAATGGAAACTGAGATAGATACGACTGGCAAATACTTATACATGGTAGTAAGCGAAAAATAGTAAATTCTGTACACAATAAAAACAGATTACTTTTAATTTCAGAAATCATATTTACCCACGTTTATACAAAGGAGAAACTTACAATAAATTAGGAGATGTAATTTGAAATGCATTGAATTTTGCATTGAAGTAGGTTTAATTGATAATATTTTAAAGAACAAGATCGTCCCTACCATGTAGCTTAGTTTTCAGGTTAAATTTCATACTCAATTACATTAAAAACAGATAATCATACTAAAAAAATGTTAATATAACCTTGTTTACAATAGAAAAAAATTTTTAAACTGATTTTAAGACCTATTAAGTTATAGGATGTTTCTACATAGGTTAAAGGTTTCTGCTAAAGGTTAACCCATTGTGGTTACAGACTAGGCCAGTTAAGCGTGACAATTTGTTAGTAGAGAGTACAAAGACATGAATAGCCAGCTAGTCGTGAATATCATAATTGTTAAAATTGATCTGTGGGCTTCAAGAGTTTATTTTCTGATTTGTTACAAGACAAGAGTCCTTTCTAAGGGATATTTATCAACTCTCGATACTTACAGCATCAATAAAGAAAGATATTTATAGCCCATTGACCTTCTTCAAGATGTCTGAACATAATAGAACACTTCAGCAGTTTTTATGTCAACTGGAGTGAAAAGATCGGTATAGATTTTACTCAGTATCAGTTAGTAGTATAAATATTTTTTATAATTAGTGTATTCTTGTGTACATACGACATGAAGAACATTGGTAGGAGCCTAGAATCTAAAGCAAATTTCAAACTGTAACCTTTAATTTTTTTTTTATTATGATTACACAAATCATAATCAATTAACAAATAATAAACTAACTACAAAATGACAAATAAAAAAATTGTTATAGACGTGGGTCTATAACACCCATATACAACATATAATATTTAGCGCTTTATAAGTGAGAATATTTTAGCGAAATGCAACTAAATTGACGTGATGAATTAATTAGTACCCGCTAGTGTCTGTGGGGTGCATGTAGTTACTGTAGATCCGCAATGGGTTAGAGAGACATATATATTATAAAAGTTTTATAACAAAAATCAGGTGTTCACGGAAGATGGAAGTAGAAACCACCTTTTCATTGTAAAACGTTATCACTTATTTTAGGCCAATAGAACGGTTCAACGGTAGTCCCCACTTCGCCCCTTTTGTAAAACCTTTGTTCAAATATAAAACTAAAATAAGGTAATATGACATGAGCGTTCATGTTAATAACTGTATGCTGAATATATATATATATATATATATATATATATATATATATATATATAATTAGGTAATTCATTGTAGTTTATTAATAATGCAGTAAACACTACATACCTCTGCTGTCACTGGTTCTGTAATTTGTGAATCATGAATGATCCTGTTTGAAAACAGTAAATGATTAACTCGCTTATTTTCACGATATTTCTGAGAACGTTTTCTTGCCAATTCCCTCTTATGGGCTAATTTTGCAAAATCATTTTTCGTTAGTTCCAAATTATTTCCTACAGGATTATTTACATTTATACCCAAATACTGATTCAAACTTTCCACTCCTTCTTTATCCTCGTTGTTTTGCACTGCATACACCTTGTTTTCTCGTTCAGTATTGTTTTCTACAAAATTATTTCCAAGCGTATTTATAGAATCAGAATTATTTTTAAACTTTAAAGCCTGTTTTAGTTTTTTTTTTGCTCGGTAAATTCTGGCATATTCTGCGTTTTTTCTTTTTTTCTCCATCAGCTTTTCGTTGATATATTGCATTGTATATTTTTTGCAATTATTTTCTATTTTCAAAGCCTGTTCTATTGTCTTTTTCTTGGCACGATAATTTCTAGAGTATTCTGCTGCTTTTTTTCTTTGTTCATCTTTCTTAAGACGCAAAATACATGATATTTTTTCAAACTGACTATCGTTTTCCTCAAATGAACTTCTAGGCTTAGGTTTTATATTCCTCCATTTCTTCAATTCTGAATCAACATTTGCTATGAATAGTGGTTCCTTATAAGACTCATTGCTCTTGTTTCTATCCATTTCTAAAATGAACGTTTCCCTAAAATATAGGAAATTTATATTAGATTCCCCTGACAATAAACACGGCCGTATTAAGCACAGAAAAGCAATAATATTTTGTAATAAAAAATGTCATCACAATATAACACGTTTGTAATTACAAAAGTTGTAATTAAATAGTAATTAAATATAAATATGCTAAACAAATTTTGTTTAAGATGAATAAAGAAATTGATATTTAAGTTTAATTACCTAATGAAATAACATTTTATCAGCAATTATACATAAAATATAATCTGAATACATAAAATTCTGTGGAAAATTATATTATTTTCCATTATGTTGACACTTAATAAGTTTATATTTAATTACTAGTGATAAATTTGTAAATTTTAATAGTGTTATTATATCATAACAAAATTTGTGACAAAACATGAATTACAACAATAATATAATTTTCAAATAAAAACACTTGTGAATAAGTTATACTTGCTTATAGTAGCACTTATTTTTATTAATTATTGAGGACAGCCGTTTCGGGAGATGTCTTCCACTGTCAACTCAGACCGTAACTGACCTCAAGGTTTTTAATGACATATAAATTCTGCTGGTGTTTACAAACTAACATGCAGTTCTTGCCCCAGTTTTTACATTGGGGAGATAGGGAGGTCATTTTACACACGCTACCAAGAACACATAAAAGCACTAACAAAAACACTAAATCAAACTTCGCAAACACCTCATATCCACAAACCATAACTATACAAACATAACATCTAACCTACAAATTCTTCACAAACAAAACAAAAATAACCAATGATACACAATCGAACAATATGAGATATACAAACATTTCAAACTACATCCCACAGATACTCAACGCCCAATTACATTATAACTCACATACTGTTTTCGACATCATAACTCCTAATACTCACCAAAACACACCTACATCCCCCTCCAATATCCCACCCCCACCCTAACCTACAAAAACCTTGAGGTCAGTTACAGTCTGAGTTGACATGAAACACATCTCCCAAAATGGCCGTCTTCAACAATTACAAAAGTTAGGGCTACTATAGGCAAGTGTAACATATTAACAAGTGTTTTTAGTTAAAAACTAGTAGCTCAAGTGAAGATGGAATCAACTAATATATATAATTTTACTTAGATTTATCTCATTGCGCATATTATTGCCCACTTTCTTTCTGTAGTTCATTTCAGAGAATGGATTATGTGAGAATTTGATGACTCAAAATTTTCCATCAACAAAAGTGTATAGTTCAAATGTAGAACAAAAAATAAGTAGCACATTTAGGCTTTATTCTCCAAGCAGGTAGACACCTTGTTCAGTACGGATCAAGGGAGCAACCATAGACAAGAGCACCAGGGAACAATGATGCGCAAAGAAGAGGAACAATGGCAGGTTCATTTCTGTAAATCTACTCTTTACTGGTATTGTATTGAGATTTCTACTTGTTACTGCACTAAGACAATGTTTTAAGAGAAATATGGTGAATTAACTGGTAGGATTATGGTTAACATATGAAGCTGTTGGTACTGGTAGCATTAGCATTATTTTATACATGATTTTATAATAGTAATATTAAGATTTCTTTCAAGATAAGATGTTTCTTCAATAAAATATCATAATAATATGATAATAATAAAATATCAGCTTAAAATAAAATTTGTTGAATTTGTGGTGAGAGGTTGTTTTAATTAATATAAATAAAATATCATGTTTTTTTAAGAATAACTACAGTAGAGTCTCGATAATTCGAGGTGAATGGGACCAAGACCCCCTAGGATTACCGAAAGCTCGGATTACACAGAAAAAGTTCCTGAGCATTAGGAAAATAGGACTTCTAATGAGCTCTAATACAGTAAAAACCCTCATATCCAAATCAATGTGGCCAGATTTATTAATAGCGGGAATAAAGACCAGTCCAGCTAATCATGAGTGTTTTTATTGTTTGATAGGTTTGTTTACTTCAAGAGAGTTTATAGTATATGTCAAGTACAAGACTGGACATGGGTGCAGGGATATTTGTTGACTATTTAAACTTATAGTGTAAATAAAGAAAGATATTTATGGCCCACTGACCTTCTGTCAACTAAACATAACTGATACAGATATTCAAACACAACATAACAGCCAGCATGAGCGACAGCATGATGATGATGATGATGATGATGATGATAACAACAACAACAACAGAATGGGAGGAAGAAAAATAACTATTGATATAAACATTTCTTGGAAGCCTGACTCATTTCCTTTGCATGACGTATTATATAAATATTTCTTGAATGCCAGATTCATTTTCTTTATGGCTATAAACATTTCTTGGATGCCTGACTCATTTCCTTTCAAATAGATAAAATAGGCTCGAATTATACAGAAGCTCAAAATATCGGGACTCGGATTTTTGAGACTCTACTGTATATTGATAGTGGACTTAAGTACTTACACATAATAATAAAAAGTTTTAAACAATTACAAAATAACATGAAAATAAAAACTTTCTGAAATATACACAATTAATATTGTTATTCACTAAAATTTCCGAGTTAGTAATAAATACCTTATTATGAATGTGTTCGATGGTATATTATTGCAAAAAAACAAAGGTTTTTGTAACTTTATTACCAGGGAGTTTCTACATCATTTCTATGTTCCTACCTTCTACCCTCACTATTTCCATTCCCTAATGAGGGCCTGATCGTGCTTTTTGCCTTAAAATACAAAACAGCTTAATTAAATATAAACGATACAATTGTTAAAATATTGTATGTTACGTTCCATTTCTTTTAATTAAAGTTATATGTTTGTGATAGAATCACTGATGAAGATGACATAATGTCACTGAAATTAAAGTTATATGTTTGTGATAGAATCACTGATGAAGATGACATAACGTCACTGAAATTAAAGTTATATATTTGTGATAGAATCACTGATGAAGATGACATAATGTCACTGAAATTAAAGTTATATGTTTGTGATAGAATCACTGATGAAGATGACATAATGTCACTGAAATTAAAGTTATATGTTTGTGATAGAATCACTGATGAAGATGACATAACGTCACTGAAATTAAAGTTATATGTTTGTGATAGAATCACTGATGAAGATGACATAACGTCACTGAAATTAAAGTTATATGTTTGTGATAGAATCACTGATGAAGATGACATAATGTCACTGAAATTAAAGTTATATGTTTGTGATAGAATCACTGATGAAGATGACATAACGTCACTGAAATTAAAGTTATATGTTTGTGATAGAATCACTGATGAAGATGACATAACGTCACTGAAATTAAAGTTATATGTTTGTGATAGAATCACTGATGAAGATGACATAACGTCACTGAAATTAAAGTTATATGTTTGTGATAGAATCACTGATGAAGATGACATAATGTCACTGAAATTAAAGTTATATGTTTGTGATAGAATCACTGATGAAGATGACATAATGTCACTGAAATTAAAGTTATATGTTTGTGATAGAATCACTGATGAAGATGACATAACGTCACTGAAATTAAAGTTATATGTTTGTGATAGAATCACTGATGAAGATGACATAACGTCACTGAAATTAAAGTTATATGTTTGTGATAGAATCACTGATGAAGATGACATAACGTCACTGAAATTAAAGTTATATGTTTGTGATAGAATCACTGATGAAGATGACATAATGTCACTGAAATTAAAGTTATATGTTTGTGATAGAATCACTGATGAAGATGACATAATGTCACTGAAATTAAAGTTATATGTTTGTGATAGAATCACTGATGAAGATGACATAATGTCACTGAAATTAAAGTTTTATAATTGTGAGTTGTATTTTTTATTTGTCTTTATAAGCTTAATTAAAGTTTGTAAATTATTACTATTAAAATTATAATAATCTGAGTAAGCTAGTAAGTTTTGAACTCAAGATAAAACTCACAAGTTAGTTTGAATTCTTTCAAATTTACACCACAACTTCTAAATTACAACATCAATAATTAATTGTGTCATGTTTAAAATGTATTTTTTAAGTAATATATGTTAACATGAAAAATATTGGGATTAGTACATTGTTACCCTATACATTTACCAATAAATCACAGAAAAATATACTAATAATGATAAAGTATAAACATCAAAGACAATCCCTTAATGGTAGAGGTAAACATATTAAAAATACGAACTGAAGTCGAATATTTATGTATAATGATATCACTTACACTTTATTATAATTAAAAAAGAATCTTACTTGGTATATTTAGGAATCGGCTTTTGAGAGCTTATTAATTACTGTGCTCTCATTTTCGAGCTTGCAAAGTCGATTTGCACATATACGAAGTAAGATTCTCATTTAAGTACATTAAAGTGTAAGTGATAAGTGAATACAAGAAAATAGTGGGTAATTATTAAGATCAGGGGCTACCGCTCAGATCGGCAAAATTTTTTTCCTGATAGATTTGACTTGCTGAACACAAATCTGAAGTTATCTTTAATGGCAAATACATATTAACTTACAAAAACCAGGTCAGGTCAGGTTAGGTTAGGTTATTATTATTTTTTAATGTGTTTGCAGTAAAAAAAAACTTCAGATTTGTGATCAGCAAGGTTAAATTGATCAGGAAAAAATTTTGCAGATCAGAGCGGTAGTTGCTCTTAATAATCACCAAAGAGTGTGACATAAATATTATTATATAACTTATAATGCATTTAAGAATTAGTCACTTCAGAGATCAACTTAAATAATTGTGTTTGATTGCTTTGGGCATAGGATTACATTTAGGGATAGCCAAGCAACTGTGTAATCCTCAGAATATACTGATTTAAAATGTCACCCTCCACATATATACAATCTTTTTTAGAGTCTGAGATAAGTTTCTTTCATCTTCAAATACAGCTGTTGTTTATTCAGTATACATTTCTTAGTTAGCATTTCTCTTATTTTTTTTTTATAAATAGTGGGATTATCATATTCTTCAATTCCCAGAATTTCTAGGTCAGCTATTCTAATCTTAATTCTTTTTTTTATTATAAACTTATTGATATTTAATTTTTTTATTTTTATATTTCTACCCTTCTGGAACCATAGTTAGAGGAAAATTCCTTTGCATTTCTTTATTTTGAGAGATTTTATATACATTCAAAATTTTAATATACAAGGTGAGTCGAAAAGGAATTGGCAAATTTGAAAATCCATATAAATTTATTAAACTGAGTTATAGGAACAGGAAAGGTGTTTCTCTCTTTCCAAAATTTTTAGAGTTTTTATAATTTTTTTCATATCTTTTATGACTTTTTGCATCGCCCGGTATAATTTTTTTCACATCTTTTAAGACTTTTTGCATCGCCCGGTATAATTTTTTTCACAACTTTTATGACTTTTTGCATCGCCTGGTATAATTTTTTTCACATCTTTTATGACTTTTTGCATCACCCGGTATAATTTTTTTCACATCTTTTATGACTTTTTGCATCGCCCGGTATAATTTTTTTCACATCTTTTATGACTTTTTGCATCGCCCGGTATAATTTTTTTCACATCTTTTATGACTTTTTGCATCGCCCGGTATAATTTTTTTCACATCTTTTATGACTTTTTGCATCGCCCGGTAAAATTTTTTTCACATCTTTTATGACTTTTTGCATCGCCCGGTATAATTTTTTTCACATCTTTTATGACTTTTTGCATCGCCCGGTATAATTTTTTTGGCTAAAATCGAACACATGGGAACGTGAAGTAAATACCGAAATTACAAACCAAATATCACTTTGTCTCTAACATCAGATTTGTTATTACTGGACAAGATGAAGTGACAGTTTCTCTTGAAAGAGCTAACCATTACTTAGATTAGGAAACTTAAATCCAACCTAACTGGATACTATATATTATAGCTATATTGTAGTGTAAATAGAACATAGTGCTTTGATTAATGAACCCATTATGTAATGGTTGTCGGTTACTCTACTACCCTTTAATTTACATTTTTAGATCTTACTCAAAAATAAATTCTAAACAAAATGAAGGTTTCTAAATTTCACAAACTGTAAATTGTGTTCTTGAATTTTATAGTCCATTACGTTCGGTTCAATCTTATTAATCACGAAACAATAGTTTATGACTATCCGAACTTTGACTATCAAAGTCGGTTCGGATAGTCATAAACTATTGTTTAAGTGATTAATAATGTAAATTGTGGTTAAAACTTAACAATTAAGGTATAAATAGAACCTTACTTTAAACAAACTTGTTTAACAAATAAGTTTTCTTACAAATTACTAATTTACTATTCGCCCATATTCAAATATAACTACAAAGTATTTGATTCTGAGAAATGAAGTTAAAATTTTTAAAAATAGACAAATTTCCTAATTTTTAATAAAACCTCTATACCACAAATAACATTTATTTAAACCTTATGTATATTTCAATTGCCCAGCAATCATCTTCAGAGGTATTTAAAAAAATACAACTAACTTTAAACAACATAATACAACAAATATATAGGCAAAAAACCGGTAACTACTTCGCCACGCCCCTTATTTTAAAAAAACTAGCCCAAACAATCACGTTGCAGTAAATTCCCCCTCTGCAACTTGGTTCGGTTTTTCAACTCCCGTGGTGAAGAGTTACCGTTACAACTATTTCAATTTTACTAAAAAACAATAATATATTTATTAACAAAAAAGGTTATAACTATCTCCTAATTAATGAATATAACTGAGATTTAGGGATAGGCTCGTTATCACAATTTAATAAATTTTTTCCTCATATTTGTAAATGTACAAACTTTCAAAACTATTCAAAAGACCTTTTGAATTAACAGTTTTCACTAATTTGAGATCATTTAATTCTATAGTGTGTTTAGTGTTTAGAATATGTTCTGCAACACTAGATTTTTCAGGTCTTTGAAATTTTATATGGCTAATATGTTCATTAAATCTGGTTAATATTTTTCTTTTTGTTTGGCCAATATAAATTTTACTACATGAATTACAATTTATTTTATAAATCCCAGATTTATCTATCATCTTTATTTTATCTTTTGGGTTACCTAATACATTTTTTAAGCTATTTAAGCTACTTTTAAATTTACCTTTTTAAAAAGGTTTTTCTAAACCTTTTGTTAAATCCATATCGAATGGTAGGCTAATGAATTGATTTTTAATATTTTCTTTTTGTGTTATTAAGGTAGTAGAATCGTTTCTAAACTTTTTTAAATTTTGTTTTCTCAATATGTTATCTATTATTTTAGGATCATATCCATTGAATTTAGCGATTTCTTTAATTTTGGCCAACTCACATTTAAATCTATTTTTATACAATGGAATAGTAATTAATCTATTAACCATGGTATTAAAAGCTGCTAGTTTATGGGATTTGAAATGGTTAGAATCTACCGGGATATATCTATCATTGTTTGTATGTTTCCTATATATATCAAATTCAATTTTATTATTATTTCTAAAACATAATACATCAAGAAACGGTAAACATTTATTATGCTCTATTTCAAAAGTAAATTTAATGTTTCTATGTTCTTTGTTAATTAATGATAAAAAATGTTCAACGTTAAACTCTTTAGTATTAAAAATTGCGAAAACATCATCTACATATCTAATCCATACTCTAGGAAAATACGGGAGTTTGTTTCTTAATTCCTTTTAAAAATTTTTCATAAAAAGTTCAGCTATGAAAGGTAATAAACTATTCCCCATAGCTGTACCATCTTTTTGTTGGTAAAATACATTGTTAAATGAAAAATAATTCAGAGTCATACAACATTTAGTTAATTTTACATATTCGTTAACTTCATTAATCTCTATGTTATTTTCAATTAAAAATTCTTTCAACAAAATTAATGTTTCAGCAACTGGTATGCTTGGGAATAGTGAACAAACGTCAAACGATACGAATATTTCGTCTTCTGTCAGTTCAATATTTTTCAAATATTTTAAAAAATTAGTCCAACCAATCACGTTGCAGTAAATTCCCCCTCTGCAACTTGGTCCGGTCTTTCAACTCCCGTGGTGAAGAATTACCGAACATATTCTAAACACTAAATACACTTTAGAATTAAATGATCTCAAATTAGTGAAAACTGTTAATTCAAAAGGTCTTTTGAATAGTTTTGAAAGTTTGTACATTCACAAATATGACGAAAAAAATTTATTAAATTGTGATAAAGAGCCTATCCCTAAATCTCAGTTATATTCATTAATTAGGAGAAAGTTATAACCTTTTTTGTTAATAAATATATTATTGTTTTTTAGTAAAATTGAAATAGTTGTAACGGTAACTCTTCACTACAGGAGTTGAAAGACCGGACCAAGTTGTAGAGCGGGAATTTACTGCAACGTGATTGGTTGGACTAGTTTTTTAAAATAAGGGGTGTGGCGAAGTATTTACCGGTTTTTTCCTATATATTTGTTGTATTATGTTGTTTAAAGTTAGTTGTATTTTTGAAATACCTCTGAAGATGATGGCTGGGTAATTGAAATGTACATAAGGTTTAAATAAATGTTATTTGTGGTTTAGAGGTTTTATTTATTTAAAAATAAACATTACACCACAGTTGTTTCATACAGTTATAAATTTCCTAATGTTAGACTAGTGGTGAAATAGGCAGTAGGTGTATATTTATGCATCAACTCACATTGTGTCTTGATAGTAGGTTTTGCAAACTATACAGCTGACTGCTGCATTCGATGGTTAAATATAGACCTAGGTCTATATAGATCTATAAATAACGTTTTAGATTTTTAAGATCATTTGTACATTTAGGTTAGAAAAGTCACAAACAGTGATTCATACTTACATTCATTTTACTATACAGCTATATGAAAACATCTGGGTTTGGTTATGAAAAAAAGAATATGTCAAGTTTGTAAAGTCAACTAAACAAGACATGAAGGAATCAGATGCCGTTCACTACTGTGTATATAGTATTGTATGTTAACTACATGGTTACACTGAAGTTGCTTGTAATCAATTGTAAACGGTTTTGTGAATTCTGCATTCTTATTGTAAAATTCTTTTATTTACTAAACTAACTTCGGAATACAAACAATGTATTTAACAAGGATAGGTTTGGTTATCAAAAATGAAATATTCATAACATAAAGGAAGTAAACTCTTGAATTTTATAGTCCATTACGTTCGATGACACTTAATTAATTACTTTTACATTAAAAAATTAATTTCTTGTGGATATCGTCCAATTTGGTGGTGTTGAACAATTTCCCAAAATATCGTATAGTGCCGGAGTACTGCATTTCAACCGTAAGTTTTTACAAATTTACAAAATTTAAAGTTTGGATAGTTATAAACTAAAGTAAAAGTGATTAATAAAGGAGTTAGTTGCTGAATATAATGTTAATATTATTAGTAAACCTTATTTTATCTATAACCAAACCTAACTTACACTGGACAATTTGTAGCTACTTTGTAGAAAACCTATTTTTAATTGCACCGTAAAATAGAACTTTGTTTTATAAAAATAACCTGTTTATATACCTTTTGTTGTGTTGGCATGTTGAGGCTATTTTTGTATTGTTACAAAATGATAAACCTATATTTATGGATTACATTATTTAAAAGAAATTTACATTATGTTAGAATTTATTTTCTAATAACATGTGTGAACAATTCAAGTACATGGGACCTTTCTCAAGTATTACCAAAATTATCTTGGTACAAAAAAATTTAATTTTATAACTGTAATTACTGTTTTATACTTAAATTGATGATAAAACTGACAAATTCCCTTCACTCTCCGTTTTACTACCTTCTATAATGTGATATTAACTTCCAAAATGAGTCTTCAATGACAGTGTAAGCAGAAATACTGTATAAACGGGACCAAGTAAAAAAAGTGTTATTTTTTATAACTTCTTCAATTAGTTGCTGTAATAAAAATGCCGAAATTTACATAGAAATAGTTTCATAATTTATTTTACATACTGTTGCTGGTGGTAGCAACTGTTCTAGTTTTAAACATTAACATAATATATTTATTGCAATTTTATAACCTAAGACAAAATTTTACCTAAAATTCCACCTTAATAAAAATATAACAAAAACATTACTCCACAATATTGTTTAATGTAACACTAATTCAATGCAGTCTCATATTTAAGGTTGAAAGCAATATTTAAACAAAATTTCTAAAACTTTTTCTAATTAGTATAAATAACAACTGACATAACACTTATTGAACGTTTTTCATTAGCTGTAAAACTCAACCTTAGGAAACAGAGACAAACATTTTTGAAGGACCAATCAAAGATAGTTTTCCATTCAGTAGGCGCTATTTTTAAAATTCAGTATACTGTTTCAGCTAGTGCAAGATTGTGTTTTTAGCTGATATTCCTCAAGTTATTTTATATTTTAAACTTCTAAGAAAGTCATTGTTATTAAATATGAAGTGTTATAATGTCTTTTGATTCTCTTTTTGTGAAAAGTTATATTGATTGGTTAAATACATATAATTTAAAACTGATTGCAACATGTATTTAGGGACTATTTCTCTAGTTTATATTATGTTTATTTCATAAATAGGGATCATATAACAAAGTTTTCTCTGGCAATTTTATTTTCAATAAATGTTTTTTACATTCTTGATGGTAATGAAGTGAGACATACTTGACAAGTGGGACCAAATTCCGTTTTTACCTTTTCACATATGTTACTCAAAAATACATTCTAAATATTAGCTAATGGTAAATGCTGCAACAATAACTAGTGAATTTTTAACATGTAAATTAACTTGTTGGAAATATAACCTCACTATTGAAACATACTACTTTATGAAGTAATTCTTTAAGAATTCTCTCGCTGTTTTAAAGTACATGTCATGTGCTTAAATGAAAATATAACAAAGTATCTAGTTAGATATATTAAGCAATAAAATAAGAAAATTTTTTGTTGAATAAAACCCTCGGTTGATACGTGAGTCAAGAAAGCATGATTTATTAAAAATTGAATATTTGATATTCTTAATAAATCAAGGTTTCTTGACTCATGCATCAACCAAGTTTTTGTTCAACAAAATAAGAAAAGTGTTTCTTACATATAGTAATACTACCCCCATCAGACAAGTGACCTTTATATACCATCAACATATGTAGGCCTATTTTCAGACATACGTCACTATCTTAAAAAACTTTTTTTTAAACTACAGAAAGGCACAAAAAAATGGGAACTTTTTATTCTGATGTTAGGAGGAGATATGTGGAGATAGAGTAAGTTGAAGAATACTACTGGGTACTTAGTAGCAATGTACAAGTTTTTCTAAGGGTACACAAAACCCATGGTAATGTCCTATGAGGGCAAATTTCACTTTGGGGAATAAATAACCTGCTAATACCAAGTCAGAACTATGAAGGGGTTGGGAAATCATAATGCCTTTTTTCACCAGGTAGTTGGTTGCCTTGCAGGGGTGTGGGTGGGAGCATTTTAACGGTATTTCTAACAACATTTGGCCCCAACCAGTTGGCTTTTCTCTTACTGGTTTATCTAGGAATAAACCTTTTTCGATAAAATACATAATTCATTATTTAAGTTGCTTGATGTAATCATCTTTAATTTACTGATTAAACTATAACTACAAAATACTTAACTAAGTTTTTTTTTGAGAGCCTTTGCTTCGTAAAAAGAAAAATGGTTTGAAACACGTCAGTAAGCAAGTATACCCTATGTATTCACTTAGTTGAGTATTTTGTAATTATAATTAACTATTTGTTCCTCAGGCACAAATTCGTAGTGATACATCCCACCTGTAACTATACCACACTCTCTCAGTTATCTTTGAAGAGTATTTGCCACTTAAAAACTATAATATGTGTCACGTTATCATCTTTGAACGCTTGATAAATTATGTCTCCATATCAGATTTCCTCAGTACAATACAAATATCAGAACAATATAGAACATACCATTTGGTGCATTTGTCTCTGCAACAGGTCTCTCAACAGACGTCCACTAGAAACGTGATCTAGCCTGATTGAATCATTGCAGTAATTGGTTCAATTGAAACATTAGTTCGAGAAAAATTGTGTTCAAGAAGAAATTAAGAAACCTGATGTTATTATTGATTACAATAAGAACATGTTTGGTGTTGATTGAATGCATCTACATTTTGCTAGTTTCCCTATAATAAGAAGAATGATCAAGACTTTCTTTTATCTATTAGATATTACAATTTATGATTCATAATAAATTAGAACCCTTAACATAAAAAGAGAAGAGGTTTTATACAATAGCAGAAAAGTTATTGTCAAATTTGATCTCCCAGACAAAGTTTCCCCCAGGCATAAAAAATGGATCAGAAGTAATTATTTTAGTAACTAAGTGAAAACTATCAACTTACTTGTTGACAGGTTTTGAAACAATCATTTGTTTGGAAAGGCAACAGCAATTAAGCTAATAGTTTTCACATAGTTCCTTAAATAACTACTTATAATTTATTCAAAGAATTCAAGATGATTACAACAATGAACTAAAAACTGTATAAAATAGGATCAAACCCAATATGCCTGCAAGCTAAAAATGTAGTTTCGCTATCCAATCCAAATTGCGCCATAGAAAAAAGATGTCAAGTGTGCGATGTCATGAGATTCCGATCCATTGTAAAGTTGCATTATATACAGACAAAGAATGTATATAACTCTCACGCTAAAGTAAAATTCTAAATTTAAACATTACTTAGGATAAATATCATTTATATTTAGGGTCTTTGTGTGCACATCCGAAGTGAACAATATTAGTAGGAGCATAGAATCTTAACGGAAACTGCAAACCTTAAGTAACTTTTCATTTGCTACTAATTATGATTATAAATAATAATCAATTCACTAAACACTTGTAAATATTTTCAAACTTGCCTATAGTAGCATTTACTTATATTTGTTGAGGACGGTCATTTCGGGAGATGTGTCCCATTGTCATCATAACTGCACATCATAACTCCTAATTCTCACAAAATACACCCACACCACCATAATATCCCCCCCCCCCCTAATACCCTAACCTACGTAAACCTTGAGATAAGTTACTGTCTGAGTTGACGATGGGACACATCTCCTGAAATGGCCGTCCTCAACATATATAAATAAGTGCTACTATAGGGAAGTTTGTAAATATTTACAAGTGTTTAGTGAAGACTGGTAGCTCTTGTGAAGATGGAATCAACAAATATGAATAATCAATTGTTACATTTGTTGATTTCATCTTCACTTGAACTACTAGTTTTCATTAAAACACTTGTAGATATTTTACAACTTGCCTATAGCAGCACTTACTTATATTTGTTGAGGATGGCAGTTTTGGGAAATGTGTCCCATTGAGTTATAGTCTGAGTTGACAATGGAACACATCTCAAAAAACGGCCGTCTTCAACAAATATAAGTAAATGCCACCATAGGCAAGTTGTAAAATATTTAGAAGTGTTTTAATAATCAGTTCAGAAATAACAAACTAAGGTACAATATAATAAATAAAAATTGCACCCACATAAAACAGAATATTTATTGCTTTATAAGCAGCAACAATAGTTAATGACTATCCGAACTTTAAATTTTGTAAATTTGTTAAAACTTACTGAGACAGAACGTTTTTGATCGCTATGTAGCAATCTTGATCAGTGTCTTCTGCTTGGAGATGTTGAGTCAAGTGGTGATGGTTTTAAAGGCAGGTTTTTGATAGTATCAAAGAGTATGTGTGATTTGTATTATGTTTGTTTGTTTAATATGTTTGTATTTTGTGTTTTTGTGTGTCTGTAAATTTCATATTGTTCTAGTGTGTTGAGATGGGGTCCTTTTTTGTTGGATGTGTAGGATTTATAGGTTATAGTAAATGTCTGTGTATTTGTGTCCTGTTTCTTTTATGTGATTGTAAAACGTTAAGTTGGTGTTCTGTTTGTGTTCTTCGACTCTTTGTTTAAAGCTGCAACCTGTTTGTCCGATGTAGAATTTGTTACATTTGTCGCAGTTTAGTTTGTATATGCCTGGTGCTTGTAGTACTAGTAATCTTTGTTGTTGGTGATGTGTTGTATTTTGTATTGTAACTTGTTATTAGTTTTGTATGCTATTTTGTATCCTGTTTTTTGAAATTTGCGGGCTATTTTGTTTCTTGTTTTGTTTATGTATGGTAATGTGATGTATTTGTTTTCTGTTTGTGGTGTCAATTTTAGTGTTTTTTTGTATTATTAACACATAGTGATCGAAAACGTTCTGTCTCAGTAAGTTTTAACAAATATACAAAATTTAAAGTTCGGATAGTCATACACTAATGTTTAAGTGATTAATTAAGATTCACCGAACGTAATGGACTACAAAATTCAAGAATATTTTTGTAGCGAAGTACAACTAAATTAACGCTAGGAATTAATTCATACCTGCTGAATCGTGAATAATTTAATCTGGAATGGGTTAATAAAGTCTTTTATAAGATAAAAATTCATCTTAAGGTAACTAAAATACAATAAAAATTAAAAAACTAAAATATTACTAAAAAAAATCAACTGATTAAAAACGTTTAAATTTAATTTCTTTCTTATAAAAGTCATTTTACACCTACAATGTGGCCACTGCAATACAAAATTTATTGGCAGTGCTAAAAAGGTTTTTCCTACTTTTTTTCAGAAGGTGTTTTCAGATTGATATTGAAAGCCTTTTAAGTTTGCTTTAAGCAGCAGAAGTCACATTTCAAGCCAGCAACCTTTTCCTTAGAACAGGGTTTATATTTCTTTGTAAAATATTTGGCAACATTTGACAAGTCAGTATCATAAATATTATTGAGTGTCTACATTATTTACAGTTCTTTACATAATTTTTTAGGGATAACACCAATTGGCAGAAGGAATAAAACCATTGCCAATAGCTGTTATAGGTATCTTCAGAACTCAGTCCACTACAAGCAACATCCAGTTTAATGGAGCCTATTATAATGATGTCTTACTGTCGTTTAGATATGCCAATAAATTATTGTATGAAAATTTCAAATGAATTTCTCCATATTTACCAAATACATTAATGGTTAAAGACGAAATTTTATTAAAAATATGTTTAATCACTTTACCAATAGTTTATGACTATCCAAACTTTAAATTTTGTAAATTTGTTAAGACTTACTGAGACAATGGGTTTCAGTTGTTATGGGTTTCCTGTATATGTTGAAGCTGTGTTTTTGTGTGTGGCTTTTTGTTATGGTTAGGTCAAGGAAGTTTATGGATCAGTTGGTTTCAATCTCTGAGGTAAAGAAGTTCCAATGACCACAGAAAACAAACAAAGAACTAGACACAATTAAATAGCATACACAAATGGATACAACACCACAATAACAGAAAAACTATGGTGCAAAATTCAAAATAACACTAAGATTAACACTATAGACAGGAAAAACAAACACATCACATTACCGTACATAAACAACGGAACAAATAAAATAGGGTGCAAATTTTAAAAAACGGGATACAAAATACAACAACAAAGATAAACTACAAGCACCAGGCGTATACAAACTGAACTGTAGTTCAGTAGAATGTAACAAATTTTACATTGGACAAACAGGTCGCAGCTTTAAACAAAAAGCTGAGGAACATAAACATAACACCAACTCAGCATTTTACAATCACATAAAAGAAACAGGACACAAATACACAAACATTTACCATAACCTAGAAATCTTACATATCAATAAAAAAGGATCACATCTTACAACACACTAGAAGAATATGAAATTTACAAACACAAAGTACAAACATATTAAACGAACAAACACAATACAAATCACACATACTCTTTGATACTATAAAAAACTTGCCATTAAAACTGCTACCGCTTGACCCAATATCTCCAAGCAGAACACTGATGATGATCGCCACATAGCAATCAAAAACGTTCTGTCTCAGTAAGTATTAACAAATTTACAAAATTTAAAGTTCGGATAGTCATAAACTGTTGTTAAAGTGATTAATTAAGATTCACCGAACGTAATGGACTACAAAATTCCATAAATAAAAATATATATTATAAACAAACTCATTTTTATTTATATGTTTTAGGTGTATATCTTTTGTAAAAGTCAACTGTAGACGTATTTTGCACAAATTATTAAAAACCGTTGGTTTGAAACCATTATGTCACCCATGGCCCTTAGTAATATTTTGTTTGGAAGGTACACACAATCTCAGACATAGTTTTTTACTCATCAATGTCATTTAAACTTTAAATGATTTTTAATGAACCCTTATAATATAGGTAATTAAAAATGCACTAAATAAGTTTATTGAAGTTTTTATGAACATTTCTTGAAAGCCCGACTCATTTCCATTGAACATTTCTTGGAAGCTTCATAAATTTCTTTAAAAATGATCAAATAGGCTCAAATAGAAATTGGCTCGAAATTAACAGAAGCTCGAAATATCAGGACTTGGATTATAGAGACTCTACTGTACTTAACTCCACTCACCTTTGCCTTTCTTTTGAAAAACAATTAGTTTTCCTAATAAGTACCCAAGGCTTCAATCTCTTTAAAATTATTCTATGTTTATACATTCGTGCAAAGTAGAACGAAAGTTAACATTTGGAAATCTAGATAGACATCTACAGTTATTAATTCTTTTTTTCTTCTACTTGACAAAGTATGAAATGTATAAAAATATATAAAATATTTACATGTGTTTCTTTTCATTTATGTGTATATATCATGAAAACTAATGGGGTTATTACCAAGCAATGATTATTTAGAAATATTTCTTCAAATATTACTTTATTCAAAATATCGAAATCTTGTTGCTGTTCATGACGAGCTACTTGTTAATTACTTATTACATACAACTTTTTAAAAAAATGTTTTAACTTGCCTATAGTAGCACTTACTTAAAGTGTATGACAATAAACAAACCTAAATTGTATTATTTAGGCTAAACTTAAATAATAATTTTTTAATATGTTTAAGGTTAATGACAGAAAAATTCATGCATTTACAAATGCATTCTACGTTTCGATTTTCTATCCGAAAATCCTTTTCAAGAGCTAATAGTTTATTAATCTAATATATATCAAACCATAATTTAAACTTTATAACATTCATAAACATTACTTTTAACATAATTAAAATCAAATATTCCATTATTCTTAAAAAATGTTATAACTGTTCAAACTGTATAAATGTTATAAACTGTAAATTATGGCTTAGTATTAGATAAATAAACTTTTAGCTCTTGGAAAGGATTTACGGATAGAAAATCGAAACGTGGAGTGTATTTGTAGTAGCATGATCTGTCATTAACCTTAAACACATTAAATAGTTATTAACAGATATTGAATTAAGTTTAACTAATGTTAAAAAATGTTAAATTAATATAATCAGCACGATTCCCAGAGAAACGAGTATACTTAAAATAATACACAAAATTGTGCAAAATAGAAATATTCAAAATAAATATCATTACAATTTCAATTACAAATGCAAAAGGGAAGAACATAGTCGCCGCTAAGGTGTGAGAGACTATACTGGAAATATATAGTAAATTAATTGTGGAGTTTTGAATTTATATGTATTTGGATTAACCAAGGGACACCTAGGGGCACCGGTCCTTCCCCGAGAGTATCAAAAGATACGTTCATGTTGTTCTACTCACGTAGAAAAAGTCTGCCCGAGAGGATTGTTTTCACCGTCTTTTTATTAAATTAATACGTTATCTATTTATATCGGATTTCTTAAAAACTCACACTACATCTTATTTGAAACACTTTTCTTTAATAATCTTGAGATTAAATGGTAAATATCATACAAATACTTAATAAAAATAGCTAAATTGTAACCAAAATTAGTGTCTTAGTTTTACACAGTGGATAGTCCTAAGTAGTTCACTCTTTTCCCGTTAGAGTACACGGTATAACATTTATCAGCATTTAAACTTTGTGAATAGATTTCTAGATAAAAACAGTACAATTGTCACACGAATTTCAGTGTGGATATTACCACTACTGTTTTATCAAAACCTTCCACAAATTTATTTATTTTTGGAAAGCTTACCATTTTCAACTAGTAACTTTAAACTGTGAATGCAATTTTCAATGTATTCTTTCCCTAAGGAGTATTACTGGATAACATACAACATTATATAAAGGGTGACTATACTATATAATATAGATATGCTTCTGGTCTATACTAAAGATAACAACAATAAATAGATAAAGTAAAATCAATGAGTTGTGACACTACAACAACTGTAACGCCATTAAAAATAAACCCAGGATCACTACACAAAAATAATAATAAAATAATGACTGATAATATAGAGTTAGTATGGCAGGATTATTCAATAGTTGAAGAGACAAATTCATGTATAAACTCATTGTGTAATTTTACAAATTATTGCTTTGTTACCACTCAAAATAATGCAGACAAATAATAACACACTTATAACAATGGTTTCTTGTATTTGAAGAAAAAGATGTTTGTCTTGTTGCTTGAGCTACTTTCAAACATATTTTTAACTTTCCAATTCCATGCCTCTATTATATGCACTGTTTTCTTGGGCTTTAGTGTGAAATTGTGAATGAAAAAAAAAACTTTCAACTGGTTTTTCACTTTTAGAAAGGTTATGCAAAGAAAAATTGCTCAATAATATTTAATGTCTTTGTTTAAAATAACTACTACAAGCAACAATAAATGTTAAGTTGATACTTTTGTTTTCCAATTCCCTACCTCAATTGTATCCACTGTTTTCTTTTACTTTGGTGTAAAGTGGTGAATGCAAGACATGATTTACCTGATTTTTCACTTTCAAAAAATTTGATACAAAGAAACCTTGTGCAATAATGTCTAATGTATTAATTCCAGATGGCCACAAGAAGCAACACAAAAAATATTATGATGATTATTTTGGTTTTCAAATTCTGTACTTCCATTGTATCCACTGTTTTCTTTAACTTTGGTTTAAAATTATGAATGCAAGACAAGATTTCAGCTGATTTTTCACTTTCAAAAAATTTGATACAAAGAAACCTTGTGCAATAATATCTAATGTATTAATTCCAGATGGCCACAAGAAGCAACACAAAAAATATTATGATGATTATTTTGGTTTTCAAATTCTGTACTTCCATTGTATGCACTGTTTTCTTTAACTTTGGTTTAAATTTATGAATGCAAGACAAGATTTCAGCTGATTTTTCACTTTCAAAAAATTTGATACAAAGAAACCTTGTGCAATAATATCTAATGTATTAATTCCAGATGGCCACAAGAAGCAACACAAAAAATATTGTGATGATTATTTTGGTTTTCAAATTCTGTACTTCCATTGTATCCACTGTTTTCTTTAACTTTGGTTTAAAATTATGAATGCAAGACAAGATTTCAGCTGATTTTTCACTTTCAAAAAATTTGATACAAAGAAACCTTGTGCAATAATATCTAATGTATTAATTCCAGATGGCCACAAGAAGCAACACAAAAAATATTGTGATGATTATTTTGGTTTTCAAATTCTGTACTTCCATTGTATCCACTGTTTTCTTTAACTTTGGTTTAAAATTATGAATGCAAGACAAGATTTCAGCTGATTTTTCACTTTCAAAAAATTTGATACAAAGAAACCTTGTGCAATAATATCTAATGTATTAATTCCAGATGGCCACAAGAAGCAACACAAAAAATATTGTGATGATTATTTTGGTTTTCAAATTCTGTACTTCCATTGTATGCACTGTTTTCTTTAACTTTGGTTTAAAATTATGAATGCAAGACAAGATTTCAGCTGATTTTTCACTTTCAAAAAATTTGATACAAAGAAACCTTGTGCAATAATATCTAATGTATTAATTCCAGATGGCCACAAGAAGCAACACAAAAAATATTGTGATGATTATTTTGGTTTTCAAATTCTGTACTTCCATTGTATCCACTGTTTTCTTTAACTTTGGTTTAAAATTATGAATGCAAGACAAGATTTCAGCTGATTTTTCACTTTCAAAAAATTTTATACAAAGAAACCTTGTGCAATAATATCTAATGTATTAATTCCAGATGGTCACAAGAAGCAACACAAAAAATATTGTGATGATTATTTTGGTTTTCAAATTCTGTACTTCCATTGTATCCACTGTTTTCTTTAACTTTGGTTTAAAATTATGAATGCAAGACAAGATTTCAGCTGATTTTTCACTTTCAAAAAATTTGATACAAAGAAACCTTGTGCAATAATATCTAATGTATTAATTCCAGATGGCCACAAGAAGCAACACAAAAAATATTGTGATGATTATTTTGGTTTTCAAATTCTGTACTTCCATTGTATGCACTGTTTTCTTTAACTTTGGTTTAAAATTATGAATGCAAGACAAGATTTCAGCTGATTTTTCACTTTCAAAAAATTTGATACAAAGAAACCTTGTGCAATAATATCTAATGTATTAATTCCAGATGGCCACAAGAAGCAACACAAAAAATATTGTGATGATTATTTTGGTTTTCAAATTCTGTACTTCCATTGTATGCACTGTTTTCTTTAACTTTGGTTTAAAATTATGAATGCAAGACAAGATTTCAGCTGATTTTTCACTTTCAAAAAATTTGATACAAAGAAACCTTGTGCAATAATATCTAATGTATTAATTCCAGATGGCCACAAGAAGCAACACAAAAAATATTGTGATGATTATTTTGGTTTTCAAATTCTGTACTTCCATTGTATCCACTGTTTTCTTTAACTTTGGTTTAAAATTATGAATGCAAGACAAGATTTCAGCTGATTTTTCACTTTCAAAAAATTTGATACAAAGAAACCTTGTGCAATAATATCTAATGTATTAATTCCAGATGGCCACAAGAAGCAACACAAAAAATATTGTGATGATTATTTTGGTTTTCAAATTCTGTACTTCCATTGTATCCACTGTTTTCTTTAACTTTGGTTTAAAATTATGAATGCAAGACAAGATTTCAGCTGATTTTTCACTTTCAAAAAATTTGATACAAAGAAATCTTGTGCAATAATATCTAATGTATTAATTCCAGATGGCCACAAGAAGCAACACAAAAAATATTGTGATGATTATTTTGGTTTTCAAATTCTGTACTTCCATTATATGCACTGTTTTCTTTAACTTTGGTTTAAAATTATGAATGCAAGACAAGATTTCAGCTGATTTTTCACTTTCAAAAAATTTGATACAAAGAAACCTTGTGCAATAATATCTAATGTATTAATTCCAGATGGCCACAAGAAGCAACACAAAAAATATTGTGATGATTATTTTGGTTTTCAAATTCTGTACTTCCATTGTATCCACTGTTTTCTTTAACTTTGGTTTAAAATTATGAATGCAAGACAAGATTTCAGCTGATTTTTCACTTTCAAAAAATTTGATACAAAGAAACCTTGTGCAATAATATCTAATGTATTAATTCCAGATGGCCACAAGAAGCAACACAAAAAATATTGTGATGATTATTTTGGTTTTGAAATTCTGTACTTCCATTGTATGCACTGTTTTCTTTAACTTTCGTTTAAAATTATGAATGCAAGACAAGATTTCAGCTGATTTTTCACTTTCAAAAAATTTAATACCAAGAAACCTTGTGCAATAATATCTAATGTATTAATTCCAGATGGCCACAAGAAGCAACAAAATATATTGTGATGATTATTTCGGTTTTCAAATTCTGTAATTCCATTGTATGCACTGTTTTCTTGAACTTTGGTTTATCAATAGATAGATAGATCTGATGAAATCATCGGTGTTCATGGAATTAAGACCATCTTTCCTTTGGACTTGCCTCCTCTGATTTCTGCCTGGATCAAGTTGGGTGTCAGTTTTTTCGATTAGTCTGGTTCCATTCCACAGCTTTGGTTGATTCGAATTTTGCAAGAATATTATCGGCGATCCTACTTTTAATATCAATAAGTGTGATAGCAATAATTCTACATAGAATTTAGCAATTTTAAACAGTTTAAAATAATTAATAATATATTTGTATTTTTACATGTTTATATTTGTTCTAAATTAATTAAAGTAGCGCTACTATGTATATACATTTCAACAATAGACTAATGGAAGGCTATACACTAAACCATCCAAGCCTCGGGGGCGGAGCCCTTTGGATGGATTTACACCAAACCTCACACTAACCATCCTGGGAATATGTTGAACAATCCTTCCAAATTTCATTAACTTCTGTTCAGCGGTTTTTGGCGTTCGTAAGACATACCATACACACATATATACATACATCCGTTTTTAAACAATCCCAAGCCTCTGGGGTGGAGCCGTGGATGAATCTACACCAAACTTCACTCACACCATCTTGGAAGTATGTTAAACAAACTCTATAAATTTCATCAACTTCTGTACAGCGGTTTAGGCGTTCATAAGATATATACATTCACACAGACATATAAACATCAGTTTTTGAACCATCTTAAGCCTCTGGGTCGGAGCTCTGTGAATGGATCTACACCAAAATTCACACATACCATTCTGGGAATATGTTGAACAATTCCTCCAAATTTCATTAACTTCTGTTAGCAGTTAGGCGTCAATTAGATACATACATATATATATATATATATATATATATATATATATATATATATATATATATATATATATATATATACATACAGGAAAGAATGGCTGTACACACACACATATATATATATATATCGGCATTTGAAACATCCTAAACCTCTGGGTCGGAGCACTATGGATGGATCTACACCAAACTTGACACTAATTGTCCTACAAATATTTTAAACAATCCCTCCAAATTTCATTAACTTATGCTCAGCAGTTTAGGCATTCATAAAACATATACATACACATATACATACTTACATCGGTTTTTAATTCATCCTCTAGGGCAGAGCCCTGTGGATGGATTCACACCAAACGGCACTCAAACCATCTTGATAATATGTTAAACAATCTCTCCAAATTTTATTAACTTCTATTCAGTAGTTTAGGCCTCCATAAGATACATACATACATACATCAATGCATACGTCAGTTTTTGAACTATCCTAAGCCTCTGGGGCAGAGTCCTTTGGATGGATCTACACCAAACATCACACAAACCATCTTGGAAATATGTTACACAATCTCTTCATATTATATTAACTTCGGTTTGGCAGGTTAGACGTCCATAAGATACATACATAAACACATACATATATACTTTGGTTTTTGAACCATCCTAGGCCTCTGGGGCGGAGCCCTGTTAATGGACCTACACCAAACTTCAAGCATCCTGAGAATATGTTAAACAAATGCTCCAAATTGTATCAACTGCTGTTCAGCGGCTTAGGCATGTGTAACACACATACAAACATTCATTTATGTATATATATATTATAACATTACGTTTGAGGCTAAAGAATAAATTCAGCTTATATCCAAAAAGAAAAATAGTCGGAAGAAATATTAAGCCAGAATCAACCAGAATATTTCCTACGGACAAAGTACTTGACCATTGTTCTATTTCGAGTGTAGTCATAAAGGAGCTGGGGATCTTTAACAAAAGAAGGGTTCTACTATTTTAAGATAGGACTTACCAAATTACCAGGGTTATAACAATGTACCGTTGGGGCAAACTCTTTGTAGATGGTTATGGGAATAACCAAATTAACTGAAAATACGTAAGGGGTGAGAGATGACGCGGGGGTTGAAAAAAGAAGCGATTGGGGAGTCTTGGAGGATCTTCAGAAGAGGACAGACGTATTGGGGGGGGGACCAAGTGTCAGTAATGTTAATAAGGGGTAAAATTTTGTTAATTGAATTAAGGAAAATGTAAATTTTTGTGTTTGTATAATGTAAAAAAGTGTGTCGTAAATAATTTAATAAAGAATTAGGTAAATTAAGTGAGTTACTTTCTTTTAAACAGTAATTTCAGAACAATTTTAAATTCTTTAGTATAAAATAATAATCTAGTTTTTCACCGTGTTCTAATTCATAAAAAGATCCATAATAACGACCCCGCGATCTGTCACTGCTGGTAGGAGTATGAGAAGAGGGCTTCTGGTAGAGGCTGGATGTAGGAAGGGCATCTGCAAGACAGCAAGCGATAAGGAGCGAACGCAGTTCCTGTTGGTGACATTATTAACTTACTTACTGACTGATTTTGTGCAAAAATATCTTGTACTTATTGACAAGAAAAAGTGTGCAAAAATTAAATGTTGAATTTGAAATAAAAAATTGAATGTGATACGAAAATGTGCAAATAAAAATATGTTAAGGAAAATTGTGCAAAAATTAAAAATTTCAGTAAATAAAAAAAAAAATTTTAATGCAATACTAATGGTCTTTTACTAATGTGAAGATAGAATTGCAATTGAATTTGGAAAACAATATCACTGAACAAATGTGCAAATATATAAATTTTAAGGAAATAAAAAATACAAAAATAGTACAACGCTAATGGTCTTTAACTATTGTAATAATAGAACTGCAATTGAATTTGAAATTTAAAAAACAAACGTTAAAAAAATATTGTGGAAAAACATAAATATTAAGGAAAAAAGTTCAAAAATAATGCAACAGTAATGATCTTCAGCTAATGTAAAGATAGAATTGGAGTTGAATTTGAAATAAAACATTGAATGTGCTGAGAAATATGTGCAAAAATAAAAACGTAGGGAAATTTTAAAAAAATCAATTTAGAAAAAAAATTAAATATTGAGTTGAAAATTTTTTTTCAGTTTCAAAAGGGAAGAACATGGTCACCACTAAGGTGTGATTATATTATACTCGAAAAATAGCAATCTAATTGTGGAATTTTCTGTATTTTTTTATTTGGTATAATCAAGGGACACTTAGAGGCAGCGGTCCTTCCCCAAGAGTATATACATCATACGTTCATGTTGTTCTACTCGAGTGAAACAAGTATGTCAGAGAGGATTGATTTCCTCGTTTTTTTAATATATTAAAACATCATCAATTTATATCGGGTTTGTCGTACCTCCAAAGTAACTCTTATTTCAAACACTTTTACTTAATAATTTTGTTATAAAATGGTAAATAGCATACAATTATTCATATAAAATAGCTAAATCGTGTCAGTAATTAGACTCTTACTTTGATACAGCTTGAAGCCCTAATTAGTTCACTCTTTTCCCGTTAGTGTACAGATTAAGGCATTTATAATCCAATAAGTCTATAGATAAATACAATACATTGTCTCAGGACTGCTAGTGTAGTACTGTACTGGTATTTTATTAAAATCTTTATTAAATTTATTTTTGTAATATTTTACACTTCCAACTAGTAATTTTAATTAAAGTAATGTATAGGGCTATTTAAATGTAACTTATTTTCATTTCGTCACTTTTAGTTAAATCTAGAAGTCTAAGTGGTCAAATAGGGTGGAGATAACTGAGCAATGTGCAGATCTCATTGAAAATCCCGACATTAATGAAATGCACAGGTGAGAAAACAACACTAAAGCACAAAAGAAACCACCTAAATAACTTCACAAATTCAATATGATCTATTGTATTATGTACGGACCCATTCTTGTCTCCATATATACTTCAGAAGGGAACCAAATTGTCCAAATATAAAACCATCCAAAACTAGCAAAATCATTTTTCTCAGACATAGTAACTGAGTGAAAACTTTTGCTTACTTGCTGACAGATTTTAAAACAGTCTTTTCATAGTCAAAATCAACCAAATAATTACTTATGTTTTATACAGTGAATTCAAGATAATGACATCAAGCAAGTTAGCTTTGTCAATAACAGGACTGTTTCGAAATACATCAGCAATGAAGTTAATACACAAACCAAACCACAAGCATCAACATTCAACGACCTACCTAAAGTACACAAAAAAGACATATCAATACACACAGCAACACTCCAGCAACTATAACAAACTTGCAAAACATCTCGAAGAAATAACATGAAATTTATTATCCACACCAGTCTAAAAAAGAACTTAGACCTCAAACAAAAAATAAAAACCACAAACATACCACACAATTCTGTACAAGCTACAGTTGTCATAACCAGTTTACCAATCAAAGAAACAATAATCGAACAAAAAATATATCACTTACACTTTTTAAAAAATGTTTTAACTTGCCTACAGTAGCACTTACTTTGCTTGTTGAGGACGGCCGTTTCAGGAGATGTGTCCCTTTGTCAACTCAGACCGTAACTGATCTCAAGGTTTACGTAGGTTAGGGTGGGGGTGGGATATTTTGGTGGTGTGGGTGTATTTTGTGTGTTACTTATTACACTTTCATATTACTTTGCAATCAGACTTTTTGTTAACTATAAGTTTTTTAATGTTTAACTTACACTTGGAGGAAACGTTTTCATCTTAGGACTTCTTCAGCCTTGTATTTTTGCCGCTATTGCTGCAATTGTGCTTTTTGGTACCAACTTTTGAAAGTTAGAAGTGATGTGATCGAAAAGTATGTGTGATTTGTGTCGTGTTTGTTCATTTAGGATGTAATTTTTATATGTGTTGCTATGTCTCTAAATTTCATATTGTTCTAGTGTGTTTAATTTATGGCCTTTTGTTGCATGTGTGGAGCATGCTCATGTTATTTTTCATACTATTGCATGAGTATTTAGTGTCCATGAGGTGATTTGCGAAGGTGGATTCAATAGTAGTGTGCAGTGCGCTTCTGTGGTCTTTCGGCAAAAGATCTGCCTAGAGTTAGTTCAATATAGAACTTAATGCAGTTGTTGCATTGTAGTTTGTATATTCCTGGGTTATTGTATGCGTTGGTATTGTTATCAATGCTGTGTCTGATAGCTGTTTGGCTTTTATTTGTCTGTGAGCTACATTGTATCCGCTGTTCTACATTGTATTAATTTGTAACCGCTGGATTGCGAATCTTATATCTAGAATGGTTAAATTTATTTATAAATAGAATCAGATGATTGGTAATAAAAAATATTCATGTGAAACTAGTGGAAAAATTTAAATAAATCGTTATTATTCAAAACACAAACTTCAGCAAAATATACTTTTAAATCATTACACTTTTGGTATTAACCTTACACACTAAGTCAGCCAATTATTCAATGCAGTGAGTCACGGCAAGACTTGTCCGTGACTCACAGCATTGAATAATGTGGTGACCTAGTGCAAAACAGGTCTGCTGAAAAATATCAATAAGTGTGGTTTTTTTGCCAAGTTAATAGCAAAAGTGTAATTATAGAAAACCTCAAGATGTAAAACATAAAAACTGCAAGATTTAAATCATACTTATTGGATAAAAATAAAACTGTTTACTCTAAATCTCACTACACATTAGATTTAGCCAAGCACTCATTGTAGGTGACATTACCGTCAAAACTAGTCTGTTTGTTTTAATAAACTGTGTAGTAAGATTTAGAGTAAACAGCTTTAGTTTTTACCATTGTGAATTGTTCTCACTTGAGCTCTAACTTAATACTTGTTGGGTTAATCACTTAAGTTTCACCAAACGTAATGTACTACAAAATTCAATAGTTATTGGGTATTTAAAATTGTCTATTTGTTATCTAAATAGACATTTATATTCTAAGATACTTGGAACAATTTTATACATAATTGTTTTTATCAGCAATAGAACCATTTAAACAACAAAATTAATACAATGCTAATTGTGCTATATATAATGTAAAATCATGGAAACTTGTCTACTAAATATTATATGTTTCAGTACAGTTTACTGCCATTCCTAACGTTTTAACAATATTCTCTTCTGTTGACGCATATCGGAGTAACTCCATGACCCGAAATGGAGTAACGCCGAAACACATCAACAGAGGAGAATATTGAAACGTTAGGAATGGCAGAAAACTGTACTGAAACATAAAGAAATAAAAAACCGCACATATAAAAATACAACAAATACAACCATTTCAAAAACAAACAGACAAATACAAACTATCAGGTATTTACAAATTAATATGTAACGATTGTCCCAGCTATTACATCAGCCAAACCAGTAGGTCATTTTATACACACTTCGAAGAACACCATAGAAAACAAACCCATAGAAATCAAACAACCCAAAATGCAGCTACGCAAAACACCTAAAAAAACACGCAACACACACACACGAATTACATACTAATTTAAATGTTCTCCAAATATTAAAACAAAGTAAAAAACTAACAACTTTAGAAAAATACGAGATATACAAATACTACACAACAGACAAAGAAAACATATTAAATGATCACACACATTTTGAAGCCAACAGCCTTTTTCATTACGACACACAACCAAAACAATCCACCCATCCCACAGTCATAAATCCATCCCATTACAGCCTTTGTACCTAACACGACGCCGCCAGTAGAGGGTTAGGTTAGTAAAAGGAAGGAATGTTTTGAAACGCATCAGCAAGTAAATCATTACGTTAAACACTTTTTATACTAATTTTTATTCTAATTATAATATAGAAATATTCTAAACAGAAATGAAGATGAGTATATTAATAATATAGTGATTATTCATAAGACGTAGCTATGGCAGAAGCATATGACAATACCTGTAGGGTTTATATAGAAATACTGTAACATTACTGTTTTTTGTTATCAGATTATACTTAAGTGGCAATGAAATAAAACGAAATAGAATCTCACCTAAACTTGCTTGTTCTGGGAAGTCAGTGTGCTCTTAAACACATCTCTGAGAGACTTTCAACAGGTTCATAGAAATAAAACTCCTCTGCCATGGTTAGGTTATAAAAATGTAAATACAATAACTTTCATTATTAGTTCTAAAATTAAATCACTCTCCTAGAATATAACTGTCCAGTATTAGAATTACCAATAAATATTACCTTAATGAACTTACCTTTGCATTGTTGTGACTTGGTAAACCTAATGACAAATACGCTTGCATATCTTTGTGCAATGCCAATAGATAAAAATATTAACTCAGAAAATGATGCAGTTGAAAATTTTGACACAAAACACGCCATTTTGTTTCAGATGGGCATCCATAAATACGCGCTAGACCAAAATAGAAGAGGGGAGGGAGATATGATGCTTTGGGATTAACGCTAAAAGCCAGTAATATGTTTTAATATAAATAATATGAACGTCATATTACAGATTCAGATTCGTAATACAAAAAAATGTTCTTATAGCACTGTATCAAGTAAAGTTTAGATGCATTTTACATAATGTGACTGTGAATTTTTAATAATTTAGACATTGTAACAACAATCTAAAGAAAGATGTAAATCCACAATTCTTCTTAAAATTATCTCACATATACTCTAGATTATACGTGAGTATATATATATATATATATATATATATATATATATATGTGTGTGTGTGTGTGTGTGTGTATGTGTGTGTGTGTGTGTGTGTGTGTGTGTAGAGAATATATACTCGTTCTTTTGTATTTGTGTGAGTATGTATATATATATATATATATATATATATATATATATATATTGCACTTTAACTGCCCTAAGATTTACTTAATCAATAATAGATGAAATTCTGCCATTTTAAACACTTCAAAAGCAACAAATCAATAATTGCACACACACACACACACACACACACACACACATATATATATATATATAAAATATATATATAATATGCATATAATAAATATATATATATAATTTTATAATTTTTTTTTGAAAAGGTAATTTATTAAGAAATATATACACACACACATAGATATTTTTAACAAACAAGAATAACATATTATGGGAGCAACGCAAGCGGCCAATAAACAATAAATTATTTCTGTTTTATATATATATATATATATATATATATATATATATATATATATATATAATAAATTGAAAATATTTCAAAAACAAGAATACTTTTAATGAATATATTTATTCTATTTTGTGAATATATTTAGAATAAATATATTCGTTAAAAGTATTCTTGTTTTAGAAATATTTTCAATTTATTAACTATATTACAAGAAAACATATCATCATATTTAATATATATATATAATTAGTAATCGAATATGTGCTTATATATACATATATAATAACTAATTTATTATTACACTAATTATATATATATATATATATATATATATATATATATATATATATATATATATATATTAAATATGGTGATATGTTTTCTTGTAATATAGTTAATAAATTGAAAATATTTCTAAAACAAGAATACTTTTAATGAATATATTTATTCTAAATATATTCATAAAATAGAATAAATATATTCATTAAAAGTATTCTTGTTTTTGAAATATTTTCAATTTATTATATATATATATATATATATATATATATATATATATATATATATATATATAAAACAGAAATAATTTATTGTTTATTGGCCGCTTGCGTTGATCCCATAATATGTTATTCCCTCCACTAGTCTACAATGGTTTACCATTCTTCTTATCCTTTCTTAATTTTTATCACAAAATGGCGTACATTTGGAAGTGTTTGTAGATATTGGAATTTGTCCAATATATGGACCAAATTTGGATTCTTTAAGCGTATAAACCTTTTAAGAAGTGGAAACCTTGCTGTGTTAACTAAAGCCTCTTACAAAACATATTTTCTTTATATCTTGCAATGCAAGAACGTTTGTATTGGTCTTTGTCAGACGGTTTACTGCACAGCAATATAAAGGTAAGTTTATTAAGGTAATATTTGTAAGTAGTTTTAATGCTAAGCTGAGGATAGGCTAAAATTTCCTTTCTTGTGACCTAAGTAGGGGACTACGTATAATTTTCAGTAACATATTAATTGATTTATCTGCTTTTCCACTTTACTATTCTTTAAAAATTGTTTAAAGATTTCAATCATCTTAACGATAGGAATAGATACTGGGAAATAATGAAGTCTTCATGTGTATCCAAATTTTGGTAATTATTAAGATCAAGGACTACTGCTCCGAAATATACTTATAAAGTCTCCAGTTAGGATAGATTTGATTTTAAATTTATGCATTACTATATACCTTAAAAGTTTCCAGTCAGGATAGATTTGGTTTTAATTTTACACAAAAGGTTCAATTTTACCTAAATGGTTAAATGTACAAAATTAGAACCAAATCTAGGTAATTGTTTAGTTTGCTAAACTCTGAAGATTATTTGTGAATTGCATTAACCGGGGTCATTATTTGAGTAACTTATGGTATAATAATCGATCGTTCATAGCGGGTTATCCGGCGTTGACGGGCCACCCTATTCCACGGATAATCGGGAGTTTACTGTATTTTCATGAAACATTCAGAAACATGTAAAAAGGCTATTATTTTTTTATGTGCTTAGAAACATTATTTCTTTAAAAATTAAAGTTGGGTAAAATTTTCAGTGCGGATGTAGAAGTTGTGAATGGGCGCGGAGTGATACAAATGTTTTTTTACATCACAGTGCTGCGCATAAGGTTGTACGCATCGGCCACGGTACGTCACACAACCTTACGTGTGTAGATATTTGAGAAATGTTTTGGCTTAATTTTTATACATATATTTAAATATACTTATAAAGTCTCCAGTTAGGATAGATTTGGTTTTAAATTTATACATTACTGTATATCTATAAAATATACCTAAAAAGTGTCGTCAGGTTAGATTTGGTTTTAATTTTATACATTACCTAAATAGTTACATTTATGTTATTACAATTACGTGGTTACAATTACAACCAAATCTATCCTGACTGGATACTTTATATTTTATACTTTTATTTTGTTAAATTCATTAAAATTATGCCAAAACGTAATGCTACACATTATCCAAGTGTAACGGTTAGTACATTTGTGATGTCGTGTATCCCTCAGCGAGGCAGGCAGCTTATTCAGAACTGCTACATCCGCTCTGAAAATTTTACCAAGCTTTAATTTAAGAAAAAATAATGTTTCTAGGTACAGAAAACATTAAATTTCAATGAAAATAGCCTTTTTACATGTTTCTGAATGTTTCATGAAAATACAGTAAACTCCCGATTATCCGTGGAATAGGGTGGCCCGGCAACGCCGGATAACGAATACTCCAAATAATCCGCTATGAACGAAGAATACGCAAAACGATCGATAATCGATTATTATACCAAAAAGTTACTCAAATAATGACCCCGGTTAATGCAATTCACAAATAATCTTCAGAGGACAAAATACAGAATATAATTTAAAATGTCGATGTATTTGACGGATTATATCATGTACATTTATATGTCTAACTATTTACAATACGTACATAAGTATATGTCAAAAGTAAGTATGTATGTACATATGTAATTTCCTTTAAACATAATATTTTCACTTTTTAACAAAAAATTCTGTCACTTTCATCTGTTTTTTGTGAGTATTGATTTAGCTTTAATGTGCAATCTAAGTTTCTTGAGAACCATTTTGTTGCACAGTGTCTACTTGTGTTACAAAGCCATAAAGATCGATAATGTATATGACAGACATAGATAATGCATATGTCACGTCCTAGACTATTTATAGCCGAGATTAGCTGACATTTGTTATCAATCTTATGATACACACTAGGTTTTCGGGCGTCCAAGCATTTTGTCATTGTCTCTTATATACAGTAGTCTGCTCGCCCCTTTTATTTCGCTGGCCCGTGTCGGGATGCTTCCCTTTCAATGTAAAAATTAGTACGTACATATTTACATATCTATTCCCTTTATCTTAACTTCTATTAAGCCTTATATGTAATTACGTCGTAATTCACCGTTTGGAAATTTAAACACATGAATCAGATTGGAATAAAAATTGGATATCTGTAAAACAATGGCAGACCCCGGATAATCCGCAAACCTGTTAATCCGCCCACGGATAATCGGGAGTTTACTGTATATGCCTGGTTTAGCAAACTAAACAATTACCATTGTGAGGTTTAGCAGCCACCTACGATATTTTGGAAATTGTAAACAACCACTGAATGGGACGATATGCACAAACATTTTAATTTTATTTACATCGGAAAGCTATTTTCAATTTAAAGTAGGGTAAAAAATTCAGTGCAGAGGCATAAATTGGGAATGGGCTGCAGAGTGATACAAATGTTTTATGACGTCACAACTGTAGTGATTAGGTTGTGCTTCGGCAGTGGAGGGATACAGTGACATCACAACTGTAGTTGGTGTTTTATCTATCTAAACTTTATGAATCAAAAACATCTGTTGAAGCTATATTGATAACTATTATTTTTGTTATTGCCAGGGAAGGTGAATCTTATATATCTATATTGAAATATACCTATGAAGTATCCAGTCAGGATAGATTTGGGTAATTGTGGAGATTCCTAAACCGGCCTATATTTTCATGAAACATTCAGAAACATGTAAAAAGGCTATTTTCTTTATTATTTTTTTTGCCTAGAAACATTATTTTTCTTAAATTCAAGTTGGGTAAAATTCTCAGCTCGTAGAAGTTGTGAATGGGCGCGGAGTGATACAAATGTTTTGTTACGTTACAGTGCTGCACATAAGGATGTACGTATCGGCCCCGGTACGTCACGCAACCTTACGTGTGTAGATATTTGAGAAATAACGTTTTGCCTTAATTTGTATACATATATTTAAATATACTTATAAAGTCTCCAGTTAGGATAGATTTGGTTTTAAATTTATACATTACTGTATACCTATATTAAAATATACCTAAATGGTTACATTTATTCAATTAAAATCAAATCTATCCTGACTGGATACTTCATATTTTATACTTTTAATTTGTCAAATTCATTAAATTTATGCCAAAACGTAATGCTACACATTATTAAAGTGTAACGGTGTTACGTGACGTCAGTACATTTGTGATGTCGCTTATCCCCCTGCGAGGCAGACAGCCTATTCACAACTGCTACATCCGTGCTGAAAATTTTACCAAACTACAATTTAAGAAAAAATATTGTTTCTAGGCAAAAAAAAATAATTTCAATGAAAATAGCCTTTTTACATGTTTCTGAATGTTTCATGAAAATATAGGCCCGGTTTAGGAATCTCCACAATTGTCGTGAAATTTAATACTTTCTAAATACAGAAATTTTAATTTAAAACCTGTTAAAAGTATTAGGATATTCTTAACTTTTATATTTTTTTAGAGACAATTGATCAGTTGTTAATAAATTTAATTTATGGTAATAATTAAGCTTAGACCAAGTTAATTATAATTATTATTTATTATCTCTAGCCACTGTGGAATATTAGCTAGAGGTAATAAATAATTACGACTAACCAGGTCTGAGGATCTTGTTTACAAAAATTTTAGTATTTTTAACTGTACTATGTTCCTTACATAGTATTTCACCCATGTGTAAATATGTAAAGAAATAATTAGAGCAAAATGATTTTGAATTGTCAAATTCACTTGGATTTTTATTCTTAATATTTTTCCACATCTATTTTCACTTCCTTAAAACTTGAAGAGTCCATTTAAAATAATCTGATGCGTATTTAAAATGTTTCGGTCACAAATGAACTATTTATTTCCTGGTTCATAAAGCAAGTAATGATAGGTTTAGATCTAATTTTCATATATGAAAGGAGGCAAGCCACTAAGGCATGACATAAGCTGAGACGCAAGCAGCGCACGCAACACAACACACTGCAGAAAACTGTGCCGCCATATTTCCTAACATCCGCGTAAGCTGAGGCGCATGTTTGTAGCACTGACACAGATTTTACGACACACGCCACGCAACTAGGGATCCAAGATGTTGTTAAATGACAGTTTGACTCAGTTGGTAACTGACAAACGCTCAACAGTAGCTCACATATTGTACCGAAATTTTGTATTTTAAACATCTTTAATGCCACACATGTTTTGACAATTAAGTTGTCTTATTCAGTAATGGACAAACGCTGAACCATAGTACTTAACTCTTATATTTTTAAAATCTCTAATAACTCTGTGCGAGTTACATGTGCTATACAATGTGAATCATGAAGGTTATAGCAAAAAAACGTATAAAGACTTTGTGAGCCAACATAGCCATGTGTATGTTTCGTTTTTTCATATATTCACTCTGCCACAGAACTAATTCCTCAATTTTCATATCGGTTCAAATGAGTTGGTATATGATTTTCAAGGCGAAAATGGCATGCGTGTGCCGTGTGCTACGTCTCAGCATGTGCGGGTAAAACATTTGTGTGTTGCGCCGCAAAACGTGGCTTGCGTGTGCTGCGCCACTTGCGTCTCAGCTTATGCCCTGCCTAAATGTTATCATATATTTTGGAATGCATCCTAATTTAATTTGTTCAAGGCAGTTAGGTGTAATATAGTTTATAGATGTTACTGTATCTATTCATTTTGCCACTCAGTGAAAAAGGCTTAATAATTAACCTAATCCTTTGACTTTTGAATGTATATCTGTGCTTTTAAAGAAATTTTGTCTAACCATTTTTTACCTTTAATATCTTAGAAAAGAAATTGCTATACAAATCAAAAATATAGTCTTTAAATATTCTTGGTGGGTTTATTAGTAATTTTAAAAAATTATAAAAGTCCAAGAAGTCATATACCATATTTTTTTATTTCAAATTAACTGACTAATAATTAACTATGTGTTAGGGGAATACGTGGTATTAAAAACATATTTAGGAATCCTAATAAATGTTGTATTTTACAGGGTGCAGCCGTTGTCGCGGATTGGAAACATTGTCATGCGAGCTCAATGCATGAACAAGGGCTACAGACACACATAGCTCACTGACGCAGTCCAACATTTGAAACACAAGTTAAAATGGTAAAATATATTTTATTATAAATAAATCTTTTTAATTTTTGACCTATAGAGTATTTATTTAATATTATGGTATCATTTTAATTTCCTGGTTGTTTATTAATATTGTCACGATTATCTAGCATGAAATTTTTGTTCAAATTAATGTGATTAAAGTTATCAAATTTGGTTCAAGATTGTGACTCGTGTTTTGTTACATAGTTGTGTTATTACTTCAAGCAGTATAAGGAGTTTACATGGTATGGTGATAAACGTTGATAGAAATGTCAACTTAAGCAATAAATAAACCATTTTTAAAGTCAAATAAATTTTAATTTCAAATAATTTTGAGGCGTAAATTTAATTTTAGATATTAATTCTTAAAGAATTAGGATGTTAAATATTGCAGTTATCTGTTACATAATTAGTTAATTGACCTGCAAAGTCAAGAATTAAATTGAATCTAAAAATGGTGCATTCAATAAATAATTTTACCAACAAAATTTAAATTTAAATAAATCGAGTTTTACTGCACAAAATTATACAATAAAAAGAAAATACATTTGAAACGTTTACACTATTTTATATCTGGCTTTACATTTTTTTAACATGTAATGAATTTATGAAAACTGTCTATTATTTTAAAATTTATGGCATGGCATATGATATCCACAAAGAGATTGCTTCTACTTAAATTAAAGTACATTTCAATTTAGTTTTATTCAACATTTAAAAGAATTGATATTGCATCATACAAATTAATTATCACTTCCCGCATTTTTAAAAATATTAAAACTTGTACTATTTTGCTGTGACCATTTGAATTTGAAAGTTAAATTTTAATTTCACATCACTTTACAGTGCCGGCAAAAAGTTTAGGGACACTCCTACATTTATATGTTTTTGCTATTGTCCTAAAACTTTCTGCCAATCATATATTAGTAACTTATCAATGAATTGAGAATTTAAGATTTTCCTGAAATTTTCATTCATTAATAAGTAAGGGTTGGCAAATTATAAAAGTTTTTCCCATTTTAAAATTTTTGAGGAAACCCCTGTTTTTTTCCAATTAAAAATGTATAATAAAAAAAATACACATCTGATTCAAATGATACTTTGTACACATGTTTAGCATAACATTTAGAATGTAAATATGCATTATTTATTATTTACAAAAAATCACCTCTCATTTGGTACCAGGTTAACTTTGCTTTAGATTTTCAGATTTTTCAGCATAAAATTCTCACATTTCAATAGTGAATATCTAGTGAACGGAGCCACTTGGAGCGGAACTGACTGTACCGTTGTGTTCCTCGCGTCATGGCGGGGCGGGGGGACATGTGCGCGCGAATCTGTTGTTGTTCAGACGTTCCTCAGTTGTGCTGACATAACCCTACTTATTCAGTGCGCTTTTCTAGGGTTGATTCCCAAAAACATGGGTCGTTCATCTGTGACTGTTGAAGTTAGGTGGCAAATTGTTGGTATGCATAAAACCGGCATGACAGAGCAATTGGACATGCATTGAACGTTTCTAAGACTTCTGTTGAGAACACTGTGAATAAATTTACGAAGACGGGTACTGTCATCGATGCGCCTAGAAGCGGACGTCCCCGTAAGACGACACCTCGCCAAGATTGCAAGCTGCTTAATAGCAGCTGTTGAAGGCTCAGTCAACAGCACATCTTACTGCAAGATCATGGAAGAAGTAATGCTTCCCTCAGCTGCAAGGTTGCTTGGTGAAAATTTCATTTTTCAGCAAGACAATGCCCCCTGCCATAAATCCCGTCAAACCATGGCATGGTTTCGCGATCAAGATGTAGAAATTCTCCCTTGGCCAGCCCGAAGCCCTGATTTAAATCATATTGAAAACATATGGAATACTATAGGTATGCGGTTGGCTAAAAAGAAGCCTACCAACAAGAACGAGCTCAAGCTAATGATCGCTCAACTCTGGAAAGACATCAGCAAGGAAGAATGCAGAAAGCTCATTGACACGATGCCAGACAGTATAAAAAGCTGCTACAAGGCCAAAGGCGGGCCAATAGACTATTAAGTTCATAGTTTTTTTTTTCTCAAATTTTCAATTTGACTTTCATTTTTTGTATAAATGAATTGACTTTAAGCTAAAAGTTGTACTTTTGTCGCCTGTCCCTAAACTTTTTGCCGGCACTGTATGTTAAAATTAGAACTTATCTGAACTGGAATTTGTGATGTAGAACTTGATTCCTGGATCAGATCTCGCCATTCAGCATTTTGGATTTAAGTTGATTGACAACCTTGCCCGGTGTTGAGTATTAGTGTAGCAACATTTCTTGGAACAAAGTAATATAAGTTATACCTTCACATAATTAAAACTGTTAAAATAAGAAAATCCATTTTGCTCGCCCCATCTTGCAACGTGTGTATGGGTCTACAACCGCCAACCAAAAAAAAAATTGCCTACCACGCGAGTTTTTAACTTCTGCACAATGTTCTGGCGCAGAACATCTTTTGATCAGGTTTTGTGGATATTGTATTTCAACCAGTATAATTTACATTTTTATTTTATATTTTTAAATTAATATCTCGGTTTGTTTTCTGAAGCTGCTGTAATATGTAACATTTTTTCCTAAAATAATGTTACATTCTTACTAGCTTTTTGCACACAGTAAAAATTCCTGTTATTATATAGTAAGTAAGCATTTATTTATATACAAATATCACAGTCCAGCAATATGAAGTAACAATTAAGCAGTTAATCCCCTGGTACAGACATTAGTAGATCTACATAAGAATTTGTTAATGTATCTATTGTATAAAACTCCAGCTAGGACTTGCTGGATCAAAAATAGAAAAATCAACAGGAAGTCACCATTTATACCTTGCATATTGAAGCTGTTGTTGCTTTGTCATATTTTGAAAATCACAAACAAATTGTATTTACAGACACTGTACATGTAAAAACTTCACAATCTATTGTAAGGAAAACGGAAATATTGGCACAGAAACGTTAAAAATGACGGATCAAATTGCTCAGTGTAATAAATTATTTTATTAGTCCCTTTATAATTTATAAATAGATTGTAATTCATTTGGACTTTGTAAGTTGTTTCATTGAACCTTTAAAACAAGTAATATTTCTACGTTTCTGAATGTTATACTTTAATAGGTAATTCTCAAATTATGTAATTCGTGGAAGTTTTTGCATGAATATCAAAAATTATCGAGAGTTAACATATGTTATATGATTTGTTTTATAAATTAAGGATATGCAGTATTTATTATTATTATTGAATAAACCGGGCACATGTTTTCAATTGTAAATATTGCATTGTTTCATGTTTACTAACCCATTGCACTCCATGGAGAAAGTTTTCTTGTATTTACAAAATATTATTAGCAGGCATGCCAATTATGGTTTTTTACATTGTTTTTAGCCATGGCTTCAAGAAATTATGTTTTAATTATTTGTTTTTAATGTTTTGTCTGCCTGCTTGGCCCTTGTTAATGTGTTATCGTCTCTGTGCTTCAGATAAGCATGTGCAATACAATTCTCATGTCTAAGCAATTATTTTTGGCTCTTGAATCTATCACCATAATGAAAAATATTCATGCCTGTGCTAAATGCATTCTCGGAATAACAGGTCACACAAAGTTGCTTTTTATTGCCTTCCTGATGTTTATTGTAAACTTGTCAGCTGGGGATTTAGGCCAACAACTTACTCTAGTCCTTTATCGTTCATTTGTCGGTTAGATTGCAGAGAGTGATTAAGTACAGTGACATTAGATCTGTGTTATAAGATCTCCTTAGTTGGTTCCACATCTTGTTATAAAAAAAAAAAATATGTTGTTAATTTAGTGTATATTTTTTTTGAAATTATTTTGGTTGAAAAGTTTTTTTTACAAATCTCAAGGAAAATAACTAAGCTTTTTAGTATAAAAACTAAAAATAATTATTGTATTATTATTTTGTGCATATTAATTTATATAATTTATTTTTGAATAGTAATGATTACAAATAACTAATTTAATAATAATAAATTAATGCAACACAATTCAGTTGGCATGACCACTGAATTCGGAATTATTTCGATTGCCTGGGCTGTGCAGAACACTAATAATTTAATCCGCAATCAGTTAATCTACTTTCAAACAAAATTTGGGATTTTATTACCTATTAGGGTGGGAATATGTTAATGTTTAATACATGTTAAAATATGTATATAATTATTTTTGTGTAAAATAAAGTTATTAGTAATAGATGATTTTACATTATATCAATAGCCACATTCCACAAAACAACATTATATAATTAGAAGGTTTAATAAAATTATTTTTGTAAATGAAGCCTTGGTTTTTTTTTAGTTTCAGAATCTCAAGGGGTTGTGAAACAAACTGACAAAGATATAAACACTGTGAACACTTAGTTTTTTAAAGTGTTAGAACACTTCCTAGGAACTGTTGTATCAGCTGCTGTTGTAAGTAAATGAGTGTCTTAATAATTCTTTAGTTGATATAATATTATTTATTACTGACCTTGTTATTTTCAGGTTAGTTCTGGGAAAGCTTGACGTTTAGATTTTTTTCCTTAATACATTTTGTATATTTGTTATAGGCAGTGTACCATTTGATAATGATTTGTAGTATGCTGCATATTTTTTAAAACTTTTAAGTATACATTAGAATAAAATATAATTTTTACTTAATTTGATTTAAATAAATAAATATGTTTTGAATAAGCCATGTTTAATTATTTGAACTTGTGAAGAGGGACAGCCTGATACATTTCCAAAGGTTGCAACTTGTAGCAAATGGAAAATATGGAAAGAGATTTAAAATATCAAATCATATTACAGACTTCTATAAAATCTGATTAGATGCAGTTTCGGTGCATAAGTGTGTACATTAGTGACAGCCTTGTTAAAACAAAATTCTTGTCAACAGAATAGATAACAAAATTTTGTATGATACTTTTAATGAGGATGTGATACTGGAGATGGATATCATTGCAAAATAGGAATTTATATTTCACTTAAGAAGAGGAGTTTTGACTGCTGGGGAGGAGGATGTCATGGACAAGATCAGTCGACATGAGTGATTTTATTAGAAGACGTTGTTGTGCTCCTCAGAACCAGAATAGTCGGAGCTACAATTGATCGAAACATTCTTATTTTTTAAACTATAGTACTAGAACTGACCTGTAATGATGAGCCTCGGCCATGGTGTCTTGTAGCAAAAACTCTTTTTGTAATTGGAAGAAAACTCCTGACATAGTCTGATGAACATGAATTATTGCTCCATAAGAAAAACTTGTGAAAGGTCATTTGGTGGCAAAACTAATGCTGAATTTTTCAGACGATGATATATCGTTATCAGCATTTTGTGACTTATATGTTATACCTGAGCTACCCCTAATTTAATTTAGGTAACTATTTGTAGAAAGTAAAACAGTAAAAAAAACATTTATAATTTATTATTCAATCTCATGACTAGTCACAACTCGAGGAACAAGGACTACATGATTGACAAAAGTATTTGCTGATATCTATTAAATCATTCAAAAATTCCTAAATCTGGTGCCTTTCAGTGTCAACTTTTGAAATAACTGTAATTAGAATTAATTAATACATAACTAAATGAATACTTAAGCTTACTTGCAGACGTGTTTCGAAACAACCATTTCTTTTACAAAGATAAGCCTCTGCTGGTTTTTTTTACTATGGTTTAATATGTGGAGAATATTTAAATTAGTATGTATGTCCGTGTTTTGTAAATCTGTTGGGTAGCTGAACTTTGGGTTAAGTTATTTATGTCGTTGATGTTTTCATTGAACGATCTACCGTTTTGGCTGATATAATAGTCGGGACACTTGTTACAAGCTATTTTCTATATACCAGATAGATTGTATTTGTCTGTTTGTTGTTGAAAGGGTTGTATGTATTGTCTTAAAGTGTTCATTGTTTTGTATGATATTTGGTATTGAAGTTTTCTGAATGTGGAAACAATTTTGTGTGTATTTGTTGTGGTATGTGAGGGATATTTATTAACTCTTTTTGTGTGGTTTTTCAGTGTGGCTGTTTGGTGGTGTTGTTTATGTTTAATTTACATGCGTATCTTGTCTATGAGTGTATGTTGCTAGCCGTTTAGTTGAGCGATGTATTTTATTGTGTTCAGTTCTTCGTCATAGTCTTTCTGTAGCATTGGTATATTGATTAGGCGGTGTAACATATGATTAAATGTAGCGTGTTTGTGTTGTGTGGGGTGATTAGATGTGTTATGTATGACAGTATCGGTAGTTGTTGGTTTTCTGTATATTTTGAAATTGTGTTTGGTGATAGTAAGGTCCAGAGAGTTCATTTTATGATTTTCTTATAATTCGAGAATAAATGTGAGATATTGGTGAAATTGTTTGATTTGCGTTTGTTGTCATTGTATAATAGTAAAATATTGTCTACATATCTATGGCAGTAAGTTATTTTTTGAGTATGTTTGGTTTTCTGTAGAATGTATTGTTGTTCATTGTGATGTAGGAATATTTCTGCTAGGATGCTTCAGATGGAGGAACCCATGGGGAGGCCATCGTTTTGTGTGTAGAATTTGTGTTGATATGTGAAATAGTTTTGTGATATTATGATTTTGTGGATGAGTTTATGTGGAGTTTTGCTTGCTGTGAGATAGTTTTGGAGTGTTTGTTCAATGGGTACATTGTGTATAGGTTTTTTATGTCGAATGATGATATGGTGGAGTTGTGTGGTATATAAATGTCCTTAGCTTTGTGAATGATTATTAAAAGTTAATTTAGTTAAAAAAAAAATAGATAAATAATGTTACAAACAATTAGCTTTCATTTAGTAATACTTGAACACAATAACCATCCAGTAATTCTACCCAATAGCCACCCTGGTAAAAAAAGTAATAAAATTAGGATTTTGTGAAAATATTGAAGAATGAAAAGTTATTTTTAATTAAATAAAAATGTTAAAAATATTATTTAATAATTATTTTTTATGTAACAAATAACAAGTGTTTGTTTTAAAAAATTATTATTAATTGTTGTCTAAGGTAAATTTTTACTTGTAATTTTCTTTACAATTGTATTTTTTTTTACAATTTTCTTTAATGAAGTGTTGTGAGATGTAAAATGTCTTTTTCACTGTGCCATATGGATAATAATGTACATAAATCTGCCCTGATGATAAATCATGTTTGTTCTTGCTATACCAATACAGATGAAAATTTATTAAAAAAGTAATGTTATTTGGAGGCTATATATTTGTTGTCAGTCATATGAAAAGAAGAACTGATACATCAATTTAAATCCTGTTTAAATCTTGTGTTTCCTAATGTCTCATATATTGAAAAAAATAATTGAAATCCTGTTTTTAGGATAATTATTTCCTCATCAACATCAAGACATCTATAAACCACAGGATAATAGCAGCCACAAGCAACATCAAGACATCTATAAACCACAGGATAATAGCAGCCACAAGCAACATCACCATCTGTTTTAAATTGCGTTTGTTATATATAACAGGTAAATTTTCTTCGTCTTTTTTAGTTTTCAAAACTTTATATATCTATTGTAAGGAACAAGGTTATATCAATTTACAAATGCTGCTAATAAAGTATAGAATATCATGAACAGACTGAATGCATTTCAACTCTGCCTTTTCTAGCATTGTCTGTAGGTTTTTAGCAGTAAAGTTTTGAAAAGTTCTATTTAATTCGGTTTATTTATAGATGCGTTAGTTTTGTTGATTAGGCTGAATATATTCTAACATTATTTTGTGTATAAATTGGTTGTAAAGAATTGTAATTGATCTTCAATGTTCATTAAATGTTGCATTATGTACGTAATATACTGTAGAATAAATTTAGATTCAATTATTAAAAAAGTTCAATCGAGTTCAATCAGGTGTTAATGGTTTGGTTTTGTCTACAATGATTAACTGATTTTGTTTTGTATGTTTTTTATTGTTTTAACTGATTGATTACATTTTGGAGTTGAACATTTAAAATTTTCTTATTCTAATATATGTTGTTATATAAACCTGTCATTGTGGTGACATCTCATTTCTATGTCTTCAATCTGTTTTTATTTTCAAAATCCTTTAAAGTAAACTTAATATACTTATTAAACTTGAAAACTCTCAATGACATTAGAAGTCATCAGATCATCACAGTCCAGACCATGTAAATGTATTATAATAATGTTCTGAATTTTAAAGAATTTTTTATATTTATTTTCATTATCAGATTGATAGATTATTCCTTGCCCATTTTGCTAATCCTGATTATTTTTGTTGCTGTATTAGTTGATCCTATGATCATGCATATCCTTATCTTATTTTACACTAAAATAATTTACAATTATGGCTTGATTCCTTGTCTCCATGACCACATCTTTCCATTATGAGTTACCAAAATCTCAACTCACATCTAGTTAAAATGTCGTTTTCATCTAAAGTAAATTTATTTTCCAGGTTGGAAGCACTGTTGTACAGATACTTCGTATTTGCTGCTATAGTTTTTCGACATTGAGGAAAACGTGTGATTGTTGTGAAATAGTTTTATTGGTTTATACAAATAAAACTTGCATTTCAGGTGTAGGACTTTCAGTTGTAAGAAAATGTGTTGATTTCAGTTGTTTTGCCTTTCCATCCTTGTAGAACTCCTTTTTCTCTTATTCTGGCATTTTTTCTCAAACAAATGGAACAAAAATTTAATTTAAAATCAGTAACAGGCTATTGAACTTGTGTTTGCGTTTATAGTAGTATTCTTTACATGTATGATATTCAATTTTAGGTTTAAGAATGGTCACTAGCAGAAAGCTTTTGTAAACATTATGATGCAAATCTGTAAATGCTAAATTCTCAGATGTTGTAGGTACATTCTAGTCCTTTAAAATTTAACTTTTGGTGACGTCTGTATCAAAATTATTTTCAATATTAAATTTTTATCTAGTCAGTTTATACTATAAGAATATACAAGTGAAATTAATTTGTGATCGAGAGGTTTTGAATGTCTGCAGAAATCATTTAAAATAGTATTAAATGAGTTGTAAGCTCAATAGTGTTTTTTTTAGGACAAAACTCATTTTTGTAGGAAAGAAATTTTTATTTTAATTTTTTCTGATCCTGATACTGATTGTAAATTTCTATTTTTTTTTTTTTTTTTAAACTAGACATGAAGGTCTTTACCCATACCCATTACAACGTATCATACTAGGACCGTGCCTGTACCAACACATGCAAAAAGTATTCCTTGCATTATTTGTATAGGACAACGCCTATTAGACCGTTCTGTCACTGGTCAACACCATAGAGTGCCAGCACGGTTAGCTCAACATTTATCTGTGATGGACTGCTCCATGCATGGAATGTTGCGCAGTCGGACCCCGTTGCAGCCGCGTATGCTCCGTATTGCTATTCCATTCAGACAAAAAACTTAGTTGCTTTTTGCTTGCTTTTGAAAAAACCTGTAGGTTTTTTAGGCAAACAAAATTTAATGATTTTTCTCAATAATTCATTAAACAGGAATGACGTCGTGAAAATACTGATAAAACGTTTCTTCATTATCAACTAGGTGCCTATATAACGTCCAATATTTTCTCTCAGTTTACCTTTTTTTTAGGCATTTGTGAATCCAATTGCGTCTCCGAGTCTTGTTTATGTTTTTCCCTTCCTTGTTCAAAATTATGACAAACATTGCTAAATATTTTAATGACAATAGACATATATAATGTTTTCACATACAACAATTAACCCTTAGCGCTCAGATTTTTTTAACATGCTGTGCTTCCCCACTTATAATTAAATTGAGACAAATTCCTCACCTGCAAGTTGCATTATTGTTTTTGGAAAACTTTGTTTTCTCTTACATGATTTTTGTAAACTAAGCTATTTTTATTCACTAATACTGTATGTACATGATTTTATTATCTTATATGTAGTTTTGCAGAGTATATCTTTGAAAACAGTCTTCCGGATGAAGTTCTGGTTTTCTGCTGCATGTTTTGTAGTGAAAAACTGTTTCCCTTCTACCTCCTTTTATCTTCCTGTTACTGCAAACTACACAATCCTTAGAACTACTTTTATCATTGGAAGAGAATGTAATTTCCCATTCAGTCTTTCTTCTTTGTCAGTAGTTGATGGCTGACCCCTCTCACTATACAGGTTATTCCTGATATCACCAATGCGTTCCCTCACCAAGTTTTGGCTAAACTATTTTTGTTTAACAGGATTTTCTCTCATTTCCTTTTTTTTGTTATTATAGATAATAAAACTGTTTACTACAGCTACATCTAATAGCCAGAAATACATTTCCCTCCACCATTTATTTGTTCCTCTCGTAAAACTGCACGGTTCATTATATTGAACAGCTAAATCTATAGCACCCATAAACTTGTTATATTTAAAAATACCTGTTGGTTTAATTATTTTGTTTATGAAACTGAACTACATTCTAATAAATCAGGATCAAGTAAAAGATCAGGAATTTCAGAATCACTAATTGCACGTGAAGCCACGACAAACTACGAGTATACAAATAACCTGCAATGTAACCTACTTGCAGCTTACAACGTAGCGGCAAACTAGATTTTGTGATGACTCACATATTCCTAGACATTTTCAACTTAGTTCACATTATTCTCAATAGAGTGTAGCACCAAACTGTAAAAGATTGAATGTCGTGGGCTTCACCACAGACGAGTTATAGGCATTTGAAAATCATGTCGGGTGACCCCTGACAGTCGAGTGCTAGGGGTTAACATTAATTAGTTCACAATTCACAACATGGCAAAATAAAATATAAGTAATTATTCAATTCATAAAGATAAATAACATTAAAACAGTAGTCACTGTACTACCAAAGTAGTCTCCTGACGCAAGAAATGTACATCACAGATGCAGGTCTCAACGTATACACTCATATGCGTCCTATATGGGTATAGAACACTGTTGATCTTTTACAGTGGGCATTGTACTGACAATCATTTATCATCGTACTTGACACAGTCCTATGACGGCTATGGCAGAATACCTTCTAGTAGGTAGAGACCTTATGAGGTGTTTATCCTGAAAGATATGTAATTGTGTAGGCCAAAGCTGTGTTAGCCATACATTATATAGTTGTCAGAACTGCTATATTGATGCTTTAGCGGGTTTATCAAATAGTTGGGATATTTTGCTTTCATAGGCCTGTATAAAATTCAAGTAATGCATATCTGTAAATAGTAAGCCAAAGATTATATAAATGTAATGTTATTATGTCATTATCTAGAACATTGGTTCCCAAATTGAGGGTATGAAGGAAAGCATGAGACCAGTTGGAAAATAGTAAGATAAATTCTCATTTAGTTCAAATTCAAATTGTTTCACTGAGAAAATTCTCTCTTAAGATATTAAGAAAACTACTACATTCCAGTGAGATGATTTCCTTCTATCGGATCACTTGAAGATATTTACAACATTTTTGAAGACAGGAGAAACATATCCTCCTTTTTTCAAGTCTTTAGCAACGCTGCTTTTCTTATGGATGGTGTGGGTAGTTGCCATACCATGTTGCAGACTAATCAAAAATTCTTAATATCTTTCCCTAAACCAGATATTCAGCCACTCCCTATCCTTGTTGTCAAAACATAAATCCTCTAATGTTTTTATTCTCACCTGATGTAAATTTCCGTTACCAAGTAACCATACTCAGAGACATGACAACCTGAGCAGAGTGTCGTGTCTCTGAGGAAGGTTACTTGGTAACCGAGATGTATATCAGGTGTAGATAAAAATATTTGTGGTTAGAGGATTTTGTATTATTATTTAGCATTTGGTTTTCTTCATTGGTTTTATTTAACCATTAGTTAAAGCAATAAATTTAACTGGATTCTATCCAAATGTCAATACTTTTGTGTTTATTTATTTTATTCTGTATAAATAAATTTGTTGTAGTACAGATATTTTTAATTTCTGTCCACTACAACAGTATATTACTCCGATAGTTAATGAATAACAAAAACAATCAAGCATTTGAAACGGGGTAGTCAACTAAGAATACTTATTTGTGTATTATAATACGTTTTGAGGATACATTTATGTTATCTATTGGGTTATCTTGTGAATAGTACTGCTACTCTATAACAGGGGGTGTGAGACCTTTTGGAAAATATTAAGATAAATTCTCATTTAGTTGAAATTTAAGTATACAATTGTCAAAATTTAAAACTTAATTAACAACACAGATTTTTTTTTAGACATGTAATTATATTGAACATGATGTTCAGAAACTTTAAATGTATGCATTTATAAAAGAAATATAAGTAAATGCAAATTTCGTAAACTTAAAATTAAATCAACATGACAGCTTGAAAAGGATAACAGTGTAAGTGTTGCGAAACTAATGTTTACAGTTTAATGGGGCAACAGCGCCACAATGGCCAAATCTTCATTTGAACAAAACACTTAAAAGTGTATCGCAGCCAGCTCTTCGATTATAATTGTCTTTTTCAAGCACCTACTTGTACGAAAAAAACATTTTCAGCAGTTGTAATAAAAACAAACTTGATGTTGCTAATGACTTTTGATGTGCCTTTATTAAAGTACGTCAAATAGGTATGCTAATGTAAAAAATGCAAGTTTATCCATCTCGCTAACAAATTTTTCTCTTATCAGTTAAAATTTATCTTGAGAATTAAAACGTGAAATGTTTCTTGTGAAAGTATGTATAAATAAGTAAATTGTTATATATATATATATATATATATATATATATATATATATATATATATATATATATATATAATGAATTTAAAATATTTCAAAAACAAGAATACTTTTAATGAATATATTTATTCAAAGCTTTTGCCGATAAAATAGTACCAGCATCTTCAGGAAAATAATTGTCTAATAAAAAAAAATTATTATTAGATAATTATTTTTCTGAAGATGCTGGTACTATTTTATCGGCGAAAAGCTTTGAATAAATATATTCATTAAAATTATTCTTGTTTTTTAAATATTTTATATTTATTAACTATATTACAAGAAAACATATCACCATATTTAATATATATATATATATATATATATATATATAATTTTTTCTTTTTAATATCCCCATACCATGTATTTATATGTAATGTTGAGGGGGCATTTTGAGGCTTTGATTTCAAGAAGAGGGAGTGTGGTACCTGCTCTACAGTCTTCATAAGTCAAGCTCATGGATTTACCTTAATTGGTTAAACTCAAAAAAATACCTTTGTATAGGTAAACTATATAATTATTCTTTTACCAGTTACAAACTGGAGAGGAGGTACCGGTTTGAGAGAAAGCTTACTCAGCAGGTGTGGGTTGGCTACTGTTGTTCAACCCACCCACTGAACATTAGCTCTTTGACATTGGACAGTATTTCAAGTGTTAGTGTTTAAAGCTGTGATAAAGTGTCTAGTCAGGATAGATTTGGTTGTAATTTTATACAACATTACCAATTAGACGTGTATTCCGCGGAGTAATACTTTTTGCCGGTTGACCTCACGTGATCTCTATTCTAGCCTTACATGTGTACATTTGGTTCAACGTATAAAACTATAACCAAATCCTGACTGGATACTTCATAGGTATATAAAATTAACCTTCCTTGGCAATAACAAACAATTATTACCAATATAGCTTCAGGACATGTTTTTTATTCGTTTTATAAGCATTGTAATGAAGGTGGGTAATGTGCACTTTTACCAGCACTACATATGGAGGAATTACAATTTTCCCAAATTGTTAATTTCTGGGGCAAGAGCAAGAGTAATATTTTTTCTTCTCATCGCAGATGACTTTCTGTGTTGGCCGGTATAATTATTTTTGTTAAAATCGTACACGTGGGAATGGTAAATAAATATCGATTATTAATACATGTAACACCATATCTAACTCTTGACTACAATCCCTGATATTTTTGTTGTTTAGTAATGTACTTAACATAAGTCATACGTGTATTATTTGTAATTGTTTACATCAAGATACATATAATAAAATTCTTAATATAATCATCTTCACTTCAGTTAGGAATATTTGTATATATTCAAGTAAATTTTCCTGTCTTTCCTAACGTTACAATATTTTCCTTTGTTGAAGCGTTTCAGAATGACTCCATTTTCAAAACCTAAACAGTACTGTTTGCTCAAATCTTGAGTTCCTCTTTATAAGTAATGTAAAAGTTGGAATGTAAACTAAAGACATATTAAAGGATAGTATAGAAAGAATAAATAAGTTTGTTAGAAACGGAGTTCGTAAAGTGCAATGTAATTGCAAAGCAACTTCCATAGGACAAACAGGAAGAAAATTTGAAACCAGATATAAAGAGCATATAAGGTTATTTAAACATGAGATAATTTATTCATAGAAGGGTATACACTGCAAGAAATGAAGATTTTTACATTATGTTGTTAAGGCAGGACGTAAGCTGAGACGCAGCTCACGCAACACAACACACGGTAGAAAACTTTGCTGCCATATTTCCTAACACTGCCGCGTAAGCTGAGGTGCATGCATGTTTGTGTTTGGTACACTCATGGGCCAGTATGTCAGTTTGGAGCACAGACACAGATTTGACGACACGCAACTAGGGATCCAAGATGTATTCAGTAATGGACAAACACTCGACAGTAGTTTGTCTAGGTTGTAAAATCTCTAATAACTCTGTGCGAGTTATATGTGCTATACAATGTGAATCATGAAGGTTATAGCAAGAAAACATATAAAGGCTCTTTATGGGCCAACTTAGCCATGTGTGTTTTGTTTTTTCACATTACTCTGCAAGCTGCCCTGCATACAATCAATGAAGTGTACCCACAACCAGAATGGTTACATATATACACGGATGGGTCATCTATACTGGAAACAGATGCAACCGGAGCTGCCTACTATCCGCAATTTTGAGATATACATAGCAGTGGGAGCTTCACAGACCAACTACGATGGCAAAATAGCAGCAGCAGCTGAACTAAATAAAATAGCCCCTACATATGCAGTTTTCTTCGTCGATTCACAAGCAGCTATCAGAAACCTATTGCACAATACAGATACAGACTGCAAAAGAACAATGGAAACAAGAAAAGCCCTGGAACACCTGGAAAATAAAGGTTGGCATATAACTTTACAATAGATCCCAAACCATGTTAGCATCTATGGAAGTGAGAGAGCAGACTTTCTGGCCAAAAAAAGGCACATTCATGGCACAACCCATTTGTATGCCCTTGTTGCAAAGTACGAAAGCCCCATCAATGCAACTATTGACTGGAGCAACAGACTGCACCTCTCACAGCAATCAGCAGGTAGAAAATGGGAAAACCTTGTCATCACAGGACCCATCGACCATAGACTTCCACAAGCTTTAGGCGTTGCCAAGTTCAGTATGCAAACCGCCCATCTACAATGGATGTGCATCATCTGATGAAATGTAATGCACTCAACCATTCCAGAGATGATGATGACCCACTTGATCGTCTATACTGGTCAGCGCATCACCAAATGGCTCAACAGCCAATGGTGGGCGTTGGCTAGTAAGTAAAGAAGTTTATTATAATGACATTGGTACATTAAAAACCAGTAAATGGTTAAACATTTTGTGTCTTAGTTAAATTAGTATACTTCTAACTGAATAACTCTGTTATATAAAACAATTCTATACTAAATGTAAACGGCAAAATGTTTTAGCCGTTAGTTACACTTTCAGCCTTGACATCAATGTCTTTGTGAATAATAAGCCAGGCTAGACTTAAGTCTCTCTGTCCCTGTAGTATTTCTTAAATAGTTTTTTAAAATATCGCAAACTGGAGAAAGATCTTTCCGCAGAAGCTGTGGTTATAGGAAGTACATAGCTTATTTTTAATATCTTGTTTGTACATGGGAAACAAATTTCATCAAATGCGTTAGAAGCAGAAAAAAAATACTCTGCTTTCTCTTTACAACGTTCAATCAAGTATTTTCTCCACATTTTCAGTTCATCAAAAAATACACTAGTTGGTTTTTGTATCCTAACTTATTGCTTAGAATAAATTGTGGTATTTTAATATATCCCAATATTGACAACACTGTTTTCTTGTATTCACTTATCACTTTTACTTTAAAGTACTTAAACAAGAATCTTACTTGGTATATTTGTGAGTCGACATTCGAGAACTATTAATTACGTGCTCTCGTTTTCAAGCCTATTTCTAGTTCTCAAAAATCACCTTACAAATATACCAACTAAAATACATTAGAAACAAATAAAAACATACACAAAACTCACAAATTAATTATTTATTTACTCTTGCGCGTTTCAATGACCAAGTTATCATCATCAGTGAGTGTTACTACTACAAACTCTAACTTACAACTTGTGAGTTGTAAGTTAGAGTTTGTAGTAGTAACACTCACTGATGATGATGACTTGGTCATTGAAATGCGTATGGGTAAATAAATGATTAATTTGTAAGTTTTGTGTATGTTTTTATTTGTTTCTAACATAACCTCACAAGCTAAGCTCAAAGAATATTTGTTTAAAATACATTGTTTAAGTAAAGGTTTAATTTTAAACTTTGTGTAAGTATATTAAACAGTGTTGCTAAGTTAATATATATGCAAGGTATCTTTTGAATATATATATATATATATATATATATATATATATATATATATATATATATATATAGTCATAGAACTATAGGTACGTAGCAGGTTTTGATAATTCTGATACTACCAATCAGCGTAAAGCTTCAATGTGTGAAGAAAAATAACATATAAATTCTTGTTTATGAAAGTGTTATTTAAACATATGTATGTATGTATATATATATATATATATATATATATATATATATATATATATATATATATATATATATATATATATATATATATATATATATATATATGGTTAGTTTTGGTTGGTAAAGATTATTTAGATTTTTTGGACTAGGATACTGACAGACTTACCTTGGTAAGAGTCCACTCTGTAGTCTTGAAATAGAAACACATAAAAGCTCTTAAACAATGATATATTTCAACCACACAGTGGTCTTTGTCAATCGAAGAGAAAACACAAAAAGAAATATGGCCATACCTCATCACATAAGGTAAAATTATTGCACTTAATGGTGGAAATCATTGTTTGCAATTAATAATAATAGCTTCATAAAGTCAGTGCAATGGAAAAATAATGGACAACGTAAATATCATAGGCTGATACGTTTAAGTGCTTTTATGTGTTTCTATTTCAAGACTACAGAGTGGACTCTTACCAAGGTAAGTCTGTCAGTCTCCTAGTCCAAAAAATCATATATATATATATATATATATATATATATATATATATATATATGAAGTTATTATTAATTGTAAACAATTTTATCTACCACTAAGTGCAATGATTTTACCTTTTGTGATGAGGCACCTTCCGGTCACTTGAGCAATGTTGAATCACTTAATTAATTTTCTCTATTTTTCTGGTGTGGTTGTTCGGTCCGTGATGTAGGTATTTGTTGACGTCATACATGTTTCTCCTTGAGCTGCCGTTAACATGTATGATGTCAACAAATACCATCATCACAGATCGAACATCCGCACCAGAAAAATAGAGAAAATTAATTGATTCGACATTGGTCAAGTGACCGATAGGTGCCTCATCACATAAGGTAAAATTATTGCACTTAATGGTGGAAAACATTGTTTGCAATTAATAATAATAGCTTCATAAAGTCAGTGCAATGGAAAAATAATGGACAACGTAAATATCATAGGCTGATGCGTATTCCTTCACGCACAGAAAAATATGATGAATAGTTAATATCCTGAGTACGAGTACATCCGTTCATTTTGCAGTGAATATAACCACAGTTATGACATTTCACTAGAATCTCATCTAGGATTGACAAGGTGAACCCAACAACATTTAAAGTTCACCTCATCAATGCTAGATAAGATTCTAGCGAAACGTTGGAACTGCGATTATATTAATTGCAAAATTAACTAATGTACTTTGGATATTAACTATTCATCATGTATATATATATATATATATATATATATATTTAGGTTAGTTTTGGTTGGTAAAGATTATTTAGATTTTTTGGACTAGGAGACTGACAGACTTACCTTGGTAAGAGTCCTCTTTGTAGTCTTGAAATAGAAACACATAAAAGCACTTAAACAATGATATATTTCAACCACACAGTGGTCTTTGTCAATCGAAGAGAAAACACAAAAAGAAATATGAGAGAATGAAATAAAATAATTGTCAATGATGGAACAAGAAGCTAGCCAAACTACGGAAGACCACCAGGAGACTCTTTAATAGAGCAAAAAAGAACGGGGAGTGGGACCTGTATAGGAAAACACTAACCGAATACAACAGGGCAATTAGAGAAGCGCGCAGGAAGTCCTGGAAGGAGTTTTGTCCTGAGATTGACAAAACTCGGGAAGGGGCACGACTGTATAAAGTGCTCTCTAAGGACCCAGTTAACCCGGTGGGGATGCTAAGAACCCCACTGGGAAATATAACAAAAACGGCAGGGGAAACTGTGGAAGAATTAATCAGAACACATTTCCCTTCCAGTACCCTGAGGAAACTTGGGGGAGCAGACACTGAACCAGTTACCAAACTCTCCACAAGGCGTGGTAAGAGGGAGGACTGGGAAGTGGCAAGGAGGATAGTAACTCCACAAAGGGTAAGATGGGCTGTTGGCACTTTTAAACCCTACAAATCTCCAGGTCCAGATGGGATCTATCCTGTGCTGCTGCAGCAGGGAATGGATGTGCTGGTGCTGGTACTTACTAAATTATACAGGCTAAGCATTGCTCTAGGGCATGTGCCGGCAGCCTGGAAATCTAGTAAGGTGGTCTTTATACCTAAGCCCACCGGTAACCAATCGGAAGGGAAAGGATACAGACCTATCACACTCATGTCCTTTGTTCTCAAGGGACTTGAAAAACTGGTTGATAGGCATATTAGGGGGGGGGTGCTTTGGCTATCAAACCACTGCATTGGAACCAGTATGCTTACCAACCGGGGAAATCCTGCGAGGGAGCTCTCCATCAAGTGGTTGGTAGGATTGAGCAAATGATCACTAAGAAAGGTTGTGCCATAGGTGCCTTTCTCGACATTGAAGGGGCTTTCAATAACCCCTCAGTGGAGACGATGGTAAGTGGTGCAAGACGTCATGGAGTGGATGCGATCACTTGTGGTTGGATAAGTTCCATGTTAACAAACAGAAGCATTTCTGTAGAGGTGGCAGGGGAGGTCAGAAGGGCGGAGACAAGTCTGGGCTGTGCACAGGGGGGGGGGGGTTCTCTCTCCTCTGTTGTGGTGCCTAGTGGTTGACAACCTTATTGAACTCCTGAATGAACAGGGGTACTTCTGTCTAGGATATGCGGACGACATAGTTGTCCTGATCCTGGGCAGATTCCCTGATACAGTCCTTGAGGTAATCAGAAATCCTCTACGACTGATTGAAGAGTGGTGTAAAAAGGAGAACCTTAGGGTAAATCCAAAAAAGACTGCTCTCATTAACTTCACCAGACAGCGAAAAGATCTGACGACCAGGATGCCCCGCTTGTTTGGTGAATACCTTGAGTTTGTGGGGGAGGTGAAGTACCTGGGAGTTACTCTGGACAGGAAACTCACCTGGAACCCACATCTTGAGAGGACAGTTAACAGGGCCAAAAGGGCACTGATGACTGTGAGAAGAGTGGTGGGTAAGAAATGGGGACTGAAGCCATCAATGATGCACTGGATGTATCTGAGGGTGATAAGACCTATGATTACCTATGGAGCTCTGGTGTGGTGGACAAAGGCCAACCAGGCACAGACAAGAGCTAAACTGAGCTCTATCCAGAGATTGGCCTGTCTGTGCACACTGGGAGCGATGTCAACTACACCAGGTGCAGCAATGGAAGTAATGCTTAACCTCCCTCCCCTTGAGCTTGTCCTTAGGGGAGAGGCGAGGCTAGCGGCATGGAGATTGCGCAACTCGAGCAACTGGGCTAACCTCCCAGATGTCTCGGGACATATGAGTATCGAGTGCGTGGTCAAAGAACCCGTCTTGGAAATGGGCAGCGACCACATTACTCGAATGTTTGCACCTGATCAGGTCCACCAAACTGTGATGGAATGGTCAGAGACATTAACATCGGGAGCTCAGATCTGGTACACAGATGGCTCCAAGATGGACTTCGGCACTGGAGCGGGGGTGTATTGTAAAAACCCAAGGGTAGAACTAGTTTTTTCCTTGGGGAGGCATACCTCTGTCTTTCAGGCCGAAGTATATGCTATAAATGCCTGTCTGGGAGAGATAGCGAGAAGGGAAACACATGGGGCCCCGGATTGCTATTTTCTCCGACAGTCAGGCAGCAATTAAGGCACTAAACGGACACGTGGTCACCTCGGCCATAGTCAGGGAGTGCCTAATTAACCTACAAGCTCTGGCAAGGCACAATCAAGTCAAGATAGGTTGGGTGCCAGGGCATAGGGGAATACTTGGAAATGAAGCCGCAGATGCGCTGGCCAGGGAGGGGTCTTCGACTCCCCTGATTGGACCGGAGCCTGCGGTAGGTATTTCCAAATCCATGGTCAGGATGACAGTGCAAAGGTGGATGGCTGAAAGACACTGTGAGCACTGGATCAGGGCCGAAGGGATGAGACACAGTAAGCTAACCCTTAGGAAACCTTCCTTGGGGCTGCAGAAGAGTCTCATCTATCTGTCTAGGCAGGAATTAAGGATAGCCACAGGTCTACTCACGGGACACTATGGACTAAGGAAACATCTGCATAAAATGGGTATCTACAAGGATGAACCAGTGTGCAGATTGTGCGGGCAGGAACTGGAGACTGCCACACACATTATTTACAGATGTGAATTACTTGCTGAGAGGCGCTTCAACCTCTTTGATGATGGAACGGCTTTGGTGGATGCTGAAGGTAAAACTCTAGTCAGGAAACTCCTAAACCTGGTAAGAGGGAAGGGGTTATTTGACTAGATCAGGGAGGTAAGTACAATATACCTTAAGGTAGCAGTGCTTCGGGCAATTCAAACCCGCTCCCAAGTTAAAAAAAAAAAAAAAAAAAAAATCATGACATCAGACTTTGTCAAGATAAAGTCTGATTTATGAAGAAGGGCAAACTTACGACTGGAAACAAGCTGAGGGACATCAAGAACACTGTCTATCCATGGAGGTCTTCAGTTTGTTCGAATCATAAAGAGGAAGTGGTGGTTACTCGTCTTCGCATCAGCTACTTTTTGATAACAGATGGTTGGTTGATGCAACATGAGGAACCCCCACTGTGTCAGTTTTGAGGAAATACCATAACAGTCAAGCATATTTTGCTTGAATGTAATGAGTTGACTGAGAATTGCCATCATTACAACCTTCTAGGGAGTTTAAAGACCGTGTTAAGGGATGATGCCAAGCCTGTTGACAGTGTCATCGCCTTTTTATGCTACCTAAATTTATTTTCTAAAATTTAATATTATCTATTTTAGTTTTAGTTAGTTCAAGTTAAAATTAGATTATTTAAAGATTTTAATTTTAGTTTTCATGTTTGGCTTCATGGAGTCTAGTATATTTCTTAATCTTTGGTGTTTAGTATTAAGTATTAGTATTTAGACATAATTAGTTAGTCTATTTGTTTTTAGTTAGTCTATTTTTAGATTAGTAGGGTTAGTTTTAGAGTTTTGTATAAGGGAATAATAACCAAACCTCGTTTCTAGTAAAAATAAAAAAAATTAAATTAAAAAAAATATATATATATATATATATATATATATATATATATATATATATATATATAAAATTTAAAACAACACAGGTTATTCAAATACAAGAATATTTATTATTTTAAATCCAAAGCTTTTCGTTGGCAAACAGTACCAACATCATCAGGAATGAAAATTACAATTGATTGTAATTTTCATTCCTGATGATGTTGGTACTGTTTGCCAACGAAAAGCTTTGGATTTAAAATAATAAATATTCTTGTATTTGAATAACCTGTGTTGTTTTAAATTATTAAACAAGAAAACGTATTTTATATTTATATATATATATATATATATATATGTATTATATATGTATTTTATTATTTGACTGTTCTAGTGTCTATTTTAAGAAAACAGACCCAACTATTACCAATGTAAGTCTGTCTTAACTAGTGTAAAAAATCTCATATACACACACTGCAATGGACCTACGCAACACCCGCAATTTTTTTGCCAAGCGGGAGGACCCTTCCGCTGGTAGGTAAAAATTTTTAAACGAGGTGGCCCGGGCCACGTCCAGAACCCTGTGCAATGCTCGCCAAAATCTGGCAGAGAACCAGTCACTGGATTTTGTTTAAAAACCTAACTCGCTGAGATTTTACCCTTTGGGCATCCGTTCCCGGGAAATGAGTTCATTTGAAGGCATATATGGCTAACTGACCATCTGGTAAATAAATAAATGAAGAAATCTGTTTAAATAAATATAATCACTGTTTTGTTTGCAAGTTAGTAAAAAACCTTGGTTTTATTTTATTTTAACATATACTTTTATATCACCTTTTCTCATCTTCATTCTTTTACAAAAATTTCTATAAATTTAATTTTAATTTAAAACTACAATTAATCCTTTCTTCGTTATTATTTAAAACTCCCATGAGAACGACTAAAATTTCTCACAGTCTTTATCTCTAACATAGCTTATCTCTATACATGAAATTTATTTAAACATTTTTTATGACTAAATTATTTCATAGGATCTACAAATCTAAAACATTCTATCAAAACTCAACTTAATTTACTTTGCAATTTTTGTAATGAAAAACTCTGTGTCAATTTTCTAATGCTTTTTCTCTGTTTTAAAACCTCATTAAAACCTTAATTTTGGAACTAATTATTTTCCTTCATATACCTGTTTATCCGGGAAAACCTCTATTCTAAACAAGTTACGTTACAGCCATGTTTCGTGGCTTCAGCAAAGTGATAATCAAATCGAATTCATTTGACCAAAAATTTAAAATCTCTTTTTTCTACTAATTATTTATTTGCATTTAACTACCTTTAAATTTTAACTATTTATTTTATGTTCAAAACTGTCTTTTACTTTATTTTTAACTTTCAAAAAAATTTTTTCCGAACATTTTTATTTGTACTGTTTAGTATGCAAAGAGGGAGTTCACCATTCTAGTTTGAGGTAGCTATCACAAACTAACTACCTGAAACAAAACCACTACTCAAAACGCATTTTCATCTTTTGCAAAATTTATTCAAATTTAAACTTTAAAATTTCAATGTTCCCCAAAAATTTAACATATAACTTTTAATTTATTTGAGAGAGAGAGAGAGAGAGGCTAAAATCTGACCTTTCCTGAGTTAATTTCTTCCTGGTCCTCTGTGGGCTTGATGTCATCTCTCCTCCCTTTCTGGCTGGCCATCTTGGGTGTTGGACCTGTCCAAAGTTGGCGTCTTCTTCCTGGTTCCCATGTTGCCGTGATGTCATCTCTCGCTCCTTTGTGACTGGCCAACTTGGATGTTAGACTTGTCCAAAATTTGTGTCACCCCTGCTTCTTTGGTGCCTTCTGACCGAAACAAATTAATGCGTTATTGTGTTGTACATGAACAGAATATCTGGGAGAATAATTGGTCATTAAAGGTTGTGTTGAAAACGCCTCTGTCAGCCTCTAGACACAGCTGAACACGTCGCTCCATGATTTTGGCAGTTTGCTGGAGCATTGTGTTGTCAATACTGTTGATTTCGCATGTAATATTGTCCATCAGATCATCTAAAGTCTGAGGTCGTGTAGTGTAGACTCTTCCCTTTAGATAACCTCATAGAAAGAAGTCTGGTGTGGTCAAGTCTGGTGATCTTGGCGGGCACAAATTCCTGGAAGCTATACAGTCTTCAAAGTAACTTTGGATCAGCCAGATTGTTGCCAGTTTCACTCACAAAATGCCCTGTTGTTTCCAAGTTGTACACCATTTGCAGTATTGTGTTCCTGTGAGGACGATTGCAAACACCAAATTCCCTCTGGTATCTCTGACCAAATGTGTTTTTAATGAAAAATAGACGTTGCTGTAATGTGTATTTCATCATGAATGACAAAGCAATAAACTGACTCGAACAAACGACAATGAACAACTGGAAGTTGCAACTTCAACTACACTATCTGTTGACAAATCCCTACAGCTCCGGCGCCACATCCAGGGCCATCTGTGGAGAAATGCTCGACATGCAATCAAAACTCCAAGGCCTCCTGTGTCATTTGGTAGGTAAATAAATCCTTTCGGCATATTCCTATTCAAATAATGGACTAATGAAAACCATGAGTTTTATACGAATCACCCTATATATTAAAGTCGGGTGATAAAAGACAAGACAAGAAAGTAAACAGTTTCAGAACTGAAAACAAAATAAACGAACTCCGATCAGACCCCACACCTAAATTTCAAACAGAAATTAAAAATCTTCTAAATAAATGCACCGAAATCATGAAAAGTGAACAAAAGAAATATTACAAACAAATAAAACCCCAAGCCCCCATATTAAATGCTTTACCTAAAATCCACAAAGAAAACACACCGATCCGTCCACTAATCAATCACACACATGCACCATCACATAAACTAGCCAAATACATAGACAAACTTATCAGAGACAACATAAACTTTCACAATCACACATCCATACACAATAATATAGACCTCATACACAAAATCCAAGACATCCATATACCATGCAATTCCACCATTGGCTCATTCGACATAACCTTTACACTAATGTGCCAATAGAACAAACACTCCACATACTACAAAATATGCTCACAGCAAACAACACTGCACATAAACTCACACATGAAATAATCACACTCACCAAACTCATCACATCACAAAACTACTTCACATACAAACACAAATTCTACACACAGAAAGATGGCCTCCCTATGGGTTCCCCTATCTCAGGCATCCTAGCAGAAATATTTCCCACACCATATCGAACAACAATACATTCTACAGAACAATAATCACACATATAAAATAATTTATTACCATAGATATGTAGATGACATTTTAATATTATACAACGGTAACAAACGGCAAATCAAACTACTACACAATTACATTAATACCATACACAAAAACCTCACATTTACCCTCAAATTAGAAGAAAACAATAAAATAAACTTTCTAGATCTTACTATCACCAAACACAACACCAGACATAATTTCAAAATATACAGAAAACCAACAACAACAAATACATATCCCTCACCTACCACAACAAAAACACACAAAATAGCCTCCACACTCAAAAAACTCCATTACCAAATATCCTACAAAACAACACTTTAAGATAGCACATACAACATTTTCAAAAAGAAATTGACAAATACAAATTCTCAGGTATTTACAAATTAACTTGTAACGATTGTCCCAACTATTACATCGGCCAAACCGGCAGGTCATTCTATACATGCTTCAAAGAACACATTACCCCCCCCCCCAAAAAAAACAAACCCTAAATCCAGCTACGCAAAACATCTAAAAAAACACACACACACCGACATACACAATAATTTAAATGTTCTACACACATTAAAACAAAGTAAAAAACTAACAATGTTAGAAAAATATGAAATATACAAACACTACGCAACAGATAAAGAAAATGTATTAAATGATCACACACACTTTGAAGCCAACAGCCTTTTCCATTATATGACACACAACTCAAACAACCCACCCCATTTCACAGTCATAAATCCATTTCTGTTAGAGCCTTTACACACAACCGATGCCGCTAGTAGAGGGTTAGCTTCGTAAAAGGAACGAATGTTCTGAAACGCGTAAGCAATTACGTATTCACTTAGTTAGGTATTTTAAGAATTAGCTATATGTCAGTTTAATACTAATAAATATGTAATCATTAAGTACATTAATTTTTTTTAATAGTGAGGTGAAACTTAATATATTTTCTAATGTTTTATTTAAACAATTTGTATAATAAATTTTTATTATTATTTTAGTTTTGAAACACCAAATCTTATTTGGAAACATTTTCCTTTTGTTTCAGGTTTTGTAGTCTGAAGCCCAGTGCTTACAGGCAGCAGGTCAGTGTTAGTTTAAGTCCGTAGATGTAATAAATGATAGGCGATACGTTTACGTGTTTTGGTGTAATCGTTTTCGGCGCAAGTTGTTTTTGCGGTCGTGCTAAAGTTTTTGTGCGTGTTAGCAAATAGTAGCCATGTCAGCTAACCTGTATATCCATCATCTTCTTTTATTTTAGTGCCAAAGGTTTTATTTAAAATAATTTAAACACTTCAGATAGCAGGGTGGTTTTATCATGGGCCTCACTTGGCCTATATGTACTTTTTCTTACAGGTACCTTTGTTTTCAGTTGTTTTTTTATTTTTCAGGTATTTTTTTATATTTCAGATCCGGAGAAGCCCACCCTTCAGTTAAGATAAACCTAAGTTACCACCTTTGCCTCTGATATTCAGTAATACAAAGATGTGATGGATTTCCCTGAAATGTAATGAATTAGAAGCTTACATCCGTTTTGCCGCTGACAAACGTTATCTATAAACTGTATCGGTCTCTTTATCACACCATCTCTCCCTTCTCTATTTCATTACATTTCTCAAATTGCTTTAAAATTGTTCCTTGTCAATAATTTATAATAAAATTTGATTTTAATCATTCAGTAATTTTTAATAAATAGTTCTATTGTGTAAATAAAACTAAAAATTGTTTATAGAAAATTTGAAAAATATACTATTTTTCAAAAGAAACAATAACTTTTTTTTATTAAAATTTTTATGAAAAAACTTGCACATGCCTTTTTTTAAATCAAGTATTAAAGCGAATGTCTTAATTTTTTTATTAAAATTTTTGTAAAACCTTAATAATCATAAATTTGATTTTAAAACTCATTACACTTTGAAATTACTTGCGACCAGACATTCTGTTAAATATGAGTTGTTAAATTGTTAACTTACACTTGGAGGAAACGTTTTTGTCTTACGACTTCTTCAGCCTCATATTTCTGCCACTAGGATTGCTACAGTTGTGCTTTTTGGTACCAATTTTTTAAAATTTATAAGTGATGTGATCGAAGAGTATGTTTGATCTGTGTAATGTTTGTTCATTTAGGATGTCATTTTTGAACAAACATGGCACAGATCACACATACTTTTCGATCACATCACTTCTAACTTTCATAAGTAATCTAGGGTTAATCACAAAATAAACATTAAAATCATTTTAAGAACCAAACAAGTATATAAACTCAAATTTATGTGCTGATTAACATAAAAACTAACAACGGATTTCAATATCATTGGGCAATGTAGGAAAATTAATGACAAGGAATTAATATTTACAGTTATTTCTACATTAATGTAAAAATGTATAAAGAGGTCCCTACATGGTTGGCTGGCATGTCCTTAGAATAAACTCTAGTTGTTAGTCTTGCTTACATTTCATGTACAACAATCCAATAAATGTCTAAAATAATTTAAAATTCAAATAAACATAACATAAATAAAATTATGATAGTCTTTGAGACAACTGATTTTTTTCATTATGAAAGTAAAGTTAAAAATAAAATTAATAGAATTTTTATTTCTTCTTATTTTTAATAAATTATTTGCAGTTATTAATAACTAAAGCAATAAAAGTAGGACATAATTAGCATGCATTCATATAATTAAACATTTTTCAGAATTTACTAGAACATTATCAAGATTCTTTTCTAAATAAATTAATAACAAGGTGTTAGTATAGATGGTTTGATTTTGGTATTATTAAACAATCTATATAAAAAGTATGTTAATGATTTTGGTTGTATTAGGGAAAGAAGACAGTGAGTTCTGCATCACAATCACTAGTATGAGGTTAGAGTATATTTATAAAAAAGATTGTCACATTAGGTAGCTTTGGGAAAATGATATTTCCTTTACGCCGTCAAGATAGTAGGATTTGCATCAGGATTCATTAGTATAATACCCTAGAATATATATTAAAAAAATTGCATTAGGAGCTATTAGAGAAAGAAAATAGTGTGTTTAGAATCGCTATTATAAAGTAGCATAATCTAAAAAAAAGGATATTGCATTACCAAGCCTAAGACCATTTAGTGCAGAAATATTCTGGACAGAAGAATCATTAGGTCGGCTGTAAAACCCGATTGTGACTACCTTGGAGATACAAACTGTTATACCTGCTACCCAATTCTCTAGCGAGCATCTGGGGGAGCAGCATTCTGGATCTACTCATGTATACTCAGCCTGGGAGTATCTGTTGCAGCAGCTTTCTGGACTGATGAAGTGTCAGGTCTACTAAACTTGGAGCCATCTAATGTAGCAGGATTCTAGATGAATGGAGCAGCATTGCCTAACTCAACCTAGGATTACATGGTGAAGTAACATTCTGGACTGGTGAAGTGTCAGGTCTACTAAACTTGGAGCCATTTAATGTAGCAGGATTTTGGTTTGAAAGATTTGGTCTACTGCTAAGCCGACTTTGACAGATAGTGTATAAGTGAAAGTAAATGGTGTTTTTAGAATCCGGGTTCACTAGTTAACACTCCAATTCTTATAGCTTAGAACATTTCTAAAAAGGATGGATGTAAAAAACAGTTTAAGTGAAACTAAATAGTGGATTCTTTGTTAAGTCAGTGTAATCATTTACCTTATGAACTGCTTTCAAGTTGACAATTGAATTATTGGTCTGTTTAGATCTGATGAGCTCAAAGAGGCACAGTTAGTTGTTAACATATCTGTCACTCATGGTTTGCTTCCATTGTAGACCATTCTACATTGTTGAAGAGTCATGATGTTTATTATTGTAGATAATTATATATATTATACATACAAGATTATATAGATCTTTCCCTAAAACTGTCTTCTTTGATTTTATCTTTCTAAATCAGATGAAAGACATTTTCCTTATCTTGTTACATGTGCAATATTACAGTAGAGTCTCGATAATTCAAGGTAGATGGGTCCAAGACCCCCTTGGATTACATGGAAATACGCACCTGTGAAGTAGAACAAATAGGCGTTTTAATGAACCCTAATACAGTACTATAAAAATGGACAAAATAAGTTTATAGAACTTTATATGAACATTTCTTGAAAGCCTGACACATTTCCTTTGTACACCGTATCGGTATAAACATTTCTTGAAAGCCGGATACTTTTCCTTTGTATACTGTATGGCTATAAACATTTTGTGGACACCCAATTCATTATTCTCTTTCAAATAGATAAAATAGGGTTAAATAGAAATAAGCTTGAATTTAATGGAGGATCGAAAAATCGGGACTCTGAATTCTGAGACTACTGCATTTTGAATCCGGAAATATTGAACATATTCTAGTGAATTTTGCACAAGTATTCTCAAGGTATTATTACAAAACATTAATAAGTGGCATACTATTGTAATAAAAGGAGTTAAGAGAACACAAACCTACAGCTATTTGACAGTTTTTCATGTGAAAATGTAGATTCTGTATCAGGGCTCATTAGCGACATTTATAACAGTAGGATTATTGCATTGTGTCGAAAATACTAAATAATGGGTTATGTATCAGAACCACTACTTTATTATTGGAGTACATATAGAAGAGGAAGATTATTGTATTAGGTTGTGTCAGTGAAACAAAATATAGGTTCTAGATCAGGATTCAGTATATTTTTCACCTGTCTTAGGAGAGGTTTGTAGCTTTTCTTGCACAATTAAAACATTAAAAATACAATACATCACTAAACTACATATTTAAAACAATACGTAGTGAGATAAAATACAATTAGAACTGTGATACTGTTACTATCTAAGTTACAGTTAATTTTTATAACTCTATAAATCAACACATATCAAGAAAGCTTTTAAAAATATCATATACATGTCTGGCTGTACAAGCAATGTGTAATATAAAATTCTTATTACCGACTTTTAAATTAAACTTTTCACTAGAAAATAGCTTCAATTACAATGTCATCTAATGTACTGGACTAAAGAAATTCATTGTCATAACTTTATTTTTGTAGTATCCTAAAATATGAATAGGATAGGACTAAAATCCTTAAATTCAACTCCCTTTAACAGCAAATTTTACTAATTTTCCATCAACTAAAAACAATTATGTTTTATTATATCTTTTTCTTAACTGTACAAAGACAAATATTTTTTAGATCAAGTTAGAATACTTGACATCTATTGGTTTTATTGTTTGTGAAATGGAGCAAGATAGTTTTAAGTTTTATTTACCTAACTTGTACTTTCTCTTTCAGTCCACCTACTCTTAGAGCTCAGCAGAAGGGTGGGTATAATCTTCTCTGAGCTATCATCGCACACATACTAGAATAAGCAGAAGTTACTTCTGTGACGTCTAGCACCACTAACATATACACACACTTGACAAATAGCCAAGTGTTACACTTTACACTATCTGGATCTGCAAGCGTAAATCCTCTTGTAAGGTAGCATTTGAGGTAAGGTTCTATAGATTTGGGGGGGTTGAATTTAGAGTCCGCGGCCCCTTTTGTATTTTTTATGTTAGGATTGCTAGGATAGTTAAGATGTTTTATTTTAGGATGTTTTGTGTTAGATGTATTTGTTTCAGGTTTTTAGGTTGTGTCTCACAAGCTAACAGAAAACATGAATGTTTTCTTCAACATCTTCAAAAATGGAAGAATTTGAAGCAATTCAATTTTTCTTCATCATCGAATGGGCTCTTTTAGTTTTAAGCAATTTTAGTTTGAGGTTTTTATCTTTTTGAAACAGGAAATTTGCATAATTTTATCACATAAAAAGAAGAAAAGAAGATCTATAGATGGAACATATAATGAAGAAATGTCCTCCAAAAAATAAATGTGAGTATGTGATGTTACTTCATTTGTTTAACATTTATGTGCACTTCTGACAATGATGCTATTACATAGAGATGTTAAAGTTTGGGCTCACTGATATTAGGTTACTCTTATCAAGAACCATTTACCTATCCTCTTATCATTTCTCTATGTAATGGTTGTGTGTGTGTGTGTGTGTGTGTGTGTGTTTCAGGCATTTTTATTGTGCTAGTATATTAATCTTCATTTTAATTTTTCAAAAACAGCCTTAAAATTCTTGCTTGGAAATTGTCACAATTTAACTGGACGAAATTGTCACAAAGAACTAGATTCAAACCAAGGAAAAAATAAGAAGAGATTAGCTTTTAATAGGTATGTTATTTATTAAACAAAATAGTTTTAAATATCGAAATCTTGTTGCTTTCCATGACGAGCTCGTTGTTAATTACCTATTACACTTTTGCTATTACTTGCGATCAGACTATTTGTTAACTAAAGTTGTTAAATTGTTAATTTACACTTGGAGAAAACGTTTTCGTCTTACGACTTCTTCGGCCTCCAGAAGTCTGGTTGCAAGTAATAGCTAAAGTGTAATAAGCAAAATAGTTTTTTCGTTTATGATACAGTATTACGTTTTAGACAACCTCTGGCATTTAAGTTTTCTGGATAAACTGTTGAAATTCATGTCTAAATTTTTTTCCAGATAGTTTGCAATTTTCATTCAAACTAAAAGATTTATAGTTAATTTTTTTAAAATATTACAGTCTTTTATTGTTCAGTAAAATCATGAGTAATTCATCATTTGAAAATTTTAAAGTTTAATTATAAAGTTTGAGATTATATTAAAGTTTATAGATTTTGATATTCAACATTAAATTTTTGATTAATTGACTATAGTTTTGCTAATAATATCTTGTAAAGAACTTTAAATTACCTACCCATAAACCATAATGGCCAGGAATCAGTCAGAAAAGCAGGTAATGATTATTGCCCCAGAAACTGTTAGAAAAAACCTTATAGTGAGCTTGAACAGCTTGATCAAAAACAATATATGGTTTAGGTAGCAAAGAATTTGTTTATAAATACTTTTGTAATTTGACTCTTTATTTCATCTAGGGATATTAGGTTTTTTTGCAAATGTAAAGTAAATTATCCACAGTTGTATTTTGTCTTTCTTTGAAAAAAAAATTTGTTTTACTTCTCTGAATTTTCTAATTGTATTATTAAAACTAATATAGGTATTGGTAGGTTTGTAAAGAGTATGAATTTCAATGTTATTCAATTTGCCATCATCATCAGTTGTTATGACTGTCATAAAATAGATTGAAAACCAAATATAGGAAGTATGCTAAGATTCTCAAAATTATGTGCCATTGATCTTTATCACATTGAAATGCATTTAAAAAAAAAATAATTCTATAACACTGTACTCAAGAGAGAGTAATGATTCATACTTACCAACAGCAAAACTTTTGGTTTAACCTTTCGACAATAAATTTTTTTTCATTTTCAACATAAAATTTTGCTAAACACTTTTAAATGTTTATAAACTTACCTATAGTAGCACTTACTTATGTTTGTTGAGGACGGCCATTTCAAGAGATGTGTCCCATTGTCAACTCAGACCGTAACCCATAATTAGGTTACGGCCTGAGTTGACAATGGGACACATCTCCCAAAACGGCCGTCCTCAACAAACGTAAGTAAGTGCTAATATAGGCAAGTATATAAACATTTAAAAGTGTTTAGTGATAACTAGTAGCTCACGTAAAGATGGAATCAACAAATGATAAAATTTTGTATATAGAGTCGAAAAGTTTATTTTAATTTTTTGCTACAAAATATAGTAGTTTTATATTTTTTTTGAATTAAGATCTTAGCTTTTTTCACAAAGAATCGGGTCCAAAATTGGCTTTCCATTTAATATTGTTGCAAAAATCACTTGAAAATAAAGTTTAAAAATGTATGTTTACTCCTTTTAAAGTCTGGCATCGTTGATTATCCAACACTGTACATCTTAACCAACTCTTAACCCATAACTTCTTCATCGGATTAATCTATAATGAGATAATTTCGAATCGATGAGAAAGAGTAGTCTACAAGGGCAGATCAACTGGTGACAGACTACAACACAGAAATGAACTGGGACAGTAACTCAGCATTCAAATAATTTTTGAACCAGCTTGCAGAGGAAAGGGCAATAGCACATGTAGACAGAATCATTATTTTGGGAATCTCTTGTTCCCATCTTGGAAAATTATCTGCAGCTCCACCCCCCCCCCTTGCCCGCTCTCCAAGACCTGCAGACCCCCAAGTGCCAGATTATAAAATTTGACCTGTACTTTCAAAGTTAAAGCAGATATATTGCTGTTGGAATAAAAACAGATAATCGAGTTATTATTTTGTTTACTTATTCTTAAAACAAAGAAATTTAAAAAGAATATCTATTCTAATTTTAAAAATACTTAACTAAGTGAATACTTAGTTGCTTACTTGCTGACGCTTTTCAAAACATTTGTTCCTTTTACGAAGCTAACCCTCTACTGGCGGCATCAGTTAGGTGTAGAGGCTCTAGCGGGAATGGATTTATGACTGTGGAATGGGGTTGGTTGTTTTGGTTGTAGGTCTTATAATAGAAAAGGCTGTTGGCTTCAAAATGTGTGAGATCATTTGATAAGTTTTCTTTATTTGTCGCGTAGTGTTTGTATATTTCATATTTGTCTAAGGTTGTTAGTTTTTTACTTTGTTTTAATGTGTGTAGAACATTTAAATTATTGTGTGTTTTTTAGATGTTTTGCGTAGCTGGATTTAGGGTTTGTTTTTTTTGGGGGGGGGGGGGTAATGTGTTCTTTGAAGCATGTATAGAATGACCTGCCAGTTTGGCCGATGTAATAGCTGGGACAATCATTCCAAGTTAATTTGTAAATACCTGAGAGTTTGAATTTTTCAGTTTCTTTTTGAAAAGCCTGTATGTGCTCTCTCAAAGTGTTTGTTGTTTTGTAAGATATTTGGTAATGGACATTTTTGAATGTGGAGGCTATTTTGTGTGTGTTTTTGCTGTGGTAAGTGAGGGATATGTATTTGTTGTTTTTTGTGTGGTTTGTCTGCGTTGCCGTTTGATGGTGTTTATGTTTAATTTTCTTGAGTATGTTGTCTATAAGTGTGTGTTGGTAGCACTTTTGTTGAGCAAAGATAGAAGTCTAGAGTCTATACTCACATCATAGATGATGAGTATAGAATATCTATACTCATTCTAAAAAGAAATATTTAAGAGAATTTATGAAATAGTGTCTTATGGTATATTTTCTGAGTATGATGCTAATTTCCAAAATACAGAGCCAAATTTTTAATTCAATTTCATTGTTAAAAAAATGTGCCCAACTTCTATGTTATGCAATTCAATTTGAAATAATTACCAAAATCCTGGTTGAAAGCAAAACTCATGAATAGGTCCTATGTATATCAATGATAAACAAAAAATATAATGTGCTTTTCCCCCACTCACAGTATTAATCACATAAAGCGCTCCATGATTTAAGTAGAAGATTCTATAAAATTCAACACTATCACTATATATTCATTTTCTCATTACATCTAAAAATAAATTAACCTGGTTGCAGGCTCAAGCCGCCCCCCATCGACATACCGCTTGCTTGCCTGTATCATAGCACTGAATGGCACTGCACATGTGTTGCCGTACATTTCCTATTTAGTGCAGCCTATATACCTGTATATATATATATATATATATATATATATATATATATATATATATATATATATATATATATATATATATATATATGATGAATAGTTATTATGATTAGTACATCCGTTCATTCTGCAGGGCATGAAATCGCAGTTCCGACGTTTAGCTAGAATCTCATCTAGCATTGACGAGGTGAACCCAACAGCTAACTGCTATTTTATGCTCTACACTACTCTGCAAAATGAAGGGATGTACTCCAGATAATAACTATTTATCATATTTTTCCATCCGTGAAGGAATTCTTGTCAGCATATATATATATATATATATATATATATATATATATATATATATATATATATATATATAGCTTTCCAACACTGTTTTCTTGTATTCACTTATCATGTTCACTATATGTACTTAAACAAGAATCTTACTTGGTATATATGCGAGTTAACTTTCAAAGATTGGTAGTATCTTCATTATCAAGCATCACTGTTTACTGCAGCATTGCTTTTGTTGCAATTATTTTATTTTTAAATAGTTTTTGTTTCAATTTGATTATTTGGTATATTTGTATTTTATTTTTGATGTGATTTCCTTTTTTGATTTCTTTTGTTGATGATTCTGTAGATTTTGTATGATGTTGTGTTTCTATTGTTATCTTGATTTTCGTAATTTATTAGGTTTATTGTCAGTTCTTGTTTCTACTATGAGTTTTTCTATTGTGCTTTGTAATTTTGGTTTGAAGTTGGTTTTTGTGCTATTTTCGAGTATCTTTACTTCTCCTTTGGTGAAACTCGTTTTTGTAAGGTTTATAAAACTGGGGTGGAACTGATGGATTGTTGTGTTATTGTCTGTGTTTGATGATTGAGATACTACCAATCTTTGAAAGTTAACTCGCATAAATACCAAGTAAGATTCTTCTTCAAGTACATATAGTGAAGTGATATATATATATATATATATATATATATATATATATATATATATATATATATATAATATGTTTTCTTGTTTAATAATCTAAAACAACATGGGTTATTCAAATACAGAATATTTATTAATTTTTATTCATAGCTTCTCGTTGGTAAACAGCACTAACATCATCAGGAATGAAAAATACATTATCATACCTGATAATGTATTGTATTTTCATTCCTGATGATGTTGGTACTGTTTATCAACAAAAAGTTTTGAATATAAATTAATAAATATTCTTGTATTTGAATAACCTATGTTGTTTTGGATATATATATATATATATATATATATATATATATATATATATACACACATACATATACTCTTAAATTTTGTAGTCGATTACGGTCGGTGAATCTAAATTAATCACTTAAACAATAGTTTATGACTATCGGAACTATAGATTTTGTAAATTTTTGAAAACTTACTGAGACAGAACGTTTTCGATCGTTATGTGGCGATCTTCATCAGTGTCTTCTGCTTGAAGATGTTGGGTCAAGCAGTGACGGTTTAAAAGAAAAGGCTTTTTAAAAAGGACCACATCTCAACACACTAGAACAATATGAAATTTACAGACACACAAAAACACAAAGTACAAACATATTAAACGAACAAACATAATACAAATCACACATACTCTTAGATACTCGAAACCTACCTTTAAAACAGTCACCGCTTGACCCAACATCTCCAGCAGAAGACACTGACGAAGATCGCTGCAATTAAAACGTTTAAAGAACGATTAAAAACGTTTTGTCTTAGTAAGATTTCACAAATTTACAAAATTTAAAGTTCGGATAGTCATAAACTATTGTTAAAATTATTAAATATATATACATTTATTGTAATTATATATACACACACAGACAGTGTGTGTTGGTAAAATTAATAGATTAAATCACTTTGCAATAAAAATTTTACCAGCCAACAGAAAGTTCTCAGAAAAACGTAAAAATTAGTATTTTTTAAAATATTTAGTTTTGTTGATACTGAGGATATAAATTTTATTTATTACTGTGTTAATAAGAATTTTCTACGTCAATTGGTAAAATTTGTATTGCATCAATAACTATAACTACATGCTTTCCGTCTCATAGTTTCATGAATACCATATAAAATTATAAACATACTCACACATTCGCACAAGAGAAAATTCATCTTTTAAAGTGGAAGAGTACTATTAAAATGACTCCTTATATTTTTAAATGTGCATAATGTAATATTTTTTAAAATTGGCCGTTTGTTTTCCAACTACAATAATTCTTTATTTTACGGCTGTTAAGCTTCTTGAAAAAACAGATACTATATCAGTATATATCTGTTATGTACGGGTTAAACATGGTTTCACTACGATTTGTAGTTCCTATTTTGTTTAACGTTGAAACAATCTTCTGAGAGTGTAAAAGTGAAATGTTTTAGAAATTTCGATTTGAATTTACAAAAATAAAAGTGTCTCGTATTGTAGAGGATTTGGTGTGAAAGGACAGACTTAAACAGCATTTGTATTGATTCATAACATGGTAAAAAAAGTTTTGTTTACATTAAAATTAGGTTAATTGTTGGTTAGAAAAAAATGTTTCAAGTGCTATATTTTTGTTAAAACATATTTCATGTTGAAAAATTTTCTACTTTAGACGTTCGAAATTGTCGCCTAAACAATACCACATAAGTAATAAAACCTTAAAATAGCTCAAAGAAAATATTTTTTGAAAAAAAAGTAAAATGTCTGAATTAAATATATATATTTATATAATATATATATATATATATATATATATATATATATATATATATATATATATAATATAATATAATATAATATATATAGATTGGTTTTTTAATTTTTTAAAATTATCGTCAAATTAAGACCACTGTTATTATTACGTTTTGAAAGTTATGTGTGAAGGTGAATATTAATCTTTTCAGTATTTTTTTGTGGAAGCTCTACCAAACTGAATGTCATTTACATTGATATATTTCATTTAATTCGGTATGAAAACCTTCACCTATCCCCCTAGATATTTCTAAGATGAAGGTCAAGTTTTAGTACTTAAAGGCTGTGATACTATTAATTTTTACATGTCCCTGACATTGTAAATAAATAATACTTGTAGAAAGAGTAGTGCTCAACGTAGTAAGAGCACACTCCAAAATTTTGTTTCTCATATATATAGTACTAAAAAATACGGTATTTATTTCTTATTCCCATGTGTTTGATTTTAGCATATAAAGTTTTACTGAGCGATGCACAATGTCATCAGGGATATGAAAAAAATTATAAAAACTCTCGCTCACTCCCCAAAAATTAAAAATTTCGAAAAATAGAAACCCCCCTCCCCAGCGTAGTAAAACGTTACTAATTTAATATATTGGCTTTATATTTTTGACTTAATAACTAGCAAAGTGCCTCCAAATATAATTAAATTTGATGTTGACTCCCAAAAATTACAAATTTCAAAAAAAATAACATTTTAACGTTGCGCTATTGGCACCACGTTTCACCCAGTACACAAACATTATAGAATTATAAAACTCTCACACACATCTTTTTTTTTGGCGATAAATAAGTCGCAAAATTACTCAAAAGGACAAAAGAAACACTTACAGGCCCTATTCCACGCAGAAAACAGAAAATATTTCATTGAACATTTACACACCCTTTATTTCTATCATATCGCCAAAAATCGATAACTCTTACACGGCACAAAGTATGTTGAAATTAATGTGTTAAAGTTGTTTTTTTTCAAAATTTGTAATTTCGTGGGAGTCAGCAAGTTTAATTACATTTCGAGTCATTTTGCGAGTTACTACATACAGCATAAATTAGGCCAAAACTTTGAATTTGTAACATTTCAAGTGTGCCATTGAGGGGACGAGGAACTGCTGTTTTCCAAAATTTTTAATTTTTGGGGCATGAGTGAAAATTTTTAGAATTTTTTTTGTATCCCTGATGACTATCTGCGTTGCCTGGTATAATTTTTTTCGCTAAAATCAAACCGTGGTAACGTGAAATAAATATCCTCAAAAATACTTTTGAACCAAGTGATTTTAAGTGTTGCTAACAATAAATAGTGGTTAAAATATGAAAAAAACAACTTTTATGCACAAACACATATAAAATTGTATGAAATGAATGTTTCTTTATAAAACACCAAACTTTATTACTGCAATAGAACATATGCTTATTTAAAACATGCCTACTATGGTTTTAGTTATAAAAGGTTTGGTTATAAAAAAAATATAAGTTTACTAATATTTGAACATTGAACTCCGCAAAGGGTTTAGTTTGGCATAACTTTATAGGTTTACATGCAGTATTTTATAGAACTTGAAGCTTCTTAACCCTCCGCCGGTTTAGTCTTACACTTTTACATTACTGGTCGCGTCGAGCCTGGAGTGCCGCCCATCATTTTTCGCCTATTTCAAGTGGGTATTTGGTAGTAAATGATTAAATTTTACAACGTTTTTAAAAGAAACCTGTTTTAATATACAAGAAGAACAATTACTTATAATAACTTATTTTATTTTGTAAAAAAAAGGAAAAAACTTTTACATTTCTTCAGTTTCACTTTCTTGATTTGAACAGTCATCAAACTTAATTGTTTTTTTAGAATGGTTTTTACCATTCTGAACAATGCACTTGTGGTTTTTGTATTTCGTTTTCTTGAGCAGCAAACGCATCTTCCAGATCCAATAGCGACGATCATCAAATCTCATGCAACGTAAGAGGAACAAAAATCTTTTGTATGAAAATAGAGCTCTTAGTTTTATAAATCCTGAACCGTCGGTAGCCCATAGCTCTTCTACATCTGTGTGACTACCTTTCTTTACAGATAATAAAAAAGAGCCCAAAAAACCGTACAGATTTCAGAACGTGAAGTAAGTTTGGAATCCCTCTCTTGGGAATATTGTGACTGAGTTTCACTGATAACTATTTGTATAAAACACAATTTTATCAATAATTTCATTAGAAACAAATTTTAGAAAAATGTCCAAATGTAATTTCAAATTTTTGGTTTCTCTCGAAGGTCCAGAAAATATTTTGATTATGTTATTTGACTTGGTTTTTTTAGGAAGAGCCACAGAATTACTAGCCCAGAATGTTTCCTGATCTTTGTATATTATTGTCTATGTTGACGACTTTTTCGTCAGAATCATCTAATAATTGTGAAACTATTCTCTTGTAGTTGGGATTACTCATATAAATATATTCTTCATCGATCCTGTCCCTATAAAAAAAATTTAATAACTACATTATAATTTGAGAAATTATTTGGTAAATTAATTAATAAAATAATAAATAGCATACATTTATTTATTTTAAAACAAAATTATAATAAATAGTTGTGAAATATAATAATAATATACTTACATGACTGGTCGCGTGGAGTATTCTGTGCTATAACGAGGATGTGTCCGTGATCAAAGCCGTTGGGAACTGAATTGAGATAAAACTAACCAAAATAGATGATTCATTCTATTATCAATATAGTCAATAACAAATACTAGGAATGGCAAATGCCTCCTTTCAAGATTGGAAGAACTGATAACGAAATAGGTGAAAAGGCGGCTCACAGCGCCGTCACACGACCGGCGGAGGGTTAATATAGTGCTGCGATTAGTAACCACTGTTATAGGTAAAATTTTATAAGGTGGCATGTGGGAGCTGCGGGCCTTGGTAAGAGGACGAGAAGAGGGTGGAGGTGCTCCCAGGACATTTTCAAAAACATTGACGCTTTGACTTCCACTGACTCATAGGGTTGACTCATTATTTTGTTACTTATTTTTACTTTTTAATATATAGTGAAAATAACAACTAACGAAAATAAGGTGTTTATGGAAGCATGCTAATAGGATTGTCTGAGGTTTGGGCATGGTAGGTAGGGATTTATAGCCCCGATGAGGGATGACGACAGTGCCTGATGTTTTATAGATGATGAGTACACAATTTCTATCTAAAAATCAAGTTGACCTATATCATGGCAACTGCTAAACATATATTGTTGCTATTTTAAAACATGACTACTGGTTACTATGCACTTGTGGCACTGTGTATAGTTAGTGACCAGGGTTATCCCTCTCAGTGAATATGGTACAGAAACACATCATTATTATTCTAAACTTCTTAATGGCTATAATAATATTTTGTTACAAGGTATCAGGGCCAGGATAAATTTGGTTATAGAAACATAAAATTTATTTTATCAATGTTAACTAGTTATGTATATCTAAAAAGGCCTATGTATATTGTTGATGTCATTTGTTCAATGCAACTGTGAGTGAGTTATAAGTTAGGGTTTGTAGTAGTAACACTCACTGATGATGATGACTGTCATTGAAACGCTTATGAGTCAATAAATGATTAATTTATGAGTTTTGTGTATATCTTTTATTTGTATTTGTTGATTCCATCTTCACGTGAGCTACTAGTTTTCACTAAACACTTGTAAATGTTTACAAACTTATCTATAGTAGCACTCACTTATATTTGTTGAGGACGGCCGTTTCGGGAGATGTGCCTCATTTTCAACTCAGACCGTAACTGATCTCAAGGTTTACGTAGGTTAGGGTATTAGGGTGGGGGTGGGATATTATGGTGGTTTGGGTGTATTTTGTGAATATTAGGAGTTATAATGTCAAAATGTGTGTGTGAATTGTAGTGTAATTGAGTATGTGTGTAGGGTGTAGTTTGAAGTGTCTGTATATTTCGTATTGTTCGGTTGTGTAATGTTCGTTGTTTCTGTGTTGTTTATGAAGAATTTTGCCACTGGAGTTTACAAACTAACTTGCAGTCCGTGCCCCAGTTTTTACATAGGCCAGACAGGGAGGTCCTACACACGTTACCAAGAACATATGAAAGCACTAACAAACAATAACTACCAATAACTACTACTTTGCCGATCATCTCAACTCCACAAAACATGACTACATAGACATAACATCTAACCTACAAATTCTTCATAAACAACACAGAAATAACCAACCCTACACAACTCAACAATACGAAATATACAGACACTTCAAACTACATCTTACACACATACTCAATACACAATTACATTACAACTCACACACACTTTTTGACATCATAACTCACAAAATACACCCACACCACTATAATATCCCACCCCCACCCTAATACCCTAACCTACGTAAACCTTGAGATCAGTTACAGTCTGAGTTGACAATGGGACACATCCCCCGAAACGGCCACCCTCAACAAATATAATATAAGTAAGTGCTACTATAGGCAAGTTTGTAAACATTTACAAGCTTTTATTTGTTTTAACATAATCTCACAAGCTAAGCTCAAAGAATAGTTAGTTGTCATGCAACTATGGTTCATTTCATGTGGGAAATTATTTTTTCCTTTTTTTATACAACTAAATATATTCTACATTTTAGCTATATTGTGTTATAACTACATAATGTATTATAAAATAATAAGGCAATTGAAAAATTTATAAAGGAATTTGTTTTAACAGTTAGGTTATCTTTCTAAGGTGTTAATTAGGTAAGTTTTGTTAGTGACATAATATAACTTGTTTTAGTAATCCTTAAACAAATGCCAGCCAACATTTTAATTTTTTTGCTTTCATATGTAGAGGTGAAAAAGCACTTATAAATATATTTTATTTGTCTGTAGTAACACTTACTTTCATAATTGTTGAGGGTTGCTGTTTTTTATCCCCTGTTCGCTTTCGACACATTTTCTTAAACCTCCATGTTCAAGATAGTTTTTTGTCAACAAATTTCCAATCGTTATAGTCTGTTATGCTTTTAATTTTTGACAAGAAGGCAAATTGCTGGATGTGACATTTCAAGTTAAAAAATTATGCAAATATTTTGTTAGTGGTATTTAAATTGATACAGTGAGATAAAATAGGATACACAGTAGTCACTATGAATACCACACTTTCAGACCCATCTCAACAGGTGTAATTTCATTTCCCTTATTCTTGTTACTCAGCCATGGACTGCAGATATGGCTAGGAAAATAAGAATTTGGAGACCTCGCTAAGTCTAACCTTCAGATCTTCTGTGCTAGAAAACTTCTTTTCAAATTGGTTAGGTCAGGCAGGGTACGTACAGTGGATCGTATTATCATAAAAATTTATCATTTCAGGATACTAGTTATATATGGAAAAAGAATTTCACGTTATCTTAGGAGGAACACAAAACCCCCAAGATTCAGAGAATCATGCTGCGTTATTAATTACTGAGCGTGAACTACAGAAAGGGCCTCCTCATCTTCCTTAAGCTCAACGTCCTTTCTTCCAATCTCTTTTTGCCATCGTAATTTTTCAGTGCAAGTTTATACCTTCCATAAACATTTCTCGAAATAATACCTATTGTTGATAGATGCCCAAAACCAATCTAAATGCAGAAGTAACATAACATCACTGAATTCTTGGAAGAGACTAACATATGCTTCTAAGTAATGGAGAACTGCCAATTCACGACACTTATCTTCAGACCAAATCTAAAGTTGTTCTCGGAATGATACAATGCTTGATATCTTTGATCCAAGCCTAGACTTAAGGGTTGAGGTTGTCTGTTTTTTAAATTTAGAAATTAATGATTATGTTCATATTCCAATAGAGGCCATGTGAGTCAATATAAGAACAGGGTTGTAAATCCTGGGTCCAGGAAAAGGATGACTATTATTTTAATATTTGACCTAAAGTTAGAATTCAGTTCATAACTGATGTCTGCTCTGTTATGATACTAGACAAATTTCCTAGAAACTTGAAAAGGGTCCTTAATTGATGAATTGATGTCGGTCATATACAGTACCTATATTTTGGGACCAATCACAGAGTTACTCCTACCTAGACACAACACTAAATACTTGCTGGGCTTTACCTTTAGCCAACCAGACTTGTCATCAATCTTTTTTAAAAGGCCACACATTGCTCTTTTACTTTTGCAAAGTGGTGTCAAACCATCTGCAAAAACCAATCATGGAGGAACCAATAATTCCTGATTCCTCTTATCATATACTGACTACCATGTGTTGCAATTATTTGTAAACCAAGTTATAAACTACTTGAAACTTACAAAGTGAAACAACCTTGAAAAACTCCCTTTTGAAAATTATTAACTTAGGTCTCCCATTTTGTATATCTCCTCTGAAGTAAAGACTTGCATAATATTAACTGCAGGTCTTATGTGATTTTCTTAATAAAAGAGACTCTGAAGTGATACATGGTGTATTGTAAAATGTTGTATTTTACTGAACACGATTTTGACAGTCTGCCATTTCCTCAAGTTTTATTTATTTCAGAGAAGTCAGATTTTCTTTTAAAGGTTTCTTTGCAGGATGGTATTCTACCAGTCTTTTTTTAGATTAAAAGCAACTATATACATAGTCAAATATCTTTATTTTAATTTGTTATGTTTCCCTCTGAAATAGCCACAGTAGCCATAATCGAATTGACTGTTATGAAAATCCCATTTGCTATTGGACAGTGTTGGCTCCTAAATGAGCGTGCTCAGGGATATGTGGTGAGGATTCAATCTTCTATGCTGTCAAGTGTAACGCTGCCAAAGCTTAAAAAACTAAATGAAATCTGTGCATATTACAGATTTGATGGTTGCATGGCCAAGTGGGTAGAGCACTTGACTACAAAACTAAGGGCTCTGGGATCAATTTCCACTAGTGCCAAATTTCTGTGTGCAATTTCAGTTTTCAGGTCGACTCAGCCTGTGAAAATTAGTATAGTGTGGACCATGTAACTGTTCACTTGGCATTGAGAGATCCAAGATTGTATACTACCATTTCTGAAAACATGTTACTTTTTCAGAATGTTCTGCTCTATACAACAGCTTCTGCATCCGATATGTCTACACATATTTCAAGATTGTTTGTTATTTCTTATCAAAGCTAATTTATCATTGAATCTATCTAATATCGACCGTCTCATGCAAGCCAGTGTTTTGACAGTCCTTATCATGTTTGTAGGGAAGTATTTATACTGATCCTCTACCTCCCGACTCGCCTACTGTGATCTCTTGAGGTCAAATGCATGGAATTATACTTCCAGTAGGATCAGAAGTAAATAGACGGCTAACCAGATGCATATTTTCATTTGGGGTCAAGCAAATGATCTCTTGTACGGGTGTTCAGTGCACTCAAATTAAGGGCAGCATCTTCTGAAGATAAATTTCAAGAGGGCGAGAAACATACTGGGATGTTGCAAATTTGTAATACTTTTGTAGTTCTCCCATTAGTACGCCTAAGTTACCCTTCATAAGTTACTTACATTGGCTTACATAATGTTATAGTTCTCCCATTACTACTCGTAAGTTACCCTTCATAAGTTACTTACATTGGCTTACGTAATGTTGTAGTTCTTACTTTAGTACGCGTAAGTTACCCTTCATAAGTTACTTACATTGGCTTACGTAATGTTGTAGTTCTCCCATTAGTACGCGTAAGTTACTCTTCATAAGTTACTTACATTGGCTTACGTATTGTTGTAGTTCTCCCATTAGTACGCGTAAGTTACCCTTCATAAGTTACTTACATTGGCTTACGTATTGTTGTAGTTCTCCCATTAGTACGTGTAAGTTACCCTTCATAAGTTACTTACATTGGCTTACGTATTGTTGTAGTTCTTCCATTAGTACGTGTAAGTTACCCTTCATAAGTTACTTACATTGGCTTAACGTAATGTTGTAGTTCTCCCATTAGTGCGCGTAAGTTACCCTTCATAAGTTACTTACATTGGCTTACGTAATGTTGTAGTTCTCCCATTAGTACGCGTAAGTTACCCTTCGTAAGTTACTTATATTGGCTTACGTAATGTTGTAGTTCTCCCATTAGTACGCGTAAGTTACCCTTCATAAGTTACTTACATTGGCTTATGTAATGTTGTAGTTCTTACATTAGTACGAGTAAGTTACCCTTCATAAGTTACTTACATTGGCTTATGTAATGTTGTATTTCTCCCATTAGTATGCGTATGTTATCCTTCATATGTTACTTACATTGGCTTACGTAATGTTGTAGTTCTCCCATTAGTACGCGTAAGTTACCCTTCATAAGTTACTTACATTGGCTTACGTAATGTATGTTACCCCCTACCTACTTTTGCTTACCAAGCTGTTCGAGGAACTCTGATCAACTTGCTAAGTTTTCCTACATTTAGGGCAGTCATTGTTTGCTTTCGCACATGGGCAGAAATGGAGCACATACTAAACGCCTACTGTGATCTCTCAAGGGCACGTGCACAGTTACGTGGTCCGTACTATACCTTGGATTAAGCGTGAAGTTATTACTCCAGTTGAACATAGTGCCCGCTACCTTACCTTCCTTAAATGTAACTCATTTTAGTGGACTTCTACCCTGTCTCTATTACACCTTGTCACATGGTATAAAAAGGAGCCATTATTATTATTATATACTATAAGGGTTATGTTTCATTCACCAATTCTAACTTACAAATCTTTAAGCATTTAAACATTTTATACTCTCCATTAAACTTCAGTTTTGTTTATAGAATCCTTTTTCAATAACAACTGGATCAGTTACCTGTGTTAGGTTATTATTTAATAAATCTTATTGCAAGCTTTATAAGTTCTTAACAAAATGAACTCTATTGAACTTAACTCTAACTAAATCTTTTGCTAATTAATCTTATTCTTCTTAACAGTTAGTGATATGTACTGTGTGATTTGTTAGATTTTCCAGAGTAAAAACCATTCTAAATTTCTGGTAGCGGTAAGAACACAAATGTTGTCATATATATATATTTACATACACAATAAATGGTGAACATAAAAAGTGCACATACCTGAACCTTAAAATGTCTTATTCACTGTGGTCTTCCAGATGGATGACAAAGAGTTTTGGGTGCACCTTGTTCGTCCACTACACATACTTGTTATTTTTTTTTTTTTAACTTGGGAGCGGGTTTGAATTGCCCGAAGCACTGCTACCTTAAGGTATATTGTACTTACCTCCCTGATCTAGTCAAATAACCCCTTCCCTCTTACCAGATTTAGGAGTTTCCTGACTAGAGTTTTACCTTCAGCATCCACCAAAGCCGTTCCATCACCAAAGAGGTTGAAGCGCCTCTCAGCAAGTACTTCACTTCTGTAAATAATGTGTGTGGCAGTCTCCAGTTCCTGCCCGCATAATCTGCACACTGGTTCATCTTTGTAGATACCCATTTTATGCAAATGTTTCCTTAGTCCACAGTGTCCCGTGAGTAGACCTGTGGCTATCCTTAATTCCTGCCTAGACAGATAAATGAGACTCTTCTGCAGCCCCAAGGAAGGTTTCCTAAGGGTTAGCTTACTGTGTCTCATCCCTTCGGCTCTGATCCAGTGCTCACAGTGTCTTTCAGCCATCCACTTTGACCATGGATTTGGAAATACCTACCGCAGGCTCCGGTCCAATCAGGGGAGTCGAAGACCCCTCTCTGGCCAGCGCATCTGCGGCTTCATTTCCAAGTATTCCCCTATGCCCTGGCACCCAACATATCTTGATTTGATTGTGCCTTGCCAGAGCTTGTAGGTTAATTAGGCACTCCCTGACTATGGCCGAGGTGACCACGTGTCCGTTTAGTGCCTTAATTGCTGCCTGACTGTCGGAGAAAATAGCAATCCGGGTCCCATGTGTTTCCCTTCTCGCTATCTCTCCCAGACAGGCATTTATTGCATATACTTCGGCCTGAAAGACAGAGGTATGCCTCCCCAAGGAAAAAACTAGTTCTACCCTTGGGTTTTTACAATACACCCCCGCTCCAGTGCCGAAGTCCATCTTGGAGCCATCTGTGTACCAGATCTGAGCTCCCATGTTAATGTCCCTGACCATTCCATCACAGTTTGGTAGACCTGGTCAGGTGCAAACATTCGAGTAATGTGGTCGCTGCCCATTTCCAAGACGGGTTCTTTGACCACGCACTCGATACTCATATGTCCCGAGACATCTGGGAGGTTAGCCCAGTTGCTCGAGTTGCGCAATCTCCATGCCGCCAGCCTCGCCTCTCCCCTAAGGACAAGCTCAAGGGGAGGGAGGTTAAGCATTACTTCCATTGCTGCACCTGGTGTAGTTGACATCGCTCCCAGTGTGCACAGACAGGCCAATCTCTGGATAGAGCTCAGTTTAGCTCTTGTCTGTGCCTGGTTGGCCTTTGTCCACCACACCAGGGCTCCATAGGTAATCATAGGTCTTATCACCCTCAGATACATCCAGTGCATCATTGATGGCTTCAGTCCCCATTTCTTACCCACCATTCTTCTCACAGTCATCAGTGCCCTTTTGGCCCTGTTAACTGTCCTCTCAAGATGTGGGTTCCAGGTGAGTTTCCTGTCCAGAGTAATTCCCAGGTATTCCTCCCCCACAAACTCAAGGTATTCACCAAACAAGCGAGGCATCCTGGTCGTCAGATCTTTTCGCTGTCTGGTGAAGTTAATGAGAGCAGTCTTTTTTGGATTTACCCTAAGGTTCTTCTTTTTACACCACTCTTCAATCAGTTGTAGAGGATTTCTGATTACCTCAAGGACTGTATCAGGGAATCTGCCCAGGATCAGAACAACTATGTCGTCCGCATATCCTAGACAGAAGTACCCCTGTTCATTCAGGAGTTCAATAAAGTTGTCAACCACTAGGCACCACAACAGAGGAGAGAGAACTCCCCCCTGTGCACAGCCCAGACTTGTCTCCGCCCTTCTGACCTCCCCTGCCACCTCTACAGAAATGCTTCTGTTTGTTAACATGGAACTTATCCAACCACAAGTGGTTGCATCCACTCCATGACGTCTTGCACCACTTACCATCGTCTCCACTGAGGGGTTATTGAAAGCCCCTTCAATGTCGAGGAAGGCACCTATGGCACAACCTTTCTTGGCGATCATTTGCTCAATCCTACCAACCACTTGATGGAGAGCTCCCTCGCAGGATTTCCCCGGTTGATAAGCATACTGGTTCCAATGCAGTGGTTTTATGGCCAAAGCACCCCCCCCCCCCTAATATGCCTATCAACCAGTTTTTCAAGTCCCTTAAGAACAAAGGACATGAGTGTAATAGGTCTGTATCCTTTCCCTTCCGATTGGTTACCGGTGGGCTTAGGTATAAAGACCACCTTACTAGATTTCCAGGCTGCCGGCACATGCCCTAGAGCAATGCTTAGCCTGTATAATTTAGTAAGTACCAGTACCAGCAAATCCATTCCCTGCTGCAGCAGCACAGGATAGATCCCATCTGGACCTGGAGATTTGTAGGGTTTAAATGTGCCAATAGCCCATCTTACCCTTTGTGGAGTTACTATCCTCCTTGCCATTTCCCAGTCCTCCCTCTTACCACGTCTTGTGGAGAGTTTGGCAACTGGTTCAGTGTCTGCTCCCCCAAGTTTCCTCAGAGTACTGGAAGGGAAATGTGTTCTGATTAATTCTTCCACAGTTTCCCCTGCAGTTTTTGTTATATTTCCCAGTGGGGTTCTTAGCATCCCCACCGGGTTAACTGGGTCCTTAGAGAGCACTTTATGCAGTCGTGCCCCTTCCCGAGTTTTGTCAATCTCTTGACAAAACTCCTTCCAGGACTTCCTGCGTGCTTCTCTAATTGCCCTGTTGTATTCGGTTAGTGTTTTCCTATACTGGTCCCACTCCCCGTTCTTTTTTGCTCTATTAAAGAGTCTCCTGGTGGTCTTCCGAAGTTTGGCTAGCTTCTTGTTCCACCATGATGGATCCCCTACTTTTCTCCCCTCACTGAGAAGGCAGTTATCAGTAAAGGATTCTACTATAGCCTCGCCAACCAATGCGGCAGAGTCTTCTAGCTCTCTCCTCCCACCATACTCCAATCCAGCCTCCTCAATCCGAACTCCCAGGTCCCTCCTGTAGGAGTCCCAGTCTGTTCTTCTTGGATCCCTGGTTGGCCGAAGCATGGCTGGATTTAGAGAGATATCATACCTAATATGTCTGTGGTCAAAGGAAGATGGTTCATCCGACACATGCCAGTTTAGTACATACCTAGCCGTCTGGTTCGATGCCACCGTAATGTCCAGGACCTCCGGTCTGGCCCTAGTGACAAACGTCGGCTCTTCCCTCTGATTTAAGACTAGTAAATTCTTAGAGCTAAGATAAACTAAAAGTTCCTCACCTCTAGTGTTGGTACCTGTACTTCCCCACGAAGTGTGATGGGAGTTAGCATCCATCCCCACCAGCAGCTCCTCATCCACAGCCCCGCAGTGCTCGACCAGCCTCCTCGGCTCTTGTGTTGGTAGAGCCCCCGCGTAGTCAAAGGGGAGATATGCCGTGGCAAGGTTCAGCCTCTTCATCCTCCCCTCCGCCCACAGCTCCACCGTCACTACTATTAAGTCCCTGCAGCAGAAGTCCGTTAGTACAAAGCACTCAACCCCCTCCTAACCAGGATACACGTCCTGGGAACACCGGAGTCCTTATCGTACAACAACTTACCTCCAGATGTCGCCAGCCCGCATATTCGTCCTCCAGAAATCCATGGCTTCTGGATGAGAACCAAGTCCACCTCTCCCCTGTCCAGCATCCTACACACGACAGCACTCGCCGCCCTGCTATGCTGTAGGTTCACTTGGAGGATCTTGATCATTGTTCTGCTTAATTTGCAGTCGCCTGGGTCCGCAGAGCAGCCCCAGGACTAGACAGCGTGCTCAACTCTACAGCCACTTCACCGGTTTCTGCAGTCGGCAGCTTGACAGCCGCCCCCGCACCCCCAGTGATGGTTGCCGTTGACACATCTGCTACAGACTCACGGTTTGCCGTCTCATTGGCTCCCGCTGTCTGTGCAGTCTCGAAATCAATTCTTTTACTTACTTGGTCCATTAACGTCCCACGAGTATGGGGGAAAAACGGTCGACCAGAGCAGAGCCCCCACTGCCCTGGCAAGACAACATACAATGAGGTTTTGTCTGGTTCCTCAAGGGGATCGTGTGCAACTGCATTTTATACCCTGCAGCCATTCATCCTTCGGCACGATGCCTTCCACCTTGGATTGGGTATTCAGTCACTGACCTTGAAGCACACCCCAAGATCAGGACATTATTAACTGTTGCTCATGGAGCGAACAGCCTGCTTTACTCTCTTTTTTACAACTGTGTCGTTAGGGTAGTTTCCTGCCCATACTTCACTGTCGCATTGCCCTTGGTTCACCTGGGAGGTGAGAGTAGCATTGTGAGGACTTAATTCCCAACTACCCCAGTCTCCCCAGTCAGAGCAGTTATTTCTACCACCCCCAACCGGTTGACTGACGAGGAGGGATAATTCCTCACCTTTGAACCATAGCCTTGGTCCAGGCCTGCATATTCAGAAACCTTCCGGAATCCTTATTCACAGGTAACCTACATTTCTGTAGGCCGTCCCACTATCCGCCACCTGTGGACCCGCCCGGTTGCTCAGGCCAGCTTGCCGGGTCCACATACTTAACTAAACAAGAAAAGAGTTTACATATAATTCAAAATAGTCACTATTATATGCTAATAATGTCTTTGCCACATGGCTGGAGAAAATGAAAGAAAAACTGCATCATGTAGCTTAACTGGAGAGAATTTGTTATATTCGAGTCTTTCAGCGAACTCATTAAAAAAAAACTACATTACATCTGGCGTAGCGGAGAAATTGCGATCAAGAATGAGTTAGTTTAGACCTCATGAAAACTACATCATGTCGAGCGTAACAGGAGAGATGTCGTTCGATCAACATCTTGTTTAGAACTCTCTTGAATATACAGGGCAAAAATTGGCTGATAAGAGTAGTTACCCTCTCTGAATATTTACATTGATTTTTAACATTAATCTGAAGAATAGTATGTAAGAGTAGTATTAATTTTATTAGCGTAGACAAGACAGAGACCATACTCCAAACTTCAACTGTTTTGTTCATATCAATCATCGGTTATCTAGACATTTCCAATGTTGCGAAATCATTATACCTGGTCAACATAACCAGATAGTGTAGAAAGTCCTTAAAAACACTGATAAAATAAAAAATAACCTAGTATTGTTCAAAAAATTAAATATTTACTAGGTAATTTACTAGTATTTACTAAGCATTTAGGTAAAAAGCTATTAAACTATAAAATTAATCATTTAAACAATAGTTTATGACTATCCGAACTTTAAATTTTGTAATTTGATAAACATTTAAATTTGTAAATTTGTCTAAGTTCCTGAGACAGAACGTTTTTGATCGCTATGTGGCGATCTTCTTCAGTGTATTTGCAAGCATATAAAATTTGCATGAACAAATTTACAAAATTTAAAGTTCAGATAGTCATAAACTAGTGTTTAAGTGATTAATTAAGATTTTCCGAACATAATTGACTACAAAATTCAAGAAACTATAAAAGTTTTTTTTTATAAAACAGAACAATATGTTTTATTAGATTAATATATAGCTATGTCACAATATCGTTAGGATAGGTTTTGTTATTAAAATAAAGTTGTTTAACACAAACTAAACTTTTGATGTGTGAGTGAAAGATGACCTCCATTTTGTGTTTTAATGCAGTAACATATTCTAAATTGAGTGTACTTTATTTGTCGACAAATTAGCTTATGTTAGGAACTTTTAATTTGTTTTCTCTTTATATAACTAAATCTATTATATGTAAATATTTTGGATCGTAGTAGTATATATAACAGTTTTATAGAGAAAAAGTTTTTACAGTTGTTCATGTGTATGTAAAGAGTAAAGTTATTTTTATCTTTTTCAAGATTTTTATTTTGGGGTTATCAGTACCAAATGTTATTTTGTTGTTGTTGTTGTTGTTGCTGAGGACTTTCTACATAACTATGTATAATTTTTGTTGTTGTTGTAATATCAGCGACTTCTGGATATCGATAATTACCTACATATAGCACTTGTGTAATGTAGTATGATAAGGGTTCTGTTTTTTAAAGTGTTAAAATTGTTTTCATAAAGTTTCATGTGTGTTAAGTGAGGTTGAATGAGTATTATTTTAAATTGTTGATGCATTAGTTCCGAATTTATTATAATTTTTATGTTTTATATCCTCAGGTACAATTTTTTTTTTTTTTAATATCGATGACATGGAATTTAGTATAAATAGCTCATAGATGAATAGTATTCTTGAATTTTGTAGGCCATTACGTTCAGTTTAAATTAATTCAGTCTTAATTAATCACTTTAACAATAGTTTATGACTGTCAGTGTATGAAGATCACTAATGAAGGTCACCACATAGCGATCAAAAACGTTCTGTCTCAGTAAGTTTTCACAAATTTCGGGTAGTCATAAACTATTGTTAAAGGGATTAATAATAATTAGTATTTTATAATGAACCAAACCTAGTTTAACCTTGCTTTTTTGTTTGTTTCTGTGTATTTACATCAGAATGAAGATTACCTTAATTTTTTATTTGATAATATCTATCCAAATGCTGGTCCACTCCTTTTATTTTATTTTCACTTATGCAACTTGAAACAAACTTAAGCAAGAAACAAGTGGTTTTTAAATGTCACAAAATGTATTTAAACTCAAAGTTTCTTCACCCATTAAATTTGTATCTAAATCTATAAACTTACTCTAGATAATGAATTAAATTTTTGGGCACTATAAGTTCTGCTCTGGCTCGGCTGCTATTAGCCAGTCTGCATACTACGACTATCGCCCTCCTCCCGCCGTGTCTTCAGACTGTGCTGACTCTATATCCAACGTTACCAAAACATGTACAGCTGTAGGTTTTGAAATTCCGCTTCATGAAGCGTCGCTTTTTATGTATGTGATCTGTACACAGATTGAATAACTCCTAATTACCTCCTGCAGCTGCTATACAGTTTTCTACAAAAAGTACTAAAAAATGCGTTCTCTTTCTCGCCTTTGATTTGACAAAAATGGATGGACTTGAAAGGATTAAAACTTTTTTTGCAATTCAGTAGATTTTAATTAATATTGCTCATTTAATTTAGCACCACCCGGGAGTTGTTTATGTTTAATTTTACTCACTACAGGAGGTATGATCTCACACAACAGTTAGTCTACACTTAAACTATGAACTTGACAAGTGGCAGTGAGAGACTGACTAGAGTAGCCTAACCAAAGGCAAGTGTCTTTAGAATGGTTAGAATTACAAGAAAATCAATGTTTGCAGGAAGGCATTGATTCTTCCCCTCTCACCCTGCACGCCATCACTTGCCGCTCGAAGGTCAGAGCGGAACTTATAGTGCGCCAGTTATACACATATTTAACTCCAAAAATACAAAATGAGATTATGTAGCTTAAATTTGCATTTTTGTGGGTACAAACGGCATAGCTCCACAGTAGAGCCAAATGCATGCATCATTGCTTTATATATGGAACCTGCAATAAATGTTTTTTTTACTTGGTACCAAAAAATTGTAAAAGAAATAAAAAACCTAGAGAGCACAATTATACAATAAAATAAAACTTATATCTACAAGTACAATATGTTATTTACAACTTAATTAAATATTATATTTCTTTTTCAATTGGCAGCTTATTAAAATAATCATTTATCAACTTTGATATCTATATTTTTAAGAACATTTTTTTAAAATCATTTCAACAAAGTTTTAGTTTTTCAGAGCAACTTAGGCAAAAAGTAATTATTTTTAATGGTTGCTGAGTCTATCTTGATTTAGGTAAAACTTAGTTTCATTAAGAAATAATGTCATTACATTTATTTTTTGCAGGATTTAAATGGATTTACATTTGTTGGTTTAAAATATGAACATATAGTTGAAGAAGAAATAATTGAAAATGAGGAGTTGAAACTATTAGAAAATGTCAAGGTGGAATGTGATGAAGAGACAGATTATATTGGATCAACAGGCACTAATTTTATTGATATTACAAAAGACCAATTTGTTGCACCTGAACCTTCAACAATGTAAGTGGAAGAAAAGTTATTAATTTGTTTTTAAATAGGAAGAAAATTTTAAATGAAGTATTTTTTTGTAAGATCTAAATTGTATTAAGTCTGCACAAGATATTTAAAATAATTACTTTAAAAAAATAATATTAATGACAGCTATTTACACAATAGGGTTCACAGCCAAGACTTCAACTAATTTAGAAACATTTCTTTATCCCTTTCCGTATTATAAATAATTACCCTCTGGATTTTAAGACCAAGTAAGATTCATGACCATATTTAAATCCTACCTGGTTTCAATCTAGATCCTTTTACATTGTGAACCTTGTGACAAATTTACCTTTAAGAATCTAATCAAGCAGATCTTATGTGGTGTTTATTAATAATTTCTGCCTTAAGTATGATTTTTGGGGTTTAATTTAACGCTACATACTTCTTACCTCTTGTTGCGAAAGTCTAGGGTTATGTAACTTCGATAATCCGATGTTCATAATAAGTTGCTGCAGCCCAGGTCCAAAACGGTTTATTAGTTAATATTAAACTCATGTTATTCTGGCCTCTCAGTGCAGACAGCAGAGCTGCTCTTGATGGAATTGGGGAGGAGCATCACAGGAGGATATGGTCCATGGTCTCCTCTTCTGTTCTACAGTGGGGTAGAGAGGAGATTCACTTAAATTGACTTTGAAAAGGTAGGTTAATCACAGTATGTCTGATCCTTGTTCGTGCTGCTAAGGGTGCTGTGGATCTGGGAACTCCTTGATAACATCTCTAGGTCTTTTGGTTTTTTTTGTATAGCATAGAGGTTTCTACCTTTGGTTTCTTCTCTCCAAGGGTGGATCCGTTTTCCTCCGACTGATGCTTTCCCAGCATTCAGGCATTTCTTCAGGGAGTACTGTGGTAAGAAAACCATTTTTACTGCTTTCTTGGCGATGGTATCTGCTTTTTCATTGCCATCGATGTCGCAGTTTGAGGGGATACATTGGATCCACTGGTTCCTGTTTTTCTATCACGTACACAGAGCTTTTGGAGTCAGTGAGCTGCCTGAAATTGAAGACAGTTTACCAAGGCTATATTTATTGCCAGCAACTCTGCATCGACACTGGAGGACCGCATTCTCTGGTATATAAAATTCTTCTTTGGTGAAGTGGTTATAGTAGCCCGTTCCTGACTTATCTTGGACTAGGTCTACTAACCAATCGGTGTAGATTTGAATGGAGTCCGATTACAGATTCTGAATCATTTCCAGTGACTCCTGCCGAGTGCTTCTTGGAGATCTTATATTTACGCTACATGAAAAATTTGTATGTTTGTGTATTAGACTAACAAGGAAAGTTTTGTGCAAAAATATCATGCAAAAATGGCTGTTCTGTATATTTTTATAAAAATGTATTTCTAAATACTATATCTATATTTTTGTTGCTTCTCAAATATCTAGAAATACAAGAATATCTGGATAAAATACCATAGCAGTAAAATACAGTTTTCTATTATTTAAAAAAGATTAAAAAATAAAAATTTTCAGGTTGGTAATTTTATAACTAAAAAAATTATAAATATTTTTTCTGTGTACATTTTAAAATCCATTATATTAGAAGATATTACACTAAATTGTATGGATACAGGGCCTATAATACAAACAATACGGACACACACAGACACAGATATAAATAAATTTATATAATGTATAAATGTATAGAATAAATACAGCAATATTCATTTAATAACTTAACTGATGTCAACCATTGAGGAGCAAACATACGTTCCTGATATTGGAGTTTAAGACTACATCATTTGGCAAAGTAGTAAATCTTTGCCGAGTGGTTTTTGTATTACACCTACGCTTGTTTATAAGTGATTAAATGTAACAATATTTCCTAAGAACTTGAATTTTATATAAATTAATGGTTCTTACATCTAGATTTATATTTATGATAATTTTTATATTTTGAGTTATAATTTTTATATATTCAACTACTAGCCATTAAAGTTTTGTAAGCAAAGTAGATGGATTTGGTTCAGATACAGTGACGGGAGAAATAATGGTGTGTGTAATATGGCTAGGAGGGGGGATTTGACAGCTAAGTGCATAACATGACAAACAGTTCTGTTACCATTATCAATGATTTTCACGTATGTGCTCTATGAAAAATTATTCTTAATTTTCATGAGACTCATCACACACTCCCAACATTGAAGAGTATGTTGAAAGTTTTAAAGCGTGAATATCTAAATTGGAATTTATTTCAGTCATGGAATTTTGTAAAAATTTCAAGCTTCATGGGATTTAAATGGGAAAAAACTGAAAATGACAGGAGAATCGTGATCGAAAAACTAGTCATACGCTTTAAAAGAGTATGCCATTTAAATAAAATTTTACAATAAAGGGCAGAAAATAGGCCCATCATATTTTCAGATGAGTTATATATTCATATAATAAATACACAAAAACCTCTTAACCACAAACTTTCTTTAATTTACCCTAATGTACATTTCAGTTACAAAGTAACCATCCTCAGAGGGATAACATACAAAAACTGTTTTTGTATGTTATCCCTCTGAGGATGGTTACTTTGTAACTGAAATGTACATTAGGGTAAATTAAAGAAAGTTTGTGGTTAAGAGGTTTTTGTGTATTTATTATTAAATTCAACCACAGTATATTCCTACTAAATAGTCATATATTCATTCAACTCATACTACGAATTTAGCTTGGAATGATGAATATAGAGAAATATATTTCAAATGGACAAGACTAATCAGTCCATGCTGGCAGTGAAACAGGAGGTGTGGAAAATGACCATTTGGTCTTTACAGGAGGTCAGATCAATGACATGAATGCAGAAAACTATGAGAAATGGATTCAAAACTAGGTAATCAGAAATGTTCCAAAAAATTCAATTTTTGTGGTAGATAAAGCTCCATATTACAATAAATTAGCGACTACTATTCCAAATTCAAAGAGCAGTTCAATATTGAATCAGATTAACAGAAAGGATCATTCCATGTTCTGAAGCGATGTTAAAATACTCCTAATGTTCACTAACCACCGACAAGACAACAAAATAGTTGACCGTTTGAGCTACGATCCGTTCTCTAAGCCGGACTAGAAAAAGCAATGAACGCACGAGCATACAGACACATCGAACATATGTCATACCTTTCATAGCAGTATTCCCCTACTTACTTCTCATTTCCTGTGTGAAGCTACACTTACAAAACTTTGACGGCGAGTACTCTTGGTACCTTATGACAATATATTTTTTGCTGGTATTCTATTCATAACATTGTTCAGTTTTCTAAAAGAAGTTATCAGAAAATGGCAGAAAAAACATTGAGAAATAAGCTAAGACTGATTTTTTTCTTCAAGTTAATTGTTTATATCCATTCCGAAATCATTACATTAAACATTTATTCCAGCAGAAATAAATTTGTTATAAAGTACAATTCTGCTTTTGATTGGATTAGTTTGAAATTTAATTCTTTAAATTTTGAAGTTGAGTAGATAAATAAAACCGATGGCTTGATTTTCTTTCAGAAAGGATATACAGCCAGAAATAGATCCATTGGCAGAACAGGACTTAATTAAACAGGTAGCTTTAGTATTTACTTTTCTAGATAAGTAAAAATTAACATATAAACAAAAAAACCCCTGAAAAAAAATATAAAAACAGTAGCTACAATATTTATTTGTCAGTTGTAACTTTTGATGATGCTGTTGTAACGTTCTAGCCCTTTTTACCTCGGGTAAGTTTTTATCTTTATTAAAAATGTGTGTTAATTACTAATTAACAAATTAATTAACCTTACTTACCATGGGCTCTAGTTCTCCGTCATAGCTCAGGCAGATACTGTCTGTCTATGGCGGTCTTCTTATCTTTGAAGCTAGAACTAGGTTACTTACTTGTGAAATAAGAATTTAAGGTTTTAAAATACAAAGTTAAACAATTTATTAATCAATCACAAATTACAAAAGAACAAATGACACCAATGTGTCGAGTAATTAATTTTTAATTACTGCTAATTATTCCATACATTTTAATTACTTATTAACCTTTAAAATTTATATATATCGAGAAGGTAGTAACATAAGTTTTCCAATTTAATTTTAGAAATGAATATTCAAAGGACAATTTCTACCATTTATGTGTTAGCCGTTTATAAATTAAAATTAAACTTAGTTAACATTAAAATACATTTTCTTTATTATTTTCTAAAACGTACCTGGTTGTGTTCTTTACTTGTAAAACACTTTAACTCATATCATTAATTACTGCACATCGATTTTGTACACTAATCACTGCACATCGCTTTTGGAATCAGCGCTCATAAACAAAAATTATATAAACTTTTACTTATTTGAAACACATAAATAATTGCTTCTGACTTCTTTTTTTGTTGCGTTAATAAAATTTGGTACCGGCCTTGACATCTTAAATTTTGAATACTGGAAGCTTATTAATTTCTAGGTTATGTCCAAAAGTGCCATCACGGCCGTCTCGTTCAAAGACGTTTTGAGAAGTGGGGTCGTTGCAAGGACGCGCATTTGTGAACAATGTGCACCAAGATAACAAAAATTTATCTTTATATTGGGACGATATAATTATTAAATAAAAATTAAATATATAAATGAATTTATATGTAACACCTTATTTTTAAGAGTGTTACACTGTCAGTTAAATATTCATAAACCTTTTCTAACTACTATTTGCATTTTTTTGTAATGAACTATTTTTTATGTTAATGTTATAACCAATGTTTGTGTGTTCCATAATTATTTCTGTATTAAGTTGATGTTCTAATACAGATGTATTTAAAACTCAAATTAAAAAAAAAAGAAATATTGTATATAAAGTATTTATCATTGAACTAATTTTTACTACTAATTCTTATCATTTTCCTTTAAGGGTTATTGAAAATATGTTATAATCACTTTATGGATACAATCATACTAAAAATGTCATGAAAAAATATTTATTCTATAAGGCCATCTACTGTAAAATACCGAAGCAAAATAGAACCTAGTCGACTACTATATTCCATTATATAGGGTGATTCATATAAACCTCATAATCTTAATTTTATGTTTATTTTAAGAAGAAAAATGCAAATAATGTGTTATTGTGCTCTACATGTACAGAATATATGGGAGATTAACTGGTTGTTAGAGGTTGTGTTGAAAATGTCCTTCATCCGTCTCTAGACACAGCTGAACACTTTGTTCCATGTTTTTGCTGGATGATTGCATTGTCAATACTGTTGATTTCCCGTGTAATATTGTTCATCAGATCATCCAAAGTCCGACGCCGTGTAGTGTAGACTCTTCCCTTTAGATAACCCCATAGAAAGAAGTCTGGTGTGGTCAAGTCCGGTGATCTTGGTGGCCACAAATTCCTGGAAGTTATACGGTCTTCAAAGTAACTTTGGATCAGCCAGATTATTGCCAGTTTCACTCACAAGATGTCCTGTTGTTTCCAAATTGTGTGTCATTTACAATATTGTGTTCATGTCTGGACTATTGCGAACACCAAACTCCCTCTGATGCTCTGTGTGCCTATGACCGATTGTGTTATCCAATAGTTTTTAACAAGAAATAGACGTCGCTATAACATGTATTGCATCGTGAACGACAAAGCTTACATGTTATTATTTAATTTATCTATAGTTTTTCTTTTATATCCATTTTCTAAAGCAATTTGATATATTATATTTTTCTCTTTTATTTGATCATTTAAGTTCATTGGTATTTTGTGCATTCTATGTAGTAAATTATAAAGCGCTGCCATTTTTTGGTTGTATGGATGATTTGAATAATTAGGTATTATTTGATTTGTCTGCGTTGGTTTTCTATATTTATTATATTCAAATATAATATTCAAATATATGTATATATGTATATGCATATATGTATATATATATATATATATATATATATATATATATATATATATATACTAGCAGATTATTTTGTTGTTCCATTTACTTTTGTGTTTCCAGGTATACTGCAATGAACAAGTATTTAGCAATATTTTGGGGATTAAAATGTGTTTAATGCAAAGAGATTGCATTTAAAATGTTTCAATGTTTATAAGTTGCTTTGCACTTTTTAATGGGCTAAAATGTTCAACTTACTGTTTTCAAACTGCTATCTAGAGATTAAGTTAATAATTATAAGAGCAGAGCGATGTATTGAATCATGCGTTTCCAAAACTATAGGTCATGTGGATTAGTAGGCTATATTATTATATACATATATATATATATATATATATATATATATATATATATATATATATATATATATTCTTGAAATTTAACGTTATCCATTGTTTTTCCGTTGCACTGACTTTATGAAGTTAATATATTACTATGTAAGCAATTTTATCCACCATTAAGTGCAATAACTTTACCTTGAGTGATGAGGTACCTTTCGGTCAATTGACCATTTTCGAATCACTGATGCTTCTCTGTTGTAACTGTTCGGACTGTGAAGTTGACGTTACGCGCACTTTTTCTTGATCTGTGTGTAGGATATTTCTATATAGTATGTCTTCTGTATATGTTGTTTGTAGATTCATTAAATTTTTGTGTATGTTTTTATAAATGTGGTATTTTTCTAGTGAGTTTAGTTCTATTGGGTTGTTATTTATTTCAAGTATGGTTAGGTTATTTTCGCAATTTGTTATTTCGTGTTTATGGGATATTAGGTGTGCTGCAACATTTGATACTTTAGGATTATTGTTTTTGAATGCTCTATAATGTTCTTCAAATCTTATTTTAAATGTTCTGGTTGTTTTTCCTATGTAAAAAGCGTTACAGTTGTTGCATGTGATTTTGTAAATTCCTGATAGGTTATGTTTTTCTGAATTTGTTATGTGGTTTGTGTTATTAAGATATTTTATTATTTTGTTGTTTGGTTTGTAAGTTGGAGTGTAGTATTCTTTGTTGTATATATTTGTTATTTTTTCTATTTTGTTATTGGTGTATTTATATTTTAGGTAGATTTTTTTATTTTCATTATTTTCGTGTTCCGGTAGTAGTGTTGTGTTGAGGTTAGGTTTTTTTGTGAGTTTATTGTATATATTTTTTATAATGTGTTTGTTGTATCCATTTTCTATTGCTATTTTTGTGATGTTATCTAATTCTTCATTTACCGTTGAAACAGAAACAAATAGAACAATCAACTTCCTCGACATTACTTTAAATTTAAATGATAATAAAATAGAAACTACAGTATACAGGAAACCTACTTCCAATAACACCACAATACACTACAAATCTAACCACCCCTGGACACATAAAATTAACACTTACATTAACATGATAAATAAAGCAATAAAATACACACAGGATAACAAACAAAAATTAAATGAAGAATTAGATAACATCACAAAAATAGCAATAGAAAATGGATACAACAAACACATTATAAAAAATATATACAATAAACTCACAAAAAAACCTAACCTCAACACAACACTACTACCGGAACACGAAAATAATGAAAATAAAAAAATCTACCTAAAATATAAATACACCAATAACAAAATAGAAAAATAACAAATATATACAACAAAGAATACTACACTCCAACTTACAAACCAAACAACAAAATAATAAAATATCTTAATAACACAAACCACATAACAAATTCAGAAAAACATAACCTATCAGGAATTTACAAAATCACATGCAACAACTGTAACGCTTTTTACATAGGAAAAACAACCAGAACATTTAAAATAAGATTTGAAGAACATTATAGAGCATTCAAAACCAATAATCCTAAAGTATCAAATGTTGCAGCACACCTAATATCCCATAAACACGAAATAACAAATTGCGAAAATAACCTAACCATACTTGAAATAAATAACAACCCAATAGAACTAAACTCACTAGAAAAATACCACATTTATAAAAACATACACAAAAATTTAATGAATCTACAAACAACATATACAGAAGACATACTATATAGAAATATCCTACACACAGATCAAGAAAAAGTGCGCGTAACGTCAACTTCACAGTCCGAACAGTTACAACAGAGAAGCATCAGTGATTCGAAAATGGTCAATTGACCGAAAGGTACCTCATCACTCAAGGTAAAATTATTGCACTTAATGGTGGATAAAATTGCTTACATAGTAATATATTAACTTCATATATATATATATATATATATATATATATACAAACCTAAACCTACATTATTCTATACTGTAACGATGAATTCCAATCTCTGAATCATAATAGGTTGAGGGAAATCGAGAATATTATTTGTCGATGGAAGTCTTCGATTTGTTTAGACTAAGAAGAAGAAGTGATTACTCATCTTTCTGGCAGTCACTCTTTCTGTTAACTCATCGTATTAACATCCCTCCACAAGTGTTTGATGCATTTATTCCTGAATACTTGAGGATTGCCACTAAGTCAGTTTTCTAGATATACCATCACAATTAGGCATAATTATTAATTATGTCAATAACCTAAATATCTTAATAAAATTTAATAGTTTTATTTCTAATTTCATTGATTTTTATTATTATTGGGGATTCTTCAATTGGTTTAGCTTTCTTTTGCTTCATTTTGACGGTGGTCTAAATATGATTTTCTTTGAAAGGCAAAAGGCTTGTGTTATTTCTTATCATCAGTCTGAAGTATCTAGCTCATTTATTTTCACAGTAGAACCTCGATAAATCGGACCCTGATAACTCGTACCTGTGGATAACCCAGAAAGATAAAGTACAATAAAAAACAATATGTAAGAAATAACAAATATCAAATAAGTATAGTGCATACATAAAAAGTCTAATGCAACAGTAAAAACATCTTAGACCTACAGATAAATAAAATAATGAACGTAATGTTTTATGCTTCTTATGCTGAAAGACTATGGGATCGTAAAGTAAGAAAGTGGCTCATAAAACTAAAACAGCCAAAATTGACAATTTGTTTGTCAAGATACTTTTTGTTAGATAAAAGATATAAAAGAGTTTTTCCGCAAGTATTAATTCTTCTTTTAATTGTTATCTTAGTCTCTGGCTAACCCGAGTTTTCAATAACCCGAATGGGTCTCAGTCCCAGTTAATCCGAACTATTGAGCCTCTACTGTATATCATATAAAATAATAATCTTCTTAAATTCACATGTTCTATAATTAATTTTTAAACTAATAGTACAAATTTTCTAAAATTATTATTGATCAAATTATTCTAATTTTGATTGCTAGGAAATTCCAGAAACTGCAATAGAAGGATGTTTGACAGATTATGTAATTCCTGAAGATCAAGATGTAGTTGTAGTGAAGGAGGAGGATGAAATGATTATTGATGACAGAGAGTGTCTTGTAAGTATAATCTACAGCTTAGGCATCATCATTGTGATTACTTTATAAATAATTAACCGAACCAGCAACTTTGTACTGCCAACAGTCAATGAATGTCATGTTAACTTTAGCTAAACTTAATGTATTACAATAAAAATATTGAAAAGAACCCCAATACCACAAAAATAATCAAAAATAACAAATAAAACAAGTTACTTAAGATTAAACCCTTATGTACATTTCCCTTATTTGATCATTCTAGTTTGTAACTTCTTGTGTGCTAGATTGTGTTTTGTAACAAGACCCTCTGATGATGATGACATGGTCATCGAAATGTACATAAGGGTTTAATCTTAAGTAACTTGTTTTATTTGTTATTTTTGATTATTTTTGTGGTATTGGGGTTCTTTTTAGTATTTTTATTGTAATATATTGTACCACTGTGCTCTTGATATTGTGTAAACTTAATATAGTATTTATGAGCGCAATGGCTGACCCAACAGACCTTTTCCTGTCTTACCTATGAATATTCAATTCAAACAGGAATAAAAAGTAAATTAAAAAACAAATATTCCAAAGTATAATGTTTATTGTAATGTATATCAATATTAAATTTATTTTAGGTCCCTCTTCTCACGAGAGTTATTTTTCATATTCCTTCAGTCAGGCTCCCTCTACTTTGGCCTGGGTATCGTTGGCAATATTCAATTAGTTGCTGTAAGATAACGTTCGAACTTGCATTTTTATTAAATTTTGTACATTTTGTCCCGGGATTTGTGTTTTGTTTTTACACTTTTACTATAAGTCTGTCACTTATGGTTTTAGAATTGAATATTTTTTAACTGAATGGCCCGTTTGAAACTTTTAGAATTTATTAGAAACTTTATGGTTCCCGATTATACACCATTTGGCCCTAGTTACATTTTATCGGCACTGTAAAAGTCTCACATTTGACACTTTTATAGTTTTGGGCGATCTAGTAACCATTTTTTAATTACAATTGATATTTAGCAAAATTGTTAATATATATTAATATTTTATTTCAATTATTATGTTATAATATTGTTTTCAATGTTCTGTAACGATTTGTTTTATATTTTCGGGTTACTTAGCCTCCAGTGGTTTTTTCATATATAATTTTGTTTTCAATTTAATTTTCTATAAATAATAAAAATTTAATTTTGAGGTGAAATGAAATTATTCCCTAATACTAAAAACCTATTCTTTACAAACTAAGCCTGTTGATTTGCTGGATTGCTATGTTTGTTTGCACTAAGCCGCCTTACAAACCTTTGACTTCCGTCTCATCTGTTTTGAAAAACTTCCAGCGACTTTATTTTTAAAATTCAAATAATATTTAAAGATTTTGTATTTTGTGAAAAATCTGCTACTCTAGATTTGTCTGTCTCAGCACACACGAACCACTAAAACACTTCAAAATGACTTGAGTTGAAATTTTTACAAAACGAATAAATTCTACAAATTGGTTCGTTAACTACTTGATCGTGTGCTAACACTTTTGTGGTTGAAAAGGTTTAATGAGAACGTAATCAATTGATAGTTAGTTAAATAATGAAACAAGTTATATAAATAAAAAAAAATTCAAGTAAATTCCTACTTAGGTCAAGAAAGAAAAATTTTACCATTGTTTGCTTATTTCCAGTTTGTTTGTCTTATTCGTTTCATTCATTTTTAATCCTACAGCACTATTTATGATATTTTGTGGTAACCATGGCAACAGTTTAAGGTTGTACAGTGGTGGTTTCGATGACAACCAGATGGTAGAAAAAGAATTCATATACGACTTCGAGATATTTATTTCTTAGTATCGGAAAGTTAACCCAGTGTCAAGGCGTGTTAGACTTTGAACACGAAAATTCACAGTTCAAATCAGGATAGACCTCCCAAATTTTTATAATTTAATTATTGAATAAATATTTGAAAAAACGTTATTAGCATCAATTGTCATCCACTGTAGACTTAAAAAAGTGTATTTGAACTTGATTGGATGAATAATAACATATTTAATTAACGACTGAAAATTTATACAAGATGTATATCAGGAGAGTGTGAGCTAATAGAAGGAATTTAATAAACAATTCTTTGATTTGAGGTAGATCTCAACACTTGTAATTACTTGTAAGATCCAAACGGATAAAACAGCTTGCACAAATGAGCCAAAATGGCGGAGAGAAAACCACGAGGAGAAGAGATGAGTGACTACTTCCAGGAGTTGAGAAACATTGCCGGAAAATGGCGAGAGTTGTCATGTAAACCAAGTCACATGTCTGTTTAATTTATTCGACACGGACTTGAGTTGCGTATATAGATCATACAAGGGGAGAAATATAAGATTAGGTACTCAGGATATACAGAACATTGTGCGCTCTAGGTTGTACTTAATAGGTAGAATGAAATCTCTTACCACATCTTAGTGCCAAAAACAATCATTAGAATAAGCATTGTAATCAAATCTGAGATACAAAGAATCTTTAAGGTGATGCTGTACATTGTTTTCCAGAAGATAAATGATGAAGTAAAAGGATACAATAAAACATTAAATCTTCGTAATAAATTGAACTCAAATAATTATCAATGCCGAGTTTATTATTTTAATATTATAAAAGCAACTTTTCAGTCACATTTTAGGTGGCCTTTTCAAGCTTTCAAATCTACAAACATAAAACAATAATCGTTATAATTTTTAAAATTAGATACAGAATAAAATTGCAAGTTCAAAACTTTAAACACAATATGAAACATAGAAGCACTGGATAAAAGTTAGTCAATAGCAATCAGTGCTTACACTTTAATGTTCATACTAAACCGTTGTCAATAGCATTGTGTGAACAGACCCTTAAAAACAGTGACATTAAAGAGTGTCACTGTGCGAGCATAATAGTAGTCTTTTGAAAAGTAATGATAACAAATGAATACTAATAATCATTTCCATAAAGTTCATAGTTAGTAAATTGTGTTTAAATTAATTTAATATTTTTTCAGATGGACTGGAGTGAAGAATATGGTACTACTGCAGGAACGTCAGAGTTGCAAGCTTCTAAATCAAAGGAGTTTAAATGTAAATATTGTGACAAAACGTTTAGCGTCACACACCAAGTGGAAGAACATCAGTTAACACATAATGGCGATGAGTTGCTATCATGCAACATTTGCTTTAAAAAATTTATAAAGAACCAGCTGGCGAAACACTTGACAGAATTACACAAAGATGCATTGCTTAGTGCTAAAGAATTAACTTGTGAAATTTGCAACAAAACATTTAGGACATTAGATTCTTTAAGAAATCATACTTCATTTCATAAAGTTGAACGAAGGTTACAATGTACCAAGTGCAAGAATAAAATACATTTTACTGGTAGTTTACAACAATTTAATATACATATGAATGGAGAGAAACCATTTGTTTGCCATACATGTGACAAAATTACAATGTCAAAATTGTTTGATATTCTAACTACTAAGAAAACTAAACCTAATGGGAATTTTCCAATTCTAAAATCAACTGCTTCTTCTACAATTACGAGTTCAATTCTATCTGCATCCGCAAAAGCTACTAGCCAAAGTGTTCAAGGACCTGCCGTTCCTTGTGATATTTGTAGCTTAAAGTTTAATAGCTATCCGGAATTATTGGTTCATCAGTCAGAACACAAAGTCGAGAAAGAATTACGTTGTTTGTCTTGTTTAACAATGACTCGTTGGAGTGGAACTTTGGGTCAGTGTAATAAATATGTTAAGGGTGAAGAAGATTTTATATGCGCAAATTGTATTGTTAGTAAAGGAATGAAATGTGCTGTCTGTAAACAAGTTGTAAATTGTTTTACTGGAATAACGCGTTTATATACAAAAATTATTGATAATGTTCAACAACATGAGCAACAGTTTGTTTGTTTACCATGTAATATAATGTCAAAAGTTACAAATACGTCACCGGATGCAGATTCTGGCATATTTATTACGCAAATGTTTAAGCCTATTGTCTCTAAACAACCAGAATTGGTTAGCCTCAATGTCCCTATCACACACTCAATGACAACAACTCAACAAAATGAAAATGGTTGTCTTTTATGCAATGCGACTTTTTCAACTTTTCATAAGTTACATTCTCATAAAGAAATACATAAGATTCAATCTCAGATCAATTGTAATAATTGTGAAAAGGTAATTAAATGGTTTGGGAGCTTAGCTGACTTAGAAGATTTTATTTCTGGAATGAAGAGCCTAGTTTGTACTGAATGTTTGAATGTATCTGTTGAGAATAAGCAGAATCCAAAATCATATGTTCATGCCAATGTTACGTGCAGCAACTGCATTGTTAGCATAAAGTGGGTTGGTACGTTAGCACAACTGGAAAAATATACTTCTAAATACGAAAAAATAATTTGTGAAAGCTGTCAAAATACAGTAAAAATTATAAATAGAAATTTGGTGCATGATAAGAAACAGTATGTCCAAACAAATGTCACTTGTACTACTTGTCAGAGAATGTTCCAGTGGAACGGAACGTTTTCACTGCTGGCTGTGATTATGTCAGGCAAGAGTAAAGTTATCTGTCCTGTTTGTGTATTAAAAATTGCAGAAGTCAACAATAAAGAACCTAAGGTTAAAGAAAAACCAAAGAAGGAGCAAGAAAGCCATATTTATAAGTATTGCAAAATATGTAAGAGAAGATTTATTAAATTTAGTAATGGCTTAGGGATTCGTTGCAGTAAAAATGTCAAGGAAATAAATTGTAAATGTTGTGCAAAAAGTGATGAATTTATTTGTGAACCTTGTAGCAAGAAAGGACTGATTTGCGATTTATGTAGGCCTATTGGGAAATTATTATTCACTGATATATCAAGTTTCTTGACACATATAAAGTGCCACATTCCGATCAAAGACTTTGTCTGCAAGATTTGTAATCAGATTGGATATTGGGGAAATGATTTAGACGCAGTGGAGGATTTTAAATGCAGAAGATGCAATACTAATGAGTCGTTGGTAGAGTTTAGCAAGTTAACAAAAGAAAATATTATTTTTGAAAATAAAATCATAGATCACTTTAATACAACTCCAATGATTGAGAAAGAACTTGAGTGCTGTACGTGTAAAAAGCTATATCCATGGTGTGGTAATGAAAAGCAACTGAAAGAATTTACAAGTGGTTCTAAAACCTATATTTGTTTGAAGTGCTATGGTCAAATACAATGAAAAGGATAATTTGTGCTATAAATAAGGTGTAAGTATGTGTATGTATTTTGAATGATTTCTATTTGTATATTTATTACTATATATATATATATATATATATTTGGTATGAAGGAATATTTTTTAAAATAAAAACAACTCATTTAGAGCAGAGCAGTTAATTAAATTAATTAAAGTTACTTGTTGTAATTATCTTGAATTCCCTGATTAGACTATATTTAAATGATGCGTAAGGGTTTACATGCTGACGTGTTTTGAAACCATCGTTGCTTTTACGAAGCAAAACCTCTACTGGCGGCGTCCCGCTAGATACAAAGGTTATCGGTAGGAGTGTAGAGGGAGTGGGTTAAGTTGGTTGTGTGCTATGTAATGAAACAGGGTGTTGGCTTCAAAATGTGTGTGGTCATTTAATATATGTTTTCTTTATCTGTTGCGTAGATTTTGTATTTTTCTAAAGTTGTTAATTTTGTACTTTGTGTTAATATGTGGAGAATGTTTAAATTAGTATGTATGTCCGTGTGTGTGTGTTGCGTAGCTGGATTTTGTGTTTGTGTGGCTTCTTTGGGTAATGCGTCCTTCGAAGCATGTTTAGAATGATCTACCGGTCATTATAACAGCTGGGACACACTTTACATGTTACACCCCTCTACATTCATAAATCTCATACCGACAACCTTTGTACCTAGCGGGGCACTGCCAGTAGAGGCTTTGCTTCTTAAAATCGACGATTGTTTCAAAACGCAACAGCAAATAAGGCCTTACGTATTCACTTAGTTAAGCATCATTTAATTATAGTTAAATTAGTTTGGTTTTAAAAAATAATTCTTGAATATGAAATGTTCTTATATTAAGATAATTATTTATTTTGCTCTTCGTTCAGCATTTAATAACTATTTATGCTCAAGTTCCATTTACTTTTTTAAAAATAAACACACAAAAGAAATATACTTCAGAGAAACAACAGAATTTAAATAATTATTGAATTTATCAAATTTAACCATTCTTCCACGGCTGTTTACACTAGTTTACATAAAATAATACAATGTTAGGTGACTAACTCTAGTTGAATTTTCCCTCTAAATCTTTAACAACTTCTGCAAAATGATGTCAAAAGAAAGAATCTTCCCCCTACACTGTAACATGCATTATAATTTCTCATTGCAATTCAGTATGTTAAATGAATATTTGTTGTTTAGTTAATGTAGAATTGGCTGTGCTTAGAAGAAGTTTTTGTTTTTGGAAATGTTTCATCGACAGAGCTAGTAGGAAGTTCCCAGCAAGTTTCTGAATGCACAAGGGTGAGGACATTTTCGAATTCATGTGTTAAATTTCTGTGGGAAAGAAGTAATAGCCATTCTTTCGCGACGTGCCTAAGAGGGAGGATCCAGATGGGCTTGCAATCGTCAAAATTTGTATTACACTTTTAATAAATTTAATTTTCTAGATTTATTAAGAACGGGAAATGTTTCATTAGTGGCTTTGTTATGTTCAATTTATTGTTTTCAAAATTGAAATACGTTATAAAATTGAACTCAGGTTAACAAAGCCAAGTAAGTGTAAGTGATTGCCAAGGTATGTTTTTAAATTTAATTTTTCAATAGTTTTGGTTTCGATCAAATCAGTAAATATAGGACCGGCGTGCATTAAACCTAGCTTTGTCTGGAAATATTTTTAAAAGATATAAACTTATATATTTTAATTTGTGAAGTATAAATTTGTACAAGTAACAAGCAAATTGTAATTTGATTGTAATATTTTGACTATTTAAATTGTTTTCAAAATTAAATATTTTTTTGTAAACATAAACGAGAATTTAATGTAACCTGTCTGTATTAGAGCTATTAAACAGACAGTCAGTCTGCCTGAGTTAATAGTAAGATATAATTGTTTAGGAAAACAATTGACTTTGCGAGTCTCTGTAAGTATAAAGAATAAAGGTAATGAAAAAAAATAGTTTTTTAAAAATTAATCACCACCATGTCCATATTATAAAATGGGGGGGGGGGTTACAACACAATAGTTGCCTAGATGTACTCAAGCCTTATTTAATTCTTAGTAGATAATTTAATTAAATTATTTATATTATGAGTCGTTTGTTACTGTAATCTGAATGATGCTTAAACGGGAATTTAACCAGTTATTTGTAACAAATAATTATATTCTAGATATTTAAAATTTGGAAGAAACGTTTTGCTGGTTGGCTGAAGTACTTATTACAATAACAAATTTATTTAATTGATATATGTGTCCCACTGAACATGCATAGTTATTTTTCGAATCGACTTTTTGCTCTCTACCCCTCGAACATATGACTATCTTCTCTTCACTGCACTTTCCTTATACTTGACTAATCCTCATCTCCCTTCCCCCTTCAACTAATTAATTCTTTAAACTCCTGTTTAATCAAATGTCACTGCTGTCGGAGGATTTAATAAAACGGCAAGTCATCGATATTAATTTTAATTAGCACAAATAAATAACATAAAATCCTCCGGGGACCGTAGATGGTGCATTCAAATAAACGTACGAATTATAAAAAGGAACATTAAGTAAATCTTTTACCTGTTATGAGTCGATACAATGACAAAGTATTACCTCTCACTGGTTCCCTCGGGAAGCTAGCATGTGGCCAGATGCAGTCTGTTGGTTCCCAGGAAGACGTACGTATTCTCTCTCGACTCGCTAGTCTCAGTCTCTCTCAATGGCTCTCTATTTCATTTTAAAACTATACCGAAAATATCAAACTTTGCCTGCATAGTTGTTTTACTATAGGTCACCTGTCGCTATCTCGCGGCGACAATTTGAATTAGACTATTTAGGAGGTAATACAAAATAATGTTACATTAATAACATTCACTTTATTATTATAAACTTCCCTTTTCCCCTTATTTATCACCTTTGTTCTAACATGTCGTACTACCGTCGTTTCTTTGAATCAAGTTCCTTTGTACTCTCGTTTTTGTGTTTCACTCGCATTAGCGTCATATTCCCCTGTCTGACAATTCTCAACCAATCACATAACTTTTTTTCAAGTATAACCGATAGAATCTTAGTTTTAACCTCTAGTTTAAAATTTGTTCTGTTACTTGACAGGTAACTTATATTTTTTTGCTAATTTAATAAGACATTGCCCTGTCTTTCTATAACAGTATTTTAGCGACCCTATAGCACCTTGTTTCTCTTAACAACACACAACAAAAATATTTTGTACATTCTATCGCCCTGAAAAGTCAAAACCCTTAGATTATATATATTTGAGTACAGTTTTCGGCCATGCCTAACGTTATAATATTCTCTTTTGTTGGTGCGTTTCAGAGTAAATCCATTTTCAAAACTTGAATCGTACTGTTCGCCCAAACTCTGAGTTTTTTTTTTTTTATAGAAATATTAGGGCGATAATTAATTATAGAACAGCACCTGCCTGGATCTGCTCAAAAATAAATACAGTGTGAATAATTCAACCGAGGTTGTTAAAGAATAGAAGAATCAAATATTACTAAAGCTTGTAGGATGATTTCGTTTGATGTAGAAAATCTATTCACATCAGTACCAAAGACTTAGATTTATTATTTAATGTTTACAACTATCTTGGTACTGTGCTGCCCTTTGTAGGCATTTTAAGTTAAGTTCCATATTCTCTAACTAAGCAATAACTTTATGCTATTATATATATATATATTAAGTTGTCCATTATTTTTCCGTTGCACTGTATTTATAATAGTAATATATCAACTTCACACACATATATATATTTTACGTTATCCATTGTTTTTCCACTGCACTGACTTTATGAAGTTAATATATTACTATTGAAAGTAATTTTATCCACCATGAAGTGCAATGATTTTACCTTGTGTGATGAGGCGCCTTTCGATCACTTGACCATTGTCGAATCACTGATCAGTATATATATATATTACAATAAAAATATTGAAAAGAACCCCAATACCACAAAAATAATCAAAAATAACAAATAAAACAAGTTACTTAAGATTCTTGTTACAATCTTAAGTAACTTGTTTTATTTGTTATTTTTGATTATTTTTGTGGTATTGGGGTTCTTTTCAATATTTTTATTGTAATATATTGTACCACTGTGCTCTTGATATTGTGTATATATATATATATATATATATATATATATTTTTTTTTTTTTTTTTTTTTTTTTTTTTCTCCTAATAGCCTTATCTCTTTTCCCCTGACAGACTTATATAAACTATAATCACTCATATGCTCAATATGGAAACAATATATATATATATATATATATATATATATATATATATATATATATATATATATATATATATATCTTTAATCTGTGTCATCTGATTTCTACTCTACACAATCTGTGATTACAACTTATATTTATTTTATTTCATTCTCTCATATTTCTTTTTGTGTTTTCTCTTCGATTGACAAAGACCACTGTGTGGTTGAAATATATCATTGTTTAAGTGCTTTTATGTGTTTCTATTTCAAGACTATTTATTTCCAAGAGATTGCAGTTTTGGACTATTGCCATTAGGTAAGTCTGTCAGTCTCCTATCTAGTCCAAAAATTTCTAATAAGCTGTAAGCTCTATTAGATTTAACCTATATATATATATATATATATATATATATATATATATATATATATATATATATATATATATATTTAGGTTAGTTTTGGTTGGTAAAGATTATTTAGATTTTTTGGACTAGGAAACTCTTTTTTTGTAAGAGTCCACTCTGTAGTCTTGAAATAGAAACACACACACACACATATATATATATATATATATATATATATATATATATATATATATATATATATATATATATATGATGAATGTTTATTACCTGGAATACATCCGCTCATTCTGCAGTGCATAAAATCGTAGTTTCGCGTTTCGCTAGAATCTCATGTAGCATTGACGAGGTGAACCCAACAACAGTTGTCTCGCTCACTGTACATGACTAAACAAAACAAAATAGAAACATTTCAGGATAGATGCATCAGGTTCAAACATTCAATTACATTATAACTCTCACCCACTTTTTGACATCATAACCTCAATAATTGTCTAAACATCTAAAATCGCTATCCTAACATCACCCCCACCTCGGCCTAAAACAACTAAGAGGTTTGTTATGGTCTGAGTTGTCAATAGGACACGTCTCCTGAACATAATTATACATTTGTCTGATAGACACGCTTATCCACAACACCTCAAACCACCCTATCCAACACAAACATGCTGCCTTTAGATCCATGCTCCATAGACTTGAAGAAGTTCCAATGACCACAGAAAACATTAACAAAGAACTAGACACCATTCAATATTTAGCATACACAAATGGATACAACACCACAATAATAGACAAACTATGGCACAATATACAACAACAAAAAAAACACTAAAATTAACACTACAGAGAGAGAAAACAAATACATCACAATACCATACATAAACAGAACATCAAATAAAAAAGCCACCAAATTTAAAAAAAAAATTATACATTGGGCAAACAGTTCACGGCTTTAAACAAAGAGTCGAGGAACACAAACAGAACACCAACCTAGCATTTTACAATCACATAAAAGACAGAAATACACAAACATTTACCATAACCTAGAAATCTTACACATCAACAACAACAAAAAATTAAACTCCGATGAAGATCACCATGGAGCAATTGTAAACGTTCTGTCTCAGTAAGATTTTACAAAATTTAAATTTCGGATGGTCATAAACTAACGTAAAAGTGATTAATAAGATACACCGAACATAATGGACTACAAAATTCAATAATTATATAGATAATAGTTTTTATGTCTAAACTAGTAACTCAAGTTAAAGATAGATTCCCATACCAATGAGGAAATACTTGAGGGCCGAAGTGACAACATAGCAAGAAATTTTCATGGACAAGATGCACTGGGGACTGGCAAGGATCATATACCCTGGACATCGGGCTATCTGCTACTCTTGAACCTGGATGCCTGTGTAAAGAAGTAGTATCTGATAAACTACCACTAGCTTTAGCTGTACATTCAGAGCTCTACTCAGGCATGGAAAACTTTAGCATGTCTGTGTACCATGACTATTCATATATGGGCAAAGACTTATTATTTTTACATTTGCAGATTGTTTTTGCTTACTTATTTCTCAAACGTACTGGCTATTTATAAAAAAAAAACATTTGAAAAATGTACTAATATAAATAGCTGTAACATATTTTTTAGAGTACAGTTTACTATAGAATTTTTTCTGCAAACAATTTTTTAATTAAACTAAATAATTTATCAGAGACAAATATTGTTTTTGATTATTTATTTACGTGACTATACAGACAGCTCATTGTTCAACTTATAGGATGCATTTTATTCTTTAAGACTTTTCTATTTTGAAAACTTCTCTAAATTATAAACATTTTGAAATCTACAGAAGAAAATACTGTATTACAGTGTATCGAATAGTACAGGTGAGATAAAACCAGGATTCGAAATTAGTTGATACCAGGGAGATGAAACAATCAGTTTATCTCAGACAGGTGACCAAATGTAAGAATTAAAGACTTTTAAACCTGAGATAAACAAATGAAACCCATATCTCGGTTTGAAACGCATAGCTAGAGAAAGCGTGTTCAACACTAAGACTAAGGGATGTAGTGTTCTCTCCTATAAGAAATGAAGTTAAAGGTATAAACAAGCCTTTGTTAAAGAGCCAGCAATGTTTTTCATCTGGAATGCCCTGGTTCTTGACACTTTGCATACAAATGCCTAATTAAGTATTTATATGGGAAACTATTCTAGTATAATATAGTATGGTGTTTATTTAACCACAAAGGTGTTGAGTATGTGTATAAACAAAAACATTACAAGTGTTTTAGTTATATTAATTGATTCCATCAGCAGATATGTTTCTAGTTTTTAACTAAAAATTTGTAAGTACTGTATGTTATAGTTGCCTATAGTAGCATTTATAATAGTTGAGGATGGCTGATTATGGGACACTTCTCAAAACTACAGTCCTCAACAATTGTAAAAGTTAAGTGCTACTATAGGCAAGTGTAACATATTTACAAGTGTTTTTAGTTAAAAACTAGTGGCTCATGTGAGGATGTAATTAATTATACTTTTGGTATTAATATACATTTTGTTAAAAATTGTTTTTTGAAAGTAAAAAATACACTCTAAACCTTAGCTAATCGTTAATATTACATTTTGACATTCATAGAGTGTCATGACATTAAAATTAATTAGCCTCCATTTTATGAAAGGTTTTTATGTATAATGTCTAAATCATATCATTAGATATATTCACAATATAACGAGCATGACTATATATATATATATATATATATATATATATATATATATATAATAATTTCTTTAGTTTAATCATACAATAATACGATAAACTTTTTTCTCTTCCCAATAATTTATGTTTATTTAGGCATTCTTAAGATTTTTTTTTCAAAAAAAATGCGTTGATAAACGAGTCATTTTTTTCCTAATTACAGCAACGTTTCGGCAACTTGTTTGTTGTTGCTCTTTTCAAACCCGAAAGTCGGTATGTTTTTAAAAACATTGTAATTTATTTTTCGATAATACTTTATATACATTGATAATTAAAATTATTATTTGTTATAGTTATCTGTTGGCACAATTCCCATCAGCTGACACGTTACAATAAAGTGTCTGCCATTGAAGAATACTGTGGTGGAAGGATTTTTGAAAATAACATGATGGACGAAGTTAATGGGAGTTCATACATTAAAATAGAAAAGACATTCTGGATGGATCAGTCTCAAATAATTGGTGCTGTTGTTGCTGTAATAGCTGTTCTTATAACTTTGGGTAAGGCAAACTAGAGTTATAATAATATATTTTTCCATTATTTTGTTGTTGATTTATAGGTTAGGTTTTACACTGGTAATTTTTAGCATATGTTTAGGTTTTTCGTGACAATTTTGTTATTCAGTAGTCCTATAGAGGAATAAAACAAATTTAAAATTGATTCACTTTAAATTATTGTATTGAAAATTATCATAGTTAATACTAAAAACGGACAGGTTTCCTTTGAACATGATGTTATAGGTAAGGGGTGTTTATATGTATCAGAATAAGATAATTATTAAGATCAGCGACTACCGCTCGATCGGCGAAATTTTTTTTCTGAACAATTTGACCTTGCTGAACATGAATCTGAAGTTTTTTTACTGCAAACACATATTTACATTTAAAAAAATAACCTAATCTGACCTGACTTTGGGCTTACTAACGCTCCTATGGCAAAATTTTTTTTTCCTAATAGATTTGACATTGCTAACATTAGAACATGGATATTAACTTTTTCCTGCAGAAAATAGGAAAAGTTAATTTTTTTGCATATTTTTAATGCTAGTCTGTAATAGCATGTATAGTGTGAACCGGCCGCGCAGTAGCTACAGTGCACTGCACTACGTTGAAGTCAGTTTATTTTAAAACTAGCTTAAAATCTAAATATTTAACTTTTGGTTATAAGTTTATACAACATTACTATATACCTACATTAAAATATACCTATGAAGAAGTATCAAGTCAGGATAGATTTGGTTATAATTTTATTCTACATTACTATCTACCTATATTAAAATATACCTATGATGTATCCAGTCAGGATAGATTTGGTTGTAATTTTCTGCATCGGCAATATGTCTACCAAAATTACAACCAAATCTATTCTGACTGGATACTTCATATGTATACTTTAATATAGGTAGATAGTAATGTTGAATAAAATTATAACCAAATCTATCCTGACTGGATACTACGTAGGTATATTTTAATATAGGTATATAGTAATGTTGTATACAATTGCAACCAAATCTAGACGCAGTGCGCTGTAGCTACTGCGTGGCTGGTTCATGCTTTAGGCCTAACATTTAAAATGTGAAAAAAGTAACTTTCCGTATTTAACGCGGAAAAAAGTTGATATTCGTGTCCTACACATTAAAGCAAGTAATTTAAAAGCAAAAAATTTTTTAAAACCAATGTCATTAAAACTACATTTTTACCAAGTTAGGTGATATATATAAATTTTTTAAAATGTGTTTGCAGTAAATAAAAAACATCAGATTTGTGTTCAGCATGATCAAATTGATCAGGAAAAAATACTTTTGTTGGTCGGATTGTAGTCGCTGATCTTAATAATTACCCAGAATAGTTTTATAAATGTAAGAATTTGATGTCCAAATTAAATCACCTTTTAAAGAATAAATTAAAAAATCGTCTATTTATAAAATTCAATCATAACTTGTAGTAAGCAATATATAAATGAACAGTTACTCAGTTTACTGTTACCTTCAATTTTAGCATTAGACCTCCTTATTTTAATAAAAAATAACATTCTAAACAAAAATCAAGTGATTTTAAATATAACAAACAATAAATAGTTCTTAAACAGTGCATTTATATTTATATAGGCCTACATATTTTATACGGGCAAGTTTAGGAATGTTTTCATACTCATATTCAAACCCGCCTGCAATCTAAACCGAATTATTAATTTGAGCCTATTTGATATGTATATACTAGTCACATTGTAAAGATATTTATTTTCCTCATTAGTATATTTGGTTTTTTTAAAATTATGCTTATTGTGTGATATAGACTTAGTTAATAATTATAAATGAGACTTCTCTCGTTTATTTGAAATATAATAAAATTAATAACTTCCATTCAAACATAACTTTATTTAATAAACTTTCAATTATTGTTAATATTAATGTTAATTCATGAATTATCATACTGATATACCACATTATATATGGCTGTATTAAAATATACCACACAAAGCGTCCATTTAGGATAGGTATTTGTCATTGCTGATTTAACAAAGCTATAGTAATATCTGACCCTATGCTACTATGATAGTTACCTTTGATTTTTCCATTTATATTATTCAGAAAAGAAATCTGTATAAATAAAAATGAATGTTTTTATGTCATTCATGCCTTCCTAAACAATTCATCCGATCAACATGAAACAGAAGTTTTTGAATACAGTCCTGGAAAGGTTCTGGTATATTTGTAGTCTGATTGGAACTTTTATAGTTTTAAACTTTAACTTACAAACTTTGTTAGTAAATTCAAGTTTAATTGTAAAGTCTGTTTCTGTGTTCTAGTTATATTTGCAATATGGCAGCAGCGTAAGAATGCTCGAAGGGGAGTTCTGCTTATGGGTTTGTGCGATTCAGGAAAAACACTAATATTTTCTAGACTTCTCCACAACAGATTTGTAGCAACTCATACCTCAGTAAAAGAAAATGGTGGCGATTATCTTTTGAATAGTGTATGTATTTAATAATAAATTTTAATTTAGGTTTAGTTATGTATTTAGTACTTAATACGTGGACAAAAATTGACATGGTTCTGCTTAAGACTATAATTTTTTATGGTTGCGTCCAGCTAACCATGCACTTGCTCACTCCCTCTTTGTTGTGTACTATAATTTCTGAAAACATGCTACATATTCAGAATATTCTATACATCAACAGCTTCTGCATCCGTTATGCCTATACATATTTCAAGATTGTTTTTTTTTTCATGCCGAAGCTAATTTATCTATTATAGACCGTCTCATGTAAGCCATCTTATAAGATTCACCAAATTGTTATTTGTCTATAAGCCTATATATTACAGAGGGCTGCAATCAGTAATGCATTTGTGCATTTTAAAAGTTTGACATTATTTCCCTATTAGTAGATTTGTGAGTCTTATCATAATTCCAAAATGTTAATTCCTGCTTACTCAAAAATTGTTGATCAGTCTTTTAAGAATTTCTCTGATATGTATTGTGAAGAACGTTGTAAGGCCTTAACTGTTTGTCTAAAGGTACCATTCGAATCCAGACTGACAAATGGCTGTTGTGTTGCGTCATACTGCTCTAATGTATTTGAATAGAACACCTTCTGATGTGACTTCGGCAGCGCCACCGAGCCACTTCAGGGCTGGGACATGTTGCTCCGAATGGTACCTTAATCCAGTTTCTATTCTGGTTTGCCCGGATTAAGCTTCACATAAGGCAGATCATAACTGAATGAGTCCTAGTATTTCATGTCCTGTATTAATTTCCCTAAGTGCGTGATTACGCTTTTTGTCCAGCTAGTATTCCTATCATTTCTAATAACAAACCGCTATAGACTTAGCAGTCACATTTTTATGTCGTGTAGATTGAAAATGCCAGATAAAAATTCCAAGTTCTAGGTATGGGAGTTTTATTTCTCCTACCAAGTTTTATTACTTTATTTCAAGAAGTAAAGAGAATGTTTATAAGACTTATAATAATATATTCTGCTTTTGCGAACAAACAAAACAAAGTAATTCTAGAATTTTATTTCATATCTGCACTTGAAAACCACTTTATCCTGTTTGGGTTGTCTGTCTCTCAAGATCAAATGAATCGGGTTTTTCTGGTGCGTGGTGGGTAAAGGGAAAATGTCCTTGAGTTTCACTCAAATATACCTGCACTTAAGTAATATTACAAAATTACCTAAAAAAGCGGGAATTTCCCACAATGAGTGTAATGGAGTGTTGAAAAGGGATTTGGATTTTTGACGCTCTACTGTATATGCTGATTGATTTTTTCCTTGAAGTCGAGGAACTGGATTTCTGGTAGCTGATGACTATGGGATCACAAGTTTCAAAATATAGTTTGGACTCATGTTGCAGAGAATTTACTTTGCATAGCAAGATAATAAAGATTAGAGCTATCATGGTGGGTATGTGCTGATAGCCAGGCTAAAAACTGAATAACCATTTTAATTGATTAATGCTTTGGAAATCAAATAATTGTCAAGACTCAAATATTAAGATTAGGGAAATTGATTTTAGGCCAAAGTAACTTTTTTGATATAATAATAGTCAAATACAACAAATGCAGAAATTCCTTTCTGGTCAAATGATAGGGAGGTAGAGGGATTCAATAAAATCGCAGAAGTGGATATCAGGAACTGACGTAAATGTTTTCTAGTGTGTAGAAGGGGAAACCAGCTGAGGAAAGTACAGATCCCCAAGAGTGGGAGGACTATGTTCTGATAAAAATTAAAGACAAAATCTCAATGTAAAAATGTTATAAAAAAGTAATAGATAAAAAAATAAATTGAAACACTAAATGTGCAAATAAAAATTTATTAACAAGTACATAAATATTAACAACCGTTTAGAGGTTAACACTAAACCCAATTAGAATCCATTACCATTCCATTAGAATCAGCTTTACAAAAAACTTGACACTAAAAATATTGTAAAAAATTGTCAACCCTTTTCTGCTATTTATTGTATAAGTCTATTATAAAATGTTTTTTTCTGTATGTAACTAGTAAATATTTGAGCATAACACCCCCACTCAGAAATCAATCAGATGCGTAAAATGATAGGAGACTTGACAAACTTGGAGAAGTTAAAAAATCTAGTTACAATATTGTAATCATGTGTACAATTTTTGGATATAATAATAATAGCTGTAATAATATATCATATGTTTTTCTTAATACATTTTTAAAAAGGCATATAGTTTTTAAGTGTTTTTTTATGTATTGCATATAGTGTGCAAAATTATTTTTTTCAGAATTTTCTTCGAGTCATAGATGTACCTGGTCATGAACGACTACGGGGTAAATTTTTTGATCAATATAAATCAACGGCTCGTGGTATTATTTTTGTAGTAGATTCTGTTACAATCCAGAAAGAAATTAGAGACGTTGCAGAGTAAGTAGGAGTTTTCTTTATACTTTTCATTTAACTTTTATTTTAAAGCAATGTACATTGTTTTTACATTTATGTAATATTAGGCATAGAAATTCATCTGATAACACTGGTAGTTCCACCCAGCATAAACAACACTGGCATGTTACAAGTAAGACACTAGTTCCGTATCGGCTTGGCTATACTAACAGTCTATGTACTACAACTCTGTGTCAGCGTCGTTCTAGCCAGACCGAGCCGTTTGATGAAAGTCAAACAATAATAATTTTGGTATCTGTAAATTCAGGTAAAATGGATGTTTTGGTGGAAATACATTCCAAATTTCTTGTGAATTTTAAGTACAAAAAAAGCTTAAAATTTCATTTCCAGGCCTTTATTTTTGAAAGTTTTCTGCCGCAAACCACCCCATGTTTTCCTGCAATTGTGAACCCCCTCCCTCGAAAGTCTAATCTGGAGCTGTCCTTGTTTCTAGACAGATTATAATTTTAATTTAGTTATATGTGAAAATGGTAAGAATTATTTAATTTCGAAACCATTCGTATTTAAACCACTATTTAACCCTTTTCTCTCAAGTATCCCAGAAGTAAACAAGTTGCCCTACACTCCAGAAGTGCTGGACAGTGTTCTTGTTATTAAACGCACTTAATTTTTCCTACTAGTCACCATAGTTTATTATGGACTTCTCACCATTTTGAGTTGACTACTTGCTATTTTTGTTGTACTTGTAATGGAGAGATTAATTGAAAATCCTATTGTATATGAAATTACAAGGTGTGTCTCGAATGTAAGTATACTGAGGCTCTTGGGGCCAGAGGAATTTTATTTTTGACATGTCGGTTACACTTCAGTATGAGCTGTTATCTCCCCTCCACAATAAGACTGATTTGAGGTCAGTACATCGAGAACTGTTGACGTGATAATTTTTTGTGCGAAAAATTTCAATCTATTCTCCCACCAAGTGCAAAATATGTGGAGTCATCCATTTTCTTGTTAGGAAGGGAACCGCTCTGGTTGAAGTGTGTAGGGTGCAACCTAGGTTTTATCTCCAGTAACGATGGAGCGGATAAATTCATCTCAATGGAGTTTAGCAGCTCCTCAAAAACTCTTGCTCTGACTCCGCTCCATTCAAATTGTTTTGATCTTTCAGATTTTTGCGACCAATCTCGGCTAACAGTCTTTGATATCCAAAGGTTTCTGTGATGGTTTCATCTAGTAGAGATTTGTGGGAAGATCGCAGAAAGTTCATCTACAGTTAATCTCCGATCACCATGGAGTGAATTTTTTACCATCATGCACAGAGATACAACTGTTTTTAAACTTGCAACAGATTTTTTAAAATACATTTTGACTTTTTTTAATAAAATAAAATTTACACACAATTTTTTGAATAGTCCAAATTGCTATGTTGCACACTAGTAACAAAAATAGTTATAAGGCTAATATATGACTAAGACTTAATAAAAAAACCTGAGTTTAACCTGACAGAAGCACTACAAGACATTCTGGGTGCTACAGAAGTAGTCTGCAATGGACACGTATATTGGTTCCCACGTCAGAAATTATGAATTACAAAACTTGTTTCCTCTTACTTGATATATGATACATTTTCTTTAAGGTTATTACCAAAAATCAATCAGTGTCTCTCCTTTTGAATTCAGTTTAGTGCATGTTTACAAAAGTTGTGTATTCTATGTTAGTCTGTTTGTATGAGACAGAGCACATGAGTTTAAATTGACATTTAAAAAACTGAATTAAGTTTAAAGACCAATTCTTTTTTTAAAGAGGTTATATCTGATTTAAAGAATTTTAATCAAACTGTAACATTTTGTATACAATATCAAGAGCCGAGTGCTACAATATATTACTATAAAAATATTGGCAACAACACCAAAATCACAAACATGCTCAAAAATAACTAATATTACAAATTACCTAAGGTTAAACCCTTATGTACGTTTCGATGTCCATGTAATCATCTTCAGAGGATCCTATTAAAAAATGTATTAGAATACAATAATTTACAAACTGAACTCACCTAATAATAGTTTATAATAGACCTAATAATAATTATGTAAGACGAGTTTGTGAATTATTGTATTCTAGATTGTAATTTTGTAATAGGACCCCCTGATGATGATGAAATGGTCATCAAAATGTACATTAGGGTTAATCTTAGGTAACTTCTAATACTAGTTGTTTTCTATTATTTTTGTGATATTGGGGTTTTTGTCAATATTTTTACTATAACATTTTGTATTTAAAACTTAGTTGGGTTATTAATATTCTTGTTTTGTCTTATATTTGAGCGGAATTGTACGATACAGATTTGAAAAATAATTATGAAAATTTGATAATTTTAGTCATCATTCAATATTTTGTGGTTTTTTTATATTGCAAAATAATTTTTTTCATTTGTGGATGCAAAATTTTAGTTATATTTATGTGTAAAGAAGTTACTGATCTGTTTGTGTGTAACTTCTTTATTTCCGTTTCCATATTTAAGAATTTTGTTTACTTATTTAACACTTTCAACACTGCAGCGATATTTGTGATCTCATCAAACTACTGTGTGTTTTTCGTTAACTTCCAGCTCTGACGGCAGTGGAACGCCATGCGGGTTGCATAGCTTGTTGTAGCATCTAATTATCGAGCCCGCTGTTTTCATCTCAATAATTTTATTTCTAACATATATATATGTTCATTGGTGACATCAGGACAGTGTATTAGACTCTAAAATATTGTTTTATTTATTGGGTCATAATTTAAAAAAAGAAATACAAATGATACATTACTGTATGACAAATAATAAAACACAATAAAAAAGACAGAGAAAAAAGAAAATTTATATACAAAACTAAAGACCCTACTACTAAAATATATTACATACTAAAATAAGCACTCAACGTTTAACTCGGAATGTTTATTTCTGTTTGTGCCAAGTGTTTCGGAGATCGATAATGTAAATGAAGACATAGATAATACATATGTCATTTTAATCACTTAAACAATATTTTATGACTATCCGAACTTTGAATTTAGTAAATTTGTGAAAACTTAAAAGCGGTGACGGTTTTAAAGGTAGGTTTTCGATAGTATCAAAGAGTACGCTTGACCCAACATCTCCAAGCAGAAGACACTGATGAAGATCGGCACATAGCGATAGAAAACGTTCTGTCTCAGTAAGTTTTAACAAATTTACTAAATTCAAAGTTCGGATAGTCATAAAATATTGTTTAAGTGATTAATAAGATTCAACCGAACGTAATTGACTATAAAATTCAAGAACATATGTCATGTCCAAGAATATTTATAGCAGAGATAAGCTGACATTTGTTTACTACAATCTTATGTTGACACATTAGGTTTTCGGGCGTCCAAGCATTTTACAATGACACATATTTACAATAGTCTGTTCCCACCTCGAGTTGGTTCATTCACTCTAATAGGACAGTTATCGTTTATTCTTGCGTTAGTTCAGAAAGCTTAGTTAATTTTTACGATCGTTGTTTTTACCGGATATTTTGCCATGGTAAATGGTTCAGACTAAAATAAAAACATTAAAATATAAAAGTTTAACCAAATTAAATCTGTTCATAAAACTCCCTGAAACATTGTTACAGTTGAAGCCTCAAAAGTTAAATTGGGATTGTCGGATTTAAAAATGACTCAGGCACAATATTCTCCAAACTCTTCTGAAGCATTGACGTAAAAATCAAACCTTTGTACAAACGTGTATCGACAGTAGAGAAGTTTCAATTAGCCTGGGAGTGAGCGTGCCGGTGAGCTTACCGTATCTAAGGAAATAAGCTAGGAGTGCATCAGTACGCTCTCTGTACCTCTTTGTACGGAACGCTAGCCGTGCTGAAAGTGTTAAAACAAATATAAATGTAAATATAAATGTAAATATAAATGTAAGGAGATATGTTGACAACATCTGTAATTATATACGTTGTAATAGTATTGTTAGCACTATCTAATCCTACAATATGTTTGTTACAGATTACTGTATATAATATTGACAGACCCTGCTGTTGGATCCAAGCAAACAAAAATTCTTATTGATTGTAACAAACAAGATCAGACAATGGCTAAGGGGTCTACAATTGTTAAATCGCTTTTAGAAAAAGAATTGTAAGTATTGCTTTTAGACCAACGTGAATATAGGTTTGTTTTTTATACACTTGAAGAAATATCTTTTTCTTTAACCCTTAGCGCTCGGATTTTTGTAACATGCTTTACTTCCCCACTTGTAATTAAATTGGCACAAATTCCTCACCTGCAGGTTGCATTATTGTTTATGGAAAACTTTATTTTCTCTTACATGATTTTAGTAAACTAAGCTATTTTTATTCACTAATACTGTATGTACATAATTTTATTATCTTATTTGTAATTTTGCAGAGTATGATATCTTTGAAAACAGTCTTCCGGATGAAGACCTGGTTTTCTGCCGCATGTTTTGTAGTGAAAAACTGTTTCCCTTCTACCTCCTTTTATCTTCCTGTTACTGCAAACTACACAATCCTTAGAAGTATTTTTATCATTGGAAAAGATTAAATGTAATTTCCAATTCAGTTTTTCTTCTTTGTCAGTAGTTCACGGCCGACCCCTCTCACTATACGGGTTATTCCTGATATCACCAATGCGTTCCCTCACCAAGTTTTGGTGAAACTATTTTTTTTAACAGGATTTTCTTTCATTTCCTTTTTTTTGTTATTATAGATAATAAAACTATTTGCTACAGCTACATCTAATAGCCAGAAAAACATTGTCTTCCACCATTTATTTGTTCGTTTTGTAAAACTGCAAGGTTCATTATATTGAACAGCTAAATCTATACCACCCATAAACTGGTTATAATTACAAATACCTGTTGGTTTAGTTATTTTGTTTATGAAACTGAACTACATTCTAATAAATCAGGATCAAGTAAAAGATTAGGAATTTCAGAATCACTTATTGCACGTGAAGCCACGGCAAACTACGAGTAAACAAATTCCCGGTAAAACTGTAACCTACTTGCAGCTTACAACGTAGCGGCAAACTAGATTTTGTGATGACTCACATATTCCTAGGCAATTTCAACTTAGTTCACATTATTTTCAATAGAGTGTAGCACCAAACGGTAAAAGATTGAATGTCGTGGGCTTCGCTGCAGACGAGTTATAGGCATTTGAAAATCGTGTCGGGTGACCCCCGACATACGAGTAAACTGCAATATACGCTTGGCGGGGCTCCCCCGACAGTCGAGTGCTAAGGCTTAAAGTACTGATATTATTGAATTTTCTTGCTGTCAGTGATGAATTTTTATTTGGGTTGGTACGGGGGATACAGAAATGTTTTAGTTATTGTAGAAAGGTATGTAGAAAGGAATTTGGAATAAATTTACACTGTGCAGTAAAAGCTCTTTTATATGGCATGCTATCATCCAGAATGTTTTTTTTTTATCCGGCAAATTTTCAAAACAAAAACAAATTAGTACAGTACCTTTCTTTGTTGTTAGAAGATGTGACTCATCGAAAGATGTGACAAACCAAGTTCTAGAAAAAATTAACATTTCATGGAGTAATGCTGCAGCCGCTTTTACAGTGCTGTTAATATTTGTTGAAGGTGAGAAATACTACCCGGCTCAGAAAGTTCTGCAGCTCCATATGCTCCATTCAGAATTTGTAGAAAATCTGTCCAGTTATTAGAGTAAAACATCATGATTTCTCTAAATATCATTAAAACATTATAAGAACATTAGTCTTTTTATACTTAAGTGTACTGGTGAATGTTTTATTTCAACGTTGTATGAACTTTTTATAGTTAAGTGTACTGGTGAATGTTTTATTTCAACGTTGTATGAACTTTTTATAGTTAAGTGTACTGGTGAATGTTTTATTTCAACGTTGTATGAACTTTTTAAAGTTAAGTGTACTGGTGAATGTTTTATTTCAACGTTGTATGAACTTTTTATAGTTAAGTGTACTGGTGAATGTTTTATTTCAACGTTGTATGAACTTTTTATAGTTAAGTGTACTGGTGAATGTTTTATTTCAACGTTGTATGAACTTTTTATAGTTAAGTGTACTGGTGAATGTTTTATTTCAACGTTCTATGAACTTTTTATAGTTAAGTGTACTGGTGAATGTTTTATTTCAACGTTGTATGAACTTTCTATAGTTAAGTGTACTCTTGAATGTTTTATTTCAACATTGTATGAACTTTCTATAGTTAAGTGTACTGGTGAATGTTTTATTTCAACGTTGTATGAACTTTTTATAGTTAAGTGTACTGGTGAATGTTTTATTTCAACGTTCTATGAACTTTTTATAGTTAAGTGTACTGGTGAATGTTTTATTTCAACGCTGTATGAACTTTTTATAGTTAAGTGTACTGGTGAATGTTTTATTTCAACGTTCTATGAACTTTTTATAGTTAAGTGTACTGGTGAATGTTTTATTTCAACGTTCTATGAACTTTTTATAGTTAAGTGTACTGGTGAATGTTTTATTTCAACGTTGTATGAACTTTTTATACTTAAGTGTACTGGTGAATGTTTTATTTCAACATTGTATGAACTTTCTATAGTTAAGTGTACTGGTGAATGTTTTATTTCAACGTTGTATGAACTTTTTATAGTTAAGTGTACTGGTGAATGTTTTATTTCAACGTTCTATGAACTTTTTATAGTTAAGTGTACTGGTGAATGTTTTATTTCAACGTTCTATGAACTTTTTATAGTTAAGTGTACTGGTGAATGTTTTATTTCAACGTTGTATGGACTTTTTATAGTTAAGTGTACTGGTGAATGTTTTATTTCAACGTTCTATGAACTTTTTATAGTTAAGTGTACTGGTGAATGTTTTATTTCAACGTTCTATGAACTTTTTATACTTAAGTGTACTGGTGAATGTTTTATTTCAACATTGTATGAACTTTCTATAGTTAAGTGTACTGGTGAATGTTTTATTTCAACGTTGTATGAACTTTTTATAGTTAAGTGTACTGGTGAATGTTTTATTTCAACGTTGTATGAACTTTTTATAGTTAAGTGTACTGGTGAATGTTTTATTTCAACGTTCTATGAACTTTTTATAGTTAAGTGTACTGGTGAATGTTTTATTTCAACGTTGTATGAACTTTCTGTAGTTAAGTGTACTCTTGAATGTTTTATTTCAACGTTTTATGAACTTTTTATAGTTAAGTGTACTGGTGAATGTTTTATTTCAACGTTGTAAGAACGAAATAGGATTTTTAGCAATAAATTTCTTTTCTTTCTTCAATTTTTTTGTATAACTTTCCTTTGTTCAATTTTTTTTATAAATTTTGTGTGTGTGTGTGTGTGTGTGTGTGTGCTATTATTAATACGTATGGAAATACAGTAATTGGATACAAGTAAATATGGAAGGTAAGGTTTCAACAGTACATTCAATTTTTCTTGATAGGTAGCATAACGTTATTCATGGGACGTACTGTATATAGGCTATATAGATAAGGTTTTATTATCTGGAAATTCTCGATAACGGGCAACATGGCAACTTAGAGGGTACCGGATATTAGAGCTTTTACTGTATTAGGATCATTGGAGTTCGCCTGTTACCCAAATAGAGGGCTGTTTACCAAAGCAGGATATATAGAGGACTTCTTGGCTGTTTAGCCATTCGATCATGTGGTAACTTAGTACAAACAATCTTTGTAGATTTTATCGTCTCTTTCTGTAAGCTGAGTAAGAAGTAGAAAAGTTCTAACATGTTCCCATCCATTTTCTTGAAGCTACAGAGCTGACATTCAGATTTTAATAGAGCTTCGTTAATACAATAGAACCTAAATATGCCGGATCTCCGGATAATTCGGAATGATTTTGAAGTAGAATACAAAAACAATAAATAAGAAATTTAAAAAAATCAAATAAGTACAGTACATATATATATATATATATATATATATATAAAGTCTATTATAACTATTATTATTACTAAAACTCGGAGGGACCTTATCGGTGTAGAGCACTTAGCTGCAGCCTTTGTACTGTTTCCCCATCCCTACCAAAGGAATGCTTAGTGGATACCTACCTCTTTGCAGAAATCAAATACCCACCTGATGCTAAATCTTCTGATATCCTCTGGTTTACATACCTGCTAGCCAAACCTCTTTCTCCTTGCAGCTCCCAAAGCAGGGCACTCACAGAGTACGTGGATTGGGCTTTCCTCTTGGTCCTCATCGCATCTCTTGCACACAGGGGACCTAGATTTTCCAATTTTGTATTGGAACCCCTTCAGATTCCCATGACCTGTGACCAGCTCTACAGTAGCTCTGAGTTGATGTCTACTTAAGGAGAGTAGTTCTTTGCCCCACAAATCTCCTGAGTAACCCCACAGTACCTTGGATTTGTTACACCCCAAGGTTGCATTCCATTCTTCCTTGCACAACCTGTCTATATGTGCCGTGATTCTCTTGCGCCCCTCCTGAGTCGGCATGCACACTGTCCTCAGCAACGGTCCTTGAGTTATACACCTTTGTTTTGCTAAGGCGTCAGCTCTCTCATTCCATATCCAGCCAGAATGTCCTGGAATCCATTAGGTTGAGCGAGTTATACTTACTCAGCTCTGCTAGAGAAGCTATAGTCTCAGCCACCAGCCTAGAGCTGGTACTAGCCTTACCTAAAGCCTTCAGAGCTGCCTGACTGTCCGAGCAAATCCAGGTGATCTTGCCCCTCCTGCCAGACCCTATTATTTCCTCAGCACATAGTTTGATCGCGAGCCCTTCCCCCAGGAAGACAAAGTTGTAGTCCTCCAGGTGATGACAAAATCTGTCTTGGTGTCTCGGTCCACTAAATCCTGCTCCCACTCCTTTCTTCATCTTGGACCCATCGGTGAACCAGATTTCACCATGTTTGGGTCTACACTCCGCCCATGCCTCTCTTGCAGGAATATGGATTTTGTAGTTTCCTTTTTCCCTTTTAAGAGACAGTATCTTATCCTGAGGTTCTATCCAGAGCTCCTTCAGTGGCTCCCCAAATAGTAGAGTTTTTTTGTAAGTACAATGTCGACTTTTAATTTTTCTTAGTACCCGGGAAATACAGATTTTCAATAACCCAGATTGGCCAAGGCCACAATTAGTCCGAATTATTGAGATTCTACTGTAATTCAATGATGCTGACTGCTCTGCGTTCTATTAGCTATATTTTTCTAGCCTTCTCAAGGGTCCCACATTTTCTATCGTCTGACAATTTAATAAGTTTTTGATTTCCTGCCTTTAGGTAGTTCTGTATTTTGGATGGGAAATAGTTATATCTCTTGTCCATCAAAATTCATTTTCTCTTTATTTTTTTTAAAATATTGATATGATTCTACTAAAATTTAGCTGCCAGTTTATTTTTTAACATCTGAAACAAAGTCTACATTCCATTGTTCTTTTGCAGTTACTTACAGTCTTTTATAACAGATTTTTTATAGCGGTTTGGGAGGTAGCAAGAAGTATGTTTTCCTTTTTATGTTAATATCGAGCTCTGTGGCCACATTGTGTAGAGTACCATCCCAATCTAATATAGTTACTATTGTCAATAGCAGGCTGCATCTGCTTCTTCAGTTCCTTGTTGTAATAAAACATCTGTTTGTATACAAAGCTACTTTGTTCCAGATATTCTTTTGCTATGTTAATTTGTATAGTTTTGTTGAAGTGTTTGCATGCTTTGAAAAGTTAAGGTTATTTATGTATGGCATCCAGTAGCAGTAACTGATTAGAAGTAAACCTACAGGTATGCAAATTAATCCAAACACACGTTATATAATAAAAAGTAACTTTATTTGTGAAAAAAATTATCAGTCTGGTATCTGCCTATTCTACGTGACAGTGCAGACGATGTCTGTTTTTACGGTGACGAATTAGAGTGGTTCTACTGTATTTCATCTTTTATTTTCAAATCAACAAATCCAATTTGAATACTCTTTGTTACTCTTCTTAGATTTTATATTTTTGAATTTTCTAAAAATAGTTTGGTAACAGAAAAACTGTAGCTAACACATATTTGAATATGCTACTTTTTCTATCAGTTCTTCCCTAGCCTTTGTCTGCCAACCTTTTCTAAATTTATGATTATTTATAAACAACTGTTTTTATAACTTTGCTTTGTCAGCTTCAAAATATCTGCTAGCAAGCTACCTAGATATATAAAATATCTGTTATATGTTTATAATGAATAGTTAATATCCAGAGTACATCCATAAATTTTGTAGTGGATAAAATCACAGTTCAGACATTCTGCTAGAATTCCATCTAGCAAAACGTTGGAACTTCATTTTATGCACTATACAAATTAAAGGATGTCTTCCGGATATTAACTATTCATTATATTTTTCCATCCGTGAAGGAATACTTATCAGCACATATATATATATATATAGGTTAGTTTTGGTTGGTAAAGATTATTTAGATTTTTTGGACTAGGAGACTGACAGACATACCTTGGTAAGAGTCCACACTGTAGTCTTGAAATAGAAACACATAAAAGCACTTAAACAATGATATATTTCAACCACACAGTGGTCTTTGTCAATCGAAGAGAAAACACAAAAAGAAATATGAGAGAATGAAAGAGGTGTTTTCTCTTCGATTGACAAAGACCACTGTGTGGTTGAAATATATCATTGTTTAAGTGCTTTTATGTGTTTCTATTTCAAGACTACAGTGTGGACTCTTACCAAGGTAAGTCTGTCAGTCTCCTAGTCCAAAAAATCTATATATATATATATATATATATATATATATATATATATATTACATTATCCATTGTTTTCCCGTTGCACTGACTTTATGAAGTTAATATATTACTATTGTAAGTAATTTTATCCACCATTAAGTGCAATGAATTTACCTTGAGTGATGAGGCGCCTTTCGGTCACTTGACCATTGTCGAATCACTCAATAAAAATAGCTGAATTACACATAATTAAACAAAACATTAAATCTGCCTACCATAAAAAAAGCCAAATCAACTTACAGAGTGATTCGACAATGGTCAAGTGACCGAAAGGCGCCTCATCACTCAAGGTAAAATCTTTGCACTTAATGGTGGATAAAATTACTTACAATAGTAATATATTAACTTCATAAAGACAGTGCAACGGAAAAACAATGGATAACGTAAAATATCAAGAATTTAACACCTACCAAGGTAAACAACTGTACCGTAAATATCTTAACCTCAAAATCAAACTCCAGAATTGCATCAACAAAATACACTTTAATAAAAAATGCTTAACACTTAATATAACACCAAAATACGCTAAATTACACTTGAAAAATAAACAAAACACTATTATCAATAAAGCAACAAAAATAGACGAATTACACATAATTAAACAAAACATTAAATCAGCCTACCATAAAAAAAGCCAAATCAACTTACAGAGTGATTCGACAATGGTTAAGTGACCAAAAGGCGCCTCATCACTTAAGGTAAAATCATTGCACTTAATGGTGGATAAAATTACTTTATTAACTATATATATATATATATATATATATATATATATATATATATATATATATATTGATATTTTACGTTATCCATTGTTTTTCCTTTGCACTGACTTTATGAAGTTAATATATTACTATTATAAGTAATTTTACATACACTTTAAAATTACTTACAATAGTAATATATTAACTTCATATAAATATATATATAAAGAACAAAAGTCTTTAAAGAACAAAATTGAATTTTAATATTCCTGATGATGTTGGTACTGTTAGCCAACGAAAAGCTTTGAATTGTAAATTCAATTATAATTCTTGTATTTGTATTTAGACTTTTGTTCTTTATTAATACACAAGAAAACATACTGCGATATTTATAAATATATATATATATATATATATATATATATATATATATATATCGAGATATTTCACGTTCATTATTTTTCCATTACACTGACTTTTTAAAGTTATTGTTTACAATTAACAATAATAACTTTATATATATATATATTTATGTACGAGGGGTATTCTTAAAGTAAGGGCCGTTTGAAAATAAAATAAAAACAAAAAGAAATTTGCAAAAACTAATTTTATTTTTGGAATCTACATACTTTTATCTATTTTTCTACATAGTTTCCAAGTTTTTGTAAACACTTATCATATCGCACAACTAAATTTTGGAAACCTTCTTCATAAAAATTTGCCGCCTGCTGTGATAACCAAGAATTCACGGCCGTTTTCAATTCGTCGTCATCGTCATAACGGCTGCCGCCCAAGTGATGTTTCAGATGATGGAAGAGATGAAAGTCGCTCGGCGCAAGGTCAGGGCTGTAGGGCGGGTGGTCTAAAACTTCCCAGCCAAAAGAGTCCAATGCAGCTCGGGTCTGAGTGGCAGTGTGAGGCCTTGCATTATCGTGCAGAAACAAAATTCCTTTTGTGAGCATGTCACGTCTCTTGTTTTGAATCGCTCTGCGCAGCTTCCTCAGAGTTTGGCAGTAGGCTTCTGCATTTATTGTCGTTCCTCGTTCCATAAAGTCGACCAGCAAAACACCATGCCTATCTCAAAACACGGACGCCATGATCTTGCGCTGTGACAAAGTCTGTTTGGCTTTGGCCTTTACGGGAGATTGCGTGTGTCTCCATTCCATGCTTTGTTGTTTCGATTCGGGAGTGAAATGCGAAACCCACGTTTCGTCTCCAGTTACGATCCGACTCAGCATGTCGTCACCATTTTCGTCATAACGTGTCAGAAAATTCAAGGAACTCTCGAGTCTTTTGTGTTTGTCCTCCTCCGTCAAGAGTTTAGGGACCCAACGCGAGCACAGTTTCTTAAAGTTTAATTTTGTATGAACAATTTTGTAAATCATAGACCTCGAAACTTCCGGAAATTCGTGTGAGAGAGTAGTGATCGTGAAGCGTCTGTTGTCACGAATTTTCGCTTTAACTGAAGACAGCAAATTGTCTGACATTAGAGATGGACGGCCAGATCGCGTTTCGTCATGGACATTGTCGCGGCCATCTTTGAAGTCTCGAACCCACTTACGCACTTTTCCTTCACACATGGCATTAGCACCGTAAACTTCAGAAATATGTCGGTGAATTTCTGCAGCAGACATGTTTCTTGCCGACAAAAACCGTATAACCGAACGAACTTCGCAAGGGGCGTGCGATTCGATAACCTTGAACATTTTGCAAGCACAGAACACAATGCACAGGTTAGCTACGCAGCTGTAACTGAGCGTAGTTGTTACCAAGGCATGCCGGGACACGACGCAAGCGCTCGTTGCGGCGTGCACGCGAACTATGAGGGAATATAAACAAACGGCCCTTACTTTAGAAATACGCTTAGTATGTATATGTTACTAGTAATTTTGGTATAATTACAGTTAATTCTAAATAATCTTCAATAAACGTGAAAATGTGATGAGTTATTGAGTATTTTTAACATGGATTACTTATTAGTTCATAAAATTCCCAACTTATAATAGGGAATGTAATAACCTACTTAACCAGATAAAAATATCTAGTAAGTACAAAATTACAAATAGTTCTGAAATCACAATTCTGTGTATACAGACAATTAATATACAGATTAGTGCATGCAACATCAACAGAGACTGCTAATAATGTTAAGTCAGTAAACCCATGTTGCTTAGCTGCAACAAATTAAACATTATGTCACAACCTGAATGAATTTTGTAAAAGTTATGGACTGTTATTACATTAACCATTGTGAGTTGATTTTATGAACTAACTGGTAAATGTTATGTATATTCAATAATTTATCACATTTACATAATTTAGTGATTATAATAAAAATATTCATAGAAACTCCAACACCACAAAAATAATAAAAAATAACCAATATTACAAGTTACCTTAGATAATATTGTTAGTAATCAAAGATCAAAATATGTTTTAAGCAAATCTACCACTCTTCAAAAAGATAATATAGAATGTAAACTCAGAAGTTGACCTTCAGAAAGATGATATATTAGCTTACCTTTTGATGATATTTGTTTTACAAAATAGTTGAATTCTATTTTTAAAAAGATAAATGTAAAGATAGTTTATAAGGGTCAAAATAAATTAAAGCATTCATTAAGTGACCCTGAAGATAAAATTCCAGTGTGGGAAAAATCAGGAATTTATGATTTTCGTCACAAGCTTACCCGTCGTGTGTTGTTGCGATATTAGAAGAAAGGAATGTAAAAAAAACTCATTATGGAAAATATTAAATTTATATTGTGTCATTTTTATTGAAAAGAGATTATTTGCTTTTTTTTAAAAGGGAAAATTTTCAAAATGTGGTTTTTATTCTATTTATTTATTCGAGTGGTTTGGGAAAATTACATCTCCCAATAGAATTCCTATCCACTTTTAAATTTAACAAAGAACTGTATTCATGAGTTCTATCTCATACTTAGGGTTATTGAAAAACAACTATAGCCCATTTTATATTATATCATTGGGCATCATAGCTTTTAAATTTCAATAAGTATATATAGAATTTAGGCATAAAAAAAATATAATTAATTTATATTTTTTTCTGAAATCAAAACTTTAGCTAGTACCGGTGTTTATTACATTCAAATAATATGTTAGTACATAAAAAGTAAAATTCATTTTTTGTACTAAATTCGTTTGGTAAGATTTATTTTACTAATTAATATATTTAATAACCTATAAATATTAAAACTCGGAGAAGCATTGTGCTTGGATAAGATCCTGACAAACAGGAATTACTGGGCACTGGCAGGAGCGGTTTATTTCGGACATCGGGTCATCGGCGTCTCATGATGCTGGATGCCCGTTCCAAGAAGTAAGTAATAACCTATAACTTAGAGACATTTTTGATTTAATATCATTTCCGACCAAAAATCTTCAGTAAATAAATTGAAATAACCTTTTATTTTTAAACAGCTGTTATGCAAACTAATCCATCATCCACCGCCATGGGCTTGTCCTCATTATAATTGAATAGAACTAGGAGTGTACCATTAGTGCATGTAATATGATCTTTTGAAATATTCATTTTACATAAGGTCAGACTGAGTAACATTTTTTTATTTTTAAACCATCTGGTTGTAGAATCAACCAGATAAACTGATTATCCAGTTTACCTGTACCTGATAGTCCCATATATAATTGTCCAAGAAAAACAGTCATCAATTGTAACATATTGAAATGTTTAGCCTCGAATCCTATTAGTTGTAGTAGCAAACAAAACCTAAATGTGAAATTGAAGTCTCTTAAACTGGAAAGGTAAATCAGTAGGAATCATAGGGTATACGGGGTATAAAGGCAATTTCTCTCGGTGCTGATCCAGTAAGAGTAGTAGCGTCTATAACATTACTACGCATAACTTTTATTTGCAGTTTATTTATTTGTAGGATAGTGAACAGCGTCTTCTGTACTCAGAGCAGCGTCAATTGATCAATACTCATAAGGTTCTCCTCTTACATGAGGTAATATCGTTAATTTCAGATGCAGATACATTTCTTATCACCCACTGTGAGAAATTATGCATGTTGCAGAACGCCATTCCTATGTGAAGTAGTCCCTACTACGCAATATCAATGTAGTCCCATGTTTTTTTGCAATGCATTAATAATAATTGTACTCTATATAGCGTATGACATTCTATGTGTAATAAATAATCTTCAATTAAAATTTCAAAACAATCGCTCAAATAGTTTTTGAGATTTTTACTGACAAACAAACAAACGCTGTCTCTTTATATAATAGTAAGATTTTTAGTACATGTAATAAGACGTATAAAAGGCAAAAAAAAAAAAAAAAATTGTAACTAAATGTAAAGAGCATCTTGCGCATATTTAATATGATAGGTCGGAAAAATCAAGTGTAGCAGAACATGTCCTTCCTAATCAGTATGTATTAGATCAAAATGTTATAATGGGTAAAGTATTTACTCCAAAAAATCACAATAGTATTTTTATAGTTACATCAGATAATAAATTATTGAATATAGATAAAAGGCCTATCTCTAACTCACCTCTATATTCTTTGCTTTATTAGTTTTATTTTAAATATGATGCATTATTTTGATTAGTTTTTATTTTATTTATTGTAATTAGTTGTAATTTGTATTACATACGAGGGTTGTCCAAAAATTAAAGACAGTTTTCGTTTTAAAAAGCAGGAAAATTTTATTTTAACAAAAAAACTACATGGTGTTGTAAGTACATATAAAAACTATTTTTCAACGTAGTGTCCGTCAACATCTATGCACTTGCTTAGATGGGGGATGAGGTTTTTAATGCCTTGGTCATAGAAGTCTCCCGCCTGTGACCGCAACCACCTTCTTTCGCCTTCGCGCCTTTCTCCACTTCTTTCTGGTCTTCTTCATCAGTCTTGAAGCGTTTTCCAGCCAAATGTTGCTTCAGGTAAAGGAAAAGATGAAAATCGCTCGGTGCCAGATCAGGGCTGTAAGCAGGATGGCTAAGAACGTCCTATTTAAAGGAATCCAGGAGCGAGGTGGTGACCGCCACAGTGGGGCTGAGCATTGTCGTGCAACAAACAGACTCCCTTGCTCAATCTACCTCGGCGCTTGTTTTGGACCGCTCTTTGAAGCTTTTTTAGGATTTCACAATATCGAGCAGCGTTAATTGCGGTGCCATTAGGTAAAAATTCGACAAGAAGAACTCCTTGACAGTCTCAAAAGACGGTTGCCATGATTTTTTTTGCAGAGATTGTTTGGCAAAATTTTTTGACGCGAGGTGATGTGGAGTGACGCCATGTCATGGATTGCTGTTTGGACTCAGGTGTGTGGTGGTACGTCCACGTTTCATCGCCAGTCACAATTGAGTCCAAAAACGCCTCCTCCTCCCTGTTGAAACGATCCAAAAACTTTTGGGCACTTTTCACACGATTTTCTTTGTGAACTTCGGTCAACATTTTTGGCACCCAACGAGCACACACTTTTCGGTAACCTAATTTTTCTGTCAAAATTGTTTGAATCGTTGATTTACTGACTTCAGGTATCATTTCGGCAAGATCTCGGATCGTCAGGCGACGATTTTCTCGGAAGTTTTTCTTCAATTTTCAACAACAATGCTTCGTCGACAGATGATTTCCTACCCCTCCCTTCTTCGTCATGGACGTTCTATCTGCCACTTGAAAACTCTGACCACCACTACCTGACATTGCGTTCATTCATTACATTACCGTAAATGGCCTTCACACGTCGATAAATATTGACAGGAAATTTTTCCGTGTGAAGGAATCGGATGGCGGAGCAAACTTCACAACTGGCGCGATTCGGTACTGGGACATCCATCGCTAACAACTGCCAAAGACACAGTAATAAAGGTACAGATGCGCGCAACGCCTCATTTTAGAGGGAGAGGCGAAGCTACAAGGTAGTGCTGCCACCTAGCGGAATATTTTACCGGTGCTGCGGTAAAATTCAAACGGTTTTTAGTTTTGGACAACCCTCGTATTTATTATTATAGTTTAGTCTTTTCAGACGGGGCCTATATGGTTCAAAATGGTCGACCATGGTTTGTTGGTCGAAGTCAGAGAGCGGAGCTTACCTCATGCCTATATGTAGCGAGTGGAGAGAATGGTTTGCATCAGTCTAGTTTGTAAATTATTGTATTCTAGAATGTAATTTTGTAATAAGATCCTCTGATGATGACGACATGGTCATCAAAATGTGCATAAGGGTTTAATCTTAAGTAGTTTGTAATATTAGTTATTTTTTATTATTTTTGTGGTGTTGAGGTTTCTGTCAATAATTTTTTCGTAAAATATTGTTCCACTGTGCTGTTGGTATTGTATAGTACAGTGATGATTATGTATGCTCATATTCACCAGTACAAATATATATTCATATTTGTTAGAATCTTTAGTTCATAACATTTATTAGCTTATAACAAGTATTTATAGCTTTTAGATTTAAAGCAAATTGAGTTCTCAGTGGTGGTAATATCTTATGGTTTTCTCCTTTTAACTTAAAACAAATTTCATTTAACTTTTTTGAATTTGATGCAGAAACCTGTTGAGAGTTACAAAGACTAAGCAACTGAATAGCACTGAAGGCCTGATCAATAACAATAACTATTTGGGTATTATTGGCAAGGATTTTGAATTCTCTCACTTACCAATGGCGGTAGAGTTTACCGAATCATTTGCTTTGAAGAAAGATGGAGATGTAGAAACAGACCTTGGTGGAATCAAAGAATGGCTCAACAACATCGCCTAGGATTCAAACAGTGGGTTTCAAAAATCAATCACCTTTTAATTTGGTTTAGATCTTTATTTGGTATTGTCATTGGGTGAAAAGACTATAAATGTGTATTTGGTAGATGAACTTGATTATGCTTTATTCCACCTGATTTCAAAACGTTTATTTATTTATATTTTTTTAAAACAGTTGGTTTAGTTCTTTTTTTCAATAAAATGTCAGTAATCTGTGTTTAGTTGAGAGATTTTAACTTTTTAAAGTTTGTTTTATTTGTATGAGGAATAAGCCTGTAGACTTGACATTTTTATTAATGTTATAAGACTTAGAAATGTCTGGTGTTTCTTTTATTTAAATTTATTTATTATCTTTTAAAACCTTTTTAAACAAACTGTTTTTTTGCCTAGTTTAATATACATAATTTTCTAACCTAGAAATAAGGCAAAAAATCCTAAAAAATTGGAATAGCCTTTCAAGCTAGCATCACTAGCTAAATACTATTTCTTAAACATTTCTTAAAATCAATTCTTCTCAGGTAAACAGAATAAAATTTTATTTTAGTTATTTCTTAATAGATAATTACAATTAATATAAATAAAGTAACATAACCTATGCCTTAAAACAGCTGTTCTACCACATAACCTATAACATAAAATCAGCTGTCTTATTAAATCATATGTTATCACTTGTTTTAAGCTAAATGGTACAATTTTCTTTATTCCATATCTTGTCACTTTTCATCCTTTTGTGAAAAGTTTTTCTGTCATATAAAACTAAAATTAATTAATTGAATTTAATTAGTGAATTAATATTTGAAAAACTAATAACATCAAGTGTTATTCATTACAAGTTCAAAAAAATGTGTTTGAACTTGAGTGGGTGAATAAAAAGTATTATACTAATAAAGTAAAATTTGTACAAGATATACATAAGGAGAGTGTGAACTAATATAAGAAATTGAAAAAGTAGATAAATAGAAAGAAAGTTCATGTTTAACGCTGTTGAAATAAGCATTTCTGAGTTGCTGGTTTGTTAAATTTATTTCTGCACGAACACTTTAGGAAACAATAATTTGTTATAGAGAAATTAAAATAGCTTTCTCTCTAGATAGTCACTTAGAAAGTTTATTTAATGTTTGTGTGGTTACAAACATTTTAATTTTATCACTTACATGTTTAGAGATAATGTTTATATCATAAGCTATAAAAATAAGAAACTTCTATTTATATAAAAAAACTAACACTTATGAAATAAACAAATTTAACATTTAAAGAAAAAATTTGTTTTAAAGTGATAAGTGGAAAAATGAAAAGTGGTGTTAATTTTATTCCACAAATTTTATTCAATCAGGTTAGAATTTGTTTCCATATACTCCAGCTGTGCGTTATTAAATGCATTCAACATAACAATTATGTGAGGAAATTTTAAAAAACTGGCACTAAACAGTTTTTGTTTCTGAAAAGTAAGTCAAAGTATATGAAGGTAAATGTTCTTGCGTTGCATTTATTTCTAGCTGCCCATGAGTAAGGAAATGTGTTTTTATAGAAGAGAATTTATTGAATTAAAGTTTTTTGTCTCATTAAAAATTTTTCTGTCAGAATAAAAAAAATTCAAATAGTTTGAATAGCTCTGAATTCTTTGAATATTTAAAATCACTTAAAAGTTCATATTTAAAGCAACATGATAAAAATAGTGGGTGCATATGGCAGACTAAAATTAAATTTAACCTTAGCACACTGCATATAAAATGACTATTTGCCACTAGCACGAAATTCGATTTAAAAATACTTTTTCGATTTTTGGTTAAGGCTCTATTTAAGTTCTTGCATGGCAGTAACGATGATAAATTAAACATATTTTACAATAAAAATATTGAAAAGAACCCCAATACCACAAAAATAATCAAAAATAACAAATAAAACAAGTTACTTAAGATTAAACCCTTATGTACATTTCGATGACCATGTCATCATCATCAGAGGGTCTTGTTACAAAACACAATCTAGCACACAAGAAGTTACAAACTAGAATGATCATTCTAGTTTGTAACTTCTTGTGTGCTAGATTGTGTTTTGTAACAAGACCCTCTGATGATGATGACATGGTCATCGAAATGTACATAAGGGTTTAATCTTAAGTAACTTGTTTTATTTGTTATTTTTGATTATTTTTGTGGTATTGGGGTTCTTTTCAATATTTTTATTGTAATATATTGTACCACTGTGCTCTTGATATTGTGTATAAACATATTTTGTTCAGTTTATATATTTTTACAGGTTAAAAAAAAAATCAAAACATTTTTAGATTTTAATGAATTTGAAAGCATTTGTCTAGTTGCAACGTAGGAATAGACATACAAGTTTTTCAATTCTAACTGCAGGGTAACAAATGTACAAGTTCAACAGGTAACAGAATATAAAAGCAAAGTCACGCCATGCTCGGGTGATAAAAAGTAGCTGTTGGTTTCTGAGAATTGATGCGTATATACAAATTCTATAAAGGCTGGCCATTTTTATGATTAAATATTGCTTACATGTAGCAAGTCGCGAAATATGATAATGTATTGCAGGTGTCACTTTATACCGTGTCAACATTATCCAGTATTCTATTAGAGATTTATTGATATTTAGTGGGAAATTTTAGTAACAACCTATAAATACAGTAATAGCATACTAAGGGTTAAAATTTATTTAAAATGTATATACTGTGTTATAAAATATTTGTGCAATGACTAAGCATTTTGTAGGGAGTTTTCATCGCGTTTTCATTAAGATATGGAAGTATAAATAATGTCTTGATAGTATATTCCATAACAAAGGGTGTTTCAAATAGGACTTTATACTTTGAAAATTCATATAAATGTATTTTAAAAGGGTACAGACCTGGTTTTAGTATTGTTTTAAACGGAAACAGATCAAGTTATTTTACCTTAAACTAAAGATGTTCTATGCGGCTTCCGCTGGTTATCTTTCACACATCCCATCAGCAGTAAATTTCTTCTCAAATTTACAGTAGCATTGCAGGTATAATTTGCTCATAGCCGGTATAAATTATTGATCTTCTTGAAGTTCCGGTAGAGGAATCGAAAAAAGAGGGACATACACAATATCCTTGATGAATCCCCATAAAAAAATCAAGTGGTGTCAGATCAGAGGAACGTGGGAGCCATGTTCATTCCCTGCAAATTCATTAACCTGGAAAGGAGTCATTGAGAAAAACCCGAACAACAGTCAGGTAGTCGGGTGGTGCCTCACCTTGCGTAAAGTAAACAGTTTGTTCATTCTTATCGATCTGTAGTATCAAAAATTGTTGTAATCTTTACAGGTTCACTATCGCATTGATGGTTCTCTCTTGGAAAAAAATGGGCTGTACTTTTTGTTCTTGCTCAGTGCACGTGTTCAGTTTAAGGCTGTCACAAACATGTTGCCATGTTTGATGAGGATTTTCACTTGGAAAGGAAATTACACTAAACAGTTGTCATTGATTTTGTTCTTCAAACCAAAACACATAGCTAACATGTTCGGGTACAGTGTTGGCAGCCATCTTTAATGGAACTTTTGTTAGTGCTCGTTACAATGTAAATTGGCACTAGAGAACTATACGAATCAAAACCTGATGTATTTTCCTACAAATTGACACTACAGTCATCTCTTTAGGTTCACTGAATAAATTTATATCAATTCTCAAAGTTGTAAAGTTTTTTTATAGAATTATTATGTGTCTATAATATGCTGAATGTTGTACTATATTGTGTTTTAATAGATTCAAGTTCATAAAATCTTGTTTCTCATTGATTTTTTTTATCATATGAGTAAATAATACGTCTAGAAAACATAGAATATCTTTCTTAATTTTCAAACAAATATTTGCAATTACTCTTAAATTACAGTTATGTCATTAAAATTATCAGTAACTTATATAATAAATTCAATCAGTATGGTAAAGTTAAACATGCAAGGAAATTATATACAAAATGTTGTGAAAATGACTTGAATTAAAAATTCAAATTTGGGTTTTTATGCCAGCTTTAGAAGCTTGCAGCAATTAAATTAAGCATCATATGTGTTGTAGCTTTGTTCAAATTCAAATCTTGTTTTTAAATTTAATGATAAAATTGCATGTTTTGATTGTGTCCAGTAGTACACTGTGTTGTTATTTGTTTTATTTAATTATTTGTGTTTTTTTACTGAATAAAGACTGTTTTCAGAATTTTTTAAAAATATATCCAATATAATATTTCCTTGACTCACTGCAAATTAAAATTTCTTCAAACTATTTCCTCTTCCCCTTTTATAAATCATTTTAGCAAATAATCCGTTTACTATGATGTTATTTGATACTTTTTATCTGGCCTTGAAACCTTTTTGTATTTTCTGATCCTTCCTGCGTATCACCACTCAGTTCATCTTAAATGAATTTCTTTGCTTTTTCATCTTTGTTATATTTTGTTCTTCACTCACTTTAACACTCCTTAATTTTTTATTATTTTAACCCACAAGAGACATTTACCCTTCTTTAATTTATTTCTTTAGGTTACTTATTTTACTTTTGTAGACGATTTTCAATGACATGTAAAATGCGTTGGAGTTGTTATATGTAATTTTGTAGATTCCAGATAGGTTATGTTTTTCTCTATTTGTTTTGTGGTTTGTGTTATTAGGATATTTTATTATTTCGTTGTTTGGTTTTTATGTTGGAGTGTAGTGTTCTTTTTACATAGGAAAACAACGAGATCATTTAAAATAAGATTTGAAGAACATTACAGAGCATTCAAAAATACAAATACAAAAGCATCAAATGTAACAGCACACCTAATATCACATAAACATGAAATAAATTGCCAAAATAACCTAACCATATTTGAAATAAATAATAACCCAATAGAACTAAACTTACTAGAAAAATACCACATTTATAAAAACATAGACAACAATTTAATGAACCTACAAAGAACAAATGTAGTCTTTCTGTATTTTCTTTTCTTTTTTATGAAGTACTACAACACTCATCCAAATGGCATGAAACTGAGAAATTCTTGAGTACACCTGCGAAGGTTTCTGGCATAGTACACCTATCCTACAATGGGTGAAATGCGTGCTTACATTAAAATTCAATTTAATTGAATATTGAATTTATTTTTTGCCCTATAATTTTAATCTAACAATTTTATTTTTAATAAATATTCAAGTTTGACTATGTTCACTTTTGTTTTTTTCCCTTAAAATTCCTTTTTTTAATATCAGAGCAACGCACGGTGGATAGGCTAGTTTGAAATATAATGTTTATAAGTATCCTTTGCAATCAAATGGGGATATGTCCTCATACTCATCTAATCACGGACCCTAATCACTCAACCAACTATTACTTCTTGAATTTTATAGTCCATTACGTTCGGTGAATCTTATTAATCACTTAAACAATAGTTTATGACTATTATATCAAAGTTCAGATAGTCATAAACTATTGTTTAAGTGATTAACAACTATTACTCACTGAGGTTTTTATACAGAATGAGAGAAAATGTCAGTTCTGAGTAGTTTTACCATAGGGTTGCAATATAAAAACCCTAGACTTTTAGGAAAATCTCCGAGTCCAGGGTTTCAACTCATCTATATCAGTGTTACAATGTTTCAGGACTTGTTTAGTTCAAGTGGCAAAAAACAAGTTGAAGCAAGCTTGGATTAAATTATCTCAAACTATTTAAAGTATAAGCGATTAAGTTAATCCTTGTTAAAATTAGAAACCAATTTATTACAAATAAAACTCTTGTCAGTAAACTTTAAAAGCCAGGTAGATTAAACCTTCTTTCTCTCTTTCTTGGCCTTTCAGAACTAGAAAAAGGGTTCATTGTTGTGCTTTCGGAAAAAGACAAGTAAACAACCTTCTTGCATATGTTGGTAGTCCTTGGATACAACAGCTTAAAAATGTTTACACTTGAAATTATAAATTAACACAATAATGACAATTTTGAATAATTAATCTGGTATAACACTTTTTTGAGGCATTGTGCCTGAAATACAGCCGAAAGAAGAAGGTTGATCAAGGTATGTGAAATCTCCTACATACCGTGGGACCCAGGCCCCACTGAATAAAATCCATTTGTTATCAGGCAAACAACAAGCAGTCCAGGACTGGAAACCTGGCTATAGAGGGTTAAAGCACTTTGGGTGGCCACAACTCTCCCCTCGCCGCTCAAGACAACCAATGTATTTGCTTAGAAATGCTCGTAATTACCCAAAACTTTATAATAATGTCTAGACAATTAGACTATTATTGGCTAATGATATGAATGGATTGTGAATATAGGTAAGGGCATAAAACCACTATTAGATAATGTATGGGGATAATGACATCCAGAAGAGATCTCTATGTCAGGGTCATAAAAAGTTTGCTACCGGTTACAAGTATTAATAAAAAAAAATTAATAAAGGGTAGATGGAAATGGGTAAGGATTAAGGGGTTGAGGGAAGGACGTAATATTCTTCTGGTATTTAGAATAAGACAATTATGACACCATGAGGCATTTTCACTTTTCTGAGGTGGACCTGTTCTCAACCAGGGTGAAGAGAGGTGTCAAAATATTACCCAGGATAGCAAATATAACTCTTTCTCTTAAGAAATTTAACTACTTTTGTGAATAACAGATAAATTTATAAAAATGAAAAATTTAAACACCATAAATTTTGTTTTAACTAAAATACTTAAACATATATTAATATATCAAACTTGCCTATAGTATCACTTAATTTCTTTGTATAATGAGGTTGGTTGTATCCCATTATCATGTCCGATCTTAACTTAGAAGTAATTGTTTTGTATTGTTGATTACTTCTTTAATTTGGATATTCTTTATCTATTAGTTGGGTCATCTTTTAGAGTGGTGACATTGTTCTTTTTATTGATGTCTTTATTATCGATTATATTATATATTTTCCGATAATATATAATTTAAATTTTTTAATTTATCGCTGATAGATTTGGATGCTTGTAATTCTTGAGTGTTTATTTTAGGGGGTTTAACCCATTCACTACGTCATCATTGTGTGAGCACCGTAAATGCCAAGCACGTGCCCGTCCTGTAGTTTTAAGAAGGTTTTCTTGTATTATAACAGATAGCGTTGGTGTCTAGTTATGCGTACCTGTTTTCTATACTCTTTGTTTGGTGTTCCCGTAAATATAACCTCTATTTTAGTTTTGTTTACGTTCTGCTTTAGAAGTGTTTGCAGGTGCATTCTTAGGTTACGTTCGTTGTTCAGTTTACATTTTATAATGGCTAATCCTGAACAGGTATTTCCTGAACAGGTATTTCCTGATTCAGAAGAACTTACAGAGTTCATAAATACTGTATTATTTGAAAGTGATGAAGAAGTAATGGAAAATATTGACTGTAGCATTAGTGATAGTTCTTCTGAAAGTAGTAATGACGGGATGAAAATATGATAACTCCGAGCTGTATGTCTAGTGATTCAGATTGATTGTGGATTTCTAAGCCTAATAATGTAAATAATTTAAGATTTAGTGGTAATTCAGGAGTAGATCCTATTGTTTCACGACGTTTATCCGACAAATCCCCTGAATTTTAGCAGAACAACTCCTACAGTTCATACAGCTACCAGACAGGTCAAATTCTGGGTGATCATCCATTTCAATAGATTTCCCTCTACGCATACAAGGGAAATATTGAGGCCATTTTATTGAAAACATTCTGTCAACATCAAAAGCTAGGCCTTCATGATGATGTAAAGTCTGTACAAAACGGAAAAAGGAAAGAAACTGTATAGCAGTGCAAAACATGTAAAGTTCCACTACATTTGGCATACTTTTGAGATTTATCATACCCAAACTATTAAAATTTAATTAAATATCGTAAAAAGTGTGTAAATATGCTTGTTTATTAGTGTAACAAATAACATTGAAGAAATAACTGAGGCGAGTGATCAAAAATATATTTGATACTGAAGGTCACATTTGTTTATGATTAGTCTGGTGGTAGTGGATGGGTTAATTTGCGTTATTTATATGTCTTGTCTGAGTACAACTTTAACGTCAAATGGTGTGAGTATTGAAATGCGTTTTCAAAGTCTAGTATTAGGGTTTTGCTGATATTTTGTTGGCTGAATTTTGGTGTGATGTGTTTTTTAAGTATTTCTAGTAATTTTAATTAACTTAGTGAAAACCTGTTGTTGAGGCTTACTGTTCTTGAGTGTGTGTTGTTGGGTGATTTGTATTTTGTAGGTTATGTTTTTTTTATGCTTCATTTATGTTAATTGTATCTTCCGAAGCAGTCATCCTCATTAGAAAAGGAAATTAAGTGTTACTATAGACAAGTGTGACACTAATATATCTTTAAATGTTTTAGTGTGAACTAGTAGTTTAAGTTGAAGATATAATCGAATAATACTTTATTTTAAATTTCAAACTTCAAATTATTCAAAGTTAAATTTTTCAAAAATTGTTTGTAGTTTAAAATACGCAATTCTTTTATATTTGAGAAAATTGTAATGTGCTGCTACCTTTAGAAAATATTTCAAACTAATCGATTTGTCTCTATTAACAGAACTATTGTGAAACATTTCTTTCAGATTTGTAAACTATAGACAATACTGGATTATTTTTTAATGGTTTTTATTTAATATGCTGGAAAAGAACATTTTCAGGTGTCTAAAAATGTATGTTTTAATTTTGTTTTCGATACTTGTAGCTAATGAGTAAAACCAAAATTGCCATTTCTTATAAATCATTGCAATATTCATTCCACATGTTTAAAACAATTTTTGTTTGGTCATTAGGACTGTTTGTAATTCCCTCTTTTTAAATCTGATGAAAAACTTTCAGTCTGGTCTTTAATTATAAAAAGATAGTATCTTGTTTTAAGTTGAAGTTTTGTAATGATTATAGGTTTACAAATGTTGTTATATTCATTGTTTAGTTGTACTTCTAATCCTAGATAACTCAAATACCAGTGATGTCCCTTAAAACAAAATTCCTGGTTTTTAGAGATCTCTGTCAACAAAATTTTGTGCTGACATAACATTTGTAGATATGAGAGTAAAATAATGTATAATTCTTTAGAAAGATGGTTATCCTCGATTAACCCTAGGGGCTCCTATCCAGCAAGTGGGGGAACCATGGTTCTATTTAGCTTGTTTATTAGTTCTTATCATTTGATTCTGCTAGAGTATAACAAAAGCTATGGGTTTGCTTAAGTTATATCCCAGGTGGTGATGAAATAAATATGATATTTCAAAACATTCCTTTTTCTTTCCAAGTCACCTAACATTTTAATACTTAATCTAATTCTGTGCATTAGATTAAACAGTTATTTTAGTATTAGTGTCAATTCTCTTGAAATGTTCCTTCAAAAAGTTGACTAAAATTCTATGGATACAAAGAGACCTTCTACAATATAAAACAAGCATTCTTGTGAGAGGGAAGAGAAACATACCAGTAGCTAAGAAGAATTTTTGTGGGAGATAACAATAAATCCATCTGAAAAAATAGAGGTCCTTGTGGGAGATTAGCAAGAAAATAGAAGTTCTTATGTGAGATAAGGAAAACACACCAGCAACAAAATAATGGTTCTTGTGGGAGATTAGAATATAAGTAGCAGCAAGAAGGTAGAGGTTCTTGTAGGAGATAAGGGAAACACACATGCAAAAAATAGAGGTCCTTGTGGGAGATTAGAATATAAGTAGCAGCAAGAAGGTAGAGGTTCTTGTAGGAGATAAGGGAAACACACATGCAAAAAATAGAGGTCCTTGTGGGAGATTAGCAAGAAAATAGAAGTTCTTATGTGAGATAAGGAAAACACACCAGCAACAAAATAATGGTTCTTGTGGGAGATTAGAATATAAGTAGCAGCAAGAAGGTAGAGGTTCTTGTAGGAGATAAGGGAAACACACATGCAAAAAATAGAGGTCCTTGTGGGAGATTAGAATATAAGTAGCAGCAAGAAGGTAGAGGTTCTTGTAGGAGATAAGGGAAACACACATGCAAAAAATAGAGGTCCTTGTGGGAGATAAGAAAAACTCAACAGCAACAAAATAGAGGTTCTTGTGGGAGATGAGAAAAATAGACCAGCAACAAAATAAAGGTTTTTGTGTGAGGTTAGCTTATAAATATCATCAAGAAAATAGAGGTTCATGTGGGAGATATGAAAATCACACCGGCAACAAAATAAAGGTTCTTGTGGAACATAAGAATTAAAGCAGCAGAAAGAAAATAGAGGTTCTTGTGGGAGATATGAAAATCACACCGGCAACAAAATAAAGGTTCTTGTGGAACATAAGAATTAAAGCAGCAGAAAGAAAATAGAGGTTCTTGTGGGAGATATGAAAATCACACCGGCAACAAAATAAAGGTTCTTGTGGAACATAAGAATTAAAGCAGCAGAAAGAAAATAGAGGTTCTTGTGGGAGATATGAAAATCACACCGGCAACAAAATAAAGGTTCTTGTGGAACATAAGAATTAAAGCAGCAGAAAGAAAATAGAGGTTCTTGTGGGAGATATGAAAATCACACCGGCAACAAAATAAAGGTTCTTGTGGAACATAAGAATTAAAGCAGCAGAAAGAAAATAGAGGTTCTTGTGGGAGATATGAAAATCACACCGGCAACAAAATAAAGGTTCTTGTGGAACATAAGAATTAAAGCAGCAGAAAGAAAAAGTGGTTCTTGTGGGAGATGAGAAAAACGAACCAGTAACTAAATGGAATTTCTTGAGAAATAACAATAAATCCATCTGAAAAAATAGAGGCCTTTGTGGGAGATTAGAATATAACTAGCAGCAAGAAAATAGAGGTTCTTGTGGAAGATAAGAAAAACACACCCGAGACAAAATAAAGGTTCTTGTGGAGATTAGGATATAAATAGCAGCAAGAAAATGGAGGTTCATGCGGGAGATAAGAAAATCACACCAGCAACAAAATAAATGTTCCTGTGGAAGATTAGAATAAAAGCAGTAGCAAGAAAAAGCGTTTCTTGTGGAAGGTGAGATGATCACAACAGTAAAAAAAAATAGAGGCCTTTGTGGGAAATTAGAATATAACTAGCAGCAAGAAAATAGAGTTTCTTGTGGGAGATAAGAAAAACTCAACATCAACAAAATAGAGGTTCTTGTGGGAGATGAGAAAAACGAACCAGTAACTAAATGGAATTTCTTGAGAAATAACAATAAATCCATCTGAAAAAATAGAGGCCTTTGTGGGAGATTAGAATATAACTAGCAGCAAGAAAATAGAGTTTCTTGTGGGAGATAAGAAAAACTCAACAGCAACAAAATAGAGGTTCTTGTGGGAGATAAGAAAAACGAACCAGTAACTAAATGGAATTTCTTGAGAAATAACAATAAATCCATCTGAAAAAATAGAGGCCTTTGTGGGAGATTAGAATATAACTAGCAGCAAGAAAATAGAGGTTCTTGTGGAAGATAAGAAAAACACACCCGAGACAAAATAAAGGTTCTTGTGGAGATTAGGATATAAATAGCAGCAAGAAAATGGAGGTTCATGCGGGAGATAAGAAAATCACACCAGCAACAAAATAAATGTTCCTGTGGAAGATTAGAATAAAAGCAGTAGCAAGAAAAAGCGTTTCTTGTGGAAGGTGAGATGATCACAACAGTAAAAAAAAATAGAGGCCTTTGTGGGAAATTAGAATATAACTAGCAGCAAGAAAATAGAGTTTCTTGTGGGAGATAAGAAAAACTCAACATCAACAAAATAGAGGTTCTTGTGGGAGATGAGAAAAACGAACCAGTAACTAAATGGAATTTCTTGAGAAATAACAATAAATCCATCTGAAAAAATAGAGGCCTTTGTGGGAGATTAGAATATAACTAGCAGCAAGAAAATAGAGTTTCTTGTGGGAGATAAGAAAAACTCAACAGCAACAAAATAGAGGTTCTTGTGGGAGATAAGAAAAATAGACCAGCAACAAAATAAAGGTTTTTGTGTGAGGTTAGCTTATAAATAGCATCATGAAAATAGAGGTTCATGTGGGAGATATGAAAATCACACCGGCAACAAAATAAAGGTTCTTGTGGAAGATAAGAATTAAAGCAGCAGAAAGAAAAAGTGGTTCTTGTGGGAGATGAGAAAAACGAACCAGTAACTAAATGGAATTTCTTGAGAAATAACAATAAATCCATCTGAAAAAATAGAGGCCTTTGTGGGAGATTAGAATATAACTAGCAGCAAGAAAATAGAGGTTCTTGTGGAAGATAAGAAAAACACACCCGCGACAAAATAAAGGTTCTTGTGGATATTAGGATATAAATAGCAGCAAGAAAATGGAAGTTCATGCGGAAGATAAGAAAATCACACCAGCAACAAAATAAATGTTCCTGTGGAAGATTAGAATAAAAGCAGTAGCAAGAAAAAGCATTTTTTGTGGGAGGTGAGATGATCACAACAGTAAAAAAATAGAGGTCTTTGTGGGAGGTTAGAATATAAATAGCAGCAAGAAAATAGAGGTTCTTGTGGAAGATAAGAAAAACATACCCGCGACAAAATAAAGGTTCTTGTGGATATTAGGATATAAATAGCAGCAAGAAAATGGAGGTTCATGCGGGAGATAAGAAAATCACACCAGCAACAAAATAAATGTTCCTGTGGAAGATTAGAATAAAAGCAGTAGCAAGAAAAAGGATTTTTTGTGGGAGGTGAGATGATCACAACAGTAAAAAAATAGAGGTCTTTGTGGGAGGTTAGAATATAACTAGCAGCACGAAAAAGCGGTTCTTGTGGGAGATAAGATGATCACAACAGCAAACAAAATAGAGGTCCTTGTGGGAGATAAGAAAAACACACCCGCGACAAAATAAAGGTTCTTGTGGATATTAGGATATAAATAGCAGCAAGAAAATGGAAGTTCATGCGGAAGATAAGAAAATCACACCAGCAACAAAATAAATGTTCCTGTGGAAGATTAGAATAAAAGCAGTAGCAAGAAAAAGCATTTTTTGTGGGAGGTGAGATGATCACAACAGTAAAAAAATAGAGGTCTTTGTGGGAGGTTAGAATATAAATAGCAGCAAGAAAATAGAGGTTCTTGTGGAAGATAAGAAAAACATACCCGCGACAAAATAAAGGTTCTTGTGGATATTAGGATATAAATAGCAGCAAGAAAATGGAGGTTCATGCGGGAGATAAGAAAATCACACCAGCAACAAAATAAATGTTCCTGTGGAAGATTAGAATAAAAGCAGTAGCAAGAAAAAGGATTTTTTGTGGGAGGTGAGATGATCACAACAGTAAAAAAATAGAGGTCTTTGTGGGAGGTTAGAATATAACTAGCAGCACGAAAAAGCGGTTCTTGTGGGAGATAAGATGATCACAACAGCAAACAAAATAGAGGTCCTTGTGGGAGATAAGAAAAACACATGAGCAGCAAAATAAAGGTTCTTGTGGGAGATTAGAATATAACTAGCAGCACGGAAAAGCGGTTCTTGTGGGAGATAAGATGATCACAACAGCAAACAAAATAGAGGTCCTTGTGGGAGATAAGAAAAACGCATGAGCAACAAAATAAAGGTTCTTGTGGGAGATTAGAATATAACTAGCAGCACGAAAAAGCGGTTCTTATGGGAGATAAGATGATCACAACAGCAAACAAAATAGAGATCCTTGTGGGAGATAAGAAAAACACATGAGCAACAAAATAAAGGTTCTTGTGGGAGATTAGAATATAACTAGCAGCACGGAAAAGCGGTTCTTGTGGGAGATAAGATGATCACAACAGCAAACAAAATAGAGGTCCTTGTGGGAGATAATAAAAACACATGAGCAACAAAATAAAGGTTCTTGTGGGAGATTAGAATATAACTAGCAGCACGAAAAAGCGGTTCTTGTGGGAGATAAGATGATCACAACAGCAAACAAAATAGAGGTCCTTGTGGGAGATAAAAAAACACATGAGTAACAAAATAAAGGTTCTTGTGGGAGATTAGAATATAACTAGCAGCACGAAAAAGCGGTTCTTGTGGGAGATAAGATGATCACAACAGCAAACAAAATAGAGGTCCTTGTGGGAGAAGAAAAACACATGAGCAACAAAATAAAGGTTATTGTGTGACATTAGAATATAACTAGCAGCACGAAAAAGCGGTTCTTGTGGGAGATAAGATGATCACAACAGCAAACAAAATAGAGGACCTTGTGGGAGATAAGAGAAACACATGAGCAACAAAATAAAGGTTCTTGTGGGAGATTAGAATATAAACCACAGCAAGAAAATAGAGGTTTTTGTGGGAGATAAGAAAAAGTATATGACTGGTGAAGTGAAAACAAACAAAAAAATGTCGGGCCACCCTCATAAAAATGATTACAATACTTTGGGTACATTTTACTTTAAAGAGTTTCGTCAAAATATTTCAATTTTCGATTAAAGTTTCAGGTAATTTCATTTTGTTGCTAAGGCTTTATGTCTATAGTGTAGGCCTAAATAAACCGAAATATATTGTCGATGGAATCTTAGAATCGAAGGTTTGTCATCCAATTACACGGCAAATAAACGTTAACGCAGACGGTATTATAGCCTGCCAATTGTGCCTCCCTTCAACCCTTCTATTCAACAAAATATTTAGCAAACAAATTAAACTATCTTTCAACCCTTACCTCAGCCACCCACACAATGGCCCTCAGACGCACGACAAGGGTTCATCCAATAAGCAAACAAACAACTGGAGCTTTGGATGTTTCATTGGCGAGGAATTGTATTACAATTTAAGAACAGCTGTTCTCTACCACGATTTCTTCGCTGGAAAGGAAACGCACAGATGTACAGATCGGCGTTTGGCTCATAGATTTGTTTATATCCTTTTGGCGACCAAGTGAAAGTTAAATTCATACCAGACACTTCGGGTAAATTTATTAATTTACTTGGCAAAAATTCACTACTTATTAAAATTGCTCAGCAGATGGGTTTCGGACTTGGTCAGTGCATTGTCCAAGCAGCGAGTCACAGATAAGACTGTCTGGTTAGGTGTGAATCTTTGGTGTTTAAGTGTCTTGTGTTGTTTTGTTATTCTGAGACTAAGTGTTTTCATTATGTGTTCGAATATGGTGTTTGCGTGTGTGTTTTATCCTTTGTATGTATTGTGGTTGAAATTTTGAATTTTCTTTTGTAGAAATAAAATAACTGTTTTTCCAATCAAGCATTGTCGTTTATTAATTTAGTGGCGATGTTTCGGTAACATATCCCTTATCATTTTCTGACTTTAAGGGATCGGTGATTTTAGTGACAGCGCCAGGTTTGGATCAATGACTTTTACGGGTGACAAGGGATACTGAGACTGCTCTGTATGTGCCAATAACAGGCAGGCATACCACACTGGTGAAATAATTCCACACCTCGCTTTTTTTGGGGGAGGGTCATTTTATTTAAAAATAAACTAATACGAAATGAAGAACTACCGAGTGTAAAATAGCATCTATGCTGTACACATCACTGTAACTATCTTAAAACCTGACACAAATCGACCACTCACACACGACGTAAATGAGTAGAACCAGTGATAGCGACAAATCAACCAATGACAGCCGTGGTAAAGTAACAGTAACCTTTTAGTCGTGACAGCGACATTTTGCCCAACCACAACAGCAACACCCCCTCCCCTTCAGTCAACGACACTGCACGCTAATCGGCGCCGTGAGTCGAGCTGTGAGAGCAGAGTCAGTGACAGGAACAAATCAGCTAATGACAGCCGTTTCATCCAGTGTCTGGACGTTTTTGCCCAATCACAACAGAGACAACTTCCGATCGATTCCATTGTCACTGGAACTGGCATTTTCTATATTTTGTCACTGGAACCACCAGCGACAAAACGAAATCAGTGACAAGTCACCGTGACAGAAAATACGAGCATCCCTAATTATTATTGATACAAATTATTTAATAGCAATAAACTACGTTAATTAATACAATACAAATGAAATTCAACAAATGACAAGGACAACACACAATGTAGTAAAACATTCAAGATAAATATTCGTATGTACAGGCCTTTACATGTTATCGAAACGTCGCAACTAAATAAATAAATGACAATACTTGATTCGAAAAGCAGTCGTTTTATTTCTACAACATTTAAACCTAGCAAGTGTAACATGAAGACCTTAGAATGTTTCTGTTGTGTTCAGTTGAGGGTGGGAGAACATGAGAAGGGGGTTGAGAGTTGTGAGGGGTATGAGGCACAAGGTGGTATCATGGGTGTGTTGTAGCGATTGTAGGGTATGGGAGTAGTAGTCGGTATGGTCAGAAGAGAGTGTAGTTAGGTATGATGAAAGGTAATAGAACCTCCCAACGATGCTGTGTGTGTGATAGCTAGAGTTATGCCGTTAGATTTGGAGCTGGAAAGGCGTTTTGTAATGAGTAGAGTAAAAAAGGGAGGGTACTTTTCTGTGGAGAGGTGAGGATTTGTTAAAATGGGGATAAAGATGACAAGTAGGGACTGGGTAATGGATGGGTGGCAGATCAGATGGGACGATAGCATTAAGGGGAGAGAGACATACCAGTAGCGGAAGTTGATTGTGCAGAGAGTACAGGAGAATAAGCCCTGACCACCATGTGTGTCAGTTTGAGAATAGCCATGGGTGCTTAGTATAAGAAGGTTTGAATGTAGAGTGAGTGAGATGTGTAAATGTGGTAAGAGTGAACATGTGTTATTTAGCTGCCCTAGGTGGAAAAGTATCAGGGTGAGGGCTGTAAGGAAGTTAATGGAATTGGGGTTGGATTTCAGTAGGTTAGGGATAGTGAGTTGGGAAGGGTTAGTGAGTAGGGAAGGGTTAGTGAGTAGGGAAGGGTTAGTGAGTATGAAAGGGTTAGTGAGTAGGGAAGGGGTTAAGGTCTTCAGGAAGGAGAGTGTTAGAATCATGAAAGAGAGGGAGAATGACGAATGGATGAGAGAGATACCTGGTGAGTCCTCGGTGTGATGTAGGCTTGTGGGTCACGGAATAGCAGGTGGTCTGGAGTGTGACACCAAGTCCCCCGTGTCACATGAAGGGGAGCCAAAGCCTAAGGAGGCTGTCCATGTGGGGCCGGAGACCAGTCAAGGCCTTATAGGTCGGACCCCTTCTAGGAGTATCGACGAGATCATGAGGTTCCACCATAGCCAATCCGGCTATGGTCTCACGAGCAGAGGAAGAGTAGTGGATGTGCTGGCTAGTAGGTAGTTCCCATACAAATTCTTTATGTGGAGACGGTTGCGGATGGAAATTATCCAGAGCAACGGACTCCTTTTAGGTCGCGAGACACACATAATACAACCTATGTTCAGTTTATTGATGAAGGATGAAGTTGATATGTTTGTATACGTACATTCATCATTTACTGACCAAGAGCGAAACTCGTCTGCTGAGAAAAATCAGTGGGTAGTGGTTGCTTGCCAAGTTGAATCGATAAATAAGTGTTTATTCAAGACTTACAATCCAACGTTTCCATACAAGAAGTATCAATATATAAAACTGTGTACATTCGTGAGGAGAAATCGTTTAAAGCATTTTAGTATTCATAAAATGAGTTGTAAATACAGCAGTACATCTTGTGCGTGATATTAAGGGTAGTTTCATTTTGGTAGTGGAAATGGAAAAACCATTTGTTATTAAATTCCTTCTATTAGCTCACATTCTCATTATATATGTCTTGCACAAATTTTCAATCGTTAATAAAATACATTTTTATTCATCCAATTACGTTCAAATAAGTTTTTTTTAATATGTAGTGAATGACAATTGCTGTTAACACAGTTTTCTCAAAAATTTATTCAATAATTAAACTACAAAAATTTGGGGGGCTAGGCCGGATTCGAACTGAGTATCTTCATGTTCAAAGTCTAGCGCTTTTGGCAATGAACCAACTTTCCTGTAGAAAAGTACTTCTGAAAGATGTAGGCCTCTATATGGAAATTTCCTTTTGGTCCCATCTGGTTGTCGTCGAATCCTCCATTATACAACCTTAAATTGTTGCCCTGGTTACCACGCAATGTCGTAAATAGAGCTTTAAAGTTTAAAATGAATAAAATAGAGGGTAAATAATGAAAAATTACAAAAATTACATTTTCATCAAAATTACCTCTAATTTTAATTAATTTTATTTAATGAAATAACTATATTGCATACCTTGCCCCTTTTGTGAAACGTTTTTCTTGGATACGAAACAAACTTAATAAGTGAATTAATAATTGAAAATACTGTATTAACGTCAAGTGCCATGCACTAAAGGTTTAAATAAAAATATATATTTGAAATTGAGTGAACGAATAAAACATATTTTACTAACTATTGAAAATTTGATGAAGATATATATAGGCTTATATGAGGAAAGTGTGAACTAATAGAAGGAATTGAAAAGGTTTAGGACTACCTAGATGACCTGGATATTACTGGAGTCGGATTTAAGCCAGATCCACTTAAGAAGGGATAAATTGCTCTGGTCAAATTGCTAGCAAACTAGGGTTCTCTAACCCAGCGAGTTCTACGACACACGAAATCGGATGCATGAGTAATTTTCAACAAATAATTCGAAACAAGTGTATTTTCTCTTGTATAAGAATAAGTAAACACACACGCGCCCACTTTAAAATAATTATTATTTAATATAAACAAAAATGTATTGTAAACAAGTAATATAAAAAAATTAAAGTGAATTCCTACTCAATTTAACGAAGAACATTTTTATTAAAGTTACGTTTATTAATTAATTACGATATACATAAATAAAGTAACATAAACTATGGGTTAAAACAGCTGTTCTACAACATAACCCATAACATAAATTCAGCTGTTTTATGAAATCATATGTTGTCACTTAATTTAAGCCAAATGGGACGAAATAAATTATTGGGACGAATAACTACCTTGCTCCATTTGTGAAATGTTTTTTCTCACATATTTAATTATTAATTAATTAATTATATTAATGCACATAATTTAATTAATTAATAATTATTTTTAAAAAAAACTGTATTAACATCAAGTGTCATCCACTAGAATCTCTAAAAAAAAAAAATGTTTGAACTTGAGTGGACGCGAACTTTGAAAGAGTTATTATTTGTAGTTCTTCAGGTATAGCTGGGTTACTGACTTGTAATATGTCATTAACAAACAATATAAAACGAATCCAGCGTGCGACCCCCTCCGTTATGTAAATTACACCCGTCCTTAAAATCAATTACAATCCATCCGACCCTGTTAATTCGCGGCAGTATAAAATCGTTATAGATGGTCCTACAATTTTATGCGGGATTACCAAACAATAAGAAAAGACTATTAGTTGGTAATCGATCATAAGAAATTAGTAAACGTCAAAATATTGTCACTTAGGGGATGCAAGGGTAGATTTGCATGAGAAGTAAATGCTAAGGTGGTAAAATAAATAAGGGTGAATTTGAATACAGGTGAAGAGGGTTGTTTTAAAGGGTGGAGATTGGATTAATTTAGGATAAGAGGTGTTTATTTTGAGTTTTAAAGAATAGGGCAGAACTGTGGTGTTTCCGCGTACGCACGTTCTGTATGATGGTTTCATAAGCAAGGCGAAAATATCAGTGTGTGTCTTGATTCGTGGCCATTTATTAGCCAGAGGTTCCATCTTTCTCAATTGCAAAATGTTCAGTTATTATCTGCATTTTGAAATGTAATTTCATTCTCAAATAAATATTCTTTTTTTTCAATACCTCCTATTAGTTCACACTCTCCTTATACAGATCTTGTTCTAATTTTCAATCGTTAGTAAAATACTTTTTATTCATCCACTCAAGTTCAAATTTTTAAACTTGTAGTGGATGACACTAGTTAATGAAGTTTTTCAAATAATAATTCATTAATAAAATTTAATGAATTAATTTTAGTTTTATATGATAGAAAAACTTTTCACAAAAGGGGCAAGGTATGCAATATAGTTATTTCGTCCCATTCGGGTTAAAATAATTTTTAACAAGATTTCATAAAATAGATGATTTTATGTTATAGTTTATGTGGTAGAGTAGTTGTTTTAACGCATATGTTATGTTAATTTATTTGCATTAATTGTAATTATTTAATAAAAGGTAACTAAAATAATATTTTTCTTTGTTGGCCCATGTTAGGAATTTAAAAATGTTTTGTTTATACTATTTGTAGTAATTAAAGGGGTTTTAACGAATTATGGGACTAATTTTCCCCTTTTATATATTTAACTCGCTTGATTGCGTGCAAGACAAAAAGGGGTGGTATATAGAGAGAAGTATTGTCAACCACTGAACTCTGTCGAAAATATTACTGAACACTGCGCAGCTTATATAAACAGTACATCGAGTAATATATTTATGATACTGTGTGGTAACCATGGCAACAGTTGAAGTGTACAATGGAGATTTCGACGACAACCACATTGGGGAAAAAGTCATACACATCTTGGAGAAATACAGTTCTAGGTATTGGTAAGTTGGCGCAGTGCTAAGTTGCGCTAGACTTCAAACATGAAGATTCTCAGTTCGAATCCGCTAAACCCCACAAATTTTATAATTTAATTACTGAATAAATATTTGGAAATACTTTATTAACATCAATTGTCATCGACTATAGGTTAAAAAAATTAACTGAACTTGATTGGATGAATAAAAACATATTTTATTAACGATTTAAAATTTGTACAAGATATATATATATATATATATATATATATATATATATATATATATATATCAGGAGAGTGTGAGCTAATAAGAGAAATTTAATAATGATGTTTATAATGTACCTCTAGGCTGTGGTAAATCCAATGATTCAGCATTTATAAAGTTGTAGGATATTGTGTGTATTCCATGAGTGTACCATTGCTAGTATAGTGGCAGTGAAAGTTAATTGGTAACCACCCGGTAGTCCAACACAACAGTGTCGGTCATCGTAGTACTGGGCACATCATTGACTCAATCCCCTCCCCTCACCATGACTTGCATTAGATGTAAAACGATGCTGTAAAGCCCGGCCGGGTGTTTATAACTGTAGTGGGCATGCTTTGAGCCGCGATGTGCCGCTTAGTTCAAACAAGTACAGCCCTGTTCAAAAGTAAACACATGTTTACCGTCTACTCGGACGTGTAACCCTTCTTCTGTTTACAGTGTGTACATCTCGCTAGAGTGGAGCTGTTGGTAGGGTCAAACGAGGTGTAAAGTACTTGGTTAGAAATACAATGAAAGCTTTGCGACGATTTCGCCAAGAATTTGGGAAGGATTGGCTTTTCAACTATCTCTAACATGTAAACTGAGTTTAATATTTGTAATTTTAATCATTATTAGGGGGAACTGTTCCATTTTCCCACTGCAAATCCCCCGTGCTAAGAGGATCCTCTGTTTTAAAGTGTTCCAGAAAGCTTTTATTATTTAAAGTTTTTATCCTCTTTGGGGATCATCTGCCCATATGGTCGCTACAAATCCCCTCGGCTCAAACAATCAAGTTTATTACACCATCCCTCCAAAACTTGTTCAATTGAATGCTCTATAAATCACCGTTTATTGCGCTTAAAAGTCTACTTAAGACACTCATTTTTGTATATATATATATATATATATATATATATATATATATATATATATATATCACTTTCACTATATGTACTTAAACAAGAATCTTACTTGGTATTCATGCGAGTTAACTTTCAAAGATTGGTGGTATCTCCATCATCAAGCATCACTGACCGGGGGTTGTAGTAGACTGCGAGTTGTGTTGAATTTCCGTTGTCACAAGGTATAGTACCGTTATTGTACTATTTTCGGATTCACTGCACTGTGCAAGTTTGTCTTGAGATTAATTTTGTCTATTAGGTTGAATAATTTATAGTTTTTTAATTTTATTTGTATTTGTTCGTTTATGATATTATTTTTATGTTTATAAATTTGTAGTTGTTCTTATATTGTCATTTTGAGGCGTTTTTGTACTTTTTTTTATTAGGTGTACGTTTTCTAATGTGGGGAATGTGTGTTTGTTTTTGATGGCGTGTGTAGCTAAGTTTGAGTTATAAGTTTCAGGTTTGATGTATGAATTGAGGTGTTCTTGATATCTGTCTTTTAATTTCTTTTTTGTTTTGCCTATGTATATTTTATTACAGTCTGGGCATTCGATTTTATACCGTTATTAAGTGTGGGACATATTTTTTCCGGTTGGTTTATTTTGTTGATTATGTTTTCTGTGTTTTTGTAAGCTATGTTAATATTATTATTATTTAGTGTTTTAGTTATTCCATTTATGTTGTACCCTGTATATGTGAATATGGCCCATTTTGTTGTTGTTTTTAGTTCGATTTTCGGTTGTTTTAATTTATTTAATATTTTATATTCTAATTTATCTATAATTTTTTTCGTATCCATTTTTTTGGGCTATTTGATATATTATTTGTTTTTGTTTGGCTTTTTCTTCATTTTTTAGAGGCAGTTTTAGCATTCCGTGTAAGAGTAAGTTGTAAGCAGCCATTTTATGTTGTGGAGGATGGGTAGAGTAGTTTGGTATTGTATTAATGGTTTGTGTGGGTTTCCTATAAATTGAGTATTTAATGTTACTTGTATTTCTGGTTATTGTTAGGTCTAGATAGTTTATTTTATTGTTTATTCCTTCCTCCACGGTGAATTGTATGTTAGGGTGTAAGTTGTTGATTTCATTTAGGATGATATTATTATTTTTTGCTTTATTTTGTGAGATGTGTAATCCATCGTCAACATATCGTATCCAATGTCCGTTGGGGTCGTGTCTATGAAAGTTAACTCGCATAAATACCAAGTAAGATTTTTGTTTAGGTACATATAGTGAAAGTGAAAAGTGAATACAAGAAAACAGTGTTGCAAAGCTATATATATATATATATATATATATATATATATATATATATATATATATATATATATATATATATATATAAAACAGTTCAAATTTTCAATCGCTAATAAAAAACGTTTTATTCATCCATTCAAGTTCAAATACATTTTGTTTTAAACTTGCAATGGATAACACTTGATGTTAATACAGGTTTTTGAAACATTAATTCATTATTAAATTTAATTAATTAATATAAGTTTTATATGGAGGAAAATCTTTTCACAAAAGGGGCAGTGTATGTAATATAGGTATTTCCTCCCATTTGGTTTAAAATAAGTGATAACTTATGATTTCATAAAACAGCTGATTTTGTGTTATAGGTTATGTGGTAGAACAGCTGTTTGTAAGGCATAGGTTATGTTACTTTATTTATATTAATTGAAATTATTCAATAAAAATTAAGTAGAATTTTTTAAAAAATGTATTTTTTTTCGTTAACCTAAATAGGAATTTACTTTAAAAAAATATTTGTCTATAATACTTGTTTGTTCATAAAAACCAACGTCCTACGGTTTTAAGAACCACATTAGGACTTGTCCATATCAGAGATTGAGAGAGATGTGTCCAACCGCTGCACCTAATCTTTATATGTGTACCATCTAGGGAAGTACAGTGAAGTCTTGTCTGTCACCATGTACTTTAGGCTACTTGTCTGTAGACTGTATTGCAGGAAATAAAAGTCTTCTTTTTAAGGGGTTGTAGGCCTACTTCTTCTCACCAACCCTTACATTACTGCTAGGCAGTTGGGACGAACTATACGGCAACAAATACGGGAGACGTTTTCCAGTTTAATTGGCTAAATACATAGATTTTACATATTGTGGGAACAAAGTGAATGATTGTAAAGTGTCTAATTGATAAAAGCATATTGATCGATTCAGCAGTACGCAGTTCCTACTTATATAAGGGCTTTCAGATATCGATACCAACCTAAGGCAATGGTAAAACGCTATATAGATAGTGTAATGACGTTGGTTCGTCGTTAATGAACGTACAAGAGGCATGCGCGGTGGTTAGTGAGTGGGACGGTGGTGCAGACGTGAATGCTAATGGACCAAGTCACTGACACCTGGGCAAATAGACGCACGCACTTGCCGAATCTTGCGTCGTCATAATGGACGCACGGCCTTCGGAAAGACATTTTCCTAATGTAAGGGAAAATTTAACAACAGTAACATTAGTTTTACTACTAACAACTAATATAGACAAAAATGTTATAAAGTAAACTCCTACTCAGGTCAACAGAGAAATATTTTATTTTAGTTTTTTTTTTAAAAATAATTACAATTAATATAAATAAAGTAACATAACCTATGCCTTAAAACAGCTGTTGTACTACTTAACATATAACATAAAATCAGCTGTTTTATGAAATCGTATGTTATCACTTATTTTAAGTCAAGTGGGACAAAATAACTGAATTGCATACCTTGCCCCTTTTGCGAAAAGTTTTTCTCTTATATAAAATCAAAATCAGAGAGAGAGAGACAGAGAGAGAAAGAGAGAGAGAGAGAAAGAGAGAGAGAGAGAGAGAGAGAAAGAGAGAGAGAGAGAGAGAGAAGCAACGAGAGAGAGGGAGTAAACTAATAGAAGGAATTGAAAAACCAACTATAATTTATTATAAAATATAAGTGATAGAAATAATAAACGACAAATTAATTTATTAAAACATAAATTATTAAATGGAAAATATATTACACCTATTATTCTTGGATAGAAAATGGTAAAATCTCTCTCTTAACGTTTAAATTAAATCTATTTATAATCGAATTAAAATTAAAAAGGTATTTGGAGACTAAAGTCGAAGGTATTAATAAGATACAGCCGTTCCAAGCTAAAATACGATTGTCAGGTGAGTAAACAATGAGAACGAGAAATATTCTAAAAACGAGGTCTTCTGGTTGAACTAAGCCCGCTAGGATGTCGCAAAAAGTTGAAATGGCTAGGCAAGCTTTTATTCGTATGCAAGTGTTGCTTGCAGAATAAGAAAATGCAAAAATCGTCATGAGGCTCATTTTATTTTCATTCAAATGGTTCCGTTTACTCAACGAAAACAATGTTTATTTCCATCAAGATGGCGCCACTACACTCTATTCTCGAGATGCAATGACCGTGGTGTGTCGCATGTTTCCAGCAAGGCTCATTTAGTATTTCGGTGATATCCCGTGACCTCCAATATCGCCAAATTTGAGCTGTTAGGAGGTTTTTTTTTCTTTGGGGCGTAAATGGGAGGTGTAGATAAATATTTTCATGTAATATACGTTCTAATTAACAAGAAAATAAATGCATAATGTAAATTTTAAAAAACATCCGGTTTTTCTTGATCACCCTGTGTTAGGAAGACTACGGTGGAAGGTTAGTTGTAAGCTTTGTCTCTATCAAATATCTGCTGTACCAGAGAATGACGCCTGTCTCTATTGCCATGGTAACCGTCGATTGAGCGAAAAGGGAGACCATCCACCATTGCGACATTCGACGGCAAAATACCTTTTTAATTTTAATTGTAAAAGTTGTTTATTTTGTTCAGAAGTGAAAATCTTATGCTGGCTAACATTTGTTCAATTAAATTCAGTAATTATATAAATTCTGTTCTGGATCTTTGCTCAGTCTCTGACCAAAACACTATTGAATTAAACATAAACTATTGAAACAGGTAAATGTTTCGTCTGATAGCATTGTAATCTTCAGGTAGACATAATAGAACTAATATACTCGAATACCACATTAAATGTGTTGTTGAAGTGTAACATGAGAAATGGTATAGGTCAAATTTAATAAGCTGGCACTTAAGGGCTTCGGACCTAGGCGAGAGATAGAGGACAAGGGGAGGGTGGAGGTGCTCGAAAGACTTTTTTAAAAACATCGACCGTTGGACTTCCGCTGACTTGTAGGGTTGACTCATTATTTTGTTACTTATTAATACTTTTAATGTATAGCCTACTATAAATAAACATATAAGTAAACATAACAACAAAAGTAGATAAGGCGTTCAGGGAAGCATGCTAATAGGATTGTCTAAGGGTTGGGACGGATAGGTCGCGACTTATGGCCCCGGTGATTGGTGAGGACAGTGCCTGATGTTTCCTAGACGACGAATACACAATTTCTACCTAAGAGCCAAATTCCAGCTTATAAAGTTAGATCTATATAGTATTTGAATGGTGACGCATGCGTCTGTATTGCTTTCATTGCTCCATTGACAGGTTTACTTCATGTTTATTGAGGGTAAACTGACGAAAATCGTGAGTTATACATGTTTTTATAAAAAATAATTTTTGTCTAAAGTAGAAGCAAAATATGCAGTGATTTAAAGAAGTTTGAAAATATATGGGGGAGAACAAAAATCAGGTTTTAATATACGTTTGAGTACATTTTTTGCCTTTCCTAATACTACAATATTTTGCTTTGTTATCGCGTTTCGGAATAGCTCCATTCTCAAAAATTAAGAGCACTATTTGCTTTGAAAATGGAGTTATTCCGAAACGAGTGAACAAAGAAAAATATTGTAATGTTAGGAAAGACAAAAAAATGTACTCGAATGTATACAAATATTCCAAACCGAAGTGAAGATGAGTATATTACGGTTTTAAAGAATTTAGGTTGTAACAGTTTAGCAAATTGATAAGGTCTATATCAACCTCGTCATCTTTGAAATTCTATTCTATTTCCGGCACTGATGATGGTAACATACTTGCTGAAACAAGTCTGACGGCATTAAAGTCTTTGTTTTGTGAGAATTGAATATACACATAAAAATGTATTTAATATATACATTTCGTTATACAATGTTTTTATATATATAGGCTATAAATAAATGACTTTAAAGTAAAACAAACGTTTAAAATTAATGATAAAGTAAAAAAAAATTCTATTTTGAGTATTTTTTAATTAATTAATACTTATTTAATGTGGGCAGGTTCATAAACCACTTGTTGGAGGTCGGCAGTCAGCTGATGGAAGACAATTCCACCGATTGTTCTAGTCTAGACGATTACGACATCTGGGAGAAAAAAATTGCACTGAGCGGCGAATAAAATGATCCCCCTATGTAAGTAATTGTTCTTATTTATCGGAACCCATCGGAGCTATTAACTTGTCAGGCTTCGTGATCTAAAAACTCACTTCATTGGGTTTTATTTACGTTGCAATCCTTAACACTCGACAGCCGACCAACTAACTCCAGACTTTTGTTTCTTATAAAAACGTTTTCAGGGGTAACATTAACTTTAAACATATACACAGCAAATATAGCACACTATTTGATAATACGTGACACAAAGTACAAATCCTTCAATCAGCTGTTTGGGTCATCACTTAGAGGTTTTGGAGGTTATGTTTAAACTAATTCTAAACGCAATTTTCTATATAGTTAGAAATAACGTATATTTAATTAAATTATGAGATAACATGAAATTTCATACAACTGTTTTCGTTATTTATAGGTTATGTGATTTTCTTCATTGTACATTAGTTATGTCTAAGAGAAATTATATTATTTATTAATACGTAAATTGTAAATATAGCTATTTATGCAATGACTTGATATTGACTTTAGCTATTTTTATTAATTAAACTCATCTACTAGCGTCTATTTAAAGAAAATTAAAATCCTAATAGAAAATAACCATAAATATGATAAATTGAAAATTTAAATTTCAAAAGATAATGTTAGAATAGTGAACAATATTATTTTAAGCTTGGTATTGTATGAGGTTATAAATCAAATTATTTGAGGTTACGGTTGTACGTCCGATGATTATCATTTTCTGTTCCTGACAAGAACTTTACTTTGTATTTTTGCGAGTCGGCTTTCGAGAGCTTATCAGTTACCGTGTTCTCATTTTCGGGCTTTCTAGAAGACTTATAGGAAAGCGACTTTTTTAAATTTAATTGAGGTTTTGTTAGAGTATTCTGCAAAGCTTAAAATTAATGCATGGTGATTGATAAGCTCTGGAAAGCCGTCTCGCAAATATACCAAGTAAGATTCATTAAGTACACGATTCCAACTATTTTTTTTTGACTATACATTACATAGTCTTAAAAGGGTTTTTTCGTTGTCCAACCACTTTTTACAGTACGTTCTAAAACAGAATACTCTTTATTTGTCAATTCCTTCTATTAAATCTCTCTCTCTCTCTCTCTCTCGCTTTCTCCTTCTCTCTTTCTCTCTCTGTCTCTCTCATTCTCTCTCTCTCTCTCTCTCTCTCTCTCTCTCTCTCTATATATATATATATATATATATATATATATATATATATATAAATATCACAATATGTATTCTTGTGTATTAATAAAGAACATAAGTCAAAATACAAATACAAGAATTATAATTCTTATAATTTTTATAATTCTTGTATTTGTATTTTGACTTATGTTCTTTATATATATGTATATATATATATATATATATATATATATATTAAAAACAACATAGGTTATTCAAATACAAGAATATTTATTAATTTATATCCAAAGCTTTTCGTTAGTAAACAGTGCCAACATTATTAGGAATGAAAATTACAATAATCATTCATGCAGATTATTGTAATTTTCATTCCTGATGATGTTGGTACTGTTTACCAACGAAAAGCTTTAAATATAAATTAATAAATATTCTTGTATTTGAATAACCTATGTTGTTTTAAATTATTAAACAAGAAAACGTATTATACATATATATATATATATATATATATATATATATATTTATATATATCACTTACACTATAATGTACTTAAACAAGAATCTTACTTGGTATATTGTGAGTTAACTTTCGATGACTAATTACGGTGTCTTCATTGTCGAGCATCAACTGACAATGAAGATATATATGTATATATATATATATATATATATATATATATATATATATATATATATTATAACCTAACTTTTGTTATAATTAAATTTATATTTAAATGTTATTTATTTACCTTACCTATTAATGTCACACCTTCAGGTTTATAAAGAATTAACAATCTTATCAATTTTTAAACATCACTTGCATTTATTCTCTCCAATTAACTCTACACATTATTCCAAATTTATATTAATATTTTGCAGTGACAGGATTGATATCTTAACTAATATTACAATGATAAAAGGTGGACTTCTGAGGCTTTAGATTTCTAATAAAATAACATAACAAAAAAACAGTATTAAAATTTTATTCTTGCTCTCGGGTCGCTATTACGGGAACTTTGCTTTTAAATTAGAAATGGTGAAACTAGAATACATTTTATAAATTTTGATGAAATTAAAATTTGTTCTGAACTAAAAGATAGATGTCTGTTGGCTACACTTATATTCAAATAATACTTATTGTTCTGAAGAGTCCCTGGAATCCTGGCCTTGGTTATTACCTTCTGCACTTAGACTTGACACACAAAAAAACTTACTTTATATTTTCAAAAAAAAAACTTTTACGTCGCACTTTTTAAATTTTACTTATAAAAAAACTCTTTACTTAATTTAATCAATTTCTCCTTTACCACTTCCATCCTGGACCCCACCAATCCGTCTTCCTCTAAGACTCTCCTCAAACTCCCTTTAAACTCCCGATCATTTAGTTTTTATTAAAAATCTAATCTTTCCCACTACCCCCAATACGTTCTTTGTACGTTTCCCACAGTTCTACAATTAGCTAAACCTAACGGTACACGGTTATTTTCCCAGGCTATATCGGCCGCTGGATTTCCCGTCTTAACCACTATAGACCCTTCTCTATTGTCTATGGTTGCCGGACTCAACTTATAGCTTTCCTGGAAAGGATAATGTCATGGTACCTGCTTTGTCCACACTAGAAAACTATTTGTGTCTTTCTTTGCTAAATCCTATAGATATTTATTTTAGCAACTAACTGAATTTAATCTAAAGCCTATATATATATATATATATATATATATATATATATATATATATATATATATATATATTGATATTGATATTTTACGTTGTCCATTATTTTTCCGTTACACTGACTTTATGAAGTTAATATATTACTATTGTAAATACTTTTATCCACCACTAAGTGGAATAATTTTACCTTGTGTGATAGGCACCTTTCGGTCATTTGACCATTGTCGAATCACTCATGAATTTTTCTCTGTTTTTCTGGTGTGGATGATCGGTCCGTGACGTTGGTATTTGTTAACGTTATACGCATTTTCTCTTGTGTTGCGTGTATAAAGTTTTGGAATAGTATGTCTTCTGTACATGCGGGCTGTAGCTTCTTTAATTGTTGTGTATGTTTTTATAAATGTTGTATTTTTCTAGTGAGTTTAGTTCTATTGGGTTATTATTTATTTCAAGTATGGTTAGGTTATTTTCGTAGTTTGTTATTTCATGTTTATGTGATATTAGGTGATCTGCAACATTTGATAATTTTGAATTTTTATTTTTGAATGCTCTGTAATGTTCTTCAAATCTTATTTTAAATTATCTGGCCGTTTTCCCTATGTAAAATGCGTTGCAATCGTATGTAATTTTGTAAATTCCTGATAGGTTATGTTTTTCTGTAATTGTTTTGTGGTTTGTGTTAAAAAGATATTTTATTATTTTGTTGTTTGGTTTGTATGTTGGAGTGTGGTATTCTGTGTTGTATATATTTGTTAATTTTTCTATTTTGATATTGGTGTATTTATATTTTAGGTAGATTTTTTTAAATTTTTATTATTTTTGTGTTCAGGTTGTAGTGTTGTGTTGAGGGTAGGTTTTTTGTAAATTTATTGTATATGTTTTTTTATAAGGTGTTGTATCCATTTTCTATTGCTATTTTTGTAATGTTATCTAATTCTTCATTTAATTTTTGTTTGTTATCTTGTGTGTATTTTATTGCTTTATTTATCATGTTACTGTAAGTGTTAATTTTGTGTGTCCAGGGGTGGTTAGATTTGTAGTGTATTATGGTGTTGTTGGAAGTAGGTTTTCTGTGTATTGTAGTTTCTATTTTTTTATTATTTATATTTAATGTAATGTCAAGGTAGTTAATTGTTCTGTTTGTTTCTGTTTCGACGGTGAATTGTATGTTTTCGTTGTATGTATTTAGTTTAGTATTATGATGTGTTCGTTGTGAATGGTAGGTTGGTATATTAAGTATATCGTCTACTTATCTTGTCCATAGTAAAATATTATGTGTGTTTAGTATAGGTTTAATTATTATATATATATATATATATATATATATATATATATATATACATATATATATACATATATATACATATATATATATATATATATATGTGTGTGTGTGTGTGTGTGTGTGTTTACGGTTTGCATTGTATCCAATTATTTGACCGTTAATCTCAATTTATTTCCTGTATTTTGTTCTATCGCCGCCCTGGTCATCTCATCTCGCCATGATCTGTGCCTTCCTTCTCCCCGTGCCTATTCTAGTTACCCCGCTCTTCTCATGTGCTAATAAAATAACAACCTTTGCTCCTGCATTCTTCGCTACTTCCACTCCACATTTTACCTCTGGTTTTGTATATTATCGTCTCGCATGCTTTTCCCTTCTAGTTGCACGTAACATTACGGAAAGTGATACCTGTGCATGTCTAGACAGACCGTTGCTCCGTCCCCACACGTTGAAACGATCTCTGAGCGAGACGACCTCTTGAAGGAACGGGTCTTTAAATATTTACCCAACGTGTAACTCATCGCACTGTCGGCCGGCATTTAATGTTCACGTTTTGGGTTCGGCCAGTAACTATAGAGGCATTTGTTTGGCTGGTCTCGGTAATGCCAATGCTATATATATCACGTTACTTTAATACAGTGTGGCCGTTGGAAGATGGCCCGACACATGTAAGCACACTGAATGCTGGGCACGACTCTATGTATTGCACGGGAGATAGGTTACTGTAATAGTGTAATCTGAAGATATTTTTGTTCGAGACCATAACCCCCCTCCTCTCTCTCTCTCTCTCTCTTTCTATCTTTTGTGGAACTCCTCCGAGTTCTTCGTTGGCTCTGGTAATGAGGACTATATAACTATAATGACTGTATAAAAGTGTAAAGCCAAATATGCCTTTGGAACATGTTACTGTAAGAGACCCTCATTTGATCTGGCTGATTTGTTTTATTTATCGACTAAATAGTCTCATGGCATCCACCCGACGTTCGATCTAATTTTCGCGATCAACGGAAAGCTGTGGTTAACAGTTAAACATAACAACCCTTAGAGTTTGTAATCTAATTCTCCAGAACTCCACTAGAGTGCGCTTATGTTTATTACAAACACATAGTATGTCCAAAATTTGAATATTCCGAAGCATGCCCTTATAAAGCAGCAATTATAAAAGAGAAGCGCTTAGAAAGTAGAAGGTTGTCTTATACAGCCCCCAGTCGCCCTCAACCTTCAACCGCAACTCGGCTACATCCTTCAATTAGAGTCAATCATTCATTTATTAAGGTTTTAATAAACCCTCAACAAAATACTTATTGCCAAAGCTCATTACATTATATGTTCTACCTCCCATCCGTCTTTCTCTTACACACACACACACACACACACACACACACACACACACACACACACACACACACACACACACTATCTCTCTCTCTCTTTCTCTCTCTCTCTCTGACTAACACACACTCTCTCTCTCTCTCTTATACCCACACCCACGCACTCTCTCTCTCTCACTCTCACTCACATACACAAACACACTCCCTCTGAAACACACACACACACACGCACACCCACGCTCTCTTTATTACACACTCACTAATTCTTCCTTAAATAACAATTCCATTTTCGTTTGTACATTTAATGAAGAAGACAGGGAAGATGGGGCGTGTTTTACGCATTATATGTTAAAATTAAGGCATATTATCGCAAAACTAGAGGCAGTCACTTCTCTCCACCCCGTTGCCTACTATTCTAGGAAACTGCCATATCATAGCATTATCTTCTCCAATCCCCAGTGCCATAAGGTCATTACGTCTTTTTTCTTAATCCTTCAGGATGAGGGTCCCTTTATGACCCCTATAGATACCTGTTCCTTTCAGGCCACGACCTTGCACCGGTGGTACCCGGTTCCATCTCCTGCATCCCATACTAGAAAGTTGTATGTCTCCTCTTTATCCCCATCTTTGTTTATAATTATTTCCTATTTTGTGCGTTCAGCAAGGGCTAATCTAATTATTATTTTTTTTAAATAGACCTACGCTTGAATATGGTATAACTGCTTAGACTTCCGAATGTTGGCTTGCCACTGCATTTCCTTTCCTAGGTCCTTTCCTATTCCCTTGCCATCCCATCATCCTTCATCTTACAAGCAGATGTAACGTATGGACGCTTCTTTATGGCCCGCATAAGTATTAGGCTTAATACAGTTACGTCTTCCCTATCACCTGTACCAAGTGGTTTAATCCTGTATCTATTCACCATCCTTTCCTATCTGTCGTAGGCGGAAGCAGTCATACTGGATGGTTGACTTAATGCAACAAGTTGGAAATTTGACAATAAAGTTGTATCTTTAAACTCATTCAAAACGGTTTGTTTTTATGTGTGTTTTTATTAAATATATGTAGTTTGTTTATTATTTTTGTCTACTTTTGTTGATGGTATCTTCCATATGTCAGAGTTTAAATGTCGTTTATTTGTTTTGGGTTAAAGGGTATAAATATTGTTATTATTCATGTTGATTATTTGAATGTTCTGTCACGAAATTTCTATTCGTAGGAAAGGTTTACGTCACACACAAGTCCGCCATTTGACGTGTGTAAGCAGCGGTAGAGACAGAGAAGCCTATTGCCGAAACAAGTTTATGGTAAGTAAACATTAGTAATTCATACATAGACAAATATGATCATTTGCACATTGATTGAAAAAAATAGTTCTTGCTGCTGGTTAAATGCAATTAGTTTGTTGGTTTGTTTGTCCTTTGGACTTTAACAATTTTATTCGCTTCTGGGCCCTCGAGCGATGTTTCGGTATTTCCATTAGTTCCACTGCAGCGCTAGTTGTTTGGATAAGCACCGAAGAGTTGTTAATTCATACATCTTCATGACATGAGTAACTTGTAAGAGTGGTTCGGCGGGTAGGACACTCGACTTGACGGAAAGGTTCCGTGTTTTATCCTCAGGACGTGGCTTACTGTGGAAGCGTGCAGTGATCTTTGGACGGTATAGTCGAAGTGCTCCTCAAAGCCTACGGGTAGGTTATGCCTGCCTAGGACCGAGTCCCTAGTCTGAGGATCTGGCCCTTAGGTAAGGCTACCCGGTGAGTGGATAAAGGTCTGCACCACTTGGATTCAAGGAGTATAGGCTCTACCGATTCCGAGTAGTTGTGGAAAAGCGGTCTTACCACCGTTCGTCTCGACCCAGGAGCCAGGAGTCGGTGACCAGTCTAGACCTTACACCAAGCCCCTGACACTAACCTGACGCTAGTCACCCGGATGGGAGCTACAAGTTTGAGCATGGATTCGTGGGAATAGAGGTTTCATAAGTTAGAAGTAGAAATCCCGTGCTTCAGTTTCTACATGTTTCTTCTTCTTCCTTTCCATACCACAATGATCCGCAACTTCCACCTGTTTCCGATGAAATATATCTGTGACCTGCTCAACAGGGGTGGATAGGGCTCGGAGGGGGAATTCCCAATCAGGTATAGTCGAAGGGCTGCAGTATTATTTAGGCTAATGTATTCATTTTTTACTTACAAAAATAAGTTGGTATGGTTTTAGAAAATATTTGGCCAGCTGGTAAAAAAACTTTATTTCATAACATATATTTATTATTAATTACTTTTGGAGAAAGGTTAATTGGCCAAATTTTGGCGAATAATTTTTAAATGTTTAGAAGAAAAATATAATCCTATCTTTTTATTAGGGATGAGGCGTTATTTTCGATTTCGATTTGGATCTCGATTCTAAAATTTTTCTTCCTACTCTCAATTATCTTAAGCTATATAGGCCTAAATGATATTCTCCAAAAATAATTTAGATAACATCTTGGGCATGTGGTGAAACCTTTTAAAAGTACCTTTTTAATGTAATAGGCTACACAAAACGGTCATCCTTGATTTATTTATAGGAATTTCTAAACAAAATATAATTTTATCTTTTTATATACAATAAAGATATCTAATTAGAATATTTAAAATTAATAAACCTTATTCATTTGCATAGGTGAAAACTGCGAGAATGTAACAAGCCCTCTTGTTCACATAAAAAGTTAAACTAGATCTTCATACCACTGCCTCCCGTATACTTTACTTTACTAAGATTTAGGACAAACATCGAAGCTCCATGTCAACTACTTTACCCCCCCCCCGTCATCAGTTATGGACGATAAAGTACTGCAACCCTCCGTCTCGAAGCCTTCACATAAACTTCACACCTTAAACGCCCAGCCAACACCTTTCAATCTGAATCAATCCGAAACATGAAATTTCAATCCCCATCTGTCCAAAGCACCCTATTTTATGACAGCATCCACCCGGTAAACAAGGGTGTCAGGCGCGTTTAGTCACGGATCGAAGCGTTTCATACAAATAAAGAAACTTTTAGTTTATTATTTTCCAAAGTCGTTTTGATTTCGACAACAGATTCGATACAACGGGTGCTTAGGAAATCAGCTGTGACAACGGTTGCTATTGTGGAGGAATGGTTAACTGGCTTTTGGAAGCTTTCTGGTGAGAGTTAAGGAATTATAGTATTTACAACTAATCTGTGAAACGTGTACTAGCAAACGAATATAACCCTTATACTGTAGTACAGTAGGACCCTCGCTAAGTACGGTTTCGCTTACTCGTGATGCGCAAAATTACAGGATATCCCGCTAATATGTATCGTATTTAAAACAAAAGACAAGAAAGATGGTATAGTTAAAAAGTGTATTTGAATTTGATTGGATGAATAAAAACATATTTTATTAACGATTGAAAATGTATACGATATATATATATATATATATATATATATATATATATATATATATATATATATGTATGTATGTATATATATATATATATATATATATATATATATACATATATTTGTAGTTATGCAACACTGTTTTCTTGTATACACTTATCACTTTCACTTATGTACTTAAACAAGAATCTTACTTGGTATTTATGCGAGTTAACTTTCAATGGCTGGCCGTGCCATCGTCCTCGGGCATACTGAGTATTGAAAGCCATTGAAAGTTAACTCGCATAAATACCAAGTAAGATTCTTGTTTAAGTACATAAGTGAAAGTGATATATATATATATATATATATATATATATATATATATATATATATATATATATATATTGTAGTCCATTACGTTCGGTGAATCTTATTATTCACTTAAACAATAGTTTATGACTATCCGAACTTTAAATTTAGTAAATTTGTTAAAACTTACTGAGACAGAACGTTTTCGATCGCTATGTGCTGATCTTCATCAGTGTCTCTCTCTTATATATAGGCCTATATATATAAGGAGAGTGTGAGCTAATAGAAGGAATTGAATAACAATCTATTGCAAAATGTTGCTTGTTCTGTAACACTTTAATCAAAAAATGATTCGTTTACTCTAAAATTCATTCCAATAGTACAAAACACCTATCAGCGCTATCCCCGCGCATGCGCAGAACACTCTGTTTTATGCCTTTTCCCTGACGGACGAAAATTGACGAGGAATTACAAAGCGTCTTTAGGCACTGCCTTGCCGCGTCTTGCCGTGTGTGTGGAGCTACATTTAAACCAATGCAAATCACTTCCGAGCAGCGCCGTGCCTTGTCCAGTGTGCGGCCGGCCTTACTGTGCAGGTTGTAAGATAATGTGTTCTCGTCTTATTTATTTTTTACGTACTGTAGTTATTTGTCACAACGAAATCTGATTATTCATTCTTCAAACACACGTTATACTGTTCACTACTACTCAAAAGAGGGCATTCCTTATTTATAACAAGTGGCGTTATCGTCACTGACAAACAACGAGTCAATCCGGCACCTGCATCCAACACCATACATAAGTTCAGCATCACTTCTGTTTACTTGTTGTTAATTTAATAGTTTTCAAAATCCAAACATCGATAACCGTATCCGGCGGCTGAATCTAACAGGTGTCGCATTCACTTGTCGTGTCTGCTAGTTTTGGAAACGTCGCACCTACTTGTGGAATTGTTTAGTGAGTTTGTTTTGTTTAGTTTAATCTTTCCCTTAAATTGTTTACTCACACCATAATGTCATCAAACTTTGATAACGAGAAGAAAAGGCAACAAAACTTATGCCGTTGATATGTACAAGAGCATGTTATAAGTGTACAGTATAGCTGTAACTAATGTTAACATTTTTGATGTGGAACGTAACCCTTCCCTTTCCATATACAGTTGGTTTCAGTATTCGCTGGGATAACCTGTAAAGCAGGGAACTATACTGCACTATAACAGGTGCTGTGCTCAGAAAGTATCTTATACCATCTTACACTCTAATGTTTGTGTAATTAACCTTTCGAATTTACTGCGACAAGATCCAATTTAATATTCACTGCCTAATTACGGAGCCATATCCATCTTAATATTTCTGTAAAATCTGTCTAAGTCTTCCTTTATATCGACCACACCTGCTTCTCTCTTCAGTATAGTACAGTAACGGATGGCAATTGACAGTGGTGTAGCCAGAGAGGGGGCACAGGGGGCGTGCCAATTAATCTCCAAACCAATTAATTCTAGGACAAAAATATTACCCTAAAACAGCGCTAGGTTTTTAGCGATAGTGCTTCCTGACAATTGTGTAATTTTAAGTGCCAAAATAGCACAAAATATAATTTCTAAAGATACAAATGTCCAAAAATTTACCCCGGAAGGGTTCTGCTCCCTGAGCCTTCCGGGTCGTGCCACCCCTCATACATTGTCCTGGCTACGCCACTGGTAATTGACCACCACGAAAGTTTTTACTCCCTCTATTAAGCAACGCTTATGTTATATCTATTAATCATGTTATATATATTATTCGAGGAAGAGGGCAGATTCCTCACCTCGACGCCTGTATGGAATAGGTCTCTTCCGGATAACTACACTGCACAGTTAGGTCATGAATTACATTTTATTCCTAGCTGTGCTTAAAAAGTTTTGGCGATAATAACCAAAATTGGTTTTTCGCCAGGAAAAAAATCCAGCGGAAGCAACAGAAGCTTCCAATCCAACAGCCGGGTGACCTTTATCAGAGTTTTAAAATAAAGTTTTTGGGAAGATACTGGGGCTTCGCGGCACAGGAAAAAATAGGACAACATCCAGATGGTGCGAGGCACAATTGAATCACTTTGAGAAAAATCGCCTAGCGCAGACATGTGGGGGTGGAGGAGTGGGGTTTGGCCACGTGCGAGGTGGAGGAGGAAGAACAAAGTTCTAAGTAAAACGCTACTAGCCTGACTACATACTTTCGGCTGAGTTGACTCATTTATGGACGTCAAGAGGAAAAGCCAGGGTACTACTCTGTTGTACCATTTCTTAAAGCAACTAAAAACACGTGCACTATAAAACACAAAAGATAACATAAAACATAAATCAAAACATAACACCAGCAGATGTTTTTAGACAGATACGTATAGATCCACCACCGGCTACTTTCATGACCGACTGAAGTGTCGCTCAGAGCTGTCGCCCTAATGCAGCGCACTGGCACCTAGGCACTGCGCATCCAACACTTCGATTTTTCACAAAGTGATTCGACTGTACTACGAGAGGGAACCATACAGCAGGTCTGAATCGTCGTCATGATGAATAAGGCCAAGAACTTGGACCCACCTATACCTGGAAGGTATTTGATGAACAAAATTGTGATAGATTATGGAAGGGAGGTTCGTAATGCAAGCCTAGGGGTCACATCACAGAGAATCGGTGGACAAAGCCATCGATTTTTTTAATGTTAGTTGTTAACACTTGAGAAAATTCATTATGTAATATGTAATCCAACGCATGTGCTTCTTGTAGGCTTACACACCAATTTCGCCAAATTTGTCGGCTAGAATAGTATTTCCCGCTGTGCTGCCTAATTCTTCCTTCCGCACCCAGACCCTCCATCTGCGCTCGTCCGGTATATCTAGACCACTTCCTCTGAGTCGTACAATATACCATATTATATAGTTTACTATAAAAGTCAAAATTGAGTTTACGACCTTGCGACACAGGGCTACCATAAAGCGAAGCCGGCCGTTACTAATACTGCCCTAGGTTTAACGAAATCGTTTCGTCGAAATTCAATTTCAAAATACGCTTCCAAGAATGGGCCGATAGTAAAAACTATAATAGTTTTATGGGAACCAGTATAATGAAGTGGAGTGGGCGTATATATTCTGGACCGTCAGAAAGTTCTGCTTTGGATCCATTCGGGCTGGCTTTTGGTAAAGTTTTACAGGGAATCACCATTGCCAATCCCTCGGAAGTGTCCCATGTGTGATGCCAACGCATAATAAACCTAGTAGCAGGAAATTTCGGTAGAGTGTTCACGTTTGTGAACTTTCTCGATGTAAAAGGCGTCTAGAAAAGTGGATATCTTTTAAGTTTCTTTATTGAAATTTGAGTAATTTAGTTTTCTTTTGTTTTTAAACGTGTCTTAAGAGTCATTTATGCACTGAACAGTTATAAATAATAATAATTCAAAATTCTATAAGTAATAGAAGAGAATAGATGTACACAATTCATCAGTGTTTGCACCATCTATGGTTTCTAACGATAAGATGTACTTAAATATAGCCTTGAAAAACTAAGATATTTTACATTTTCACAAAACTATTAATTATTGTTTGGCTTTTTGGAATACAATTTCATTCTCAAATCCATATTCTCTCTTTTCAATTCCTTCTATTGATTCACACTCTCCTTGCATATCTTGTTCAATTTTCTATCGTTAATAAAATACGTTCTATTCATCCACTCAAGTTCAAATACATTTTTTTAATACTTGTAGTGGATGACACTTGATGTTAATACAGTTTTTTCAAACAATAATTCAATAGCTAAATTTAATGAATTAATTATATGGGAGAAAAACTTGTCACAAGGGGCAAGGTATGCAATATAGTTATTTCGTTCCATTTGGCTTGAAATGATAAGACATGACTTCATAAAACAACTGATTTTATGTTATAGGTTATGTTGTAGAACAGCTGTTATAACGCATAGGTTATGTTTACATTATTTATGTTAATTGTAATTATTTAATATAAAATAACTTGAATAAAATATTTCTTTATTGACCTAAGTAGGAATGACTTTAAAATATTTTTGTTGAATAAAAATACGGTTGATTCATGAGCCAAGAAAACGTAATTTATTAAACATTCGGCAACGTTTCGGCAACTGTATTGTTGTCCTCATACAGGCCTACAAGTACAATAGACAGAATTAACTATTTACATTTAAAAAATTGAAATACCAAATTAATATAAAATTAAAATAATATTACAATATACAAGTAAGCTGTTAATTAACACAAATAATCAAATTAAATAATTAAAAGCACACTACAAAACGTGATAGTCTATGATAATTAAATCTATAAAACAAATAATTAAAATGTGTCAAAAAAATTCCCAAACGTCATATCAATTAACATCAACAACCTCTTGAAATCTTCGCACAAGCCAATGTGTGCGTCCTATAGTGTGTTTTTAAATATTTAAATTGATTATTTGTATTGTTAATTTGTTAGTATTAATAACTAAATGTATATTGTAATGTTATTTATTTTATATTAATTTTGTTAGACACTATAAATAATTCTGTCTAGTATACTTGTATATATAGACACAATGATCGAGTACTCTACCTACTTTAAGCCTGTGATATTCCGACCCCCCCCCCTGAAGTAATCACAGCAATGTTTGCAGATGACACAGCATTGTTAGCAACTGACAAAGTTCTATATACATCTACGGACAATGTCCAGAGAGCAACAAACAAACTCCTAGAATGGACTGATAAATGGAAAATCAAACTGAATGAAGTGAAGTCAGTCCACATCTACTTCACAAATAAGTTACTGAAAGATCCTCCGTTAATGGATGTTAACGGAATCATCCTCCCTTATGAAAATAAAGCAAAACATCTAGGTATGAACCTAGATGTTAAACTAAGATGGAAAAACCACATCAAGAAAAAGAAGAAGGAATTAAATATCAAATACCGTAAGCACCATTGGCTCTTGGGTAGAGATTCAAACCTCTCATTAGGAAGTAAAATAAAAATCTACAACCAGATTTTGAAACCAGTTTTGGTGTATTGCAGTCAACTGTGGGGATGTGCAAAGGAATCTAATGTAGAAATTCTTCAGATTTTCCAAAATAAAGTACTGAGAAATATGGTCAATGCCCCTTGGTATGTAAAAAACAAAGATATTCCCCGAGATCTAAATATTCCGACGATACCAGAAGAAATAAACAAGATGGCCAAGAAAATATGAAAAGAGACTTCACCTTCTTCCAAGTACAGTGGCTCTTCAACTTCTCGATAACCAGTCCATGGTTAGAAGATTGAAGAGAACCAAACCATTTGAGTTAGTGTAGTGTTGTGTTGTGTAGAGTTAGTTGTAATATAATATGTATTGACAATGTTCAGAGAAGAACTAGTGAGTCAATGGGCACTTTAGTTATATCCGTATTTAGGTTAAGATAATGCAAGGAAAGTTAATGGTTGGTCTAATAAGACCAGTTTTAATAAAATTTTAAAAAAACAACAATGAAAGAGGACAACAATATAGTTGTCGAATAGTTACCGAGTTTATAATAAATTAAGTATTATTGACTCATGAATCAACCGTATTTTTATTCAATACAAATTTTGTGTGTGAGTGTACACATAATTTTTAAAAAGTTTTTGTTTATATTACTTTGTAACTTTCCAAATTGATCAAGTGAAAAACAATTTAAGCTCAGTATGTTATTTATACATTTTTTTGCTTAGGGAATACAAAGTATAGTGAATTCCATAAATTTTGGGGTACAAACGAATTGGGGGGGGGGGTGCTTCTATAAAATCCATTTGGGATTGTAGCACGGCCTTTTTCTACTGACCTCATGCCGTTGAACATTATACTAAATGGAAAAGTTTCCTAAATATTTTGTATTTGATTTGTTTTGGTGTTGGTAAAAGATTGCGACGACCAACTTTGGTTAAACTTATAACTCGCATAGGCAGTCATTAGCGAAAGCAACAGACGGCGATCACGCTGCACAGCTGTAAAAACATTATTAGCGTTATGAAAGACAAGTTCTTTATGTTAATATTATGTTTCTAAACTGGAGGTGAAATAAATTTAAATCTCGTATTGTTTTTAATTATGAATGAAGAGACAGAATCGTAAAAACGGAATTCTCCACGACCGCAGCGCGTAAAGGAGTGAAATCCGGCCCCGTTGGTCCCTTACATTAAATCCCAAACTGGCGTTTAAACAATAAAATCCACGCCGAGGTAATTTATCGTCTACGAAACCATAATCTCGTCTCGACACAAAACCACGTTTAAATGTACAAAACGAGAAAAAGCAATATCCGTTTTTATCTTTGGATGGGACGTTAAAAGGGAACTGGCGACAATATGATTCGGGGAGAGGAGAAAAACTCGTGAGAACTCTGATAGAGTTTTTACTGGTCGTAAAAGGCACAGCTGTGCAACCGGACTGGGGAACCCGTTAGCACGATACACGCCTCTTCGTGGAGTCTGCGCTCGCGTGGAGCGGTGGCGTGACGTAGTGTATGATGGGATACGTGCCGCGGAATGCGAGGAGAAGAGGTAAAAAATGTTAGCACACAAAGGGACTAAACAGAGTGTAAAGTAGTTGACAATCTGAAAGAAAACAGTTGAAGAAATTTTTCTAACAGTTTAAAACAATTGAGAGGAAAAAGATCTTTAAAGGATGAAGTTGAAAACTAGAAATGCAACAATTGAAAGACAACAACAAAATCGAACATTACGTAAAATAAAAAATGAAAGAAGAAAAAACACCTAATATGAAATATATGAAAACCTGAAGGGAATAGAAGATAGAAAGAGAAGAAGGAAGATAACAAATATAAAACTAATGAAAACGAAGGTAAAGGTTGAACGTAAACAAATACAAACTTGCTTACAATACATTGCTGTGAAAAAGAACATGGATATGTGGAACAAAACATCAATATGAAGAAGAATATATACAAAAAAACGGTTATGTTAAAAAACAGGAAAAGAAATGAAATTTGAAGAGAAAGAATAAGAAAAAAAATTATACAGCAGAAGGAAGTACTCTTGTCTGTCGTGGCATGGCGTTATACATCGTACAAAGCTGGGATGGATTTGCTGCTTCTTATCAGGAATGTTTATGATTTGAATCAGTAAAAACGTCAACACACACACAAACACACACACACACAAACACACACACACACATACACAAACACATACACACACACACGCACTCTCTCACACACGCGCACGCACGCACTCTCTCTCTCGCACACACCCGCACACACACACACACACTCGCACACACACACACCCGCACACACACACACACACACACACACACACACACACCGAACACACACACACACACACACACATCCGAACACACACACACACACATGAGTACATTCTTGGGAAGGTTTCTGGCTACATAACAAATGTTTCCAACATGTAGTATTTAAGTATCAAAATAGCATAAAATATGTCTTTCTATGTTAAGACATTTCATTGAATTTATTCCAAATTTTGGATGCTAGGTAACACTCAACAATCTAAATTTATTTTCCAACACATTACAAACAATACACAAAAAAATATTGTATTTCAGAATACAATTCAATAAATAACATTCAATCAAGAACGTTTATCGTCACACTTTTCTAGATAGACTACTATAAGTACAGCTATTATTATGTTAATAAGATAACAAATTAAGTTTAACTGAGGTTTATTCATTGACTTTCAGCCGGTACAAAGTTTGCCGGGTCAGCTAGTGTGTTATAAATTTACATAAATATATTTTCTGTTTGGGGGTTTTTAATAATAATTCAAATAAATACTGTCGTTTTGAATTATTATCTTTAATGTAGATGAGCCTTAAATAAATCAAAATATTTAAATTAATTTATAAATTTACATCTTCAAGAACTGTATTGGATCCGTTCCTTTTTTTTTAAAATATGATTTGAATCAGTAAAAAATGCATTAGGAGCTGAGAGGGAGAGCGCCAGTTATAACAGACGTAAAATATTCTACGTTCTTTTAAAGTACTTATGGATTTGTACATTATCAAAAATTTTCTACAAGGGGAGAGAACTTATATTGACTAGAGATATTGTGACAAGTATTTGTGATTAAAGTTTGAAAGCTACCCATTGTTGCTTAGCCTGTACAACCTTCTGTGAGGAAAACTGTCACGGGGTGATAAAACTTTAGAATAACTAACACGGTAACTGAATCGCTTTTTGTTTTAAGGGCGTAAGTCACCATTTTTTCCAAATTGAGTTTTTTTGTATTTCTTATAAAAGACGTCAAGTTGGATTAATTTTGTTTAAAACTGCGCGCCTCGGTGCCTCTTTATCTACCCACTGGGGCAAGAAAAATAATTGAATTTTTGTGGTTTTTATTGAAAAGGCGTGAGTCAATGGGAAGGGTATGATAATTTGTTTATCAAGTTGGCTTACGCCCATTAACATGTTCCAGCAGCAGGGTCTTAGCCAGGGGGCACGTGCTCCCCAAACCAATTAATTTTAGCAGAAAAATATTAATCTATAAAACAGCGCTAGGTTTTTAGCGAAATAGCTTCCCGATGGCCCGACAATTTTGTAATTTTAGCAGAAAAGTATTAACCTATAAAACAGCGCTAGGTTTTTAGCGAAATAGCTTACCGATGGCCCGACAATTTTTGTAATTTTAGCAGAAAAATATTAACCTACAAAACAGCGCTAGGTTTTTAGCGAAATAGCTTCCCGATGGCCCGACAATTTTGTAATTTTAGCAGAAAAGTATTAACCTACAAAACAGCGCTAGGTTTTTAGCGAAATAGCTTACCGATGGCCCGACAATTTTTGTAATTTTAGCAGAAAAATATTAACCTACAAAACAGCGCTAGGTTTTTAGCGAAATAGCTTCCCGATGGCCCGACAATTTTGTAATTTTAGCAGAAAAATATTAACCTATAAAACAGCGCTAGGTTTTTAGCGAAATAGCTTCCCGATGGCCCGACAATTTTGTAATTTTAGCAGAAAAGTATTAACCTATAAAACAGCGCTAGGTTTTTAGCGAAATAGCTTACCGATGGCCCGACAATTTTTGTAATTTTAGCAGAAAAATATTAACCTACAAAACAGCGCTAGGTTTTTAGCGAAATAGATTCCCGATGGCCCGACAATTTTGTAATTTTAGCAGAAAAGTATTAACCTATAAAACAGCGCTAGGTTTTTAGCGAAATAGCTTCCCGATGGCCCGACAATTTTGTAATTTTAGCAGAAAAATATTAACCTATAAAACAGCGCTAGGTTTTTAGCGAAATAGCTTCCCGATGGCCCGACAATTTTGTAATTTTAGCAGAAAAATATTAACCTATAAAACAGCGCTAGGTTTTTAGCGAAATAGCTTCCCGATGGCCCGACAATTTTGTAATTTTAGCAGAAAAATATTAACCTATAAAACAGCGCTAGGTTTTTAGCGAAATAGCTTCCCGATGGCCCGACAATTTTGTAATTTTAGCAGAAAAATATTAACCTATAAAACAGCGCTAGGTTTTTAGCGAAATAGCTTCCCGATGGCCCGACAATTTTGTAATTTTAGCAGAAAAATATTAACCTATAAAACAGCGCTAGGTTTTTAGCGAAATAGCTTCCCGATGGCCCGACAATTTTGTAATTTTAGCAGAAAAGTATTAACCTATAAAACAGCGCTAGGTTTTTAGCGAAATAGCTTCCCGATGGCCCGACAATTTTGTAATTTTAGCAGAAAAATATTAACCTATAAAACAGCGCTATGTTTTTAGCGAAATAGCTTCCCGATGGCCCGACAATTTTGTAATTTTAGCAGAAAAATATTAACCTATAAAACAGCGCTAGGTTTTTAGCGAAATAGCTTCCCGATGGCCCGACAATTTTGTAATTTTAGCAGAAAAATATTAACCTATAAAACAGCGCTAGGTTTTTAGCGAAATAGCTTCCCGATGGCCCGACAATTTTGTAATTTTAGCAGAAAAGTATTAACCTATAAAACAGCGCTAGGTTTTTAGCGAAATAGCTTCCCGATGGCCCGACAATTTTGTAATTTTAGCAGAAAAGTATTAACCTATAAAACAGCGCTAGGTTTTTAGCGAAATAGCTTCCCGATGGCCCGACAATTTTGTAATTTTAAGTACTAAAATAGCATAGAATATAATTTCTAGCGATAAAAACATTCAAAATTTCTCCGGGAGAGTTCAATTCCCCCAGTCCCCCTCCAGACACAATGTTTGACAAATTGATTATATAGTATTTAAGGTCTTTGTTAAAAGGGCGTATTTTTACGAATATCCATGTTTAATTGCACAGAAATTTGTTTTACATAGTATAAGCTTACAGATTGTCCAGTACAATTAGTAGGCTACTAACAATAAAAAATATTATTAATCATGTTTACACACGCAGAGATTATTGTTAAATAAATGCGGTTGACTTGCGAGTCTGGTACAACTACTTATTTATACTGGCAACCTTGCAATAACGGGTGCGTTATCCTTCAGGTATTATTCCACCTGCACTCTGTTGAAAAATGGGGCCGTGACATCGCCTTAGTATATTTCTGCAAGCGCATATAATCTTCCTTTAACTCACAAGTCACTAATGTAAGTTAAACATATCGCTTTCTTGAGTTTATCGCTAGTACACATGTACAAAGGTGATGTGAGTTAATGAAAGCGTATATGAGCTGTTTTCATAAATATACTAAGGTTATGTTACGGTGGTATTTTTTAACAGAGTGTAGGAGTAATAAGGCGTGCGTAGGAGAAGAAACGTTACCTTTGTAAATTAATAGTTGTACCTGACTCGCTAGTCAATCGCTTTTATTTAACAAAATAAAACATATTTTTAACTATGAATTTTAGTAAATATAAAATGTAGACAGTTTTTTTACTCCCCAAAAGTTTTAAAACTGTGACTTGCGCCCTCTTAGCAAAAACCGATTCAACTTGGGTATAGTGAATTCCATAAATTTTGGGGTACAAACGAATTGGGGGGGGGGTGCTTCTATAAAATCCGTTGGGGATTGTAGCACGGCCTTTTTCTACTGATCTCATGCCGTTAGACATTTTACTAAATGGAAAAGTTTCCTAAATATTTTGTATATTATTTGTTTTGGTAAAAGATTGCGACGACCAACCTTGTTCCTTCAAACAACTTTGTAGACGGAACGCGAAGCTTACGTCGGCCGATCACAGATGGCGTACATTGCACCGTGTGATTGGTTATCGTTTTCTCGTCAAACAGAACAGGTCATTATGTACACTGTTAACAGGAACTGATCGGGCGGGCTTGTTTGTTATCACCGCCGCGCAAAATTAGCGACCAGACGATAAGAAGGCGACCACGTGGCGAGTTAGTGAGCACGGATAATTGCCACCGCTTTCCGAGAACTGTTGTCTTGCGGTTAATGAGTGTAAATATGTCCGCGCACAGCTGATCCGCTCGTGTTCGCTACAGGGCGACCGACAAAGCCTTACGTATGGCAGCATGTAACAATGTCCCCGAAGACGCTTCCAGCAAGATCTATTGTCAACAGCTGATAACATTGACTCTGGGAGGTGGGGTGGGAGGAAGAAGATGACGTTACTAGGCAGTCATTTATATCTTTTAATAAATCACAAGTAGTATAAGTAAACTGAATAAAAACAATAAAAATACGTAAATGGTTTATTAACAGTAGACGGCGACTTATTTTATTAGGTATATTTATCTGTGGAAAATGAAGGATTATTGGTAGCGAAACAAGCAGAAAAGAGCACGAAGGACATCTAGGTTAAATTTTACCCATTTACCCTGTAGAGAGCAAAGTTAGATGGCAAAACGTGTAGACACGAGGAAGGAGGACAGCTAGGTAAAGTGCTAAATATTCGCCTTGTAGAGCACAAAAATAGATGGCGAAACGTGTATAAAAGAGGATGGATGCAGCAAGTTAAACGGCTATTCCTGCGAATCCAATTTCCAATTTGTGACTCCTGAATCGTTTGAATAACGCCTGGTCAGAACCGGTGGGAGGTTTGGTCTTATCGGGAACACTTGTTCGCCCCTGGAAAGTAGAGCCAATGGTTTCTACCGCTATTCCGGAACTTCTCGAACAAGTAAAACCTTCCTTACTGTTTGTACCCTTGAGTTTAATTAGTTTTAGAGGCACGTTGTACCTAGCTATAACTGTCGTATATACTGTCAGTATGTGTGAGCCTACCCTATAGGCTATACTAGCCTTCGTAGAACACCTTTTAGTGATTCAAGTCATTCCGTTATAAACAGAAGACTGTATCTCCACAAGCGAACTCAGTGACCATCATAAGCAGACTAAAAGCTTGTCCCGCACCATTTTATTCCCATACATCTAGGACTTTTAATATTTGCTAAACGAAATAATATATAGTCTATTCTTCTTGTACGTATTTAGAAGCGTAAGAAATTGTTTCCAATTGTACGCCTGTATATGTCTGCCTGAGCCCTGGAGCGGGGACTCCCTATGGGGTTAATTGTAATATCTTCTAACATCTGAAGTTATGGTATCGTTTCGATAACCTTTTTAATACTTTATACTGATAAAGTAATCTTATGTTTTATTTTAAACAAATATTTTCTCTTATTAAGATAACCTGGTAATTCATTGGCGAAACTGCTTTATTGGTCCCGACTTTATTGGGGGTGGCTAACGTGGTTCCAGGGCTCAACCAGAACTACACAGAGTATTTTACGCGCCCTAAACTAATAATGCCGTTAGACAGTTCTTCGTGACGTATTTTCCTCTGTGGCTGCTGATCTGTGATGAACTAATTCAGCATAAACTCCCATAAAATATTTCTACTTAACCTATTCATGTACAAGTACGCGTATATACATACTCTCCCTTACAGGTTTCCCAAACGTAGCATTAAGTAAATTTCCCCGTAAAAGATATATTTAAAACGTCGCGGAAACCCATTACGGCGAGAGATATTTAAATTGCTAATAACATATTCCGCGGTTTGATTGAAAGAGTGGTTAAATAGTCGTCTGTAAGTGCAGGTAATTGCTATTTATCAGCTGTTGATCGATAATTGTCGACGCAATCAACAATCGGCGGCGATATTACTAAACTAATAAATCTTTCGTCGCCCGTATAAACCTGTAAATCCGGTACGGCATATCCCTTCTGGCTGTAATCAACTGTGATTGTTGGATATCGGGAGTTGTTAATATTTCTGTGTAATCAAGGAATGGGAAAGTGATTGGGTCTCTTGCGGACCGCACAAGAAACCTTGTCTTGTTGGGAAGTACGTGAGGCAAGTGTTTGGCATGGTGTGAAGTATATTGCCGTAACATTGCCTGAGCCCTGGAGTAGATACTACATACACCCCCGACTCGGGAACACCTTGCAATGGTTTTGCCTGTCAGTCACCTACTAGCTGCTTTTCTAAGATAATTAAATTTTTTTAATAAATATGATTGTTTTCATTGGTTTAGTTATTTGTATTAGCCTCGGAAATGATGGCTAATGTGACTATGGTGTAATACATTTAATATCATTTTGCCTACATGTAATATCCAAAGTAATGTGTATTGGTGAGGATAGTAGGGAGGAAAACGCCAACTTGCTATATAATAAGTTAGTTATTTTGGCTCCAGGGCTCAACCAGAACTATACAGAGAATAATTGCAAAGATAAAATCAGTTTCTTTCCTATCGAGGAACCGTGACAGACGTCTGAACGGATATGCAACATGCTTTATTAGGTCGAGTACGGCAGGGATATCTGTGTCGTCTCCCGAAACCGAGGTACATGGATTCACCACTCGAGTAGAAAGAGTGGTTGTTTAAATCCACTATTTACCGCGGCTGCAGAAAATTGTGTACTCTTTGATTCTACGGCTGATTTATGGCTGTAGAATTATATATACAAAACTTTGAAAGACGAAACCAGTCTAGTGGATGCTTAATAGATGTGATGTTTTAACAATGTTGAACTAAAAATAAAATTATCAAAAAAAAAAAAAAAAACAGAATGGGAGTTTCGAGGAAATTTCTTTCTCGGCCATGTTCGTCATCGTAGTTTCCCCGCAAAAATTGAATCTACAAAAAGAAAATCATCGATAACATTTAACGACGATATTTTCATTGGGATGTTTAAAGAACTATGACGAGCAGGTTAGGTTCTTGTAAGATGAAGTTAGGGTAGGTTAGGTTCTTGTAAGATGAAGTTAGAGTAGGTTAGGTTCTTGTAAGATGAAGTTAGGGTAGGTTAGGTTCTTGTAAAATGAAGTTAGGGTAGGTTAGGTTCTTGTAAGATGAAGTTAGGGCAGGTTAGGTTCTTGTAAGATGAAGTTAGGGCAGGTTAGGTTCTTGTAAGATGAAGTTAGGGTAGGTTAGGTTCTTGTAAAATGAAGTTAGGGTAGGTTAGGTTCTTGTAAAATGAAGTTAGGATAAGTTAGGTTTCTGTAAGATGAAATTAGGGTAGGTTAGGTTGTTGTAAGATGAAATTAGGATAAGTTAGGTTCTTGTAAGATGAAATTAGGGTAGGTTAGGTTCTCGTAAGATTAAGTTGAGTTAGGTTAGGCTCGTGTAAGATAAAGTTAGAGTAGGTTAGGTTCTTATAAGATGAAGGTAGGGTAGGTTAGGTCATTGTAAGATAAAGTTAGGGTAGGTTAGGTTGTACGATGAAGTAAGTCAGGATAGGATATTTAGAGCATTGCATCGTACTTTTGGCCTATAATTATTTTTAACGCTCTTAAGAAATCCTGTGCGTAATTTGAAGCTTCAATAGCTACATCTGATGAATTTATGTGTACTTGTTTCCAGTAATTGAATTATTTCAAAATATGTTTCAATCATTTACCTTTTAACTTATGGCCATTATAGACTTTAATTTAAACTGTAAGTGACTGAAAGATCTACGAAATATTAAATTGAGTTATTCAATTATTCTATTGTATTATTCACCGTAGTCCTGCTTATTTATCACTACATACAGGCCGACAGGTTGATATTGTTGTTGATTAAAAAACCATTGTTGTTGTATGCCCATTGTTGGAAAATTAACCTTTTCGAAAGTTTCACAAAATTACGATGCAATGAAAAAGTTGTTCCGGCGAAACATCCATGACAGTGTGAATTCGAAATTCTTCATTCATATAAATGACAACTTTAATTGCCGATTGTAGACACGATGTTTCTTGAAATTAGTTTAATTCCATGCTTTGTAGCTCTTGCAAGCACAACAAGCCATCTCCCATCAATATAAACTAACCAAACCTATTCTTCTTCCATTCCTTTCGCCTCTTAAATCCATTACCCATTCAACGCCGATACCATCTTTAATCGACCAATTGGAGTTCATCAGATTATAAATCGATTTGTATTTATTTTAACGGACACCGCTTAGGTGGGCGGTGTGAATTTTCTCCAGCCGGATGAGCACATTCAAGAGCCGACATGATGCATGGATCAGCATCATTAAGCCATTGATACGCGGCCATCTGTGCGCAGATGAGCAACAGTGATAAATCTGATATTGATTCTGTGTCAAGCGTTGGGCCGTCGCCTTGAACTTCAGTCTAGTGAAGTCTGAGGGGTAATTTTTTAAAAAGATCTAATTACAGTTTGACGAATATTGGGCATGGAAGGTTTACTAGTTTAGTAAATAATAACAAGACTTCAACGAGGACGTAAACAAACTGCTACTGGTTAAAACGTCGCGGGAACTGTCGGTAACATTTCAAAAATCTGTGCAATCGTGTAGAACTAAGCAGAAGCTAGCAACAATAGAGCTTAAAGTGTAACAAAAAATATCGATTTTGATAAAATAAACAAATCATGTAATCGATCAGAGAAAGTCGTGTGTGAAGTTTTTATCATTTGCGTGTGTTTTTATTTATGCAGTTACGTAGGTCTGTGTTACGTCGTAGCCTACTGGCCATCGAAAATATTCGAAACAAGTAATATAAACAAAGCTTTTTAAAGTCAGTTCCTACTTAGATAAAAAAAATATTATTAATTTTTTATTAAAAAATTACAATTAATATAAATAAAGTAACATAACCCATGAATCAAAACAGTTTTATCACATAACCTATAAATTTCAAATCAGCTGTTTTATGAAATAATGTATTGTTGCTTATTTTAAGCCAATTGGGAAGAAATAACTGAATTGCATACATTGCCCCTTTTGTGAAAAGTTTTTCTCCCGTATAAAACTTAAATAATTCATTGAATTTAATTAATGAATTATTATTTGAAAAAACCTTATTGACACCAATTTTCGTCCACTACAAATTTAAACAAGCAATAATAAAAAAAATATAAACTCAATTCCTACTAAAGTAAAAAAAAAAAAAATATTTGTTTCTTTTTATTTTATAATTACAACTAATATAAGTACAGTATGTATATACATATGACAGAATAACAATATTAAGTGGCAAAATAGAAAGTGAATTTCGTTGCAATTTTCCATTTACCTTTCTAGGTACGGTGTTGGACTATTATTTTTGTTTGTTACTATTTATACGTTTTCTTTTATCCGTCGCTTGAATTTTGTTGTAGTTTCTTTTCGCTTTCCTTTCGCATTGTTCGTTTGTGAACTAAGATTCGATACCGTTAATCCACTTTGTTTGTTTATTTTATTCTTTTAATCTATTTTTATTCCTAGAGCATTTTTTATGATATTGTGGGGTAACCATGGTAATATTTTAAGGTTGTGCAATAGAGGTTTCGATGACAACCAGATGGGACCGAAAGAAAAATTCATATACTTTATATATATATATATATATATATATATATATATATATATATACGTCTAGCTATGGGGAAGTGGGATCAGTGCCAAAAGCGCTAGACTTAGAACATGGAGATATTCAGTTCAAATCCGGGATGGATCTCCAAATTTTTGTAATTTAATTATTATTATGAATAAATATTTGAAAAAATATATTAACATCAATTGTCATCCACTACAGGTTGAAAAAACTTATTTGAATGTGATTGGATGAATAAAAATGTATTTTATTTAGAATTGAAAATTTGTACAACATAGGGCCTATATATCACGAGAGTGTGACCTAATAGAAGGAATTAAAAAAATTATTTGAACTTGAGTGTATGAATAAAAATTATTTTATTACCGATTGAAAATTTGAAATATATATATATATATATATATATATATATATATATATTTGTAGCTTTGCAACACTGTTTTCTCGTATTCACTTATCACTCTCACTATATGTACTTAAACAAGTAAGATTCTTTATATATATATATATATATATATATATATATATATATATATATATATATATATATATATATAAGGGAAGTGTGAACTGATAGAATTGAATGAACAAGAGGGTTCGAAAATTTCAGTTATATTTTGGATAGGATTTTTGAATGAACAAACTCACACCGAATTCGCCAAATGATTAAGGGCACATCCTTCCCACACGCGAGTAACATAAAACCCGGGCTGAAGATTCCCAGCTGCGTGGCCGCCACTCCTACATCGGAGAGATCAAATTTTGCATCTCCGGTATGTTGGCATTCCTGACTGACAGAGATAAACAATAGCGCGCGGAACGCGGAGTCTAATCCTTGTCAGTTTATTGGAAGATAAGGTGTTCCGGAACTATGGACGGCCAATGAGCATCAAGACCGTTCCTCTGACGAATATTTTCCCGGGCAGTGCAAATATGTTATCCTTGCTTCAGTATAATGTAGGCAATTTATGAATTTATTGGGACATTTCGGTAGCCTACAGCAAATACTCAACAACAGCCAAGTATCGTATAACATTTCGTTAAGAAATAAATTATAATATTTAAGCAAAAACACTTTTTTAGCCTTACTGAAAACAAGTAATAAAGAGAAAACGAATTCAAGTTAATTCCTGCTGAAGTCGACAAAGAAAAATTTTATCTTAGTTTCTTTTTATTTTATAATGATAGTTAATACAAATAAATACATACATATGACAAAATCACAATATTAAGTGGAGAAGTAGAAAGCAAATTATCTTTCAATTTTCCTCTCTATACAGCACATTGTGTTAGACTACGATTTTTGTTTGTTACTATTTATTCGATTTTTAATCGTTTCTAATTTATGAAGCTAATAGTGGTCTATAGCGTCTCATTCTATCAACCTCTTATAATGCTTCACTATTGCAAGGAACCTTTCTCTTATAATCGCCCATACATCATTAAGTAAACAGATGTCCAGCTATGGTATAGTTGGCTCAATGCCAAAGTGCTTTATTTCAAACATGTAGCTCCTAATTCGAAACCGACCAGAACATCAGGTTTTTAAAAATTTACTTAATAAATGAATATTTGAAAACACTACATTAATACCACGTGTCATCCACTAAAGATTAAGAAACATTTGTACTATATATATATATATATATATATATATATATTTGTAGCTTTGCAACACTGTTTTCTTGTATTCAATTATCACTTTCACTATATGTACTTAAACAAGACTCTTACTTGGTATTTATGCGAGTTAACTTTCAAAGATTGGTCGTATCTCCATCATCAAGCATCACTGACCGGGGGTTGTAGTAGACTGCGAGCTGCGTGGAATTCCCGTTGTCACAAGGTGTGGTGTACCGTTATTGTTCTATTTTCGGATTCACTGCACTGTGCTAGTCATTTAAGTTTACAACTTTTTAAAAAAATGTTTTAACTTGCCTATAGTAGCACTTACTTTTTTTTGTTGTTGAGGACGGCCGTTTCGGGAGATGTGTCCCTTTGTCAACTCAGACCGTAACTCAAGACATTTAAGTTTGTCTTGGGGTTAATTTTGTCTGTTAGGTTGAATAATTAATCGGTTTTTTATTTTATTTGTTCGTTTATGATATTATTTTTATGTTTATAAATTTGTAGTTGTTCCCAGATTGTCATTTTGAAGCCTTTTTGTACTTTTTTTATTAGGTGAACGTTTTTTAATGTGGGGAATGTGTGTTTGTTTTTGATAGCGTGTGTAGCTAAGTTTGAGTTATAAGTTTCAGGTTTGATAATATGCATTGAGGTGTTCTTGATATCTGTCTTTTAATTTCTTTTTTGTTTGGTCTATGTATATTTTATTACAGTCTGGGCATTCGATTTTGTATATTCCGTTATTAAGTGTGGGACACATTTTCCCCCATATATATATAGCCTATATATCGCAATATGTATTCTTGTGTATTAATAAAGAACTAAGTCAAAATACAAATACAAGAATTATAATTCTTATTATACAAGAATTATAATATTATAATTCTTGTATTTGTATTTTGACTTAGTTCTTTATATATATATATATATATATATATATATATATATATATATATATATATATATATATATATATATATATAAGGAGAGTGTAAGCTAATACAAGGAATTGAAAAATAATAGTCTTCACATTTTCAAAATGAGGGGACACTCTAAAATTAATCAATCTAGAGGACAGTTTTTCAAATTTAAATTCTCGTGAAAAATATTTTGTAATTCTTGTTTAAAAATTTCTTTTTAAAAAATCCGACATTTTATAACCTTGCTGGATGTT